>BSBM01000050.1:12937500-14137500 GCA_027924585.1 Larix kaempferi | reverse complement strand
GTTGTCAAGTATCTTGTGAGGTGTTCTGTTATGCACATATACAGCTGTCCTAGCTGCTTCCACCCATAGGTGCATAGGCAGATCCTGGTCATGAAGCATTGCCCGTGCTGCTTCCATGATTGTTCTATTCTTTCTTTCTGCAACTCCATTCTATTGTGGATTGTAAGGAGTAGTCAACTCCCTCTTAATCCCTGAATCACTGCATAACTTCTTGAAGTCTCCTGAAGTGAATTCTCCGCCATTGTCGGATCTAAAGGTCTTGATCTTCTTATCAGTTTGATTTTCTATAAAGGCTTTGAATTCCTTGAAATTATCAAAGACTTCATCTTTATTCTTCAAGAAATAAACCCAAGTCTTCCTAGAGAAATCATCAATGAAGGAAAGATAGTATATATACCCACTCAGAGAATTGGATTACATTGGACCGCATACATCGGAGTGGATAATCTCCAATATTCCTTTTGCTTTGCTTTCACTGCTTGGAAATGCCTTCTTTGTGTTCTTTCCATTTGCACACCCTTCGCAAATACCTTCATGCTTTGATTGGATTTCAGGAAGACCTTCTACAACTTTGCTTGCAATTGGTAGTGCTCTATAGTGCATGTGTGCAATCCTTCTATGCCAAAGTTCACTTGGCTCCATGGACTCATGTACCATGGCATGTTCAGGTTGCCCCTTCAATTTGTACAATCCTCCCTCTTGCTCTCCAATCACCACTGCATCATCTAGTGTCTTATCCTTTGGCCACATGAGTACTTGGCCATCTATAAATGCAACTCTCATTCCCTTTGCATCCAAAGATGATATGGAGAGAAGATTATTCTTAAGTACTGGTACATATAAAACATCTTTCATTTTCAAAGACTTCCCAGAGTCTAACTTGTAGGAGGCTTCACCATTTCCTTTTATAGGATATTGATAGTCATCCCCAAGTTTCATCTTATGGGGTGACTCATGTTCAGATAGGTCTACAAAGGATTCTTTAAATCCCGGCATGTGTTTGGAAGCCCCACTATCAATAAGCCAATCATCACATCCATGTGAGATAGTACCTGTGAGAGCAGAGATCAACACATATTCTTCCTCACTTGAAGAATCTTCACTTTCTGCCCTTTTCTTCTTCTTGGGAGGCTCATCATCCTCAACAGCATGAGCATGATATCTTTTCTTGTTTCTCTTCTTGTTGTTGTTGTGATTGTTCCTTTTGTTCTTGGGACAATCTGAAGCAAAGTGTCTGATCTCATCACAAGTGAAGCATCGAACATGAGAGAGATCTTTCTTCTTATGATGGAAGTGAGAATTTTTCTTGTTGTGAGATTTCTCCCTCTTAAACTTACTTCCTTTAGTGTGTGCTGTGAGGGCTTGATATTCACTTCCCATATTTTCTTCTCGGGCCACAAGCCTAGCTTCTTCTTGTGAACATTCATCCCAAAGTCTACTAAAAGAGATCAATTTCTTTCTTGCACAGATTCCTTGGATGAAGGAGTCCTATGACCTAGGTAGGCCATTCAATGTGGTCATGACAATTTTTCCATTCTCCACTACTTCATCCGCAGCTTCAAGTTGTTCCTTGATTTGAGAGACTTTAGTAAAGTCGGATTGGATGGTCTCTCCATTCTGGATCTTTACCCATTTCAATTGGTTCTGCAGAGTCATCTTCCGATTTATGTTCTTTCCTTCAAACAATTTGGTCAAAGAGTCAAACATATCTTTAGATGTCTTTAGGGAAGACACATGGGGAATGAGATGGTCCTTGATAGAATCCGCAATGATTCTCTTGGCTTTAACCAAGTTCTTCTTGTGTAAGGACTTAGCCTCTTCTCCCTCTGGAACTGGAACCTCATCACTTATGTAAGTGTCCAACTCATTTTCTTCTAGGATTAACCCAATCCTATACTTCTAGGCTCGGAAATTATCAACTCCTTCAAGCTTATCCTCAATCTTGGTGTGGTGAGACATCTTAAAGAGTACTTCAAATGGAAATAGAAAGTTTTAGGTCTTACCACTTGATTTGCTGAAAACTAGATCTGGAGTTGGATTAGGGTTTGTCAGAGAAACCCTAAAAATTCAAACTTTGAATTTCAAACTTCTGAAAGGATAGAAAGATGCGCCTTGCTGAGCTGGTCAAGCTGGTATACTTTGATTTTGAGATCTGCAAAATTTAGCCCCTCAAAATTGCCTTTGAAACTTCTGGATTCATTAGATAGGACCTCAAACTAGGGTTTGATTTTCTCGGAGCTTCACCCAACCAAAAAGTTCGATCTTATGCTCTAAACTTTGATTTTTCTGAGGAGCTTCCAGCCGTGGTCTCAGATTCCAAAAATTCCATTTCTCCAAAACCCTAATTTCCCCCAGCAGTGACGAGCCAAAAACTGAAAATGCTCAGAATTGAATTCTGTCTCGACAGAAAGATGCACCCTTGCTAGGAGAGTCAATATAGCCTCCTACCTTTGATGATCTGTGGATAGAAACCCAAAAATTAAGAAGCCCTAGCTTCCACAGCTGCACAGTGCCTTCTTCTTAGGTCAGCTCTGATACCATGTTAATTTTTTCGATAATTTCATTCAATATTATCTAGGATCACTAAGAGAATAACATGTACAACATATCAATCATAAACACAAGAGACAATAGACACAGAGTTTCCTTGGGGAAAACCAAGAAGGTGAAAAACCCTACAAATTCCTCAGAGATAGAATAAGCCACAAACCAAGATCACAATGATCAAACCCAAAGAGATGTCTCTAACAGACACTCCTCCTCCTCCACTTGTGCGCCACTTTCTCTCTTAGCTACGTGAGCTTGAGAAGTGAGTGAATGAATAGAATGAGAGAGGCACACCCTCTATTTATACATTGACTTGACCTGCCAATAAACTAACAGGGCCGACTTCCTAAGGAAGTCTAATAACCCAACCACATGACCTAACTAGGGCCGACCCCACACTGGTGGTCTAATAACCCATCAATACAAATGATGACTCTTACATTTTAACTTGCGACACTTGCAAATACAAATGACGACACTTCCAATCAGAGGAATAATACATCTCTGTTGGATATACAATAAAGTACAAATGTAATATATAAGTGAATATCTTCTGAAGTTACAAATACATCAACAACATTGTGGTTACTAATATCATCCATGTAATGTTCAATATTCTTGAAATCAGGATTTTGATGATAAGCAACCTGTCTATCATCTTCCATTGCACCCTACTACAATGTAAAATTGATAGAAGGCTGCAAAAAGAGCGTAAATTGTAGAGGAATCATACCAAGCATGGTTGAATCAACCACTCATTCAATTCCTACTGCGTCCAAACTCACAAATTAGGAATTCCTACAGTAACAATCGTTTTTCACATGTTGGCAATGGAGGCAATGAAATAGAGGTTGGTAGGATTACTTCTTATGAGATACGGGTTCCATGGACGCAATGTTGTTAGAATCATTCCACGACGATGAGCTAGGGGATGATGCTCATATCGTTGATACCTTCTTCAAAAGCATTAAATCAACTTCCACCACCCCTCTCTTTTGACCTGGCTGGTCAAAGTCTACCTAGCTGGGGACAACAATGTTACTATATAACTTGAAAGCAATGTATGGCATGTGAAACACATGTTTCTTGAAACTTTTGAGGTAACTAACCATCAAGTCCCTTATATTTTGAGGAATATTATCACACAATCAACATTGAAAATGGTTGATTTTATGAATGTTAAATGACATTGCACGTTTATATTTCCCACTAACTGTATGCTATTCAAAGATAAGGTACTTCCAAGTGATAGTGTCTTGCCCAACAACTGCAAAGAGGCAAAGGAAATGTTGAAAATGTTGGGTGTTGAGTATATATCATATCGTGCGTGTCCGAATGATTGTATTTTATATAGACAAAGAGATATGTCCAAAATGTGGGCATGATAGGTACCATAAATCAAGAAACAAGGGTAAAGCACATGGCCCTCCTCATAAGATATTGAGGCACATGCCTATAACCCCAAGGATTAAAAGGCTCTTTCATTGCAAATAATTCCTCGAGGACTATGAATTCCCCGAGGACCTGCGGTGTGCCATATCGAAATTATCTGCATTTGCACAATGGATCACATAAAAAAAGATTCATTCCACAATGGCATCAAAAGATAGTTGAGATTGTTTGTATGTTTAAGAATGAACCGCTGACGAGTTTCATGGACTTGTAGGTTCATCTTCTAATTCACATAGTTCATGAGGTTGAATTAGTTGGGGTGGTGTCATGTCATTGGATGTTCTTCTTGGAGAGGTACATGATAAAACTGATGGGATTTGTTCGACAAAGGGAAAAACCCGAGTGGTCTTTGGTAGAGGGGTGCATAGTATATGAGTCATTCTATTATGCCAATGCGTAAATCAAACAAATTGACCACACACTAGGCACAATGATTTGGGATGACCAACGGGATGAGGACAAAAGGGAATGGGAGCTACTCCAATTGAATGGAAAAAGGAACATGATAAAGAGTAAGTCACTTATCTTTTGTCACATTTCTACAAAGTAACTATTCACACTGAACTTCATAATCTATATTTGATTTCATATGTATCATATGTTGATTTGATTTCATGAATAGAACAACGAATTTAGGAATTTGATGCCATCAATAAATTGATTCTTTACAACGTGAAGACAACATAGTCGTGGGTCGCATTGTATGAAGAGAAGAGGAGGAAACATGACATTTACAAGAAAGAATCCAGACTGTTGAATGATAGAAGTATACATTATCCTGATCATTTAAAAGAACATAGGCCAAAGATCTGTCCCAACAGTTGGGTTTCCGAGCAATTCAGAGAGAAATACAGTGCATCTGGTCGTTACCCACATGCTGAAGAGGATGCACTAAACATAGGGATCATGTGCAACAACTCAATAACAATATCTTTGTGTACATTTTAAACTTTATAATGCACCTTTGAATTATAACATGTATATTTTATATATTAATGATCAGGTTATTAGACATATGACATCGTCATTTGTTCACTTTTTTATAGGTTCATTTGTTCCCATCTGCTAGCGAAGGTGTCTATGCCTCTTCCTTTCACACCAAGAATGTCAATGATGGATATGCCACACAAAATTATGGAGTGGAAGTCAAGCTAAGCAATCTAGTCATGCTAGCCACCGCGATCCAAACCTAATAGGGGGGAAGTTGGGTTACGTCAGAAAGATACAAGAGATCATTCAAGTAGACTTTTCATATTTTCAATGTGTTATTTTTAGGTGCAAGTGGTGGGACACCTTCGACCGAAATAATGTAAAGGAAGATCATCTGTGAGTTGATATGTATCAACTCTAGAAAGATGTGGGATGAAACTAAGGAGCCTTGTGTTTTTTTACTCAGATGTGTTGAATACGGATTGGTGGTTCATATTAAGACATGACCCTTGGTCAAAACATACTTTTGAGAACAACAATGCTATCATGCCAAGTGAGGAAGAAAATCAGGGTGATGGAAATAGAGAGTGATATGTACATGTTTTTATTTCATCATTTACAGTGTTGATGTATCATTTTATTATTGTTATCTTTAATTCTCTAATTATATTGTTTTTTTTTCATCTTATGACGGTGGAAATGGAAAGTTAATTACCAGATGTTTTTAAACAATTTTAGCTAGTTAACAATCAATTTGATGTGAATTATGTTTGTCTATCAAGTAATTTGTGATTGTATGGAATGGTTGATGAAAATAAATTTATTTTACTTGAAGGTATTTATATCTCATTACATATTTAGTATAAAATTTTAGAATTATTGTGGCATCATTATTATGGCATCATATGTGTGTCAATATTGAAAAAATAAAGGTTGTGTATCATATGTGTGTTGATATTTAGTATGAATTTCTAACAATATGGAAATAAAATTTTTATACTAATTATGTTAATATTAACTAGTAAGTAATAAATTATTTTTAATTTTAATTCGAAATGTATAGTTCATTTAGAAATTAATTAACTTAAAAATGGTATCTTTATCATTGATGAATTATGATTAATATAAGTTTCCAATTTGAGTATATTATCATTGATGAATTAAGATGCATTTAATGTAGAATATAAGTTCACAAAATTATTTACATTAATTGTAACAATATGACAATAACTGCATTGTAAGGAAGAAATTATCGTTGATTTTTTTTAATAAACACCTCTCATAATTTTTCAAAATAAATAAGAATGATGTTTTTCATAATTTAATATGCATGATGTTTACACTATAAAATTGGAGGAATTTGTTTTTCATAGTACACATCTAACATACACATCTAGCAAACATGAACATTCACATCTAATATCACCTAACATCATCAAATATAAACATCTAGTAATTACATTTAAAGTCACCTAACATCATATAATGTACCATAATCATCATTATCACCACCTAATAAACATAAACATCATGTAACATAATCATCACACACTTCTAACAAACATCATCTAACATACACATTTATCATCACCTATCAAACATAAGCACCATCTAACATACACATCACCATCAACATATAAATAAATATAACATCAACATGAAAACTGTAATATATATATATATATATATATATATATTAACAATAATATCAAACTCATGATACATGCCAAATATACATCTCAAATCCAATAAATGATATGAGATAGATGGTCCACCTATGGAACTAGAGGCATCACTACCTCTGCTAGCAAAGGCAAAGGCAGAGGCATTGACACCTTCGCTAGCAGATCCAAAGGAATTAGTACCTTTGTCAGGAAAAATAACAACATGGAGAACAACATAGTTGATATCTCCCTGAGGATGTATCTCACTCGCCGTGACCATCCTATCTAGAAGTGAGACATGTGGAGTAGGGGATAGTGGATGGTCAGGTTGGTGAGGAGGAGAGGATATTCAGTTGACCTGTGGATGATTATGAGATGGTGGTGGGCCAGTTGGGGGTGGAGGAGGAAATACTGGTCGATCTCCATGATGAAGAGGAGAAGGAGGAGGTGGATGAGAGGTCAATGCTCGATCATCTCGATGATGAGAAGGAGGAGATGGAGGAGGAGGATCACCACCCTTATCAGATGTAGAATGGTCATCCCTCCTAGCAGACAAAAGGCTAGTTACACCGATATATGCTGCATCAAATGCCTCATATCATAAGGAATAATCCTCCATAACTCTACTAGATAGGGGTCTCGCACGGTCTCCTAAACCCATATAGGGTGGAATCCCTATCTAGCCAACAATGCAGATAACTTGTCTGCCACATCCTCTAGAAACCTAGCATCTAGCTTGCATCGCAGGTCAAGTTTGGGCAATTGAGAAAACTCAGGATCCTCCATATACTCATCTACCTGCATTGGTGGAGGCCCCTCCCCATAATAGGTGCCAATATCTGCAAAATATTTAGTACACAACAATAATTAGACAATTTCATTAAACAATTTAATAAAACAATTAAAAAAATGTTAGAATAAATTCCATTTGCATTAAGTAAGACAATAAAATGCAACTAGATTAATTTAAACATAATACTAATATTACCTCTGTCATCTGGTGTGTCATCCTAGTTGAAAAATATGTTGTGACATCCTTTCCAGTCCAACCCTGTGTAAGGATATGGCACAGGGCCGAATGTATGATCATCCTCACTCGCTAGTAACTCTAGTCCCTCCGAGGTGATCCTTGTTGGGAACTTTGGCTGTATCCTCTTGGAAAAAATTTTGTCCCCAAATATGTATCTGCACCTCGATCGTCTCCCTAGGAGGATGACGGTCAAATGACATAATCGTGACTAGAAACCTCTAAAAAAAAAACAAAAAAGATCTAAGGAAAAAGGGAAGTTGACCCTCCCCTCAAACTGTGCACAGGATCGATCCAGAGCAAAAAAAAATGCCACAAAAAAATGGCAGACCACATAGTGCATCTAGGTCTTTGCACTAAAGAATTAACATAACACAATATATGGCAACTAATGTGTTGCCCATCATTGGTGGAGTGCACCACCATCATAAGAAAAAGAGAGAGTCACCTAACCTCCTCTGCACCGAAAGAAGCAATATGTAGATGTCCTCTAGAAACCTGAAAAAAGTGCAGATTCAGTGACCTGGTCATTGATATATCTCTCGGAGTACACAAGCTAACTCTCCTTCACGACAGCAAGTGGGACATTAGGGAACTGGGGAAAATCCTCCCCTCTCCTGGATATCCCAATGATGAAGTAGATGTCCTCCTCTGGGGGATGAAACCACTTATTGGGACCAAGCCGAAAGGCCTGCCTACGTTGATCCCAATGATAGATCAACTGCATCAAAAAGGCCGAGTTCCCCTTTAGGGATGTAGCCTCCTGATAGAACTTCAGGAGGTTGACAACCCTAAATGGTTCTCTTGTCTATGTGATAATGGGTCGAGGGTACAAGTATATCTCCCTCTCTCTGGCCTCCCACTCCTGTACAATGTTGTACAGGTCCACTCTTTCCTGCTACTACTACTGTTGCTCTCTCCACTGACATCTCTAATTCACATATAACTTCCATTAATCTCATACATAGACACAAGCATGTATATATAAAACATAAAAAAATCATTAAATGATCATTTTATTTATTAATATGAATAAATATTTTTTTTTTCTCAAAAAACATGAATTTACATAGCGGTGCACCCCAAAACATTCAAGCACCATTTGAAGTGCTTTTGTATATACAACACACCATTAACGGTGCACTACTAGATAATGAACGCACCGAAGACAAAAAACAATTATTTTTAAAAATAACTAGACAATTATATAATTCTTATAACAGTGCATCCTAAAGTAGGGAGCACTGATGCTTTATACAGATGTGTCCGCACCACAAATGATGCACACATTAGTTTTTAATGCACTAGGACTGACGTGGCCATGTGTGAAAATAAGAAGGTATACTGTGATGAAATATTTTTTTAAAAGCTGGGTTGGTGCATATTATAATATTGAATGCATAGTTTACGGTGTAGATGTATTAATAAAACATGCCAGTGTATGTTGTCAAATAATTATTTTCATGAAAAACATGAATTTCCATAGCGGTGCACCTCAAAAAGCTTTAAGAACTGTCCACGGTGCTTTGAATTCTTTAGAGCACCGCTATCGGTGCACTACTAGACCATGAATGCACCAGAGACACAACAATTATTTTTAAAAATAACTATTCACGGTGCGCTTTATAAAAGAGACACATAGGTGCTTGGGTATTAATACAAGAACCATAATGGTGCATATATGATTCTAATATGTACCATCCAAAATATTTTTATAAATCCTGTAATAGTGCATCCTGAAGTAGGGAGAACCAGTTCTTTATACAGACGTGTTCGCACAACGAATGTTGTGTACAATAGTTTTTAACTCATCGAGACAAAAGCATATTTTAAAAGCTTGGTCGATGCTTATTATAAGAATGAACGCACCGTATAGACAGTCCATTTCCTCAACAATAGGCTCGATGCATTTAACAAAATGAAACACCATTTACAGTGCAGATGTATTTATTCAATGCATCGGTGTATGTTGTGAAATATATCATTTTGTTTTTGTTTTTGGTTTGAATGGTGCATTTAAAATAAGATCATGCACCGGTGCTTTTGTGCCTATCGTAACTGGTGCACCAGTTAAAGTTATGCACCAAAAACATTGTTGTGAATTTTAATTTAGTTTATGAGGTGCATTATTTAACATATAGGGCATCGTATTAAAAGTGACCTATACTTTACAAGGATTGGATGCCCCAGTCCTGGTGCACCTTGTAAATTTTCAAGGTTCACCATTATCCTGGTGCAAGCCGAACAGGTTGAACACACCACGCAGATTTTTTTTTTTGAAAGTATGCAAATTTAAGTTGAATTTTAATTTTTAATTTGCTTAAAGTTTAAATTAGAAGGTAACAAAGACATTACTTGGACATTTGTGCCCTGGGGAGGCATGGTTTCCATGTAGACCAAAAAACCAAATTTGCTCACTGTTTGGAAAAAATCCAAAGCCACATAGTGAGCAACGAATGAGAGAAATTCAAGCATAGGTAGCACCGATGGTAGGACATTTCAGGGAGGCAAGAGTAGCATCGGTGCTTAGGAGGTCTACAACACTGGAAGACAATAAAAATGATTTTTTTGTCCAGTATTTTTTTTTATTTGACATTGTTATGGTGCACCTGACAACAAGACGCATTGATGCATTTTGATGTCCTAACTGCACTGTTATTCAACATAAAACATACAAAATTCCGACCCACAATTTTTTAATTTAACCCTAACATGGTGCTCTCTACTATAAAATGCACTAATGTAGTGCTCCCAAGCATACGATGTATCAGTGCTTTGGAAGATATAAACATACCATTAGAGAATATATATATATTTTTAAATCGACAAATGATTGCTTTATTTTCACCCTTCGCCAGTGCCCCTAATTACAGGACTCACCCATGCTGTTGTAACAATGAAACGCAATGGTGAGGGATTAGGAATATAAAAATTGTTTTCTGTTGGTTCTCTAATATAAACAATGCATCGATGCTTTAGGATATATAGAACACACCCTATTTGTTGTTATTTTTGTTTTTTTTAAACATATTTTTCCAGATAGAGGGTGTTTTGGCTAATCCCAATGCGTTAAGTGTAGTTACGCACCGATGCGTAATTATGTATTAAATGCACCGATTTTTGTTAGTGGTTTAAATATAAAAGAATTATTTTTCTCCACATTGAACATGGTTTTTTTGGCATTGGTGTCTTGTTTTATAGCACGCACTGGTGCGTATATGCTTAAGACACACTGATGCATTTTGTATGTATAAAAGCATCGTACAAAAACATCCGCTAAAACCTCCACCCCCTCGCCTCTGCTAGACACCTCCATTATAAATGGATATTTGGGCTCTCTTTATAGGATATTCCACAAAAAACCTCCGCCAGAGGGTGTTTTCCTTGTAGTGTCACTTTAATGTATGATAAGTCTTAGGGCTTAATGGCCCCTTAATATGAGTCATCGTCCATACAAGCTAAATAGTCCATGATTGCAACATTGCGCTATGTGTTGGTTCATTACCCTTAGTGTGATAAACTGCTTCTATTGAAGAAATATTTCCAGAATTTCTATGAAGATTGCTGTGTACATTTGACAAGAAGTTGAGATAGTACATTGAATTTTCTTTCATGAATGCAGGAAGTCTGACATAATTCATTCATGGATATTCTTCATTGTGTTCTACCATAGTTTTTGATGTTGCATATTCCCTTTCTCTTCTATAATTCAATAATTTAGGATTCAATGGATCCTCTTTGATAGTGGGATATTAGCTACACATTTAAATTTCAAACCATTAATATGTTTTGCCTACAATGCTCTTAGGCCCTTAAGTTCTTAAGCATACTTTTATAAAAAAGATATCAATCTACCTTTTATATCAAAGATATTGATTTGTATGTTGAGAGATTAATTAGTTCCTCATCTAGGGCGGGCATATGCATGTTCAAATTTCAAATAGAGATTCCCCACTTGTCTCATTGGAACAACAAGCGATTAACACTAGGTTACTTCAATTCACAAATTAGTGAGGTCTTAGGCCCCATCTTGACCTCCCCACTTGGGTGGTAGATTGACATCTTTGAGATTTATGGGAGTTTCTATGTGTATCTGTAAATGGTAGGCATATGGCTTGTCCATGTCACCAACAAACTTTGCTCACTAATTTGTTACGCATTAAATTTGATTGTAATAGAACTTCCAGAAACTAATTTAATTGAAAAAATATAACTAAAGTAAACAATTATGAACAAATTAATAACACAAAGATTAGCTTGGAAACCCAATCTTCTGAAAATCCACAAATAAAGGCTATTGTTTGGCTTGAAATTAATCTATCTTCTCTCTTGAATATCCTTCCAGATCTTTAGTCCGTCTTCAGGTTTCCTTTTAGTGTGATAATCATATCTTTTATGCTCTAATTATTGATGTTTTAAACATAGCTAGGATGCATAGGAGGAGACAAGATACTCATATCCCAAGTGGTAATTTGGTCCTTAGTAACCATTTTGTTTATGATTTGACTAGCTTCATTCGCTTGGAATAAGATTCAATTGAAGACATGGAATTATTAGATGCATTCTACATGACATTTGATGCACATTTTTCACTGAAAAACATCGTACTTTTTGGTTGATTTGATTTGATGAAACCCATAATTAAGTACATTTAGATTATAAAAGAGTGAGGTCAATGAATATTGTGAGATATATCGACCCTTTGGGAATCATCTATCCCCTTCTATTGAGTGGGACTAGTGCATTGCTGAAATCTAGACTTGTAACTATGGTAATCCAAGGATTTTCCCTTTTATAATAATATTTCCATGATTTTGAAATTGTATAGGTAGGTAATCATTACTAATGGTCTTATATGTGTACTTAGTGATTCAATATATGAAGTGAGGATAAATTTGTAGGTCATTTATTTGGAGTATGTTTGGAGAGACTAAGTGTTAGCAATTGCATCCATTAAACTAAATCACTTGCACACCAGTATATTTCGGGGGAAAATTCGACATTTGTTTGACTCTATTTAGTGTCAAATAGGTGTTTGTATGGAAGTTGGTATTATGCCGGTAGTATGCCGTCACTTAAGTGACATCCCAAGGTGTTGCTTAAGTGACACATAAGATGAATTTTTGGCCCTCTTAAATGACTGTTGGAAATGTCGGCCAAACATCCAACAAATGTCCGAAAACAGACGTCCTTGTATGTCGAGTAAACGTCCGAAAAGAGACATTTTCTATGTATATTTGACGTCGGATTGACGTTCAAATAGAGATGTTGATAGAGTAAACTTCATGTCCAAAAAAATACGTTGGAAGAGTAGATGTCACACCGGTTAAACGTTTGAAAAGAGACATTTGAAATATATATTTGATGTTGGATAGACGTCCGAATATATACGTTTATAGAGTAAAGTTCACGTCGATCTAACATCGAAAAAGAGACATTGAAAGAGTAGCTCTCATGTCAGTATAATGTCTGAAAAGAGATGTTTGCAATGTAGATTTGACGTTGGATTAATGTCCGAAAATATACGTTCAGAGATTAAAGTTGACGTCGGTATGACATCCAAAAAGAGACGTTTTCAGAGTGGATGTCATGCCAGATTAATGTCCGGAAAGAGATGTCTACAATTTATGCTACGGAAGAAACAATTATGGTACTGACGTTCATCCCATGCCACTCTAATGTCGGTTGAGCATCTAATAAGCCACATTTATATATGGATTTATAAAATATATGTATAGGTTGTGATTGGATTCTTGTCCACAGTAAATTTGCTGCAGCCATTTATATAATTTGTTGGTTGAATAGAGGTGGGATTTCACCAATGAGCTAGGAATGACTAGATCTCTCCCTTCACTTTGGTCTAAGTTACATTGTTGATGGAGAGTTGGTGCTACATGGGTTTACATATTCTGATTTGGAAAGTAATGATATTGAAAGAGGAGAATTTCAGGGCATTGCTTTAGTTTGGGTTCAAGTATGGTTTCATGGTTTAGCAAGAAGCAAACTTCACGAGCGCTTAGCATAGTAGAAGTAGAGCACATGTAATTAACGAACACCATTTCAATAAATCAATCTACTTAGGTAGAAAATCTCCTCGATGATTACATAGTCAATCCTCCCACAATACAACTTCTACAAGATCTTATAGATGGAAATAAGGGATGGCATTTGATAGTAAAAAATGACATCATCCTCTTCAAAATCCTTATATATCTATGACAAGTACCTTCTCTCATTTAGAATGCACTTGAGCATGGGAATGCATCACCCTCTACATGGCATGTGGAATTAAAAAAAAACAATAAGAATATCTCTTCCAACTTTTTTTGGCACATAATGAAGTCTGAAACTAAGAAGTTTGTAGTAGGATGTGAAACTTGTGAACTCAACAAGATGGAAACGATCCCTTATCCTACTCTTCTCCAACCTAATTTCATCCAAAATTAGATGTGAGAAGAAGTATCTATGGACTTCATCATAGGATTTCTAAAATCATAACGTAAGGATGTTATTTTTTGGTAGTTGATCATTTAAGTATGCCCATTTCAACCCTATGACTACCAAGCTTACAACATTTGAAATTGTTGATGTATTCTTCAAGCATGAATTTTAAGCTACATGGACTCTAGGACCACATCATTAGCAATAGGGATCCCAAGTTTGTAAGTCACTTCTAGCAAGAGTTTTTCAAAGTAACAAGAATCACTTTAAATATTGTTAAGTTAATGTAACTTCAAAGAATATTCTACTTGTACTTTATTATTGTAACTCCACTAGGGATGTTTTACCTCCATTCGGAGATGTCATTATTATACTTGGTCATGTAAAAGTCATGAGGTAAATCCTCCATTGTAAGTCGGGTCGTTAGTACCCTAAAGAATGTAATATAATATTATTTGAGTCTTTCTAGGAGAGGTCGACCCAGTCAGTTAAAGTGAGGCAGACCTAGCTGGGATAAAAGTCAAGTAAAAGGTAAAGTATAAATAGAGAGTGAGTTCCTCTCATTTGTATCATCATTCACTTGTGCAATTCGCATTAGAGGAGAGAGAGAGAGATATCTGCGAAGGAGGGGGAGGATTGGCTTGGGTCTAGATTTTGGGTTTGTATCTCTTATTTGTGAGACCTATTTTGGGCATTGTACTTTGATCATCTATATTGAGGAATTTCTTGCTGGGTTTTCTTCCCCTTGAGGGTTTCCCAGGATATATTGTTTTGTGCTTTGTGATTGTGTATCTTTCAGAGATCCTTATTATGCTGCTATTGTGAATAATGTATTGAATGCTAATGAAACTGGAATCTAGTCTATAGTATCATATAATATTCACATGGTATCAGAGCTATCCTGAAAAGAGCAACTTTCACATGGTAAAACTCTCTCTCTCTCTCTGAAGTGAAAAATTAGGGTTTCTCACAAAAGTGGTTTTTTTTAGTGAAATTGGCATAGGGAAGTGCGCCTCTCTAGGATTGAAATTTTGGTACCAAGATCGAAGTTTTTTAGTGGGTGAAACTCCCAGAAAGTCAAACCCTAGTTTGAATCTGGACCAGAAAAACAGAAAACTAGAAAACCGGAGAAAGCCAGAAACTACAGACCATAATTTTGCAAGTTAATTTTCAATGGTGAAATTTTGGAATCTTCAGAAACCAAGTGTACCTGCATACTTGCCTCAGTCAAGTGCATCTTTTGGTGAGTTCAGTTTTCAATTTTGAGAAACTTTAATTTTTGGTTATTCTCTGCTCTCCGGGATAAGATGGCCCCAAGCATTAAGCTTGATGACAAGTTGGAAGACATAGAGAAATTTCGTGCTTGGAAGTATAGGATTGGACTCATTCTAGAGGAGAATTATCTTTCAAAGTTTATTAAAGAAGTTGTACCAGAACCCGCAGAAGCTGAAGCCAAGGAAAATAATAAGAAGGATATGATTAGAGCCAAGAGGATCATAGCAGATTCCATCAAGAATCATTTGATTCCACAAGTGTACTCCAAGAAAACACCTAAGGAAATGTTTGATGCCATATCAAGGATGTATGAAGGAAAGAACATAAATCGAAAGATGAATTTGAGAACCCAACTCAAAAGCACGAAGATGAATCCATGTGAATCTATCCAAGATTACTTTACTAGGGTTTCTCAATTCAAAGAACAACTAGAAGAAATTGGAGACAATATTGACGAAGATGAATTAGTGATGACTGCTCTCAATGGTATTACTAGACCTTGGGACTCTTTCATCCAGAAAATGTGTGCAAGAAAGGAAAGTCTACTATTTGAAGTTGTATGGGAAGAATGTATCCAAGAGGAGGCTAGAGTGGCAAATCGAGAAGCACTACTCAGAGATGATGATCAAGCTCTAGCTACCCATACTAGAAGAGGAAAGGGAAAACCTCATTTCAAGAAGGAGTTCCATCCTCCTAAGAAGTTTCAAAAGTATAAGAAGGGAAACTGCAAGTGAAGAGACTTCTCTTCTTATCAATGTTTCTGTTGTGATAAGATGGGACATATTGCCAAATATTGTCCAGAAAGAAAAGAAGAATGTAAGAAGAAGAGCAACAAAAGACATCATGCTCATTTTGCTGAAGAAGAAGAAGAAGACGAAGAAGAAGAAGAAGAAGAAGAAGAAGAAGAAGAAGAAGAAGAAGAAGAAGAAGGACCTTCTAGGAAGCTACCAGAGGAATAAATCGAAGATTATGTTTTGTAATAGTGGTGCTTCAAAGCACTCTCTCAAGCTTGATTCAGGAAATCTGATGATTGAGTAGAGTTCACCATCAAACATTCCAGTAATCCCTACAAGGATACTAGGATCAAAAGAGATCCTACCAAACAAACAAAGATAAGTATTTGAATTGTCATTTCATCAAATTGTTTAAATGATAGTGTCCAGTTATGTACATGTTTATTTAGAATGTGTATTATGCATGTTAAAATGTTTGCAGTGATATGCATGTGATGGGTAAGTAGCCTATGGTGCTATACAACATTCCATTGCTACTTATCTAGAGTGAAACCTCTTTGCTGACATATTGGGAGAAATGCATGCTCTTAATAATGTTCTGGTAGAGATGGAAGGCATATAGAAAGTTACCATATGGATGTAGGATGTGGATGAATGTTGTGTGAGCATTATGACAGTGTGACTTATGTTTTATGCATATGTTTTGGAAACCATGAAATGTTTCTAACCATGATACTAAATTTGACTTGTAGGAAAGATCGTGTGTACTCTCCTACAAGAGAATAATGATGAGACTTGTTCCAGAGAACAAGTGACGATAACATTCAAGAAGACTTTGTACAGGCTCAGAAGTCACCCATGGATAGAATGATGAGATCAAGGATCACCTAGAGTGATGAGACATCGACCTTTTCTACAAGGTTGAAGATAAGAAGCTCATAGATCGGTGCAAGAGAGAAATTGCAACAGAGTTCAAGATCTTGGTATCCAATGACTTAGAAAGATGAAATAAATGGATATACAAGATAAAACATACAACGAATGGAAGTATTGTGGCTCGTGGAGTCTCTCAAAAGGAAGGAATCGATTATGAAGAGACATTTTCTCCTGTAGCAAGGTACACTTCAATTAGAACCATCATGGCACTTGTAGCCATGATGAAGTGGAAGTTACACTAGATGGATGTGAAAACAACTTTCCTGAATGGTGTCATTGAAGAAGAAGTGTACATAGAACAAACACAAGGTTTTGAGGTTGAAAACAAAGAGATGCATGTCTGTAAACTAAAGAAGGCTCTGTATGGGTTGAAGCAAGCTCCAAGAGCTTGGTATGGAAGAATTGATAGTTTTCTGACGAGCTTGGGATTTACCAAGAGTAAAGCTAATCCTAATCTTTACTTCAATGTTATGGATGATGAACTTGTCATATTATTGCTATATGTGGATGACTTGTTCTTGATAGGTAATGAGAAGCAAATCTCAGAGTGCAAGAAGAAGCTCGCTGCAGAATTCGAGATGAAAGACCTTGGCTTAATGCATTATTTTCTAGGTCTCAAGGTATGGCAGAGCCCAGAGGGAATATTCCTTAACCAATGGAAGTATGCAGTATAAATCTTGAAAATATTTGATATGTTGGAGTGTAAAGCCATCACCACACCCATGGATACCAACTTGAAGTTATTATCTGATACTTCGTCATAATTAGTGGATGTGACACTATACAGGCAGATTATTCGGTCATTGATGTATCTGACGAATACTAGGCCAGATATATGCTTTGCTGTGAACACCTTGAGTCAGTATCTGGTTGAGCTCAGACGTGTTCACCTTGTAAGTTTTAAACCTTAACAGTGAAGTACAAACTCATATGATTCTTAAGCATTAACAGAAAATACACAATGGCACACACATTACACAGAGATTTTCACCTGGAAACCCTTAACCGGGAAAAAACCAGCCAAAATTAGAGCCGCATAGCTCCTTTCTCATTATATGTTTATTTTACATGTACAATACAATAAATGGTATTCTGCAGCATCTAAAACCCTAATTCGTTTACCCGAATTAGGTTACAACCCTAATTCCTTTTACCGGAATTAGATAGAGTACAATGGGTCGAAAATCGCGAAAAAGCAAAAAGCAACCCAAAAAAAATTTTGCGCTCCGCGCGGACTCCGGGGGCCTAACGGTCCGAAACGAAGGGGGTGGGCCCTGTCGGGCTACCCCCCCCTCTAAACCCCCCCCCTCCGGACGCGCCCGGCGCAGGCGAATCGAAGGTGCCGTAGGGATCGTGTTGTACACGCAGCGACCATGTGAAGAGATATAACATACCCAACATTCTCCCACTTGTTGTTCTCTTCACATACAGGAGAAATTTATGACTTCAACAATTCAGGGCAACAATGCCCATGTTCTCTTTGCACCAAGAGAACTTCTGAGTACTCACAGACTTTGTCAAAGAGTCTGCAACATTTACCAAAGTGTCAACCTTTTCCAGCAACACTTTGTTCTGTTCAACCATGTCTCTGACGAAATGGTACTGCACATCAATGTGCTTTG
The DNA here is from genome assembly GCA_027924585.1 of Larix kaempferi. Classification (NCBI taxonomy): domain Eukaryota; kingdom Viridiplantae; phylum Streptophyta; class Pinopsida; order Pinales; family Pinaceae; genus Larix; species Larix kaempferi. The sequence goes on along the minus strand of BSBM01000050.1, from coordinate 14,118,872 downwards.
TCCTCGAGTGATAAGCAGGGTTCTTTGCCAGAAATATTGCACTTGAGCTATCACAACCAATTTTTACTGCATTCTGAACAAAACCAATACCTGAACACAATCTTTGCAACCATACAGCTTCCTTACTTGCATGGGTAGCTGCCATGTATTCAGCTTCTGTAGTTGAGAGTGCAACTACAGCTTGTCTTCTACTCATCCAACTGATTGCTCCTCCAAATAGATTAAAAACGTAGCCACTTGTAGATCTTCTGTGATCAAGATCTCCAGCCCAGTCAGCATCAGCAAATCCTTGTATATCTATCTCTCTGTTTAGACCGGGTCTTCCTTGGTAGCAGATTGCAGAATCTGTAGTGCCACGCAAATACCTGAAGACCCTTTTTACTGCAGTCCAATGTTCCTTTCCTGGTTTTGACATGTATCTACTCAAAACTCCCACTGCATGGGCTATATCTGGTCTAGTACAGACCATGGCATACATCAGACTGCCAACTGCACTAGCATATGGAACATGAGACATGTCCTCTACCTCTTCTTGTGTAGTGGGACACTGTTCTGCAGATAACCTTACACCTACAGGAATGGGCACCTTCACTGGTTTGCTTTCCTGCATATTAAATCTCTTCAATATCGTTTCAACATATTTCCTCTGATTTAACCAGAGTTTCCTGTTTTCACGATCTCTTTTTATTTCCATGCCCAAAATGAAATTTGCAGCACCAAGATCTTTCATGTCAAATTCAGATGACAGCTGATTCTTGACATCCTTGATGATTTCTTTGTTGTTTCCAATTAGCAACATATCATCAACATACAATATTACATAAATAAAATGATCACCAATTAGCTTAAAATAAACACAGTGATCAGCTTTGCTTCTTGAGAAACCAAGTCCCAGTATATAAGTATCAAATTTTTGATACCACATTCTGGGAGATTGTTTCAAACCGTAGAGAGACTTTTTCAGCTTACAGACAAGCTCCTTTCTTCCTTTCACCACAAACCGTTCTGGTTGCTTCATATAGATCTCTTCATTAAGATTTCCATGTAGGAAAGCCGTCTTTACATCCATCTGTTCTACTTCAAGATCAAAAGCAGCAGAAATAGATAAAAGGAATCTAATAGAAGTCAATTTTGCAACAGGTGAAAAAATCTCACCAAAATCGATGCCCTCAATTTGGGAGTAACCTTTCGCAACTAGTCGAGCCTTGTACTTCTCCACTTTACCTGCTACATTTAACTTCTTCTTGAATACCCATTTGCTTCCAATAGGCTTTCTTCCTTCTGGCAACTCAACCAGATCCCATGCCTCATTTTTGTCCAAGGCATCCATTTCTTCTATCATGGCCTTCTTCCATAGTTTACTATCTTCTGAATCCATTGCCTCTTTAGCAGTTCTAGGATCATCATCAGTAATAGATAACACAAAATTAGAACGAAAATCAGGGGGACTGTACCTTTCAACTTGCCTTCTTTCTCGGTCAGATCTCCTCAATACCGGAGTCTGTGGATCCGCCTCTTCATCTGATTCAGACGATTCTGCCTCCTCATCTGATTCAGACGAATCTGGTTCCTCAAAAGAGTCACCTCTTTCATCCTTGATATCAAAGTGTAGCTTCTCTGAATCCTTTTCCTTTGGTACATCCTCAATCCTGGAAGTGCTTTCAACTTCTCTGAAGATCACATCTCGACTGTAAACTGTTTGCCTTTTTACTGGGTTCCACAGCTTGTAACCTTTCACTCCATCCTTGTAACCAATGAAGATACATTTTTCCGCCTTATTATCCAACTTGCTCCTTTTCTCCTTTGGAACATGTACAAAAGCATCACACCCAAACACTCTGAGATGAGAGAGAGAGGGTTTCTTACCAGTCCAAACCTCATGAGGTGTCTTGTCAACCAACGCTGATGTGGGTGTCCTATTCACTAGGTAACACGCAGTGTCAACAGCTTCTGCCCAGAATTGTTGTGCTAGCCCTGCACCACTGAGCATACTCCTTGCCTTTTCCATCAATGTCCTGTTCATCCTTTCTGCAACCCCATTCTGTTGAGGTGTGTATGGAGTAGTCTTTTGCCTTGCTATTCCACACGTTTTACAGAACTCCTCAAATTCACTTTCACAGAATTCTCCACCGTTATCTGTTCTGAGTACTTTTATTTTCTTCTCAGTTTGATTCTCTACAAGAGCCTTAAATTCTTTGAATCTATTAAAAACCTCAGATTTCTTACGCAGGAAATAAATCCAAGTTTTCCTTGAGAAATCATCTATAAATGAAACATAATACACAGATTTACCAAGTGATGGAACAGGCACAGGTCCAAAAACATCACTGTGTATTAACTCTAAGATTCCTTTAGCTCTTACAACACCAGATGAGAATCTTACTCGATTCTGTTTACCATATAAGCAATGTTCACAGAAATCAAAATCTAATGTGAAATCAGACATGCCTTCAGCCATACTTTTACCTTGTAATAGTCGAAGACCCTTTTCTCCAATATGTCCCAGCCTTCGATGCCATAGCGATGTCTTCTCACTAGAGACAGTAAGGACTCTGTCTCCTTCATTTTTACCCTCAGAAACAATAGTGCTGTTACATCCATTTTTGAAGGTGCTTCCCAACAACTTGTATAGAGTTCCAATCCGAACTCCCCTCATCAACACCAATGACTCTCGAACCATTTTGCATGTGTTCTTTTCAAATAGAGTTTTCACACCTGCATCATCCATTTTACTTACAGATATAAGGTTTCTAGCCAACTTTGGAATGTGCAGAACCCCGGGAAGAGTTTTAACCCTTCCATCTTTGAGCAGTAGCTTGACCTTTCCTCGACCTATGATTTTCGCTACCGAGTTGTCTCCCAGAAATACATCTCCTCCATCATACTTTTCGTATTCAGAAAACCACTCCCTGTGGGGAGTCATATGATAAGACGCACCTGAGTCAATCAACCACGAATCATGCTCTGCATGTGTACTTGAAGATGCCAGATACACATCTCCTCCTTCCTCTGTAGATTCTTTCCCATCTGCGGATGGAGCGTCATTAGGTCCTCTACTTTTATCAGTAATTTTCGATTTACAATCCTTCTTGTAATGCCCAGCTTTTCCGCACTTCCAGCATTTTCTTACAGAAGGTCCTGGAGATTTAGATCTCCCTCTAGATTTAGATCTACCACCTGAAGACTTATTTTTAGATCTGTCTCCAGGGCGACCTCTTACAAATAAGGCATCCTTGGCTGAACTATCTATGGATTTCCGCCTCATTTCCTCCGATAGTAGGGATGCAACCACATCATCTAAGTTTAGTGTGGTTGCATTACTCCCAATAGCTATGACCAGATTATCCCATGAATCTGGCAAAGAGCACAACAGACTAATACACTTTTCATCATCATCAAGTTTAATACCAACAGATGTCAACTGACTTACCAGAGTATTGAAGGCGTTTAGATGCTCTGAAACAGAGTCTCCATCAGTCATCCTCAGAAGGTACAATTTCTTTCGCAGAAATAACTTATTTACCAGGGACTTTGACTGATACAGACTTCCCAGTTTATCCCATAGCTTCTTTGCAGTGTCTTCTCCAGATACGTTCACCAATACCGAATCTGCAAGGCAAAGACGAATAGTGCTCCTTGCTTTCCTTTCCAGCTTTTCCCATTCTTCTTTTACCGCACCAGAGGGCATGGTACCTGGATCTACTGCGATCCATTGTTCTCTATCTACCAGAAGATCTTCCATCTTGAGCTTCCATAGCTCAAAGCTATGACCATTAAATTTCTCAATCTCGAATCTAGAACTGCTCGCCATTCTTTAAACAAAGAATAAATCACCGCTGCAAAGCTCCCACTGAAACCAGGTTTATCACAAATCCAAGATCGAGCCAAACCCCTGGAAACAAAGGCGTCCCTCTGAACCCAAAATTGCTCTGATACCAAATGTAAGTTTTAAACCTTAACAGTGAAGTACAAACTCATATGATTCTTAAGCATTAACAGAAAATACACAATGGCACACACATTACACAGAGATTTTCACCTGGAAACCCTTAACCGGGAAAAAACCAGCCAAAATTAGAGCCGCATAGCTCCTTTCTCATTATATGTTTATTTTACATGTACAATACAATAAATGGTATTCTGCAGCATCTAAAACCCTAATTCGTTTACCCGAATTAGGTTACAACCCTAATTCCTTTTACCGGAATTAGATAGAGTACAATGGGTCGAAAATCGCGAAAAAGCAAAAAGCAACCCAAAAAAAATTTTGCGCTCCGCGCGGACTCCGGGGGCCTAACGGTCCGAAACGAAGGGGGTGGGCCCTGTCGGGCTACCCCCCCCTCTAAACCCCCCCCCTCCGGACGCGCCCGGCGCAGGCGAATCGAAGGTGCCGTAGGGATCGTGTTGTACACGCAGCGACCATGTGAAGAGATATAACATACCCAACACACCTTGTAGTTGCAAAGCATGTGATGAGGTACCTAAAAGGTACACTAGACTATGGTCTCAGTTATACTAGAGATCATGACTTCAGACTATTTGGTTATACAGATTCAGATTGGGCAAGAAGTGTCTCAGACATGAAGAGCACTTTAGGTGGATGTTACAGTCTGGGGTCAGCCATGATGTCATGGCTAAGTAGGAAGCAATCCAGTGTTGCTCTCAGCACTGCAGAAGCAGAGTATATTGCAGTCTGTTCTGCTAGTTGTGAAACCATATGGCTTCAAAAGTTGTTATAAGGTCTATTTGATCTGGAGTTGGATGCCACAGGATTCTATGCGATAACCTGAGTTGTGGTGGGATTGATCATCCCTAGACAGTGATCCCGTAATTCCGAAAGGAAGGATAGTCTTAAATGTTGATCCTTAGAATAAATCCCTAGTTCCAAAAGGAAGGATTGTCTAAGATGTGACTGTTGGACTAAATCTCTGGTTCTGAAAGGAAGGATTGTCCATGATCCCTAGTTCTGAAAGGAAGGATCACCAGTGTTGTTGGATTGAATCCCTGGTTCCGAAAGGAAGGATTGTCCATGATCCCTAGTTCCGAAAGGAAGGATCACCAGTGTTGTTGGACTGAATCCCTGGATACGAAAGGAAGGATTGTCCATGATCCCAGTTCCAAAAGTAAGTATCACCAGTGTTGTTGGATTGAATCCCTTGTTCCGAAAGGAAGGATTGTCCATGATCCCTAGTTCCAAAAGGAAGGATCACCAATGTTGTTGGATTGAATCCTTGGTTCCGAGAGGAAGGATTGTCCATGATCCCAGTTCTGAAAGGAAGGATCACCAATGTTGTTGGACTGAATCCCTGGTTTCGAAAGGAAGGATTTTCCATGATCCCAGTTCTGAAATGAAGGATCACCAGTGTTGTTGGACTGAATCCCTGGTTCCGAAAGGAAGGATTGTCCATGATCCCAGTTCCAAAAGGAAGGATCACCAGAGTTTTTGGACTGAATCCTGGTTCCGAAAGGAAGGATTGTCCATGATCCTAGTTCCGAAAGGAAGGATCACCCGAGTTATTGGACTGAATCCCTAGTTCCAAAAGGAAGGATTGTCCATGATCCCAGTTTCTAAAGGAAGGATCACCAGAGTTGTTGGAATGAATCCCTGGTTCCGAAAGGAAGGATTTTCCATGATCCTAGTTCCAAAAGGAAGGATCACCAGAGTTGTTGGACTGAATACCTGGTTCCGAAAGGAAGGATTTTCCATGATCCTAGTTCCGAAAGGAAGGATCATCACAGTTGTTGGACTGAATCTCGAGTTCCAAAAGGAAGGATTGTCCATGATCCCAGTTCCGAAAGGAAGGATCACCATAGTTGTTGGATTGAATCCCGAGTTCAGAAAGGAAGGATTTTCCATGATCCCAGTTTCAAAAGGAAGGATCACCAGAGTTGTTGGACTGAATCTCGAGTTTCGAAAGGAAGGATTGTCCAGGATCCCTAGTTCCGAAAGGAAGGATCATGTGTGATGTAGGTGATGATGATCCTGATGATATTCCAATACTGTAGATGAGGATGCTCCAGTGCTGCAGATGATGATGTTCCAGTGCTGCAGATGTGATGTTCCAGTGCTGAAGATGAGGATTCTCCAGTATTGCAAATGCTCCAGTGCCGCAGATATTCCAGTGCTGAAGATGAGGATGCTCCAGTGCTGAAGAAGATGATGATCCAATGCTGAAGATGAGGATTCTCCAGTGATGAAGAAGATGATGATCCAGTGCTGAAGATGAGGATGCTCCAGTGCTGTAGAAGATGATGCTCCAGTGCTCAAGATGAGGATGCTCCAGTACTGAAGATGATGATACTTCAGCTCTATACTGAAGATGATGATGTTGTTGAAGAACTTCCAATGATTTATAGATGTATCAACCAATGTTCCAGATGATGTTGTTGATGATTCCCCTCCTCCCTTCGATGATGTTGTGTAGAGTTACACATGCATATGTTGTTGTCAGTAGAATACCCATCTTGTTAAGGGGGAGTATTAAATTAATGTAACTTCAAAGAATATTCTACTTGTACTTTATTATTGTAACTCCGTCGGGGATGTTTTACCTCCATTCGGAGATGTCATTATTATATTTGGTCATGTAAAAGTCATGAGGTAAAGCCTGCATTGTAAGTCGAGTCGTTAGTACCCTAAAGAATGTAATATAATATTATTTGAGTCTTTCTAGGAGAGGTCATCCCAATCAGTTAAAGTGAGGCCGACCTAGCTGAGATAAAAGTCAAGTAAAATCTAAAGTATAAATAGAGAGTGAGTTCCTCTCATTTGTACCATCACTCACTTGTGCAATTTGCATTAGAGGAGAGAGAGATATATCTGCAAAGGAGGAGGAGGATTGGCTTGGGTCTAAAGTTTGGGTTTATCTCTCTTATTTGTGAGACCTATTTTGGGCATTGTACTTTGATCATCTATATTGAGGAAGTTCTTGCTAGGTTTTCTTCCCCTTGAGGGTTTCCGAGATATATTGTTTTGTGCTTTGTGATTGTGTATCTTTCAGAGATCCTTATTATGCTGCTATTGTGGATAATGTATTGAATGCTAATGAAATTGGAATCTAGTCTATAGTAGCATATAATATTCACAAATATGAGCACTGACTACTACCCTCAAATGGGCAATCAAATGTAAGTATAAGTGCCTCGAGGGGTATTTTCGAATGTACACAACGCAAAAATAATAAATGGATATGATGGTTTAATTTTGCTTAATATTGGCACATCTTTACTTATCACTCTGAAACCAAAATGATCCCCTTTAATACATTATATGGCTATGAACCCCCACTTCCAAAGTACTTGGTTATACAAAATGTTAAAGTCTTGCAATAGCTGACACTCTTCAGGAAATGTACACAAATTCAACATAATAAAGGACAACACATCATGTCAATGAATATGATGAACTAATAGATCCGTTAACACCTCTATCAATGTTCCCGCCAAAGGAATAAAGGGCACCCTCCCACCGGAACTCTAAGTAGGCCTATCTATCTCTTACACCAAAGAAAGAGTCATAAATCCCCAAAAATGGATAAGTCTCAAGCAACTCCCAGCCAAAGGATCAAGCCGCAATGAAAAGGATGAAGAAATGGAGGTTTTCTGCACTCGGGCGAGAAGGAACGGTCTAGATTGGGCTAAGGAGATCGACGACGGAGGAAGGATTTTTCCGGGGAAAGAGCTAAAAAGTTAATGGCCAAAGCGGTCGCAGAAGTACGTATCTGTGACCCAAAACAAATGTGGAAGACCCATTTGCTCGACTGATCTTCCGCTTTCAAAGAGAAGATGAACGGTCGATATTGAAGAGTAGGGCCAAATCAACGGCTGGGAGACGATCCACAACACATCTGATCAAGAGATTTTCCTCCTTTCCGCTTTCCCGCAGGTCCGACTTTCCGACTTTCCGCACTCGCATTTCAGATTGCGGAAGTCAAAATGGTATTCTTTCAAGAGCGTAAAGTTGGGTTTCCAATTTCTGCAACCTGCATTGCGGAATGCGGATTACAGAGGCATAATTTTTTCGGGGGTACAGATTTGGGTTTCCGATTTCCACAACTCACATTGTGGAATGCGGATTGCGGAGGCATAAATTTTCCGGGGGCACAAATTCAGGTTTCCGATATCCGCAACCCGCATTGCGGAAGTGATATTTTTCCAGAGGCATAAAGTTGGTTTTCTGATTCTCGAAACCTGCATTGCGGGAGGATAATTGCGGATCTGAGACGTTTTACAGGGTAAATTGCGGCCACGGAAAACGAAGAATTTCACAGGGAAATGGCATGATTGGGAGCCGATATGGAAGCAAAGGAGAGGCACAGCCTAGTCATCCATTCAAATCAGCCTAAGACGACCCAATTCAAAGGAAAAATAAGTGGTTTCCACAGCCCGAATGTACATTGAAAACGCACAGAGTTTCCCTCCAGCGCATCTAATAGATTGAGAGGCAGTTGGTTCGAGCAGTTCGACGTGAATGACCTCATCCTTTCCAGTTCAAGACTATTTTCAGTAAATGACCATTTATGGTTGAATTAGTTAGAAGTTGTTAGATATTTGGTAAGCCTATAAAGGCATGTTCTGAATAATACCAAAGGGTTGGACGTTTCTGGATTCAGAGAGATTAAAAGCTCTGTGTATGTATCAAACTCGGCCTTTCAATTCATGAGAAGACCCGATTCTGGAGAAGAGATTCTTGTGATGAGTGTTTTGATGTCTGTTACTTCCTGTGCATGTGTTCTTCATTTGTATTTCCATTGATTGTTTTCTTCTGCAGTATCTAGATCAAGACTACATGGTCTGAAATTCATATTTTATGCTTTAGATGCATATGACTAGGTATTCCACTCTTTCTTCTTGAAGTTGCAGGTTAGAATTCATTTATAAATGCTCTAACTTTGTGATGGAATTTGTTCCCTTTTCTGCCTTCATCTGTTGATATATTTGACTGGAAAAAACCTCATCTACCTCGCCTCTACCTCTTAAATTGTGGTCTAAAGAAACCATTTGTGACTATAAATCCACTGAAGTTTGACTCCATGCCCAATGGTTCTCTTGTACTTAACCCCAACCAACTGAAAAATCCCTATAAGTCATTTTCTAAAGGTCTAGCCACCATTTTTACCTATAACCTGCTTGTGCAAATAATATCCTAAGTGTTGAGTGAATTGTGAAAGAGAGAGCCCTCTCTATGGTTGGAAAGGTTAGTTTCCATCCACCAAAGCTTGGTTTGAAACAATTACTTCATGATCCCTTCTACTGCAACCCAGGAGAATCTTAAGTGATAACATTCTGGCGACCATACTGGGGACATTGAAGGACTTCTTTCCCAGTACAAGAATTTCAAAGCTTCAAATCATATCTCTAGGGGAAAACAGAGGATCATAAATTTCAAGGTTGTAACATTTGCCCCGGTGACTCCAACTTTCAAATTGACGAATTTATTGGAAGAATTCTGTCTTCCAGAAGGATACCTACCAGTAGTCAGCCAGATCCTGAACTAGAAAATTTTGTATTAGATCCTGAGAAGATCATCAGGAAATCAAATAAAGAACAAACATGTATTTCCCCATTAACTAGGTCTTTTTCTCTACCTAAAGAAGAGGCACAGGCTATAGAGATTGTCTCTGGAGATTTAAAAAATGAATAGTCCTCATTTAGGTCTAAGTCTGAGTCAGATCTAAAGAAAACCCTGTTTGACCAAAGAAAATTCCAAACACATTGTCTGAGTGCTTTGTGGGAAAATTCACAAGCTAAAGAAGAAAACAATGATTTATTTCTTTTCTCTAAAGCTGCTAGCCAAAATACCCAAGTCCTGATTACTCCTCCTGTTGTTCCAAGCCATACCTTTGTAATACCTGCTGTTACTCCTGCTACTTCAAGAATCCCCCCTGCTCCTAGGAAAAATCTAAGAGCAATGGCTGCCAGATTCGCCCCTTTATCTCTCCCTGCTAATATCCATGACTTACTTGTGGGCATGCCCAACACCTTATGAGATTTGATGGTGAAGGAAATGGTTCTGCACAACAGCATGTGGACCCATTTACTGATTTTATAGACCTAGAAGAGGTGGATGAAGATGATGTCAAGATGAGGTTATTTTCCCAAGGTCTAGCAGGAGAAGTGAAGAAGTGGTTCAAAGCCCTTCCAAATGGAGGAATTGCTACCTATGAGAGATTTGAACAAGATTTCCTGGCCAGATGGCAGGATAAACAAAATCCTCTCCAAATTCTCACTCAGTATGAAAACACAAAGAAAACCAATGTTGAGACTATCCAATATTTTTCAGCTAGATTCATGAGAATGTATAATTCTATCTTCGTGGACATCAAGCGTCCCGTGGGGGCAACCAAGCTTCATTATGCTAATTTTTTTAACAGTGACTTTGCTCTCATGTTGGGAGAAAGGAGATTTGCTGCTCTACCTGATATGTTAAAAGATGTTGTAGAATTAGAAGCTAATTTTATGGCCTCAGGTAAAATGAAGCACATAAATGAAGCTGAGAAAATGAGATCTAATGAGGCAGCCCAACCTTCCACATCCCAATCCATTGATACTAGATTTGAGAAGATGGCGAGGACTATGGAAAGGCTGGTGGATAGGATCTCCCTTGAAAATAGGCCTCGTGCCAGAGAAAACCCCAAGCCTCAATCTCGAAATAACAATTACATAAGACCTCCTGCCCCACAGGGAAGACCAAGAGAGCCAAGGGATCCTAGAAATGTTGAGAATCAACCAATCATACTACCCTTTGCTGAGAAATTAATAGCAGGAGAAGAAGAATATGGACACCCTGATGACCAAATCAAACTCTTTGATTAGATCCAACCCCAGTTCAATTTAACTAAAGAGAAACATGACCAATCCTCCCTGTAGTTATATAGTAGCCTAGACGAATCAGAATCTGATCAATACCAAAGAGGCTTCCAAAATACAATCTATGAATTTCAGAGGCAGCATAATTTAAGAGGTAGGAAGGTAACAATAGACCAAAGAAATGCTACTGCTAATCCATCTTCTTCTCAACCACAAAGAAAAGAAACTTCTAGGAAGGGTGACCCAAAAAATGTAACCTCTGATAAGGCACCTGAGAAGGGGGCATAAGCTCCTAAAAAGGGTCCAGAAGGGAGAGATGAAGGTAATGTAAAGACAATAGAAAAGATCCATTCTGCTTTCAGTTTAGAGAATGAAATATCTAAGATTAAGATCTCAATTCCTTTAAATGACTTGGTAAAAAACCTAGAGTACAAAGATAAGATTTTGAAAGTAGTGAATGGAGAAGAAGGAAAGCATCCTGATACTCTCAACTTGCATGATGACAAGCCCACTCTTCTGTTTGGTCCCCATGTAGAGAGTACTCCAGAGGACGATGCTCCTCTTGTCTATATCATACTAATCATACATGATCATATATTACACAATGCTATGTTAGATTCTGGAGCTTCACATAATCTCATGCCAATATCAGTGGTGGAAAGTCTAGGGTTAGAAATCACAAGTCCCTATAAAGATCTGTTCTCCTTTGATTCTAGAAGAGTCCAATGTTTAGGTATGATTAAGGACATGGTGGTCTCACTAACTCAAATATCTCAGAAGAATGTAATCATGGATGTGGTAGTGGCTGATATTCCACCTAAATTTGGGGTGCTATTATCTAGGTATTGGGCATCAAAATTAAAAGGAACTTCACAAATGGACATGTCTTATGCTACCATCCCTGTTTTTGGAGAAAACAAAAGACTATACAGGGAGCATAGAATGTCCTATGTATTAAGTAGTAAGAGTAAACTTGATAATCATCCCATTTTTGCTGTGGAAACTGATATAGGCACCTCAATTTTATGTTATGATCTTGGTTTAGAAGAGAAAGGTGTGAAAATTACTGATCTGCCTGAAACTAATGATAAGTCTAGTAATGAGCAAGAGATACCATACATTGCCAACTCAACAAACCTAGAAGGCAGTAGTCAACAAATGGAGAAATGTAGTGATGAAAAATCAGAATTAAAAATGGAAGCTACAACCATAGTCCAAAGAGAAGAGCACTGGACTATGAGGTTTGATGGAGCTATGAATAAAGAAGGAGCTGGGGTAGGGGTATGGATTATCCCTCTAGATGAAGGAAGTGAATGCAACAGATTGCATACCTTCAAACTAATGTTTGAATTTTCGAATAATGTGGCAGAATATGAAGCCCTACTATTGGGTTTGAATTCACTCAAAGATCTAAGAGCTAAAAAGATCAAAGTTTACGGAGATGTAGAGCTAATAATCCAATAGGTGAATGGAAATTATGAGGTTAATAATCCAAAAATGAGGGCTTACAGAAATGCTGTTTGGGATATGTTTGATCATTTCTTCACAGAGCATGATATTTCTTTCATCCCTAGAGAAAAAAATACAATAGCAGACATTTTGGCTAGCTCTGCTAGCAGATTTCAACTCCCTGCCTATCCTACCAAATCTTACATGATAAATATAAGGCATAGACCCCCTGTTCTAGACAATACCAAACATTGGAAAATATTTGAAGATGTTCAACAGATCAAGGAATTCCTAGATATGACTGAAGAATTTGCCAACACCCATAGTGATCAAGATAACTATTCATGTGATGAATGGCAACCTGACCCACCAGAGCTCCTAACCACTTTGGGAGACAAAGAGATCCTGCAGTTGAAGAGTAATTATATACCCAAAGGATTGGTTCCATTGGATTTTTTTTTGATGAAAATGATGTGGCCAAAAATCACAAGGTTGCTCCAAACCACAGTGAAGTGGAAGACTGTAACATTGGGAATGAGGAAGAGCCCAAAATTATCAAACTGTCAAAGTCTTTAACCCTAGGCATTAAAGATGACTATGTGGATTTAATGAGAATTTGTTTTGATGTGTTTGCATGGTGCTATGAAGACTTGAAAGAATATGACACTGCTATCATCTAGCATACCATACCAGTAAAGGCATGAGAGAACCCATTCACACAGAAACTAAGAAGGATGAATCCTATGATGCTCCCGCTGATAGAAAAAGAGGTAAAGAGGCTGTATGTAGACAAAATCATAGTCTCCTTGAGGTTTTCAAAGTGGGTAGCTAACATAGTCCCAGTGAGGAAGAAAAATGGTGAAATTAGACTGTGTATTGACTTTAGAAATCTGAATAAAGTGTCCCTAAAGGACAACTACCCCTTGTCCAAAATGGACCACATTTTACAGAAGGTTGTAGGGGCAACAAGAATGTCCATGCTTGATGGATTTTCAGGGTACAATCAGATTAAGGTACATCCAGAAGACCAAGACAAGATAACCTTTACCACACCTTGGGGGACCTTCATGTATGCAAAGATTCCTTTTGGTCTGTTGAATGCAGGATCTACCTTCCAAAGAGCTATGGACATAACTTTTGCAGAAGAGAAAGAAAAATTTGTAGTCATATACATGGATGACATCACTGTGTATTCTAAGTCTGATGCAGAGCATTTCAAACATTTGCATCAAGTGTTTTCCAAGTGCAAAAAATTTGGAATCTCTTTGAACCCTAAAAAGTCAAACTTTGCCATGCAATAAGGCAAGCTGCTAGGTCACATAATATTTAAAGATGGGATCAAAATTGACCCAGACATAGTTGACACAATACAAAAATTGAACTCCGCGGGAGTAAAAAAGAGGTTCAATCCTTTATAGGCATAGTGAATTTATTAAGGAGATTCATCTCCAATTTTGCAGAGATCATGAGATCAATCACAAACATGCTTAATAAGGACACTCAGATCAGGTGGACTGCCGAAGCCAAACAAGCATTTGGAGACATAAAAAGGGAAATTGTTGAAGCAAAGCTAGGTCAACCAAGATGAAGGTTGCAAATTTTTTCATATTGAATGGATGCCTTTATTGGAAAGACCATGGAGGTTTTCTACTGAACTGTATAGTGGAATATGAAGCCAAAATAACCTTGAAAGAATTTCACAAAGGTGTTTGTGGGGGGCATCATTACTAGAAGGCCACTGTCAACAAAATTCTCAGGGCAGGGTTTTATTGTCCCACCATGTTCAAAGATGCATATAAGGAAATAGATACTTGTCATGAATGCCAAATACTTGAAGGGAAGAGGAAGCTCTTATCCTTTACTTTGAAACCAATCTCTGTAGAAGCCCCTTTACAGTAGAGGGGGCTTGAATTCATTGGTGAAATTTTCCCCAACTCCTATGGAAAACACAGGTGGATACTGACTGCCATTGATTATTTCACTAAATGGATTGAGGCAATACCAACTAGGCAAGCCACATACACATTCATCATCAAATTTCTAGAGGAAAATATCATGTCCAGGTTTGGTTTCCCTATTAAAATAATCACTGACAATGCTCAAGCCTTCAAATCCAAGAAAATGGTCAAATTCTGTGACAAATTCCACATAAAATTGGGCCATTCTACTGCTTATTACCCCCAGGGAAATGGACTAGCTGAGTCATCCAAAAAAATCCTGGTTAGTATCATCAAGAAGCTACTGCAAGAAAACAAAAGGGCTTGGCACACCAAGCTGACCTTTTCTCTGTGGGCTAATAGGATCACCTCTAAAAGATCCTTTGGAACTTCTCCTTTCAAATTAGTATATGGAACATAAGTGATATTTCTTGATTCCCTCAGAGGGCTTGGTATGAGGCTGCTATAGGAGCAGGAAGAAGAGCCAAACCCTGAGCTAAGGATAACTAACCAAATGGTTGAGATACAGGAAGTCAGAGACAGAGTACATGCTGAAGCTATGCTAGCTCAAGATAGGGTTAAAAATAATTTTGACAGAAAGACCAAGGATGATGATTTCCAAGTGGGAGATCTGGTATTGAAATGGGATGCTAGAAGAGAGGACCAAGCCCAAAATTTTGATAACCTCTGGAAAGGGCCCTATACAGTCATCGCTCGCCATGGAAACAACACGTTCTTCTTGCAAGATGGGGATGATGAACCAGTTGGGAAGAGAACCGTCAATGGGAGTTTCCTGAAGCACTATATCCATTGAGAAACAAGCCCGTTATCCCATCCTCGCTGTAGATTACCATTTTGTTTTAGCTTTAATTAGCTTTGTTGCAGTCCCGTTTTACAAAAAGAAAAAAAAAAGAAAAAGAAAAAAGAAAAGGGCACTAGTCTGCTGTTCTTGCTAGCTCATAGGGAGGATAACATCCCCTGTTGGAGCCGCTGTCAAAACCTCTATCAATTTTCCCGCCAAAGGAAGAAAGGGCACCCCCCCACTAGAACCCCAAGCAGGCCTATCGACCTATTACACCAAAGAAAGAGTTAGAAAGCCCAAAAAATGGTTAAGTGTCAAGCAAATCCAAGCCAAACGATCAAGCCGCAATGAAAAGGATGAAGACATGGAGGTTTTCTACACTCGGGCAAGAAGGAATGGTCCATATTGGGATAAGGAGATCGACGGCGGAGGAAGGATTTCACCGGGGAAAGAGCTAGAAATTTAATGGCCAAAGCAGTCAAAGAAGTCCGCAGGTCCGACTTTTCGACTTTCCACACCCACATTGCGGATTGCGGAAGTCAGAATGGTATTTTTTCAAGAGCGTAAAGTTGGGTTTCCGATTTCCGCAACCTGCATTGCGGAATGCGGATTGCACATGCATAATTTTTCCGGGGGTGCAGATTTGGGTTTCCGATTTCCGCAACCCGCATTGTGGAATGCAGATTGTAGTGGCATACATTTTCTGGGTACGCAGATTCAGGTTTTCGATATCCGCAATCCACATTGCGGAAGTGATATTTTTCCAGAGGCATAAAGTTGGATTTTCGATTCCCGAAATCCGCATTGCGGAATGCAGATTGCGGGAGGATAATTGCGGATCTGAGACATTTTACAGGGTAAATTGTGGCTGCAGAAAACAAAGAATTTCATAGGGAAATGGAAAGATTAGGAGCTGATCTAGAAGCAAAGGAGAGGAACAACCTGGTTATTCGTCCAAATCAGCCTAAAAAGGCCTAATCCGAAGGACAAATAAGTGGTTACCATAGCCTGAATGCGCACTGACAACGCACATAGTTTCCCACTAGCACATCTAGCAGACTCATAGGGAGTTGGTTCGAGTAGTTCGACGTGAATGACCTCATCCTTTCCAGTTCAAGATTGTTGTCAGTAAACGACCATTTATGGTTGAATTAGTTAGAAGTTGTTAGATCTTTTGTAAGCCTATAAAGGCATGTTCTGAATAAGACCAAAGGGTTGGATGTTTATGGATTCAGAGAGATTAAAAGCTCTGTGTATGTATCAAACTCGGCCTTTCAATTCATGAGAAGACCCGATTCTGGAGAAGAGATTCTTGTGATGAGTGTTTTGATGTCTGTTACTTTCGGTGCATGTGTTATTCATTTGTATTTCCATTGATTGTTTGCTTTTGCAGTATCTAGATCAAGACTACATGGTCTGGAATTCATATTTTATGCTTCAGATGCATATGACTAGGCATTCCACTCTTTCTTCTTGAAGTTACAGGTTAGAATCCATTTATAAATGCTCTAACTCTGTGATGGAATTTGTTCCCTTTTCTGCCTTCACCTGCTGATATATTTGACTGGAAAAAACCTCATATACCTTGCCTCTGCCTCTTAAATTGTGGTCTAAATAAACCATTTGTGACTATAAATCCACTGAAGTTTGACTCCATGTCCAATGGTGCTCTTGTCCTTAACCCCAACCCACTGAAAATTCCCTATAAGTCATTATCTGAAGGTCTAGCCACCATTTTTACCTATAACCTGCTTGTGCAAATAATATCCCAAGTGTTGAGTGAATTGTGAAAGAGAGAGCCCTCTCAGTGGTTGGAAATGCTAGTTTCCATCCACCAAATCTTGGTTTGAAACAATTACCTCATGATCCCTTTTGCTGCAACCCAGGAGAAACTTGAGTGATAACAAGATCAACCAACACCATTTTGAAATTAGGAGATCTAGTTTTGTGTCTCTAAAATGCAATAAAACAACTCTTGGGAAAAAAGGCAAGAGAAAGCTTCAACACAAGTTTTATGGTCCCTATAGAGTGTTACAAAATGTGGGTGATGTGGATTATGCATTGGAATTCTTAACCAAGAAAGACTTGATAATTTTTTCCATGTCTCATGCTTAAATAACAAACTGGTCAACTAGAAAGCTACCCAGGCATAGTTTCTTCTCGCCGATGAGAGAAATTGATACTTGAACAAGAGGGTATCCTTGGGAGTTGGGACAAAGGTGAAAAATATCATGTCACCTATAACATAGTCGTAAGAGAAATAACATCAACCTATAGAAGAGACCCATGCAATGGGTGGCCTTTTACTCAATATTTGTCTTGGAATGGGTGCTATTGAGAAGTTTTACATACCAAAATTGAGCCTTGGGGACTTCTTAACTAGTTTTATCTGGATTAGAGAATTGATGCAAAGAGCATCGTAAATGGTTCAGGGTAGGTGTCTTAAGAAGAAGTGAAATATTTCAATTGGGAGTAATAAGATAACATCTTAAGCATGTAAACGTGTCAAGCTTTGCTAGCACTTTCTTGGCAGTCAACACTTGTCATTGAAAATTAATGATGATTTTGAAATGAGTAACCCATTCCATTGAGTTTGGTCATATTTTGTGGTGGCCGTGTGTAGATACGCATCACTTTTTATTGAAAATTAATGTTGATTTTGGGTGAATCCATGAATATGGGTGTCTAATCTGGGGGGTCTTATGAGAGAATAAATCTGATTTTTTCATGTTTTTCAACTTTGGGCGAACAAAAGTTATATTTGTGTTTAGAATTTCACTTTCCAGTAAAAAGACTTTTAAAAAAAAAATTTGTTAGCTTTCTATTCTTTATTTTTTTCGAATTTGTTTATTGAGATTTGATATGTCAATTTGGAAAATGTTTGACAATATGTTCTTATAAAATGAAAGGACTAATAAATAGTCATGTTTTTTGATTCACGTAAACTCATTATTAAACTTGTGTTTTTTAAAAACAAAATATGCTAAGACAATCTATACAGAGTGTATTAGATCTTGACTATAATTTCGTATCGAACTGGTGAATATACTAGTTATTATAATTTTTTGAATTGGATCAATCTGGAAAACTTGTCGAATATCAACATGTTTATTTTGAGTGGACATTTTTCTCAATTTCCACTAAAACTAAAAACTCTAATAGTACCCTTTTGAATTAGACACTCCAACAAAGAATCTCATATTTTTTCAATTTTTTTTATTGTGTATTTTCGAAGTTATAGAATTTTCATTTCACTGCATTTTGAAAGCAATGAAACGAAAATAAACATGCGTTAACAAAAAAATAATTAAAATGATCAAATCTCACCTAAACACAACAAAATCTATACCTACGGAAAGTAGATTCAATGATGAAACTAATGGTATCGGTTCTGTCACTCGATTTGCAATACTGTAGATTGTTTTTACCTTCCGAAAATGTAGAAACCTGAAAAGAGTGCAGTTGTCAGGTAGTAGAGGTTTTTTGGCCGAATAATTATTCGGCCAAAAAATTGTTTTCCGTTATCAAACAGTTAAAATTAACATTGATTATTCGGCTGAAAAATCAAACGGAAAAAAAAAATTGTCGGCCGAAAAAACGGGGGCCCACTTTTAAAATTTAAATTATTTCAAATTGTATAAATATAGACTAAGCGAAATCATTATTTCACATCTCTCATTCCATAGACATCTTCAAAAAATATTTTTTTAAGGGGTTTTTTCAAAGGAGATTTTTTTCTAAGGAGTTTTTTTTAAGGGACTTCTTTAAGAAGATTTTTTTTCTAAGAAACTTCTTGAAGGTAAGGAGTTTTTTTTTCTAAGGGACTTCTTTGAGGAATTTTTTTTAAGGGACTTTTTTAAAGATATGTTTTTCTAAGAGATTTCTTTAAGGATATGTTTTTCTAAATGAATTCTTTAAGGATTTTTTTTTGAATTATTTAAGATCTTTTTCTTAAAGGCTCAAAGGCATTTTCTCTCATAGTGTTCTCTCAAAGACTCTAAGGGAGTTTTTTCAGGTGATTCTTTTTCTAATTCTTTTTTTAGGTCAAATACTCAAAGACAATTTCTGTTAAACTGGTTTTCTTGGGGTTCTAAGACTCTAAGAACTTTTTTTAAGATGATATTTTTCTCATAGGTCTTATTGTTTTTCAAAGGTTGAAAGCCAATTTCTTTTTGGGTGTTTTCTTGAAGGCTGAAAAACTCTAAAAGACTTTTTCCGAGACGAATTTTTTTAATGAATTCTTTTTTAGGTGAATGGCTCAAAGGCAACTTCTCTTAAAGTGTTTTCTCAAAGGTTCAAAGAATCTAAGCGACTTTTTGAAAGGTGAATTTTTTCTCAAAGTTTTTTTTTTTTAAGTCAAATACTCAAAAACAATTTCTTCTAAGGTGGTTTCTCAAAATTGAAAGACTCTAAGGGGATTTTTAAGGTGATTTTTTTTGTCAAAAACACTTTTTAGGTCAAAATCTCAAAGACATTTTCTTAACGTGTTTTTTTGTTCGAAGACTCTAAGACTGTTAAGAGATTTTTTTAAGGTGATTTTTTTCTAAAAGACTTTTTTTTTAGGTGAAAGTGTCAAAGGAAATTTATGTTCATGTTTTTTATAAATGGTTGAAAGACTCAAAAGAGTTTTTTTAGTTGTTTTTTTATCTTAAATTTTTATTTTTTTACTATAAAGTGTTGATTCTTTAATTTATGCTCTACATATTAAACAATCATGTGCAATAAAAGAAAGTGTCAAAGCAAAAGTGCATGTAAACAAGATGATGAGGCTCATAAGGAAAGAGCAAGACTCAAATATCATGTCAAAAAAGAAAGGCTTGCAAAGAAAAAAGAGACGGTTGTTGAAGATGTAAATAGAGATTTACATTATAATGCTGATGAAATGGATATTGAAAATCAAGTACAAGAACAAGAAATCAAAGCTGAAGAGACAATTGTTGAAGATGTAAATAGGGATTTACATGCTAACGTTGATGAAGTCAATATTGAAAATCAAGTTCAAGAACAAGAAATCGGACTTGGTACGTATATATCATATATTTTCCAAATCCATTTTTTATAATGAATTGTAATTTTCGATATGTGTTAATTAAATTTAACTGAAATATATAGGTGCTTTCACCATTAATAATGAAATGTTGGAAAACTTTGATTGCAACAAATATGGGGAAAAAATAGCCGAACACATTGCACGATATCGTGCTATGCAATTTTATGATGATGTTCTCCAACAATATTCAATAGCAGCACAAGCGCAAATTTTGAGATGTTTATTAGTGTCCAGGAAGTTAAAAGTTGCTACGTCATTATTGGGTATTCACAAGGTGACAGAAGAGTCGAAGGTGAAACATAATGTGATAGAAAATATAAGCGATGCAATAAAAAAATTTGGAAAATCTAGAAAGAAAAATACCAAAGCTGCACATAGAGCAATTCAAATAACAATTACTTCAGCTAGTACTAGACAAAAGCGTTTGACAACATAACAGGAAAAAACAATAGGAACCTCAAGAAAAACATTGTACATACATAACAAATTCAGATTGCAAATAGATGAAAATAATGAACATGCTTGTTGGGCAATTATTTGTAGACAAACTTACAAAGATAGAATGAGAGAAGGTCTTAAAGATACTATACATAAATATTGGTTGGCATATGCTCGAGTTTCACCAAATGCAAGAGATGTGATACGCCGAAGAGTATCACAAAATGAATACAAAACCCATGCAAAACATATATTGGAAATGACACAAGTACAATTGTTCAATAAATTCAAGGAGGATCATCGTGGAATTAGTATGTCAATCACTACATTTGTGCAACAGAAACCATGGTATGTTAGACCTATTACTATTCGTGACACATGTTGTTGTCGTTATCATGTGGAATTTGAATTATATTATGTCACTTTTCTTTAATTTGGTAAAATATTTTGGTCAAATTCACCACCTCTGCCCACAATACGCGAATTCATATGTGAAATTCTATGTGAGAGAGATCACGATGAACTATTTTACCATAAGAAATGTGTCAATGGAAAACATTGTGATTGTTGTGGAAATATAGATTTATTCCACAATAAATATTCTATTGATAATGATCAGTTGCTATCAAATGTAATCGTTGACTGGATAAGATATGATTATATCAATTATGCTACAAGTTCTAGTGATGTGCCTTCCAGACTTTGCGAGAAGTTAAAATATGTGTGATAGATTTTCTAAATAAATTTGAAAATGAAATTTATAAATACACCAAACATTCACATAGATAATTATGGCAATACTATCAATTCAAACAGTCTGATGAATTTTTTCCACCCGGAACAATTTTGTCTATGGTTGATTGTGCAAAAAACTACACATTTGCTGCACAAAAGGAAATACAAAGTATGATACTATCATTCTGACCAAGTTTCGATATTTGTCCATGTTCTATATAGACATTCTCAACATAATGTTGATGGAATTGAAAGCACGTGTGACAATCGAGATGTGATAAGAGAATATCATTTTTATATAAGTGATGATTGTTCGGGTACACATGGTACTCCCAAAAGACCGAACACCTAGAGAAACCACTTCACACAAACATATCACAGATCGATACACCGATGTTTTGACGTGGTTTAAACCCTCGTGAGGGAAACACTCCACGGCCCCGACCAAATAGCTTCTACGGGACAATTTATTATGCAAAGAAAGAAAGTTATAAATGAGCTTCTCATAATCGATCAACTTTCCAATGACCCTCCATGCTCTTTAAATAGAGATCATGGACCAATCGGGTGTTAAGCCACGGATCAAGGGTAGGTATGATCTAAGAGAAGTTGATCCGTCGGATCACTCTATGTCGGAAACATATCGTGACCGTCGGATTGAGTATTTACAAATGCATACTAATGCATACTAAAGAAACACACTTTTCCTAACAGATATATTACACAAGTTGATCTTAACTAACTCCTAAGTGTCTAAATATCCTAACATCCCCCCTTAAGAACAACTTGGGATAGGATTGAAGGATTTACAAAAGTGACACTATTAGGAGAAGGAAGGAGGCATTAGAGCCTATCCCCCCTTAATGACAAGTTCCTGAACTCCTACCATAGATCGAAGTTTAGAAAACTTCGCTTCTGTAAGAGACTTGGTGAAGATGTTTGCAACTTGATCATCTGTAGGCCAAAAGAGCACTTCAAGAACACGATCATGAACAAGATTTTTGATGAAGTGCATATGTAGCTCAATGTGTTTGCTGCGTTGATGTAGGACTGGATCTTTGGCAAGCTTGATGGCACTTTGATTGTCGCACCAAAGTGGAGTAGGCTGCTGTTGCTCGAATCCAAACTCTGAAAGGATCTGTCGAAGCCATAAAGCTTCCTGAATGGCATTAACTACGGCTCGAAATTCTGCCTCGGCTGAAGAAAGAGCAAGAGCTTGTTGTTTCTTGCAATCCCAAGTGACAGGTCCAAATCCCAGACTAAAAACATAACCTGCTGTAGACTTTCGATCATCAGGATCGCCGGCCCAATCTGAATCAGTGAAACCAACCAACAAAGGTTTCCCCCCTGTACTGTAATGAATCCCAAACTAAATTGTACCTCGAATATATCGAAGTATTCTTTTAGCTGCTTTCCAGTGACTTTCATGAGGTGTTTGCATATAACGGGCAACACGACCAACGACAAAGGAAAGGTCAGGACGGGAATGAGTCAAGTATAAGAGACTACCAACAAGCTGACGGTACAAGGTGGCATATACTTCAAGTGAAGTAAAAGTGGCAGAAAGTTTGACTCCAGACTGGAAGGGAGAAGAGGCAGGTGTACAATCTTCCATGTGAAAGCGACGAAGAAGGTCACAAGCATACTTAGACTGAGAAAGAAAGATTTCTTCTTTGGTTTGCAGGACTTGGAGACCAAGAAAACAATGCAAATGTCCTAAGTCTGACATTTCAAAATTTTGCTTAAGACTGGATTTCACATGGGTTATAAGCTTAGGGTCACTACTAGTAAGAATAAGGTCATCAACATATATAACAAGTATCATGAGATGGTTTCCTACTTTTTTGGTATAGACATTGGGGTCAGAATGACATCTAGAAAAACTAGTGTCAAGGAGAAACCTACCCATTTTGGCATACCAAGCTCTAGGAGCATGCTTGAGGCCATATAAGGATTTCTTAAGGCGGCAGACAAGGCTAGAGTTATTCTGAACATATCCAGGAGGTTGTTCCATGTAAAGTTCCTCCTGTAAATCACCATGTAAGAAGGCAGACTTGACATCCATTTGATGGACTTCCCGGTTGTGTAAGGATGCAAGGGAAAGAACAAGGCGAATCGAGTTCATTTTTGCGATAGGAGCAAAGGTTTAATTGTAGTCAATCCCTTCAACTTGGGAAAAAAAATTGGAAACTAACCTTTCCTTAAGTCTTTCAACACTTCCATCTGATGCATACTTAGTTTTGTAGACCCATTTACATTTGACAAGTTTTCTTCCTTTTGGAAGAGGTACAAGATCCCAAGTATTGTTTTCCATTAAGGAACGATATTCTTCATCCATAGCTGCATCCCAATCTGGATTTCCTGAAGCTTCTGCAAAGGTTTCTGGATCATGATTCTTGGAAACTTGAGCCAAAAGAGAAGAGGCTCACTGAAACTGAGAACGTGTTCGATGTTGATCTCTAGGATCACTGGCAAGATCACCAGCTGCTTCACATGTTGAACGGACCCATAGAGGAAGCACTTATGCTGGTGCAACTGGAGGAACATGAGCAGGTGGAGGTGGATTTTCATCATCACTGTCATCATCAGAAACTGGAGTTGGAAACCTGTCAAGGAAGTTGGAAGAAGAAGAAGAAGGAACAATCATCGAATCAGGCTCGGAGGTCAAAGATGGCACAATCGCCGAGTTAGGCTTGCAGGCCAAGAGATTTTCATCAAATTTAATATCTCTTCTAAAGATTACATCATGAAAATGTGGTTCAAGAAGTCTATAACCTTTTACATCTTCAGAATATCCAACAAATATGCACTTTTCACTTTTAGGCTGCAATGCTTTCCGTTTTTCATCCGAAATGTGAGCTCATGCTTCACTACCAAACACACGGAAGTGACTTACATCTGGTTTAATTTTAGTCCATGCTTCTTCCAGTGTGATACCTTGTAATGCTTTAGTGGGGGTGCGATTAACTATGTAATTTGCACAATTAATGGCTTCAACCCAAAATTGAAGACTTAGTCCCTTAGATTAGATCATACAATTAGCCATTTCTTTTAAAGTGCAGTTCTTCCGTTCAGCTACACCATTTTGTTGTGGTGTATATGGAACAATGTGTTATTGTTGGATTCCTTATTCAATGCAGAAAGTAGTGAAATTTTTGTTAACATATTCTCCTCCATTGTCAGATCTTAACTTAATAATTTGATGACCAGATTGTTTTTCAACAAGGGCCTTGTAGGCCAAGAACATGTTAAATACTTCACTCTTAAGTTTTAGGAAATAAACCCAAGTGCGTCTGGTGTAATCATCAATGAAAGTTAAGAAATATTTGAAACCAGAAAAGGAAGCAGATGGAAGAGGATCACACAAGTCACTATGCACAAGCTCCAAGAGAACCGAGGCGTGCCAAGAGGCACGTTTGTCAAAACCGTCTCGATGATGTTTTCCGAGTACACAACCGGAACAAACACCATCTCTGCAAGATACCATCGGAAGACCTGTCACCATATTGTCTTTACATAGTTGTTGCAATAAGCGATAATTTAAGTGACCAAATCTCTCATGCCAAAGTTTGCTCAAGTTATAACTATGAGCAACAAAAACTGAAGGAAAATGTAATGAATCAAAGTTTTTTAAATTTGTACAACCTGGTAATATCATCAACAATTCCGGTAGCTAGGACCAGTTGAGGATCTTTAAAATCCTTGATTACAACTTGGTGAGGTGTAAACGTCACAGTTTTACCTTCACCAGAATGAGTGATTTGATAGACTGATAACAAATTGCAGGAAATTCTTGGAACACATAGTACATCACTAAAATGACCATTATCTACTGGAATTGTTCTAGCTCCTACAACACTTAGAGATCTATCATCGCCAACAAATATTTGTTTGGTGTTACATTCATGCATAGTCGAAAAGATGGCTTGATCCTTAGCCATATGATAAGATGCTCCAGAATCAATGAGCCATTCATTTGAAGTAGTAGAAGAAGATGCATTATAAGAATAACTAGAAGCACAAAGTGCATGTCCATGAGAAGTAGATTTTGAAGGGGAATCCAGGCTGATGTGGTGTTTCTTCATTGCTGCTTCCAAGGCTTCCATATTCTTGAAACACTTAGATTCATCATGATTATCTTTCCCGCAATAGTTGCAATGACGCTCAGTATTCTTGCCTTTTGGCTTGGATCCTTTGTCATTTTTTAAAGAAGGAGCTAACTGAGAAGGTTTGGGACCCTTGTTTGACTTATTATTGCAAAAATTATGTTCCTTGGGAGGCTTGGACTTTTCTTTCTGTTGGGACAATAAGGCTTTCCCAGATGTATCTGCATTGTTAATTATTCCAAGATGGATGAGCTTGTCTTGCTCTCTAATCAAGGAATCACAAAAGGATTCAAGACTAGGATCTTGATAGCTAGTTGCATTCAAGGATTCTTTCATGGAGTAAATGTAGATACAAAAACAGAATATGGAGGTCCAAGTTTGGAAAGAATATGATAAATGCATTGTTTGTCTTCCCTCTTAATCTTGCATTCTTCACATAAGAGTTTAAGAGTTTTGTACTTAGATAAATAATCTTGTATGCATGAAAAATCACTTGGATTTAAAGAAATCAATTCATTTTCGAGTTGGTGACCTCGAATTTCATTGTGTTTACCAAACACAGATTCCAACTTGTTCCAAGCAGCATCAGGTTCATCAATTCCATATATGTGGAATCGCAAATCAGTAGAGATTGACATCCCAATCAATCCACGAGCTTCGTCACATCTATTTTCCCATTTGATTTTCTTATCAGCATCAGTAGGTTCTGTTTCTTTCCTGAGGTAATTCTGAAAAGTCCTCTACTTCGTAGAACATCCTCCATACGAGATTTCCATGAGAAATAGTTGGAACTGGTAAGTAGAATATCACAAGGGGCGGCCATATTTGTAAATTAATGCTTGTAAAAGTAGAAACCAATAGTCTGGATGCGAAGAGCTCAAAAAAATTGGCGGTTTAAAAAAAAAGGACACTGAAAATTGACTCCATATGATGAAGTTATGCTTGATCAAAGAAAAAATTGAAGATGTTCCCAATAATGATGTGGCAAATAGAGAATGACCAGCTAAAAAAAAGAACCCCCTCTTCCCAAGATGAACCTTTGAAAATCACTTTACAAGAAAGTTGCTTTAAGTGAATCACTTTTATAAAATAAGTGATTTCACTTTTACAATGATTCACTTTAAATAGTGCAGCAATAAAAGGAACTTAAGTGACTCACTCTGTATTTTTATTTTTTATTATTTAAGTGAGATGCACTTTTACAATAAAGTAACTTGAAAATATAAATCGCATGCACTTTTTCTTTTAAAAGTAACTTCCTAAGACTTGAACTCAATACCTATTAAGGAATAAAACAACTTTGAACCAAGTGAGCTAGATTAAAATGTATGTAAAATATGGGAATGAAGAAGGGTTTTTTTTTTTTACTCTTCTTGCTCGGTTTCTGTTGTTGCCTTTTTTTTCTGCAAAACACACTACAAATCGAAACAAAAAAACTTTTCCACACGTTTGGGGTTAGATCTTGTTAGCTTGCCCGGAAAGTCTACGTTTTCGCTCTGTTTCTGATTTGCCGAGATCGTTCAAGGTGCACGGCAAAGAGCATACGCAGCCGAGAAAAACCCTTTCCCTTTCTGTTTCTGATTTTCCAAGATCGCACAACGTGCACGGCAAAGAGCATACGCAGACAGAGAAAGCAACAATCCGAAACTAAAAAAAAATTAATAATAAAAACTGATAAAATATGAGATATTTTAAAAAATAAAAATAAAAAGCGTCACTGTAACATTATACCTTCAGATCTGATGAAATACGCGTTTCTGAAGCAACCGGGAACCGTTTTCGATCAAACGAAAACTATTTCCCAATGGAAATGACGCTCCAGATGCAATGGAATACCTCCCACAACCCATAAATGCACAAAAATACCAGAACCAGAAACCATTTCAAGTTTCGGCAACAATAGTTCAAGATCTAGATCATAACCGGAAGCGGCTCTTCATAAAATCTTTGATACCATGTTCGGGTACACAGGGTACTCCCAAAAGACCGAACACCTACAGCAACCACTTCACACAAACAGATCACAGATCGATACACCGATGTTTTGACGTGGTTTAAACCCTCGTGAGGGAAACACTCCACGGCCCCGGCCAAATAGCTTCTACGGGACAATTTATTATGCAAAGAAAGAAAGTTACAAATGAGCTTCTCATAATCGATCAACTTTCCAATGACCCTCCATGCTCTTTAAATAGAGATCATGGACCAATCGGGTGTTAAGCCATGGATCAAGGGTAGGTATGATCTAAGAGAAGTTGAGCCGTCAGATAACTCTATGTCGGGAACATATCGTGACCGTCGGATTAAGTATTTACAAATGCATGCTAATGCATACTAAAGAAACACACTTTTCCTAACGGATATATTACACAAGTTGATCTTAACTAACTCCTAAGTTTCTAAATATCCTAACAATGATCGTACACAGAACACACATTTTGTGCAACATTGTATTGAAAATATTTTCTATAAATCACTAAAAAGACGTGAAGTTAACTTCAATGAACATTGGATATGGTTGGATGGATGTGCGAGACAATTTAAATCTTCCCAATCATTCTTTTGGTTATGTCGCCTTCATAAAGAAGCGAATATTAGACATCGTTGGAATTTCTTTGAAACTGGACATGGAAAATGTGAACATGATGGTGTAGGAGCATGTGTAAAAAGAGCACTTCGAAGACTGAAACTGAACCATTCTTCCGAGCGATTTCTTTCAGCTACAGAAGTTTTCAAATGGTTTCAATTACATCTAAGGCATGACTATAATCAACAATCAAAAGATGTGCGCAGGTATGTACAATTTTTTTTTTCTCGATTAATTTGCTAATTTAAAAAAATGTTATATTTGCAAGTCAATTGTCCTTCGTGATTTGTCATATCACACATTCTTTTGGATTATTTGAATCCAAGATATATATAGATCAATCCCATACGAGGCTAGCACCATACATGGTACTAGATATTTACACTCTATTCAAACAAAATCCTTCTAAAACGTGTTTGCATTTGACAGTAGAAAGCAATCATGCTTTTGTCATATTTGCATTGAAAATGTTGAATCTACGGAAGTCTCTGAAAACATAACAAAAAACTATGTAAAACATTGGAAACACACAGAGATTAATCCAAAGGTAAAAATGCCACTTCCAAGCTTGGAAGAATTAGAATCAGAAGAAATAGTAGTATCATCTGATGGCGATAGAATTTCAGATCTTGTCGGAGAAGGTAATGTAATAACTAAAAACGATGATTGTTCATTTTGTAGGAATATTCTCACCATATTATTTTGGTCTTGCATGCTTTGCATGCATCCATGCATTCCATGCATTGGCAGTTGAGTCTCTTAGCACCTAGTCCCTACTTTGGCCCCCCTGGAGCTTGTTTTTGGCCATCATTATCCCTCCTATCCACTCAGAGCGCCTTGGTTACATCATTGAAGTCCAAATTCGCCCTCATGCATGATTTTAGGAGTTAGCATAGTCAGTGCCATGATTTAGGGAGCCTTGTCCCCTTGATTGCTCAGTTAACTAATTGCAACTCCTAGTTTGATTGCTACTAGGTATAGGAGCGCCCTCTTTGACCATTGACAGCTAGTTATGCTCCCCTTTGGAGTCTCCTCCCCTATTTTGGTTCCCACATGATTCAGTTATGCTCAGTTCTACCTCAGTTAATTGATTATTCATCATCGGTGGCCACTGAACCTTATTGGGAGATGGTTCCAATGCAAAATAAGCCTATAATTGAGGTGAATTCGAATCCTACCAGGAGTATCGAATTCATTCTATTGTAACACTTTTTGATTTCCATATTATAGCTGATTAATGTATCAACAACAGTTTTTCATGTGTGTTTTAGTTTTATGAGTGAATTGATCCATGTCTTTGTCTAATTCTTCTTAGTAGTAATAGTGTGAAATTGTGGGGTTTGTTCAAGCTCAGTGATCTACCCCTGTGTAATTTCACATGGTATCAGAGCTCGTGAGAGATTTTGAGTGCATAAGTTGCAGTAGTAGCAACAGTTGCAACAGTAGATTGAGCAACTGCTTTCAATAGAGCACCAGAAGCCTCTGTATTTGCACATCAAATCCTGGTACCATTGCATTGAATTCATTGGAGAAATCCTTTGAGGTCTAGCCAGGTGTGAAGGATCCGGATAAAAGTTCCTACTGTCCTAAAGCATTGTTCAATAGATTCAATAACAATCCTCTAGATATTTTTCCATTGTTTTTGCAGCTATTCTACAACAACTTCCATGAATCTGAAAGCAATTCCTCCTCTCTCTCCATTCAACTATGATGAGTGGAAACCAAAGATGATAGCATATCTGAAGAGACAAGGTCTTTTTGATATGTGTATTGGTGTTATGAGAGATTTTTCTTCCTATGAAGAAAAGAATGATTGGCTAAATGAATGTGACAGATCCTTTGGAGCAATGTGTATTGTTATATCTCCTAGTATACGCTACCTCATTGATATTGTTGAATATCCAAGTGATCTATGGGCCCAACTGGACAAAGCATTTGGCAAGCAGAATGAAGAGATTGGTACAAATTATTTGGAGAACAAGCCCAATGATACCTCCTTAAGTGTTCTCAATTCATGTTCTCAATTTATTCTATTTCGAATTCTGAGCAAGATATGTTAGTCACTACTCTAGAATTTGAAGAGAGTTTCAAATTCTCTACTTCCCATGAGTCTGCTGGTGTGCAGAATGGTGATCTATTGAATGTTTTGGAGGTTAATCAGAGTTTGGAGGTGATGAATTCGCCCTCCTTGATCACATGCTTCCTATGAACTTCTATTTGATCATTGGCACATGCTCTAAGAGTTTCTATGAAGATGGAGGACACTACCATTTGCTTGGGTTCAAGTCTCAGGCACATTTTGGTGATTTTGGTTTTGATCTCACCCTTACTGGTTCAAAGGAGATCACAAGAAACCATCTATCAATTCTCGGAGCTGATTTAACTTCCATTGATAAGAAGTTTAAGTTTCAAGAGAAATTAGATCTGATTGGAGCTGATCCTACCTTAGTTGGTTCGAATTACAGGTTCCAGGATGGTATTCATATTTTTGGATTTGTTCTCACCATGTTTGGTCTGAAGAGCAAGTTCAGAAAGCTTCCAGATTCGCTTGCATCCACTTAAGGAGAATTCAAGCACATGTTTTTGGAGCATGATCCACTTCTTCCCAAGAGGAAGGTACCTCCATACATTGAATCAAGCATCACACCTACTTGAGTCTTGAGTAGCAATTTTTGGTAGGTTTCAGTCTATCTTGAGGTTTTTTTTTCCACTGGGTTTTCCTTCTTTCCTCACTTTTTTAGATTGTTGTACGAGGTGACCTTTGGTCTCAGTAACTAGGGCCCTAATTTTCATTTATTTTTCCTCATAGTCCGGCTTAAGGGGGGGTGTTGGAATATTCTCACCATCTTATTTTGGTCTTGCATACTTTGCATGCATTGGCAGTTGAGTCTCTTAGCACCTAGTCCCTACTTTTCCCTCCCTGGAGCTTGTTTTTGGCCATAATTAGCCCTCCTATCTACTTGGAGCACCTTGGTTACCTCATTGAATTCCAAATTCACCCTCATGCATGATTTTAGGAGTTAGCACAGTCATTTCCATGATTTAGGGAGCCTTATCCCCTTGATTGCTCAGTTAACTAACTACAACTCCTAGTTTGACTGCTACTGAGTATATGAGCGCCCTCTTTGACCAATGCCAACTATTTATGTGCCCACATGATTCAGTTATGCTCAGTTAACTGATTATTCATCATCGGTGGCCACTGAACCTTATCGGGAGATGGTTCCAATGCAAACTAAGCCTATACTTGAGGTGAATTCAAATCCTACCAGGAGTATCGAATTCATTCTATTGTAACACTTTTTGATTGCCAGCTTACAGTTGATTAATGTATCAACAACAATTTTTCATGTGTGTTTCAGTTTTATGAGTGAATTGATCCATGTCTTTGTCTAATTCTTCTCAGTAATAACAGTGTGAAATTATGAGGTTTGTTCAAGCTCAGTGATCTACCCCTGTGGAATTTCACACATTTCATATAAAGTATGTATATAGAGTACAAATTATTTGTTGATTGTTCATTGTTTGATCCCCTTCAAATAATTTGTTTGTTCATTGTTGGATCTCCTTATGTACTAGAAGATTCCTTCATATGGCTCGAATGACTTATCCGATAAAGAGTGAGATTTGATCCACTGCCATAAGGATGAATTTTATATTTCTTTTTCAGTTTGCATTTGTCAATTTTGGTCATTGATTACATTGACTGTAGATGTACAAATATAAATAGTACCCTCATTTCCTCATTGTATCTAGAATGCAAATTATTTGTTAAGTCAATAATGCATTTAAAAACCTTGACATCAATTTGATTATACATGAGATGTTTTCACTGTGATTGTACCCTTAGACAACAAAGAAAAGGTGAAATATTATTTGATGCGATGCACTGAAAGAAAGATGAAGTTATTGGAGGATTACAGCGGTAAAGGATTTACATATGAGAGAGGATCCATCATATTAAAAGTTATTTTTTTTCAACATACCCATGTGACTAAAAATTATATTTACTTTAAATATTATGAACCTAATGTCATATCTTGCCAATATAGTCATTTAGTATGTGCATCTGGAATAAAATTAATACAATTTCCATTGAAAAAAAAACTAAGAAATGGAAAATGTCCAAAGTTGACCATGAACGAATAATTGAGGATGGCATTCCATTGCAATGTTTTTAAGCAAGACTTCAAACTCTATCCATCTTCTGCATTACACATGTACATGTTGGATATATTTTATTCTATCATTATTAGATTTGTATTGAATGTTCAACCAAACATTGTTTAATCTTCCTTGAACAAGGCAGGACAAAAGTGTCTACCTCCGGGATGCATTTGATGTCTTTGTTGTTAGATGTGTGTGTAGGTCTATAGGTACCCAAAATATTGTAAAAGGTTTTCATACTCTCAAGAAGAGCGCATGTCCTGTGCAGTTGGAGCCGATTGTTACGCCACAAAGTTGTTGCAGTGTTACAAGACCAAACGTAGAGCAAAGAGTTATTGCCTATAACATAATCTTTCAAAAACTGAGCCTACAAGCTTTGCAAGGGGGGCGTTGAAGGATACACAAATATTTTGGGGTTAGTTGGGGCATGACGCCCCCCTTCCACTCACTATTTCATCAAGTGAATTCTTATTTAATGTTGGCTTGTAGACTCAAAACATTAAATCATAAAATAAGGGTTCAAATATATACATTCTTTAATTTTTTTTCTCCTACTCCATCGGTCTCTAATTTGTGATGCACACTTTTCTTGGAATGATTTTTATACCAAGTGAAAAATGAATACATCAAGATGGTTTGTAAGGTTTGATTTTTCACATACATTGATTGATTCTAAAAATAGGTGAAATAACTCATGAAAAAATGTGACATAAAGTTGTCCTTTCTTACTCCTTGTTAAATGTTGATATGGTATGCTCTTCTAGCTAAGTTAAATGGTGCTTTTATGATGGATTTTGTTAATTTGTTAAACTATTTTATCAACATTTAACTCTTGTACATGAAGAAAATGTATTTTTATTTTTATTTGTATATTGTTGATTGTCGATGTGTACATGTATTTAATTATCTTAGATTTATTTATATTATTTGTCTCCCTCAAGATTACAAGAGAGCAATGCCAATAACCCCAATACAATATAGAAAGATCATGATGAGTGATCCACAATGGATGATCCACAAAGGATGAATGGATGATTCACGAATGAATGAATGATATGATCCACACAGGGATGATCCAAAAAGGATGAATGGATGATTCACGAATGAATGAATGTGAGAGACTCCCTTGACTCTATTATATACCAAGAGATGAGGAGGAATTACTCTCACATATTACATGTGGGATAATATAATTCTCCATAATAACATCTCTTTATATAATAATAAATATCAATAGTATATTTTACCATAATGAATATGGGATAAATGTATTACTCTTTTACATAAGATTGTGGATATCTCCCGACATAATACAAAGACATTATTACCTTCCAAGGAATATAAAATATTCCAACACTCCCCCTTAATAATGGTTGGGAGAAAATTACACTAACAAAGGAAGGAAGGAGTCATTACTGCTCCCCCTTGATGACAACTTCCAGAAGAACCAAAGCTGCAAATAAGAAGAATACTTCGGATGATGGAATTTGATGAAGAACAACCGCTTTTCACTGAATCATGAAACTGCACACGAACCAAGTTGTACGATGAAATACCAACAATAAGATGGCCAGATCTAAAGAGAAGCCTTTATGGCTACTAGATCCAACAGATGTCGAGAACATGTGATGCAATCCAACAACAAGGTGTCCATATCTAAGGCTACTAGATCCACAAGATGCCTAGATCACCACAAGAATCATCACAACCATAACTAATAGCTGAAGAAATATGATATAACATCCACACTAGTGCAAATATACCTTCTAATGGCTAATACAGCATAACATGTGGCTAAGAACACCACAACAATGTACAAAATGCCCAGATGGCCAATACGCATGTAGAAAACAGACATTCTTCCAATCAAGGTGCAATAGAAATATCTGTGGAAGACCTCAAACATCGAAGGAACAAGACCCTAATGGTCTACACATCGAAAATGATATCATACAAATGAACATCATGACTTTAACAGTAGAATATGGTGCTTCAATATTTCTGGAATAAGATGGAAAGCCTAAACAGAAAACTGATTTGCACAAGAACTTCCAAGATTAAAGCATATAAAGATTATAAAATAAAGGTTCTCATGAAAATGCTTATACACCAAAGGTAATCAAACATCATATAAAAAGATGGCAACATAATATGATCAAATAAAATATTAACTTGCTCATTAAGGAAAATGAAATTACTTTTAGACATTAAGTGTCAGCCACAACATATAAATAGTGAGCCCAAGATTTCACTTAAATATATGAAAATTTAGTCATCAAGCAACTAATTTGAAGCATAGGTGCATTTATTTTTAGTATGATGTTAATATGCAAGAGATGAATGCCCTAAAAATGTCAATGCTTCCATATAGGAACGTTAGAGACAAGTAGGAACAAGATAAGCTCTGCAATCATAAGAATATAAATCTCATTGCAACAAGAACAAGGTGCTCATGATAAATAGTTCAAGATTATAAGATTGCTCAAAGCCATATGAATATTGAGTAAAAGATGATCGAAATAAACATGACATGAGATATATAAATAAAAAATGTTTAATATGATCAACATATAGCAAATTATGATCAACTCATAATATCACATAGAAAAAATTATGAAATGACAAGTCACTAAAGGTCTTAATCATGGGTTCAATTCTTGTTAACACTATGTAAATATGCAAGAGATGAGATGCCCTGGAAATGTCAATGCTTCCATATAGGAACGTTAGAGACAAACAACACAGGAACTAGATACAATCTCTGCAATACATGAGAAAGAAACTATATCCCAATTAAAGAACTTATCACAAATAAAAAAATATGATATCACATAGATTAAAAAAATTGATTTTACTCAAGAATTTAATTAGCAAGAGCATATGATGATCATAAAGATATTACTTATAAAACAATGAAATTGTTTTTACACAAAGGTCATCAATAACATATAAATAAAGCAAATAATGATCAAAAAATAACACATATGAGATTGTTCTTATAAAATTGCTTTTATAAACACGACATGATTAGAAATCAACATGATTAAACAAAAAAAGAACAAATTAGTTATTAAGTGTTTTGTTAAAAGTATTAAGTATTAGATGGTTTATAGCTATCATCATGACAAAATACTAGAGATCCCTGCCCTTAAAAGATGCCAATGTTTCCATATAGAAATGTGAGACAAATATATACCAAGAACAAGAAATAATCTCTTAATAAACATGATTAGAAGAAAAATCTAAATGGAAAAAATGAATAACAGAAAACTTAAATACTTTACCATACTGATCTGAATATGCAAAAAACACAGTTAGAAAAACAGTAAAGGAAAGAGAAACTTTTACTTACAACCCTTTTGATTGAGTGCCCATACTTTCCCAGACTTCTGTTCTGTTCACGGAAGTGGATGCAGAACAGCTTCTCCAGTTCAAAAAACAGGTTATAATAAAAATTCCAGTAACAATTGACCGAGTTATGGTCATGCGCGGGTTTTCCAACAGGAAACCTGTGCACATACACTGATATGTGCGGGTTCTGCTTAACAAAAGTCGCGGGTACACGTGGGTTGGCAGGAGAGTCAGCCGCGGGTGCGCGGGTTGCGGTGTAGAGGAGTCGCGGCTACGCACGGGTCTCTGTACTGTGAAGTCGCGGGTCTGTCGAAGCATGCGCAAGTTCGGCACATGAACAGTCACG
This sequence comes from Larix kaempferi, assembly GCA_027924585.1. Lineage (NCBI taxonomy): Eukaryota > Viridiplantae > Streptophyta > Pinopsida > Pinales > Pinaceae > Larix > Larix kaempferi. Next base: position 14,083,095 of record BSBM01000050.1, on the reverse strand, counting down.
AGTGTCCAGTTTAAGGCCGAAAACAATGCTGAATCTGCCAAAGACGAAAACCTGCACAAAGTCTACCAAACTTGGACGAAAAATGCCGCTTTGACAACCGGAAGATAGATCTCCTTGAGGAGAGTAAAAAAATCATATAGATCTACAAAAACAACATCAAGAAACCCTTGAAAAATTTCTGCAAAAATCTACACAACAAGGTTAGGGTTAGAAATAAAAAAATGCAAAAATATGCCCAGATCTGAAGAGAAGCCTAATGGCTACTAGATAGAAAGCAAATCTACAAGAAATAAACAATGCCCAAATGATAAAATATTGTTTTGAAAGCAATAGAAGGTGCTAGATCATAGCAACAAGCTCTGATACCATGTCAGAGATATGGATCTAACTAAACTAGCTTACCTATCTATGCAAAACAATAATATATCAACAATAAGTACAGAAAGAAAACAAGAGAGAAGAGTACACCAGATATACATGGTTCACCTAATTGGGCTATGCCCACGGGAAGGTAGTCTTCTATTATTTCCAGAATATCCCCCTCAAGCTTACAAGAGAGCAATGCCAATAAACCCAATACAATGTAGAAAGATCATGATGAGTGATCCACAAATGGATGATCCTCAAAGGATGATGGATGATTCACGAATGAATGAATGATATGATCCACACAGGGATGATCCACAAAGGATGAATGGATGATTCACGAATGAATGAATGTGAGAGACTCTCTTGCCTCTATTATATACCAAGAGATGAGGAGCAATTACTCTCACATATTACATGTGGGATAATATAATTCTCCATAATAGCATCTCTTTATATAATAATGAATATCAATAGTATATTTTACCATAATGAATATGGGATAAATGTATTACTCTTTTACTTAAGATTGTGGATATCTTCCGACATAATACAAAGACATTATTACCTTCTAAGGAATACAAAATATTCCAACAAATATGTCATATAATAGTCATACCTTCTCATATACTTTACAATGTGTCAATTAACAATTGAAAGAACTTGATTGCAAAAATGTTTTACATAAAGTCTTGTCCTTGCTTACTCCTTGTTAAATGTTGGTATGGTATGCTCCTAGCTAAGTTAAATAGTGTTTTTACATGATGTCCAATTTTTTAATTTGTTAAAATTTGTTGTCAACATTTAACTTTTGTATGAAGACGATGTATGTTTATTTGAAATTTGTATAGTGTTAATTGTCGATTGTGTATATTCAAGTAATTATTTATATTTACTTGAATATGCCATATAATGCCATATAATAGTCATAGCTTCTCATATACTTTACATTGTGTCAATTAATATTTAAAAAAACTTGATTGCAAAAATGTGACAAAGTCTTGTCCTTGCTTAAACTCATTGTCAAAAGTTGGTATGGTATGCTCCTAGTTAAGTTAAATGGTGCTTTTTTGATGGATTTTTTTAATTTGTTAAATTTTTTTGTCAACATTTAATTATTTTATTGTGCAATGTTTTAAATAGTTTTTTTATCATTCAAGTGTACAATTAATAGTTGTTTATATGATCACTATGGAATTGAACAAAATTATTTAAACACATAACTGAAATCATGGAAAATGGAGACAACGATCATTTAATTTTAATCACAAATAAGGATTCCAAGATTGTGAAGCTTATGCTAAATTAAAGCAATGGTTATCTACAACAAACCGATAAAAATTCATCAAGTTGTTTTCTAAAATCATTGCTCTAATTTAGCATAAGCTTCACAATCTTGAAATCCTTGCTTATGATTAAAAAAAAAATCGTTATATCCCCATTTGCATGATTCTAGTCGCATCTATAGTTCACCAACTACTAGAGTGTTACCTGAATATTAAACATGCATCGTACATCTGTTAAAAATTGAAAGTTAAATCATTTATATAAGATTCAAGTTTATTACATATAATCTACAACACACTTCCAAACAAACTTGAATTGGATTTTCGAACTTGATCTTTTCCATTTAAGCATAGTTATGATGAGATCACATTTTACGAAACATGTATAACAATGTATTTTAAACATTAAAACATGTGTAGTAAATACATGGATTAATTTGAATATTACATACTCAAGAGATTTAAACCAATATCCTAAAACCATCTCAAGGTTGACATTAAACTTTCAAGTTAAACACAAACATTAAAACATATAGGTTGCAAATTGTATAAATCATAAATATGAAATTAAATAGATTTCACATAATCTAGTATACAACACTTCCATATACAAATAATTTATATAATGAAAAATTAATCTTTTACATAATGGTTCATTAATTTAAACATTACATATATGTACATCTTTTACATAACAATTCAAGATTGAACATTAAAAAGTAAATGAACATTAAAACATATGTTGCAAATTGTAATTGAATCATTTGCACATTAAATTCAATCTTGTAACATAATGTAGTCTACGACACTTACAAACTACAACACTTAACTATAAATTGTATCCAAGGACAATTGGAAAAATAGAAGTTCGACAAAACTAACGAGACTAGATGAAATTGTCTATGTAACACTCAAGAACTATTTACTACAAGCCGTGGATCATTTAATGAGATTCAATCTTGACAAAATTGAACTATACTATTAAACTAGATATAAGATTGACTATCATTATGAAAGAAAATCATAACTTGTTCATACATTTAATAATACATACATTCATGGGCATCATGCAAAATTATAATAGGCATTTACCACACAAAAGTATGCTATGTAACTATCCCAAAAAAAGGTTAGATCATCCAAAACAGTTCTACAATATGTAAGTTCAATGTACATATATAATCCAAAAAAAGGTTCTTGAATGTCCAAAACAACTACAATATCTGTATCAACACGCAAATATATGCAATATAGTCTAAAGTTCAAATGGAAAAATCAAAATGGTAGCATAGGAAAACATAACAAAAAAAAGCCAATAAAAACTTTCTCTAAATCAAAGTCCACCAATATCCTCCACTGTGGTCTTCCCTTTGTCTCGACAAGTCCCAACCTGCACCATGTATAAAATCACGTTATGAATCTCATAAATTAATTAAACAATTTTAAACTAAATTAAAAAACTAAAGTATTAAACGTATGAAAATAAAATTGAAAAGAATAAAAATTTATAAACAAAATTACCTCACTACCAATGTCCATGTCCATCAAAGGACCAATATCCTCTGTTGTGGTCTTCCCTTTGTCTGGACAAGTCCCAACCTGTAACTTGTATAAAAGAAACTATGAAGATCTCATATTAATTAAACAATTTTAAACCATTAAATTCAAAAACTAAAATAAACTTATGAAATTAAAATTGAAAAAAATAATAATTTATAAACAATTACTTCACCACCAATGTCCATACTTCCCTGTGTTTCCTGAAATTTAAAATTTGTAATTAAATAAAATATTATGTGAGTAAAATAAACTAAAATTAAGTCATTCACTTAAAACATGTTGATGTATATGTAAGTCAGAGATTGGTTGAGATAGCAGCAGTAGTGACGATGACGATGACGATGCATCGATGATGATGATCCCGAGAAGAAGACTTGTCTAGCAGATCTGTGTCGAGAAATACCTTCCTAGTTAAGAGGGAGTGTTGATGTATATGTAACTTTGGAATGTATTTCATCTATGTATTTCATATATATTTATTGTACCCTTATTAGAGATGTGTTATTCCTCTATAAGGAAGTGTCATCATGTGAATTGACAAGTGTCGCAAGTGTGTGTACTTGCCGATGGGTTATTAGACCACCATGTGGGGTCGGCCTTGAATTATATATATTATAATGTGGATGTACCTAGCTAGACAAGTTGGCCCCATAAGGTCACTGGGCAAACAGATTAGTATAAATAGAGATCAGGTGATCTCTATTTAGATCACTCGGAAAAGTATCTCACTCTCACTCAGAAAGTGGCGCACTAGTGAGGAGGAGGATCATCTGCTACTAGGAGACTATCTCAGTGTATTTTGGTTGTACTTTGGTTGAGCCATTGCTCTCTCTATCTCTGAGGAAGTTGTGGGGTTTTTCACCTTAGGGTTTTCCCCACGGAAACTCTGTGTCTCTTGTCTCTCATGCTTTTGATTCTTGTGATGCTTGTCATGCTTATTGTGATTGTCATGCATTGATATACTGTATATGTTATTCTCTCAGTAAAGATCCTAGAGTATTGTGAATTAATGCTCAAAATTTAACAAAACCAAAACAAAAAAATTGAAAACATGCTTACATGAGACGGAGTATCATAAAAAAGGTTGGAACCTAAATGAACCTGTGGACAAAAGCATTTTCAATTTCAAAATGAGTTCACATTAACAATATGATACATAAATTACCTAAAATTATAAAAAAACTTACAATATATTTTAAACATAAATATAGATCTGTTTAATAAATATACATTTCTAAAATGCTCTTCTACATTTTCACTAGTGGAGAGTCGAAAATCATGTTCATTCAACAATCTAGAAAACTGCAATCATTAAAAATTTACGTAATGTATTTTTTATTATATATCAAAACATACTTAAATTCATAGATATAACAACAAAAAATTAAATTCAAAATGAATAAAACAATATTAGATTGTATGTATATAAACAACAGACCTCGCATATACTCGTTGTCTCATGGGATAGGACATCTGAGGTTGTGTCGCAACATAACTTTGCATAAGCCCTAAGATCTTCAATGCTCATTGCGTCTACCTTATCATTGGTTCTGTAAATAAACCTTTGATGAATAGTGGCTTGAGTCCTCTCTCGAACCAATCCCACATCAACTCCTACAAATGTCGACATTAAACCTTTGGCAACAAAATCCCTTACAGCTCTCCCAAGTTGGGATGTGGGCTCCATCTCCGATCTTAAAGTCACAAGCCTAGCTAGGCAAGATATCTGGGATGGAAGTCAAAGAGTTATGGGATCTTGAAGAGCACCTTTTGGATCATATATTCGTCCCATTCCAACTCCATAAAAGCTATAATGATTATCAGTATAGTCTGGCTTCATATTTAAGAAAAACTCTGCATAAAAAAATCTGGAAAAATAATTAGGAACCTCGTCATTCCATGGAAACCTACCATAGGTTGCAAGGAACCGATCATATAATAAATGTGCAAGTTCAGGGTGCTTGAAATATTGCACTTTCAACATTTTTCGCTTTAGTCCTTCTTTGAAGTTAAGCATTGAATTGGCCTGTTCTTTCATCACTCTCTCCTTCACAAAAGACCACTTGTCCGGACCCATCACTTGTTCCCTTCTCCTCCGCATCAAGTCAATAAAACCATTTGTAGTTGGTCCAACACCCTCATATATCTCAATGAATTTTTTCAATGACTGCAAAACAATATCCAAACTTTGTTTGCTCTCTGGAGGGAGATCCAAACTAGAAATATCATGTTGTAACTTGTCATAGTGAGATCTACAAGATTCAAGGGTTATTTGTTGAACACCACTATCCCATGGAATATCCTTAAGTATATCCGATGGATATGTTGTTATGGGTGTACAACCCACAACTTGTTCAACATAGACCCTCCTTGCTCGACCTTCATCCGTCTGTGCATAATTAGGACCCTCTTGTGAACCTTGCTCTGCAACAAAGACAAACACATAAATTTGTGTGTACAAGCATACAAACTTATTAAACCCATGTGCAAAATTACAATTGATATATATTAACATAAATGTTCATACCAACAGAAGGTTGATAATCTTGATGTTCTCCCATAGAAGATATGGGGGAATCATTTGTGTCCCTTTGACCTAACTGGCGATCATTAGAATGTGATCTATATAACAAGCTCGAATATCGAGGTGAACCCGACAATATTTGATTATCAGCCGAGACACCAATCCTGATGACTTCCCTTAGTAGATGCAGTTGTACCAGTAGACCTTATCCGCTTTTTCCTCGAAGACCCCTCTCTTTCCATTTGATAAAACGTCTATATTTACACAACACTATCAACTCATTACATATTCAAATTTTATATTTTGATTTAAATATTCCAAACATTTGACATGCATACAAAATTTAACATTTTGATTTAAACATTCCAAACATTTGACATCCATACACAATTTTACATTCTAACTTAGTGTTCAAGTCTTTAAAAACAACTTGAAAGAGGTGCAACAAAGTCAATTTAACAACAAAGGAAGACTTGGAAGAGTGCATAGTGTCATCAAAATTCAAACTTTGAGAAATGGTGAGAAATATTTGAAGGCATCCACATTCAAGGCCAATAGAGCTCAAGCTAACTTACTGAAGTCTTTAAAAACAAATTTTTTGAAAGTAACGAAACTCAAAGAATATTCCATGAAAGTTTGGGGCAAAGCAAAGAGAATTAGAATCAATTAAAGTAATTTCAAAGTACAACCAAACATTCAAAGGAAAAGTTGAAGATCCAAACTTACAATCTTTCCATCAATTAAGTCAAGCATTTACTCAAGGTCAAATCTCTATCAATGTAAAATCAATGGAAGGGGTCCCCAAGTTTTCTCTAATACTATAATCATGAGCATAACTAGGGAAATTGCATAGCATTAAAACTAATTTGATTGCTTATGTCCTCTTCTAGTTGTTTCAACTAATATCATGTGTTTGGATTTCTTTTGACCTCCTTGCATTGTTGCTATTTGGATTATATTGTGAATCTAACCATCTAACCTTGTCATTGCCTACTTGATTTGTAGATTGCTTGTGTCCATGTTCTTGTAGGTGGTTTCAAGAGCAAGGCGCAATTCAAGGATACCATTCATCTTTTAAAGAGGGATTGCTAGTGACCTTCCTCTTCTTGGAGAAGCCACCATCATCTATGCTCACCTTTTTGACTCCACAACCTTTCAACATCATAAATCAAGGCACTGAGTCCTCTCACTTTTATTTGAGTTTATTTTTTTGCTTAAAGGGTTTCAAGTTCATCCTATAAAATTTATTCCTTTGAAATCTCGTCTTAAGTTTGGAGGGTTTTTCTCATCTAAGAGCCATTGTATCTTCTTAGAGAAGGCTTTTGAGCCTCATATTGTAATAACTAACTAAATCTAAAGGAAGATACTAACTCACTAACCATACTAACTCTAAATGGTGTATGCTTCATGGGTGGGTTTAGTTTGCTGAATTCAGAATGGAAATAACCTTATTTGTTGAAATAGATTAAAAAACATGAATGCTCAAGTTTGATTCGCCCAACTCACAATGGAATTTAACCCTGTTTGTCGACTGCGGATTTTTATAAGCTAGGCTTACATAGCAAAAGAGATTCAAAGACGGACATGAGATGAATTGTATAGATATATTTGAGTTTCCTATAGGTCCTTTATAAGTTAGGTTTATTATGCAGAACAACAATTAATAAAAGGAAGTAGTCAAGGCCAATCAATTCTCGATGTCTTCAAGAAGCATTACTTCCATTGCTATGGAAGTAATCATTAAAAGTTAGTGCTCCATGTAAATGTCTTCAAGGGATACTATTAGACTATTAGGCTTTGACTCAAACATTAGTCAACACTAAGCCTCTTATTTAATATTATAATTTTGACTCAAACATTAGTCAACACTAAGCCTCTTATTTAATATTATAATTTGTTAAATAAACATTATGACTAAAAGTGCATACCTCATAATGCAAACTATTTTTTGAAGTTACTGGTAGAAATTTATGCTATATCAGTATATTAAATGACACAGACAAAGAATTATCTTTATAAAAAGACACAGAATTAAGTTTATGCTATATAAGTATATTAAATGATGTTTAATAAGAATCAAATAAGCCATAGTTGATTACTATTTTGTTTTGAAGACTCATCTTAACCGAGTTTGAAGGGAAACGAGAATAAAATGTTTGGTTTGTTTTAAATTTCACATGTAGAAATGTCCAACCTGTTTGTTAAGTGGTAAGTTGGGAGTACTTGAAACAAAAACCTGATATTTCAATCTTGTAGACAACTTCTTCTGCCAATCATAATGTATCAAGAATTGAAGAAGCGATAGCTTATACGGTTATACCGAACAGTCTACCAATCACTAACCTAACATGGGATCCTTTGTTGTTCCAGGTTGATCAACACCCAATGGTGTCATTGTTCTTCATATAAATTAAAAAAAAATCAGCCATGGAACTATTTTTCTTTTCAAGCAAAAAAATTGCGGTATTTATTAATACTAATATATTACATAGTGTATAGACTTGCAATCTCTTTACTAGTATTAGCCTAGTATAAATTGTAATGATCTATACATGAGGAATACAACTGATTATGAATTACTAGTAACTGATAGCAGTTGTACTTGATCTGTACATTATACGTATAGCTATTCCCATTCAATGGAGATGATACTAGCTTAATATCTTACATGTAGAACACTTTGATGTTTCTATAAGATAAGTTGTTTCACCATAGTTAAACAGGTAGAACTTGTCACAAGATGAGCTCATAGTACTATTACACTTATTATGGTTGTTATTTACACTGTAGTTAAGCAGATCCATAAAAACGAAGGTTTGATTCCACCCCATTCACCCATTCATTCCCACCATATTCCCTTACTAATCTTCAAGTAATCAAATAAAAGAGAGCAGCAAGTGAGCATCAAGATTAACGCTATTATATATGCTATTATGTGAATTTAGCTACTGTATTATGTGAATTTAGATACCGTGAGCATCTACAAATACTCTTTAGCTACTGTATTATATATGATATTATGTGAATTTATCTCTATGTAGCTCTATGTGAGGTGGAGTAGTTACAAAGCTACATGAAGATTTATTACAGAATATTATAACAGTACTATCCAGCTCAGCATCAATCTGATCAATAGATGGAAGTAATCCCATATTGTTATCCTGTTATCTCACTATAATATGAATACTGATGTACAAGCTTGTAAGCCATTTCTTTAAAACACCATAACAAAATCCAATGTCCGGTTTTTGTAATGTTGTAGGGAAGGCTTTTAAAAAAAATAAAAAACGTGACAAAACTGTAGGAACGATTTTTCTTATAAAATTGTAAAAATTCAGAACATGACAGGTGGGGTTATGCTTGGTCTAAGATGATTTTAATAGTATATATTGCCTCATATGCTTCGCTCAAATCAAATATGGGAAGAAATCCATTATGATGTAGGATATGGCACAGGTTAGCATGATGTTCTTTTACATTTTCCTTTTTAATATTAAGAACATAGTTACATTTTCCTTTTTAATATTAAGAACATAGTTTTACATTTTCCTTTTTACTATTAAGAACATAGTTTTACATTTTCTTTTTTAGTATTAAGAAGTTAGGGAATCCACGTCCATGTCCAGGGTCTCGAATCCATGTCCATGTCCACGTCCATGTCCAGGCTCCCGAATTTGGGCAGAGCAGCAGAACCCACGGTGGTCAAAATGGCAGGGCGAACCTAGCAGGGTGCCAAATGGCAGGGCAAACCTAGCAGGGTAGGGTACGAAAGTGCCCACCATGGCAGAGAATCGTCCAACCTAGCAGCGTGGAATTATCAGGGTCCCAATTGGAGGTTGAAACTACCACCGTGGAACTAGCAGGGTCCCAATTGGCGTAGCAGGGTCCTATGCCTCAGTCACTGTCATTTTGTAGAAAAATGAATGACAACGACTGAGGCCGACCTAATTTGTATTCCAATTATTCGGTCGAACAAGTATTCAACCGAGTAATTATTCAGCCAAATACTTGTTCGGTCGAATAATTGTATGGAAAAAATTTGTTGTTGGAAAATTTCCCCAGTCGGCAGGGCCCCACATGCATTTCTACATCGCCGTTACCATGTGATGTCCCAAACTCTCAATTCCACTCCAAATCCCTCCAAACCCCTCTCGAACCCCTCCAACTCTGCAATTGTTATCTTGCAGTCTGCATACTCTACAAAGATAGAGTCCATAGGCACTACAAGCATCTCCAATCCATCCCAAGCCTTCCAGAGTCAAGCCACAAGCCTCCCAGTACCTATTGAAGAACCTTTGGAGCTAGTGTGCCATTTTCGAATCCTAGAACTAGACCATAAGCTTGCTGCATATTTATTAGAGCTGTAGTAGCATTACATCAGAATTACATCATAGTTTTGAGTTAGTGTGCCTAAATTACAGTTGGGGTACATTACAGATTCACCCACACAACTATAGGAAGACTCCCCTTTAAGAGCTCTCCACCTATCCTCCCTTCGATTGGGATAGAATCCAACATATCTTCTCTAACAATTGCAATAAAATATATAGTACATTGCTAGATCTCTTGTAATTCTTTCTACGAGTGGAATACTTCTAGTGATAATCCCACATCATTCTATCTATAATAAACCAACTCCTCCTTCGTATTTGACCACCTAGCCATCCCTTCAATGCCACATGCAAACCTTCACAACCCTAGGCCATGTGACTATTCCTAGCCTACAAAAACCATAGATCTAAACCGCAGACCTAAGAACTAATAACATCTCCATTTTTATGTTTTATTTCCATATATATATATATATATATAAAGCCTCGGGGTTAGCTTAGTTGATAGGATATTTCGAGACTAAGAAGACACAAGGTCGAGGTTGAGGGTTCAATTCTCTGGGTCCTTTGGGGTTAGGCATCAAAGTAATGCTGACAAGGGTGAGTCCCTTTCGATGGGCCCCCTTGGCTTGGATCCATGGACATAGTGAGATATAGGGTTGTGAACCACACTGAATATATATATATATATATATAAACTTGAACATTCCCACAATTTCGTGTGTGTGTGTACACATAGACATAGACACACATGTAATACATACACACACACAATTGTGGGAGAGTGATCAAGTTTGACCATGTCTCCAATAAAATACAATAAAGGAAAATTTGAAGAGAAGATCATTATACAAGGAAGCTTCTAAGAAAGTACATAGGGATATACACACCATATAATAAAATATAATAGTCCATGGCTATTTCTCATCATTTCTTCCCTGCATAGAGAAAAACATCCCTGATTTCGATTGATAATGAAGTCAAATCCTTCCAACAAAGGAAAAATGATCCTTGGTCTTGCATAATTCCGATCTTTGTACAAGTTTCATCCCTATGACAAAGATATTGTTCAAACTAGTGTTATAACATTATATCAAAGGGAAGAGGTTCATGAAAGAATGTTGATGAACGTCCACCTTGCTGAAAAGAAAAAACTTGAAGAATCATATTGAAAACCAAGAAGGATAAACAATAATGTAGAAGGAACATGAACAAGGGGATATGTACAAGTCGCCGAGTACTCAAAATTGTTGAACTTCTTGTGATTCAAAATTGTAACAGGTGGAAGCATGTGGTGGAGTGTATATGTGAATGAAGGATAAGGACATGGATAATTGTGAGGGAGCATGAAGTATTCCTTGCATAAGTTGGAGGATCCATGAGATGACTGGATAATGACCAATAAAATAGAAGAAATGAGACAAACGATGAATATATATAAACATAGAGGTCCATTGAAGGTGGTAACACCCGAAATGATTGTGTGAAGATGAATTTTGTAGGATTCTCCAACACCTTATGTTCTCCATGTACTGGAGTAAAAAATTCCTACTACATTTAAATTATGTGAGCAACTTGAAGAATTGGAAGTGAAATATGTTCTGGGAATATATGAGGTGCAAGAACATATTGCAAATGAGGTTTTGGTGTTTCATGATATTCTACGGTTATGTTCGAATTTGCAAGAGGAAAATCAATCGGAAGGAAATATTCTAGAGCATGACGATGATTACGAACAAAGAATTGAAGTGTATAAATTACATAAAATGGCATAGGGGTAGATACACCTTGCTTAGAGACCAATTGTTATTGGAGAATCAGTTGCATGGTATTCATCATGGCCATTATGTTGTTATTCATGTGGATCTAAAACCTTTTTTGTGTTCACAAAAATGACAGTAGGAAATATTGGTCATATCATAGTCTTGATCATGAACATCATGTTTCCCATTATTTTGGTCTTAAAATATTGGTATAAATTGTAGAAACACTATTTTTTTTTATATTCTTGGAGTTAGTAACATTGATAGCTTAGGATATTTCAAATCCTCTAGAATAATTTTGTAGAGCCATGAAGTAAAGAAATTATATCTAGGGTTATATCACAAAGAAGAAAATATTACAACCAATTGATTTCCCCCTTTTATGGGGGATTTGACATTGAATAGATATGCAATTTGAAATGGTCATAACTCAGTCATAATACTTGTTATCACCAGGGTATTTTTAAAGTATTCTAATAGTATACTTAAGTGTAGTATTCTAGGCGATTATTATGGATTGAAAAAAACATATATATAGATAGGTAGGAGAATATTAAATATGAAACATATAATTTACTACTGAAAATTGTAAATTTTGGCGAATATTATGATAAAAAAACATATTTTATGTAAATATAGGCGATATTAGAGACTAAAAATGACCAAATAGCGAATTTATTTTTTGAAAAAAAGCCCCCAAAATAGTCAATTCGCGAAATTTCGCCCCTAAAATTTTCTCTAGTTATCACTCATAATTTTTTCTCTGACTGCTAGAGAAAATTTCCAAGGTAACCTCAAACCAATATTTAGGATTGAAAACTAGCCTTTTCTATCCAAAGGGGGATCCGTTTATGAGTCTGCTATTCAAAATTCACTATAACAACAACTCATGTCTTTTTAAACAATGACCAGATCTTTAACTATAATGAGGGTTATCAAATTGGTTGAATCAGGAAGAAAACCATTGGGCGTGGAGTCAATATATACATATCTCAAAATTATTTAGAGACTGGTGGTAGGATAAATCATTCACATAGGAAAAATAGGTATCATTTCTTCAGACAAATAGCAGTTTAAGAATGGTAGAAGATCAAAGAAAACAATTTATTAACACAAAGCATCAAACATGAAACATTGACAATATTTCTGCATCATTTTGTAAGAAAGAACATTGACAATATTCAAATGTGTGAATCAGAGCATATGATATGAATTCTAACTCACATAGTTCATTAAAAAATGAAGCAAGGTGATAAAATGGTTTAAACGGGAAACAAATTCACATAAGGGAATTTAACAGACTAAAGAAAATTAATAACATGTGAATCTCTGCTCCAAATAGACATGTAATTCTGCTCTCATTAAAGTATTTTAAAAAAATATTACATTATAGAGTTTTCTCTTTTTCTCTGATCCAACCCCGATTACATGGTAAAATTCAAAATTTATACAAAATATTCTATAAGCAAACCCTAATTGATTTTTTGCTAAGAATAGAAATTTCAAAAAGAAGTTCCTAAATTTCAGGAACGTCTACTCTGCTGTCGACTACGTCTGTAGTGCGTTGCTTCAATATTGAATCTGTTTGATCTGGAGTGCTTATGTGGTAACTTGGGAAAATAACAAAAGGAAACCGCAACTATGTTTCAAATTGAGACATCTGGATGTTGACTATTGATAGAGCCTGTACTTAGTTTTCCCGAATTTTTCGACAATCTTCCACTACTCTTGGGTCATGATTTCATAATCCATCATTTCTTTAATCATCACCTCCAATTCTATATAAGATATGTAAGATATAGGTGGCAAATCTTTTTTAATCATTAGGAACTGATCAAATATCTCAAAATCACCAGTTAACTTTTCAATTATAGATTTTCCAGTCAATCCTTTGGTCAAATATTTGAATTTTGAATGATCCATGCGGGCCTCAACTATTAAACTATGATAATTTTCTTGAGAAATTAACCTTCCATTGTCATCCCAAAAGAGGGTAGACCATTCTCAAAGAGTTTCTGAAATAGTTTTTTAAAACTTTGTACTTGGAAGAGCATTTATTTTGCTTTATCTTGTGCCTCTCTAACATGATTATGCTTCCCAATAATTCTTTTTCCCAGATAATAATCACAGGCCTGTCTTTAATTCCTAGATTTTGCATATCTATTTGAGTCAAAGTATTTAAGAAACTAACTGTATTTTGGGCTGTCTCTGAAGGATTTTTATTCAATGTCTCATTTACCACTTTACATCTTTGGAGAGTTGTGTTTGCTATAGTAGCTTTTTCATCAATAAAATTTAAATTTGACCAAAATTTGGTAATTTCCATTGATAGCGCATCCCATATAAGGTGCTTAGCTCCTTGCAAGGGAAGTTTACCTGTTAGTCTATATTTCAATTCATCAATCTTTTTCTGCAACTGCTTTCTTTCACTCAAAGCTTTGTTCTTTTCCTTAGTGTTTTGAATTAATTCTCGCTTGAGTTTCTGGTTTTCTCCTTTCAATTCTTCAATTTCTAAATCTTTTAAACTAATCTGAGACATGGCATTGGTCAATTATTCTATGGAAGATCTATCTATTTGTTTCTCTTATGTAAATAAAAATTGCTCCTTGGGATCCTTTGGTACTCGCATTTCTTCAACCTGATTTGTACTTAGCACTAAAATCTGTGACAATTATTTAGATTTTTATTTTTCCCAAGTTTGTTTCTCATCTTGTAATTTCAATATTTTACCCTTGTAGTCTGCATCATTTTTTAAGAAAGAACATTGACAATATTCAAATGTGTGAATCATAGCATATGATATGAATTCTAACTCACATAGTTCATTTAAAGATGAAGCAAGGTGATAAAATGGTTTAAACGTGAAACAAATTCACATACGGGAAATTAACAGACTGAAGAAAATTGATAACATATGAATCTTTGCTCCAAATAGACATGTACTTCTTCTCTCATTAAAGTCTTTAAAAAAATATATTACATCACAGAGTTTTCTCTTTTTCTCGGATCCAACCCCGATAACATGGTAAAATTCAAAATTTATACAAAATGTTCTATAAGCAAACCCTAACTGATTTTTTTTCTAAGAATAGAAATTTCAAAAAGAAGTTCCTAAATCCTGCATCATTTTGGAAGAAAGAACATTGGTCCTTTGGCTCCTCTGGTACTCGCATTTCTTCAACCTGATTTGTACTTAGCATTGAAATCTGTGACAATTATTCAGATTATTCTTTTTCCCAAGTCTGTTTCTCATCTTGTAATTTCAACATTTTACCCTTGTAGTCCATCATTTCTTGATATACATCATCTTTTCTTGTTGTAATGCTATCAATTCGAAAGATTGTACATGTTGAGTATTTGGAACTTTTAACTTTTTCTTAAGCATTTGAATAGTATTTTCTTTTTCATTGAGGAGTTTTTGGTGCACTGGGTGTTGCCTGGCTCTACCCCTACAGTCACAAGGTCAGTTTGTAGTCTCTTAGTTTGGACCAGATTTGCTTTATTCTCCATTTTTTCTTGTCTTAGTTGAACCTCCAACTTTCCTATTACTGACTGCAACTTAGAAATTTTCAAAGTTGACTGTAACAAATCAAAATAAAAGACATCTCTTGTTTGTCTATGCAATTGGACTTTGTCTGGAATATCAATATCATCATGTTCAACTTCCATCTCAGATAATTTCTCATCATTTACATCTGCAAATATCATAGTGCTTCTCTCTGAATCCTTAACTGTGACAAGGGAAACTTTTTGATCTATCAACTTCCTTACTTGTGGGAACAACTTATGTGTTTCTTCTAAAGGTTGTTTCTTTTATTTTTGCATATTGTGAAAGAAAATCAAATATGGATTTACACTGAGAACTGATTCCATATCCTTTTATTTCTGGGAAAAAAAGAATATTTTTATATATTTACAGGTGGTTGTGAAAATATAGTATTTTTTCGTGAAACAATTGGATCATGCTCTTCCATACTAACAATTTCCTTATGTTGTTCTATTTTAGTCTTTTTACTTGAAACTTCTGCATCAACTTCCATGCTGTCAACCTCTGAAATAGCTCTTTTATTGGTAATATCATACTTAGCAGGTGTTTGAACCAACAATTCCAAATTACTTGTTTGTTCCACATTTGCTTCCTTTACTTCCCCTTGGTTTTGTTTAAATTTCGATAAATTTGCTATTTTATCTAATCCTTCTACTATTTGATGATCAAAAGCTATGTTCCTATTTTTTTGTCTCCTTTGAGATATGATTTGATGTGGATCATAATCAATTCTTTTAGCTTCTTGAAAATCCATGACCTTTAATAATTTTTCCACTACAGATAGAGATGTTTTGTTTCTTATGATGAATGAGCCAACTTTAAGGGGAAACTTCACATTCGATGATTTAAAAAAAATGCCATTTTTCTGAATATAACCTCTTCCTGATGGATTCTAAAGCAAAAACCCTCAGTGTCAAGAAGGCTGGAAAATGGTATGGTGCTCAAGTAAAGCCATATACTCTAATAACATTATGCTCTTTGTACAAAAACCAATCACCTGTTCGACTTTCTGGTGTAGGTTGCAACATTTCCTTCATGTCTTCTAATACTCTGGGTAGCTCAGTGTCGAAAATAATTTTGTAAACTTCTGACATGATTGTAATAGTAAATTCAAACATATTGATTTGCTTTGGAAGATCAGAAGAGAACATGGTGCCGAGAAACTTCAATTCAAAAAAAATTGAGCATAAGAACAGGTTCAGGAGATAAGACTGGTATCTGAAATATTTTAATTCGTGGAAGTTCACCAACTGATTATGAATAACCTTAGCTAGGAACTCATCAAAATTAAAGCAACATGTTGGACTTGACTCCAACTATGGAGAAATTATTTGCAGAAGGAAACCTAACATAGCTTCGACGATTGACTTATCATTATCGAGACCTAAAACGTGACTCAATAGGGACACGACTAACTAGAAATCTTCCCGAAAGACATCAATATTCAAAGGAAAGGAAAGGTTTTCATGTGGTTGATCAATTATCAGAACTTGCAACCGAAATTTTTCTTTATCTTCTGGGCTACAACTTCTATACAATTTGACCAAGGATTCTTCACTAAATAACTTAGGGTTTTTGGGAAAAGTTTTAGGTAAACCTAAGACTTCACAAACAGTCTATGCATTGACTTTATAGAGGATTTTGGTCGTATTAGCATTTATAATTACCCTTTCATTCTATGAGTAGTTTGTCGCACACTAGCCAATGAACTCAGGAAAATGTAGGGTTTGGTCAATGCAGAAATAGTATAAAAAAGAGCTAAAAATGTTCAATACATCTCTTCCATGCGAATTAGAATCCATTAACCATACTTTGGACTTTGAAATGCTACTTACAGACAACACTGGGTCGAAAATGTCTTTCTCTCTATCAACTATAACTTCTTTCTTTTCATCTAAAGCTTCGCAGAGTAACACAGATTCCTGAATTTGTTCCATAAAGACAGGAAATTTGAAAAAGGTAGAGTTTCGACCTACCTGTGGACGGAACTTGCGAACTGGAAGAGTCTGAAGTTGACCATTGCACTAGGTTGACAAAGAATACTGAGGTGTTTTCGTCGGTTCTCATTCATCCAGGAAGCGAATAACAAATACCTTTTTAATTTTCCGATAAGTCTTTTATACAACCAATGCCAAAGCGGTTTCAGGGTTCAAAATAGGTGGTTTAATTCCAACCTCTTTTGGTAGCGGACTTCACGAACAATTGCCACATGGTAAGTGGTTTTATTTCCACTACGAATTTCCAGCTTTAACTCCCGCTCTTCTTTCCATTGCGAAACCTTTTTCCACCATCGATCTAGTTCAAATGCACTCTGCAACGTTGATCCGATGTTTGTTTATATGTTTTGACTTTGGTATTACCTACTTTACCTTTAGCTCCTTCTTCCTTTTGTCGTTGGTCACAACCTAAAGTCACATGGTCTTAAAGGTTTCACCCGCGCTCCTTTTTCATTGGCCGCTGGTCATAGCCCCCGATCCTATGCATTTTAAACTTAGCTTTTCTCCCCTTGTCAAGCTTTTCTTTACGCACTTTTATTTTTTAATTTTCGATCAATGGTGCTTAGATATAGGATGAATTCCAAAATTCAAACTATAGATTTATGTGACTTATCCTCCTTCTATCTGAGCATTAAGATTCTTATTTTTCAACTTCAAATGACATCAAAATCACATAAATTCTTCAAAAATTTTGCATGTCAACAATAGTATTCAAAATATCTATAATGACTCCAACTTGGAAATGGTGTCTGAGCTCCACTTATACTAGCATTGGTTTGATAGTGATTGGTTGCACTAGTAGAAAGATATTCCAAAAACTATAGCCATGACTATACTATAAATACATAAAAAGGGGGATAATTTTCAAACTATGATATCTTGACCATACGAGCTCTAATTTGGATGAAATTGTGTATTTTCCTTGAGATTCCAATCTGTAATTATTTTATACAATTTTGGTGAGAAAATTTTCAAAATATTATTTGAATGTCATGGACCTCTGAAGCTATGTAAGAGATTCACTAAATCACCAAGATTTATTGTCAATCACTACATATGGATAGATAGTCAAAGCTAAAGAATATTGAACATAGTAGATCTAGTACATTGTAATAGCTAGAAACCCTCGAGGAGACTAAATATTCTACTTTGATGATACCAAGACAAATGGAATTATTTTGAATAAGGGTAAAATATGAAAACCCTTACGAATACTAATGGCATTAGAATCTACAAGGGTAAAAGAGGAAGAACCTTATGAATCTAAATAATATGATTTCTAATCAAGGTAAAAGATGAAGACCTTTGCAAAGCGAAATAACATGAGATCCAATAAGGGTAAAACATGAAAACCCTTATAAACCTTGATGGCATGCTATATATAGGCCATGATTGTTTGGATTTGATACCAATTTATATGCACACAAAGACAATGCTAATACTTAGGCACAACAAAGCACAAGACATCAAGCACAAGACAACAAGTGTACAAGTTTGAGAAGCGAGAAGAATTTGTAACATACACATATATATATACACTCATTTCTATGGTTAAATTATATATAGAGTACACAATCATGAGAGAGTCATCAAGTTTGATTATGTCCCATAAAATACAGTGCAAAAAGTTTATAAAAGGAGAAAATATACATATAAAATTTTAGAGAAAATAAGTTTGATTTTTATTGATTTTTTTTAAAGAAATATATATATATATATATATATATATATATATATATATATAAAAGTTACATATTTTTTTTGATTTTTACATATTGAATATATAGAAAAAAATTGGTGCCAGGTCATTGTGTCTATCAAGGTCAACCTTATTTTGACATTAGCCATTGGAGATTCAGGCAAACAATCTGATCTACAAGTGGCTAGTTCAAGACATTAATAGTCGTCTAGGAAATTAGAGTTGACGCTCAACTCACCAACACTAGCCATCGATATCACCTAGCACTAATAGCCAAGGGTCATGGACTAAATGCTTAGCCTTCAACGTTGAACAATGGGGATAGGAAACCATGGATCTAACACTAGCTCTTATGGTTTCAGTTCCTATGCCAAAAAGTCAAACCATGACTTGCGACACTGTAGAGACTCGATTCATGGCTTGAGAGTTTGTTTGTCGATTATTATTTACTCTCGTAATGAGGAAATGGCATCATATCCACAATGTTATGGATCTAATGCCAATGATTGGGGTTATAAATCTGATATTCAGGACTCGAGCCATCCCAACAAGACTTGAGTCTTGGGTCGAGTCTCCAACTACCAACCACTAGATACTTCCTCAAGACATAATGAGTATCATCAAAGACTCAATTGGCATGACTTGAATCCATAACGTTATGTAATGTCCTTTTTTAGAAATTTATTAAAATGGTGAAATTTTCAACCTTTTCCACTAGTTCGACCTTTGACTAGTATTGGTCTCTTGGCCTCCAAATGAATCCAAATGCTCCCAAATTGTTACAGAAGGTGTATGGTTGGAGCTAAACACCCCCAAGGGTGAGTTTTATGTTTGCATCAGTGGAGAGTTGAATGACACATCATATATATTTTTTGAGAAGTTGCATGGGAATATATGGTTTCTGGATGATGCTTTGAAGACATGGGATTGTCACCTATGTCAATTTGCTAGCAGAGATATGAGTCTATGTGTTGGTTTGCACATGGAGCATAGGGAGTTTCATACTTGGTTGGAGGGACTCATTGAGGTTCAATTTTTCATTGGAAGTGATAAACTTCCAGTATGGTGGAGTGATCTAGACATCCTCCATGATGATATATTCTTCATGATGATCTTGATGTTTGAAGGAATGCAGCTAAGACAATGGGACCCTGGAATTCTTTGGAATGTCAGTTTTCCACAAGTAACAGTGCCACTGGGATACATGCAACACAAATAGTGGAATCCTGGAATTCTTCTCAACTGTCTTAGTTGGGTTGAAAATTTTGTTGAAAAGGAGTTAGTATTGGTAGAATGACTATAATCAGAGTGGTGTAGCAGAAACATGATGGACTTTTGGTTGGCGTTGGAGTTGGTTTCTTGCTTGAGGACAAGCAAGCTTGGGAGGGGAGGACTGTTTCGTCCCTAATTTCCCAGTACCAAGGGAAGATAATAATCCACCCAAACCCCATGGATCCTGGTGAAGACCAATGAATTAATTAATAAAATGGGGATAACATTATCCTAGGAAATTATTAACAAGGAATAATTTATCCTATAGTTGTTTAATTAATTATTTTAGAAGTGATGTAATAATTGTTTTTATATTTAATTATTAATTATATGTTTTGATGAGTTGGATGATGATAAGGACCCCATGAGGGAGCATGGAGAGATAAGTCTAGCCTTATGAGTTGTCACACCAAAAAATAAAGTGGAGGAAAGTAGCACAAAGCAAGGTGTTAGGAAAAAAAGAAAGAAACTGACAAAAGCAGGGCATAAAGCAGGAAAGTGTAAAAAGCAGGCAGGTGAGGAAAGTAGAAAATTCTAGAAAGCAAAGGAGGGCGTAGTTTCCTAAAAGGATAAAATCCAATCACTATGAAAATAAGGAAAAATTTGGAAAACCGAGGAAGGTGCAGTTTCCAAAAAGGAGAAAGCAAGCAAGTTTGGAAAAGCAGGAAATTGCCTACTCAATCAAGGAAGGCACATTGGATGAGGCCAAGGAGGTTCACTTGCTCAACAAGTCACCCAGTCTATAAAATGAGGAGGTCGCACCACATTCACATTTTTTTGATAGTTTATTGTTTGTATGTGAGAAAGCTCAAGCTTCTCTAGGCTTTGGTGATGCACCCTTAGCCACCTGTGGGAGATGTGCCCCATAGTTCCTATTCCATTCTTCTGCACATGATCCAGTGCATCCATTGATACCAATTTGCATATTTGATCCAGCCATTTCATGTGAAGATCCATCCTTCAACAATTGATGCAAATATCCATATGACTTGAGGTGGTTCTGTAGAATTTCACGGAGAGAAAGTAATCAGTTGGAGAGCTTGCAAGAATATACAGAAGCTCAGTGCACCTCCCATGAGAAGCCAGCAACTCAGATTCATCCTACATATCTGATACGGTGACCACACCTTCTCTTCTTACTCCTTTCTGTAATCTCCTTCCTCTATCATTGTAAAAATTCAAGCATAGTGACTATCTTATATGATGTCTGAGGCTATGTCCTTTAATGATTAGCTTAATGAACCTATTTATTATTTGCTTCTGCTGTACATTTAATATCATAACCACATTGAATATCAGAAGAGTATTTAGAGAGCCTCCTTTGGCATTTTGAGCCCTATGTTTCAAGACTAGTTTAATATACACTTTCAATTGACTAGTTTTCCAGGTTATGCATTATACAGAGCTCAGAGTAAATATTTCTCTTTCTGAATGTTGATGTAGTTTTTTAAATTCCTGTAGAATCCATACCAATCTATAAATCATAGATTAGTGACCCTCTCTGTCTGTTTGAGTCCAAAATTAGCAAGACTAGCTCATTGGGCACCTGAATTTGACTAATTTTGCAGTTTGATCAATTAATGAGTATTTGTATGCCCAATTCTAATTCTGTCAGTTGTGATGGGTCCTTGATACATTCCTGAAGGTCCTCCCACCATCATATTGAAAATTCGTGATCATATCAGTCTGTTTGGAAAAGCCTAAAAACAAGCTAGTGGAGTAATCTTACATAGTGTTCTTTCTCCCTTTGCCTCCAAACACTGCCATATCCTCCCAAATCATCAGTTACTATTTTCTATAATCAAATTAGAGGTTAATGACCTGTCATACACCTGTGGTCGATGTCAAGTGTAAGAGTTTAGTAGGCATATGCTAGTGTGCCCAGGAAGCCTTGGAGTAGACTTCAACCTGGTTGATGTTCGAAACATTAATGGCCCCAGTACATTTTGCTTAGAAATAAAAATTTGGCCTTGATGTTGTTGTCCTTTCTGCTTCACACTCCCCCAATACCTTATGCAATTCCAAAAGTGTCCTTCAATCAAACTTTGGGCGGGATATTCACTGACCTAGTCTAGTCCCTTCTTAACTAGTTACCATTTGCAATTTTATGATTTTTAAAGTTATATTTGAGATAATATCATTTGATGTCAGATCAGGTATATTACAATGGATCAACCACTAATAACAATAATGACTAGTAACCCCAAGGGACTCGATTGAATTTGAATTGGTAACCTATGGCATCCTTATTAGCAACATTGCCTTAGGTAGATGATTCAATAAATTGAACTAGGCCTTGATGGTTATTTTAAATTGAAATACATGGGGGTGGCATCTGATTCACTTATACATGCATACGACACAAGACAACCATTCAATATAACCTCTCTAGGTGCAACAACGCACTCGACCACTACCTCAAGGTGAGCCTATGGCTTTAGGAAAAGTCATCACATGAATCAGACCTTACCCATCAGTGAAAAACTCCTTGTTGAACTTTGATTTTCATTGATGTCAACTGAAGTCAAAGAGGATACAATATCCTTATGCCACTTTGAAGAAGTATATGAAATCTAGTTTGAAGAAGTACATAACCAGACTGAATAAGTACATCAAGGTTGTAGAAGTACATCCAATACATTCAGTGAGTACATCCATTTTGAAGAAGTACATAAGGTATGTGTGAAAGTTCCAATCCATCAAGTACTGACACTTCAAAGGTAATGCCAAATATATGGATGAACAAGTCTTGGAAGTGCGCAAGAGGTTCAGAAGCATGAAACAATTGGACATGTACATAAATCCCAGAAGTGTGCATGACTCACCAATCAGAACAAGTACACAATTATTTGAATTTCACAAGGGTCTCAGAATAAAGTGACATTCGTACAAGCCAAGTGCGCAAGACCCATAAGTGATGGTACTTCAAGGGTGCAAGACCACACACGAAGTGATTTCAAAGTGCACAAGACCCACTATGAAAAGGACCATGTATGCACAAGAACCACAAGGTGTGATACCTTAGTGGCGCATATTATGACAAGTTTTAATGTCCCTCTTTGGAAAAATTAGGCACACTATCACCAAATATTTCAATAGAGGCTTAAAACTTTAGACAATGGAAGCATTATTTCTCTAAACCCTCACTGACAATGAATTTCACACTGATTCCATGGTTAGGAGACAACTGAGGAAGTTATAGGAAAGTGATATTGAGATTCTAATTGTATTGACAAGGTGATATATGTGGCTTCTTAATATTGTGTGTCTGAGGAATTTTTACAAACACTTCACATACATACTCCTTCAGTACTTTGTCTAGTTTCGAAACTATGAAAACTAGGAAACTAGTCTTTCTTTGTCTTGTTCCAAACACCTGTAGAACTTTATAAATTTATTCTAGAAGGACCCTATGGGATTTAAAACATCCTAAAATACCCCAAACACTCAATGTTTTAATCAGAAAACTCCTTTTGACATGTTATTCAAGTCTTCTCAAATTTAGCCAATTTTGAACTTTGGACTAGTGAACCCAAACTACTCCAAAAGCACCCAAATGCTTTTGAATTATTTATGTATGGTATTTAGAGGTATTAATACATCCTAATTTATCTCTAATACACTTACAAATTCATTATAAACATTCATGGCTTGCATTTCTCAAGGAGGGAAGAAGGGGGGAAATACTAGTGAATTTGATGGTTAAAAAACTCTCTAGTCTATGAACTTTTTGGCTTCCCAAAAACTGTACGAAATTCACTATTTTTCGGAACAGAGACTTGGTATTGATATAGGACCTCAAGGGAAACCAAAATGAAGCATTAATTCAGGCTTTAGGGTCTTCTATAACTCTCATAAAACAAAATGTTGTGAGACATAGAAATTGTGAGAAAATTGTAAACAATGGACATGAGATTTGTTGCACAATGTTTAATAAAAAATAAAAGGGTATGCACATAGTATTTTTGTCATAAATATTGAATCATAATAATCTCTAAACATCATCATAAACTCATATAAATTCTGATGTAAGACATATATGAAACTACTCCCAAAACTCCATATGAAGATAGAGGGGAAACTAGCTCGAATCAATAGTTTACTTGGAAAGTTTACATGAAAGGAATTGAATTTAAAGCTATGGATCCAATGTGAATCTCAATACAATGATATACACAATATTACACAACCATGGAGTCACAAAACCATCCTCCACAAAATCTACACAACTATGAGTGCACCATCAACTAGAACATGGACATTGAGAGAATATTGGGAGAAGAGATAGTGGAGAAGGAGATAGTAGATGAACTCGAACTGAAATGGGACTTGAAATTGAATAAAAAAACCATCATTAATATCTGATAATAGGTATTAATGGCCTCTCCCCCAACCAACTTGGACATGAATCTTTCACCTTCGAAATTGGTTCAATGGAAGGGAGGATGAACATCCACCATGCAAGGACAAGCTAAGCTCTCCAATAGTGAAAAAAAAAATGATCCAAAAGATTCTCTTCTTTGTCATACTCCTATTTTATTAACCTAATGTGGACTCATGAGGTCGTTTTCTCTCCAAGAGACTTCACTCAACTCAAATTAGTGATAGATTCTCTCATGACACACTTGTCCACTTCTTCCTTGCATTCCTCTTTCCCCAAATTCGAATTGGGAATCTTGGCTGACCATAACTCCCTATATGCGCCCTCTTGGTGGCTATTTTTAGCCCTTATATGTCATATGTGTCATATGTCTGCAATCAGGTCATAGTTTTTCATATATTCCTTCATCATTGTTGTCATAGATGCCATGGAATCTAGCTACAAGTGTCACAATGCCTCTTCCTCTTCCTTGAGAGTTACTCTTCCACTCCAATTCAACCTTCCTAGATTCTTGCCATGAATATTTCCTCTTCATCTCCCCCAAGTACATTACCCTCCAACTTGGAATCGAATTGGTGAGATAATGATTCCAAGTGTAGTGGAGAATCTTGCCACATGTGGGCCCCACACCCTCTTATGTGCCCTTATGACCAAATGCCAGCTTATTTTTCTTTTATTATTATTTATTTGACCCAATTAATGTGAATTTGTAATTCTAAGGTCAATTTGGGTCTTGTAGCTCTCTTATTCCAATTTTTTATGCTTCCAGTATTGGAGTATTAAAAACCCATTCATACCATTTTAGACTTAGGATATAATTTATTAATAATTTTTGATTAATTTCCTAAGTGTTGAGCCTAGTTTTGTCTTTTAGTGGACCACTTGAAATTCTGATTCACTAGGGTGCACTTGAGGAGATTCTGGATAAGATTTCATTGGATTCTATTTGATTTCTTTTCATTCCTGATTTAGAAGGTGCTTTCCTGATTTAAATAGCTTTATCCTGTTTTTTCTACTTTCTAGTGGATAAGGTAAAGCTAGTTGACTTGGAAACTCTCTCCACTTGGCCAATTCGACCTCCACCTCTTTCTTCTCTCCAAAATTCATCATTACATTCCATTTACATCACTCATGAGCTTCCATACCATATTCATCCAATTCGTGAGCCTTTAGACTGTTTTGGAAATTTCTTTTGACATCGAGGGTTTTTTTTCCCTTTAGTAAGCCTTATCTTTTTGTGCTTTACAAATTGCCTTTAAGGCATTCGATTTTCTCTCTTGAGGATGTATTATATATTGTAAACATATTGATGAATAATATACAATGCATTTTTCTCAATATATCTTCTCTATTCTTCTTCTCTCATTCTCATAAATATTCCAAGTGAAGTTGTCATATTGAATCTAGATCTAGGCAATCTAAAATATCACATGGTATCAGAGCTAGAATGATTCATAGCAATTTCCAGAGTGTTTTTTGTAGGATATTTCCATCACTAGGAGCACACCAACATGGATCAAAATAAAGCTAAAGATGTGACTCTCACTCCCTTCAACTACTTTGACTGGAAGCAGGGATGATTTTAAGAACCCTCCCAAAATTTATATGTATAAAAAATGGGCGAATCTCCCCGATATATAGGAAAACTTGAAGGCGATTTTATCAATAATATAATATATATATATATATATATATATATATATATATATTTGGCGAATCTTTCATTTCATTATATAATGCTGTAAAATATTGGCAAATCTTTCACTAAATTATAAGATATTGTAAAATGTTGGCGAATATTTCACTTAATTATAAAAAATTGTAAAAATTTGGCGAATCTTTCATTGATTTATAAAATATAGTAAAAATTTGGCGAATCTTTTGATAGTAAGACTTTTGATTTTGTAGATTACTAAGGTAGTGCAATAGAAGAACATACAATGGAGCTCAACTCTAGACTCTTTCGACTCCTAGACTCTCGAATGAACAAGTGTATGAATGAGGAGGATGGATTTATTTATACATTTCACGAGCAGTATTTGATCACTCACAACTAGAAGGTGTAGACAAAACACAACTGCACTAACTAGATTCAGGGCAAGTAGGGACTCTACTTGTTATATCATCCCTTAATGGTCCAATGGACATGTGGGGTCATGAATCTTGATAGGCCAACAAACTGATAGAATTAAGTGAATATCCTAGTAGCGGGCCACTTCCTTTATATAGAGAGATAGTTCTTGGACCAATTCCAAGCTTCCAACCAATCTTCTCACCAAAATTTCTTCTCTTTGGTGTCGAATGGTAGGAGAGTTGCATATTTTCCAGTGAATACTTAAAATGGCTCAATCCACACAAATTTTCCTCGGCAAGTGATAACTTCGCCCATCACTATTTTAAAATGTCCCAACACTATAAAAGCATCCATAAATTGATAAATAATAACCCCATGTACTTCTAAATTCACTTCAAAATTCCCTTGAGGCACTTCAATACTTACCCCATGCACTTCTAAACTGACCCAATGATGATAGAAACGCACCATGCACTTCAAAATTCTTCAAGCAAAGATAAAAACGCCCCCATCCACTTCCATGATTTCCCAGGCACTTCATTACTTGCCCCTAGCACTTCATTAATTTCCCTAGACACTTCAAAAATTTTCCACTGATGATAAAGATGCCCTATGCACTTCAATAGTTTCCCTAGGAAAGGGATAAAAACACCCGACAATGATATAATCACCCAGGCAATCACAAAAATGCCTCAATCCACACAAATTTGCCCCGACAAGTGATAACTTTGCCCATCACTATTTTAAAACGTTCGAACACTATAAAAACATTCATACATTGATCAATAACAACCCCAAGCACTTCTAAATTCACGCAATGAGGATAAAAATGACCCATGCACTTCTAAATTCACCCGGTGATGAGAAAAATGCCCCATGCACTTCTAAATTCACCTAGTGACAAGAAAAACGCCCTGGGCACGTCAAAATTTTCCGAAAGATGATAAAATTGCCCTAAGAACTTCAATGTTTTCCCAGGCACTTCTGAATTCTCCCAAGGATGATAAAAACTCCCCATGCACTTCAATATTTTCCCAAAGCACTTCAAAATTCTCCCAAGTCACTTCAATACTTGCAGCATGCACTTCTAAATTGACCCAATGATGATATGAAATGCCCCATGCACTTCAAGACTTGCCTCGATCACTTCAAAATTCTCCCAACGATGATAAAAACACCCATACACTTCAATATTTTCCCCAGGCACTTCAAAATTTTCGCAGCGAAGATAAAAACGCCCCCATCCACTTCTAAATTCACCTAGTGATGAGAAAAATGCACCATGCACTTTTAAATCGACCCGGTGATGAGAAAAACGCCCCATGCACTTCTAAATCCACCTGGTGATGAGAAAAACACCCCATGCACTTCGAAATTCACTCAGTGAGGATAAAAACGCCCCAGGCACTTCAATACTTGCTTTGGGCACTTACACTTCAAAATTCTTCCAGAGATGATAAAGATGCCCTAAGCACTTCAGTATTTTCCGAGGCACTTCAAAATTCTCCCAAGGATGATAAAAACTCCCCATGCACTTCAATATTTTCCCCAAGCACTTCAAAATTCCCCTAAGGCACTTCAATACTTTCCTCATGCACTTATAAATTCACCCAGTGATTAGAAAAGCACCTTGCGCACTTCACTTTCCTCGGCCACTTCAAAATTCTCCCAACGATGATAAAAACACCCATTCACTTCAATATTTTCCCCAGGCACTTCAAAATTCTCGCGGCGAAGATAAAAACGCCCCCATCCACTTCCATGTTTTCCTAGGCACTTCATTACTTGCCCTAGACACTTCAAAATTCGTCCAATGATGATAAAGATTCCCTAGGCAAGGGAGAAAAACACCCGACAATGATATAAGCACCCAGGGAATCACAAAAATGTCTCAATCCACACAAATTTACCTTGACAAGTGATAACTTTTCCCATCAGTGTTTTAAAACATCCCAACATTATAAAAGCATCCATACATTGATAAACAACAACCGCAAGCACTTATAAATTCACCTAGTGATGAGAAAAACGCCCCATGCACTTCTAAATTCACCAAGTGACAAGAAAAACGCCCCATGCACTTCAATACTTGCCCTGGGCACTTCAAAATTCTCCGAAAGATGATAAAAATGCCCTAAGCACTTCAATATTTTCCCATGCACTTCAATATTTTCCCCAAGCACTTCAAAATTTCCCCCAGGCATTTCAATACATGCCCCATGCACTTCTAAATTGACCCAATGATGATAGAAACGCCCCATGCACTTCAATACTTGCCTCACAAAGTGAGTTTTGGTGGGATTTGATGAGAGTCAAAGCTCACCTTTTAGAAGTTATTTGCAATAATGTCAATCAGCATAAGATTCTAGGATGCTTACTTCAAGGCTTGTTACATTGATATGAGGAGTTCTAGGAGAATTAGCAGATGAGAGAGCCATTCAGCTTCCTAGCAGAGCATCACCAGTTTCTTCTCTTGCAACATGAATTCTTTGGCCTTGTATGCTAGGAGAGATCTCCTTTATGCCTTCTTCTTAGGAGGGAGTTGGTTGATACCGCCCAGGATTACTTACATGTTTATAGGTTCACTTCTATCCAGGTAGGGATGTTTCTTTGTTGGCTCTCTCCTCAATTTCTAGTGTTTTGCCCCTGGGATAACCTTTGTAGGCCTGGGTTTTGATACTTTGTTTTATTTATGGTTCTTAGTTTACTAGTTTTTCATTTCATTTCAATTATTTTATTTTTCATATCAGGGGGGCATCTTGGACCCCGTCCTTTTGTATGGGCTTGTCATAACTGATGTAATGTCTACTCCCATTGACTTATTTGGTCTTTAGTGGACATTAATATAAATTCATTTTGTTATGTTTCAACACAATCCATTTGAGGACCTTCTATGGTATTTGGAGGCCTCTCAAAATATTTCTTAGAGGGAGGAGTTTGCTAGATTGAGCATGTGATCATTGCTTATCTAATTCAAGATGGGGATGAGCTTTTGGGAAGGTGCCAATTTCCAGGGGATGTGCGATGATGTTAAACAAACCATAAAGTCTATGTTACAACAAACTTGATAAGTGGGGATGTATACCCAGAGACTCTAAAATTTTAGGGGATGACAAGGTATGTTGGGGGTAGGATATAGGGGACCTGCCCCAAATATATAAATATTAAAAATATATTGATTTCAAGAGTTTTAAACTTTAAAAATAATCATTTGATAATACATACTTGATTCATACATGTTTGAAAACATGCTGCAAATCCTCTGTTATAATGGCGTAGCACTAGGAAATGGTAATTATGGGTACTCTTTGCAGTTTGCATGCTCCTTGAGGGTGCAGGGTACCTCTGTGTGTACCCACTGTGTTGTAGGTCCTTGAAAATATTGTGGGTCATGCCTAGTTTGAAGGTGAACAAAAAATATTTTTTGCGCTCTTGCCCCAACATCTTTTACCATTTAATTGGGTTCACCTGTACCATATTTCTCTTATCCTCCTTCATAGCAACTGTGCAAGTGGGGCTCTTAGTTTGCAAAATACAAAAATGGCTGTTGAATTCTCCTTGCTTCATTTGTATTGTATATCTTCTTTATAACATCGCTAGACGTTCTTACAACTAAAGTTGATTGATTGGTGCAACAATGCCTGGCCTCACCAGATTCCACTTGGGATTAATTGCACAACTGACCATATGAAGAGGGATCTTCATGTACCTTTTCTATATTAACTTTTAGAGTTTGTTAGAATATTCTAAAGATTTTATTTTTCCAATCATGGTATAAATTGCCCCATGTATCTCCCCAAGACTAGTAGATTCTGAATCTGCATATCTTATCTTCTCCATTGTTAGAGATCTGAGTGAAGAAATATATCTTCAATCAATCTACCAATCTTCATCCAAAATCAATAGTTTTACTTTATTGTCTTATTTTGTTTTAGACTCCCTCCCCTTCTAGAATTTTAGACCAGTAATTCTTAATGATAGTAGATTGCAAAGACGCTTGCATCTCAATCATGTGCCTGAGAAGAATGAATCAAATGGTGTATCAATTGGCTTCAAAAATTCCTTAGCATGCATTTGACAAATTGCTTGAGTCGTGGGGGTTACAGCTGAACATTTGGACTTCTCTTGCAAATAAAACGATACTGGTCATCCAGGAATTTTGTTAATGTATTTGAGTGTAGTATTTAATGCATGTTTACTTTCTGGAGTTTGAAATATACACTTGTAACTATTTTGAATTAATAGCTTGATTGCTTGATAAATCAGTGTTGCATCTGTGATAACTTGTACTACATTAGAAGGATCATCCTCCTCGATTCCATCCAACAACACCTCATATTGGAAACATTAGTCCTCTAGTTTTCACTATAAGCAATCACTTTCAAAATGTGATGCCCTTCTAGGAGCTCACAATGATATTTATCAAGGGATCCCTGCCTGTTATATCCCTAGCCATCCTTAAGAATAGAACACCTTGTCCTTACCTAGGTTTGTTTAAGGTCTTCTATCAACTCTTGCATCTCTATCCCTTTGTCCAACATTTCCATTCTTTATTTTTTGTAACTAGGGGGTATAACTCCAGGCCTTATGACTTGTGACATACTCGTAGGCCTCCAGGCTCCCTTGGCCATTGGGGCACTCCATAACTAAATTATTCCTCTAATAAGTAATAACCCACTGTTAGGCCTTGAATCCCAACATCACTATAATTTTGAATTCATGTGTACAAAAAATGTCAACTGAAACATGCATATTTTGAATTCATACATTGACTCCACAGTCCCTCAGGGATCTTCTTCCCTTCTAGTGCAGGGTGAAAGGGTCCAAGACTGATTTCCTACTTTAGATGATCTGGAGGAGATCGCTTGGCTCAAACTGTCCATAGCAACACTACCAGGGTTGGAGGTTTTTATGGTGTTTGCTTTAGCTATTGTGGACATTCCAGCCATGGTTTTTCTCTCGAACAATTCCATTTACTTCTTGAATTCTCAGCAACATTTTTCACAGCCTCCACATGCTCGAACCAACAATGAGTGCTTGGGTCTCTCTTGCCATTTTAGGCATAATAATATGATATCCTTGGTTTCGCAGAGGTTCCTTGCATTACCCAAGAGAAGGGGGATGTTCAAATGGGAAAGTGAATAATGGTGAATAATACTTTCCCCTAAGTCATAGATTCCTTGTATGGTGAATTTTCCCTTTCCAACCTCATCATTTGAATAATACATGATTTAACATATTATATTCCAGCAGTCAAAACCAGGGTATTACCTTCCCTTCTTCCTTGGATAACACTGTTGTCAGTGAGCCTTTCTTTCCAACAACAAGATCATGCCTTCATTCTTTAGCTGCAGAATGCTATCCTTGCCATTGCAACTTGCTTTTGCTGGCTATATTGGATTGTCATCTTCAACAATTCCATTCACTGTCTTGACATGCTTCCAGGTGTAAGATGGATCTATGATGGTTATAACTCATCCCACATGGCTTTACTCCTGCCACATAACCTCATCATTTGAATAATACATGATTTAACATATTATATTCCAGCAGCCAAAACCAGGGTATTACATTCCCCTTTTCCTTGGATTAACACTATCGTCAATGAACCTCTTTTTAACAACAAGATCGTGCCTTCATTCTTTAGCTGCAGAATGTTATCCTTGCCCTTGCAAGCTTTCATTGCTAAAAGCTTCCTTTGCCCTTCCTTTGCAATGTAACTTTAGTCTTGGCACTCTCTCTATTGAAGCCTCCAAAGCATATTAGACATGTGAACCACAAAAAATCAACCAGATGCATATTTTCCTCTCGATCCACAGAAACAGACGACTTGGATTGCACCACCAAGACATGCTAACATCTTTAAAAGCTTAACCAATTCTCAAGTTTGTTAAAATTTGCGACGACCCGTGCAATGCATGCCATTAACACATCAGCTGTTGAACTTCAATTCCATTAAATCAGTAAGAATCTATGCATTGCATGCAATTAAGACATGTTGATCTAACATTGATTCCCAACCAATAGCTACTACTTCCGCTAGTTTACCTGCTTGTGGGATTCCATTCCTCAAATAACTTCACTCCTTTGAACTGTTACTTCAGTTTTTTCAACAATCCAGTTTTAATAATTCTGTAGGAGAATCTCACCTGCCGAGAAAGATGGGTATTGTTGCAAAGACTGATTCCCATGGCACACAATTAAAACACAGAAATGCTCATGCCATTTTATCTCTCATGGAAACTTTAAGGTCCAATCACAGACAAATAAAACAGATTGATACAAAAGAAAAACTCCCAACTTATCAAAATAAGCAAATTTCGAGAAATAATATCCCCAATAACAAAAACTCTGGTCGGTTAACAAACAACCTCAGAATTTGCAAAGTGAGAACTTTGCTAGCTAAAGCTATAAAATGAATTTGTAACATTTAATCTCCAGGGTAATATGTTTAGACTCTTTATGGGCAGTGCAAAATAGCTGTGCATTACACACACGCATGCATATATATAATACAACTTCAAGCATACTTTATGATTCAGCATAATTGTTCCAAATTCAAGTCAATTATGCAAAACATTCTACAATATTTTTATCAAAATTCACGAGTTAAAAACTTTTCAATCTACCATCACATAAACTGATATCATGGGCTGGAAGACATGAGCTGAATTCATAACTCTATTGCTTGTACTTCTGTCATGTTAGTCACGTGTCAGGAATCATTCATAACATCCACACAAACACCAAAATAATTCAACAATGAATAGACTTCAACGCATCAATGTCTCTTAAAACATACTGAATTTCTAAGATTATACTATTCCTTGTAAACATAAGTATACCCATGAACAAAAGCAACCAAAAACACATTGAATTGCATGTATGAAACATTTTTGGGGAGAAAATAGAAGTGATTAGGAAAATGTAATAACTGTTTGAATTAGTTCTGAAATAAAATTACGGTAGATTCATGCACAACAACAATCCATGTCATTGCAGTTATTGTGTCACCGTGAGATTTATCCATTACATTCTTCTCATTGAGGCCTTAGGAATGCACATCTCCTATTCTATGAAAAGTTGCAGTAAAAAGCTAATTAACCAACTGCTAGTTAACTACTGTTGACCAGTGAAAAATAAGGATTTTTTTAAAGATTCTAAAATACCTCTGAGGTTTCAAAAATATTGAGCCGCAACAAAAACCCATCAGCCTTAACTTCCTTCAAGAAATCTTTTTTTTCTACCAAAGATTCCAACCTGAGTACAAATCGATCCTCTCTCAACTCAGAACTGTAAGCATATTCGTTAGCTTTGCACTTTCCCACCACCCAATGAACTAATAGTTTATTCCCAATCTCATGATCTGCACTTGCAAAATCTATTTAATACATTTATTATCTAGCTGCCACAAGGGATCGTAGTAGAAGTTTAAAAACACACCGAAGTGATAACCAGCTCAGGTTCTATAAAATCCAGGATAATCCACCTACAGCATCTCGCCCTGTGTTATGAACATAAGTCAGGTTACATGATTCAATACCGTGACTAAGTAGAAATGTCCACCAATAACCATTGTGCAATAGGCCGAATCAATTTCATCTGACTAAATTCAAAACAAAAGTCTTAATATGCTACCACTTAGCTTTCCATTGATTTCCTTCCACCGTGCATGGCTGAAGTGTAAGACTTTTAAAACATCATATGGAAAAATTCCCCTAGAAAAATATCACATCTTGACGGAGAAGTGGATGCACCTGCAGAAAATAATTGACAGTCATCTAACATACATTTTCATAGAAACACTTTTCACATAACAGACTATACTCTGATTAATACTATTAATGTGCTAACAGGTTCATAGTTTCTGACAAATGATGCTCAGTTCACCTCCCTCACCCATTTGATGTAACTGCACCAAAGGCATATATCTTTCTCTTTGCTTTCATTTGAACACAAATATGAAAGAACAATTTGTTGCTATATGTGCCATTCCCATACTTCAATCGGTAAGCTACACATAAAACTTTCATCCATTTGCAAAGTCTGAAAACTTGGTTGCCGATTTTCCTTTACTGCTGTTAACAAAAGAACATCAATATGGTTATACATACAAAGCAACCCAAACAATCTCCAATTATTTCAGTTATCTCCATATAGTGCTGGATATCAATTAGATGATGCTTTTAAGTACAAAATACACTTTTCATCTGTGCTACATTCTTTACTCCAAAATCTAGATCACATGAACTTGTAAAATTTTTTATTGGATAATGCAAATCCAAGCCATCACTCGTACACTGCTAAATCTCTAAATCACTTGCAATAGAAACATGCCAGAAATAGTCAATATCTTTAACTTATTTTTCCAAAACTGGGTATATTTCCCAACTCATGGATATACAATATACTGTGCCCGCGCAGTATCTATGGCTACAAGAGCTCTTATAACAATGCTCATTTGGGTTTCTGGCTCTGTGTGCATTCTTTTCACATCTATGCTTCAAAAGCAAAATTTCTAGTAACTTGTTCATGGAATAATAGTTTTTTACAAATTTCAAGGGGTCTTACTCAGTCCGAACATTTTTGTTCACAGAATTATAAAATATGTAGGTTTTCTCAATCATTTGGAGCATGACTTTACCCCTCATAAGCATATCTTATTGAAGTGTATTTCTTTTCGAATGCTTCTGTACATCATCTCACCTGTTTCAATCCTGCTCTCAACTGTTAATCCCACTATGGTTATGCTTACAAAACTGATGAAATGTTCTAATTCTAAACTTAGCCAGACCAAAGTCGTTTCTTCACCAACTCATAGAAGTTTTAGATCAACGAGTCACATTTTGGCCTCAAACCATGGCAGTTGTAGATCAATACCGAAGTCAAGAAGCAATACAGTTTTCTGTTGAAATATTTCACAATGCTTCATCATTTTTTGCTTGTGCCAGGACTAGATCTTGTGAGGGAATTGGAACCTCAATACAAAGGACCTATAGGCACAAATAGCAGAAAAGGTCTTATGAGAAGTCAATCTCCACAATCATAGACAAAAAGTATTATCATGCCACACTGAATACAAATTCTGAAAAAGGCATTCTTTGGTACCTAGGCTATTTATGCTAGTTTTTCAGAATTTTCAATCTGATCTAAGATCTTAACTGAGAGAATAACATGTACAACATATCTACAACATATCTACATCATAACAATCATGGACACAATAATGCAAGCACACAAGAGACACAGAGTTTCACCGGGGAAAACCAAGAAGATGAAAAACCCCACAACTTCCTCAGAGATAGATAGAGCAATGATACAACCAAAGTACAACCAAAATACAAGAGATAGTCTTCTCCTAGCAGATGATCCTCCTCCTCACAAGTGTGCCACTTTCTGAGAGAGATAGAAGTGAGTAATGAGTGATCAAATAGAGATCTCCCGATCTCTATTTATACTTGTCCTGTCATGCCCAATAAACTAATGGGGCCGACTTGTCTAGCTTGGCCTAATAACCCATGGTTAACTTAATCTGGGCCGACCCCACACTTGGTGGTCTAATAACCTATTTACCCACATGACTCATACCGGGCCGACCCCATCAAGGTGTTCTAATAACCCATCAAGTATAAGTTACGACACTTACAATATAAATGACGACACTTCCGTATAGAGGAATAATAACATCTCTATAGGAATACAAACACTTCCGTATAGAGGAATAATAACATCTCTATAGGAATACAATACACATGGGTAAAATACATTCCGAAGTTACATATACATCAACAATTTAAACCACGATATTGTTCCCTTCTATAGTTTTATTTAGAAAATTTGATACATATATGACTATTTTTAGATCGAAATTCTCTATTAACGTGACCAAATACTTGATTCCACAATGGTAAATAGTTTCCATTAGCTCTCAGTTGCAACCATTGCATAATGGATTTTGAACTGAAAAGAATAATATACTAGATGTCTGCTCTTTGAAGGACTGCAAGAGGCAATTACAAGCAGTCTCTTATGGAGAGTGAACAATGGACATCCTGTGTCTTCCTGACAATAACGCCCTACAGTGTACACTTATTCATCAACACCTGTTATCCATGGAATAAGATACTAATGTTTTCTTAAACTGTTACCAATGGAATGAGACACTAGTGGTTCTCACAGTGTCGGACCCTACAACCACCTTGGTCCAGAATATAGCCACAGGATGTTGCATGTTAATCGTCACTTTTTTTGAGAAATTAGATATTAATAATTAGAGCAATGCACTCAGGAATTGGGCACGTATTATTCTGAATGTCAAAACTTTACCAAAGCTCCAAATAAAACAATACAACTTGACTTCCTCATTGAACCTCTAACTGTAATACTCAAACTGTCCACAACATCATGGCTATAAAGTTAGTAACTATTTGTTGCGATTGACAACTTATACATTGCCATAATCCTCCTCGTGCTATTTTCAATCTTTCAATGGGATGATATAAACTTCAAAAAACAGTTCAAAAAGATTATAGATGTTAGTAAATTACGCCATGAAAACATTGTCCATAATACAAGAAAAAAATTGGAAAGATGTTTACTGTTAGTAACATTGGAAAACATGGACATAAAAAACTCATGTAATAAGCAATGAAATGTAGCAAAAATGTGACATTGTTATTGACATCAGTATGTTTTTCGTAATACAGACATTGATAAATTAGCCCAGAACTTACCCTGGTTCAACAGCCGACAGCACTGTGGCAAGACTTGCATAAAAGGACTGAGTTTTTGCCGTTCAGCTAGAAGCTTAGTAAGATACCTGCTTAAAGAAAACACTTTATAAGCTATCTTAATAGTGCTTATACATTAATTAAAAATTTACCTACCATTGAAAGCAAACCAAAATTGAAAATGGCAGTTATTGACGTCCAAAATAGTCTTGCAATTTAAAAAAAATGCATGGACTTATAAGGGGAAGTGTAGCGAGTCTACACATCCTCAAATCTCTGTTAGTATTCACCCACTAGAAAACATGTACTATATGAATGCAAATATAATCATTCGAGAAACAATAAAGTTTGCATCTGTATTACAATTTTTTTTTAAATAATGCATTAAAACCAATATAATCCACAAAACCTTTTAATATATTCATCCAAACAAAAAGATTTTAGAATGGAAAAATCATGAAACAAGGGAGATTGCAAGCTTGACTACCACATGTAAAGAAAAGGCAAATCTGCATGCCAGAATTTCATTTTTTCATGTAGGATATAGTCAAATTGTTTCAGCTTTAAAAAAAAGGCACACCACACCCTTCCTCACCCTTGTGTCTACATACATAGATGTTAACTAAATGCATTGCAGCTTTTGCCTATCCTGTATGCATGCATAGTTCATCTTTCCCACCTTTAACAAAAGCCCTTTTGTCTTGAGAAATAGCAAATGAGTGGAAGTATTATACCAAGTACAACTGAATGAATGGACAGAGTTTCTCACACAACCCTCAAAAGCTATCACTTTATTCGCTGGGGTTTCTTTGAATACAACCAAGTGAAGCTACTACCATAAGAGTTTTTTAGAATATGAGAATTGATCTTTGGTTGCCATTTGTAGTTAGCATCAACAAGTCCCGAGTGAGTGTTCTGTCCATTCTATTGGAATGCCACTAATTATTTGTTATATCTACAATTGGAACCATCTTGCCTAATAGAGGGCCAGGGAGCAAGTACATGTTCATATTCAAAAATGATAAACCAATATGTGAACGAGTAAGTAGTATGAGCTACATGTTTATGCTAAAGATAGCCTTGCATTAAGGATGAAAAATAAATATGTAGTGACATGTTTAATTCTTTGGTAGAAGCTTCCAGATAACAGAACTGTGAGTATAGATGGAAGTACAGAGGAGACTCCATGAGAAACTATAGGTATGGCATTTTCATATTTGAAGGCAAGAAAGTAGTTGGTTAGTGCATCTTTGTTATGAAATTTGTTTAAACACTTGCAGTGTTTTATGATAAATCTTTTCTTCTATTGATCAACTAGGTTCAAAGACACCTGCAACTTAGAATAGAAGCACAAGGAATGTACCTGCAATCTATTTTAGAGAAGGAATGCCAGGCTCTTGCAAACCAAATTATAGCCTCTGAACGTTTAGAATCTGCAGGTTTAGAAGCTGCAAGGGCGCAAGAACTCTCTGAATTGGCAATGAAATTAGGGTAGGAATTTTCTCCTTTTGAAGCTATGAATTTTCCCTCTTTACCAGAAATCCTGCAAATTCATGTTGATGAAAGTACTTTACACCAATAAACTCAGTTAATAGACTGTTCAGTAGATAGTTGCTTGACATCCAACGAAAGTACTCCGAATATCCCATAGGACAAAAGATCAAGGCCATTATAATATGACAATGATGCCTTAGTTTGGTTCAATGATGTCTGTAATGATTTAATATTGCAGGAACTCAGTGTTGCTTCCTTATAACAAGTGGGAAACATTAACGAAGAAGAGAAGATGCAATCTATTTCTTCTATTGAGAGCCACTCTGAAAGGAATTCTATGAAGGATGAATTTGATGCAAGAATGAAAAAAAAAGATGGTATTTTCAACCCAGCACTAAGCAGAGAGAGAGCTTCAAAGTTCACCTAAACTTCAAAGGCCTGCTGCAAGAAGGGCCACAAACATTGCTCATGATAAAATCTATTCCCATGTGAAGGATGGTTCCTTTTTTCTCTAATAAAGTGAAGACGAAAAGAAGCTAAGATATAAACAATCATGATTCCCAAGGATCTTTGGCCATAAACAATTGTTTTAGTGTTGATCAGAGGGTGGGATTCAACTCCAATGATGAAGTGCATTCTTAAAACATGGGTTTAGATTTGAATGGATTAGTGTCATTTAAGAGATCAAATGTCTGTGGATGTCATTCTAATCCTAACAGCCTCCCAGATCTACCTATTTTGTAAGCAAACAAAATAAATCATTGAATTAACAAACCTGTCAAACAATTCATTCATCCCTCTTCACTTATATACCGAAATTTACGAATTGTGCTATTGAGGGTTTGTAAACCCATCAAGCTCTTGTTCAATCTTGTGGCTTCCATAATAACCATAAAAAACCTCCTAAATCGGTCTCGTATACTTTTTTATGGAATAATACTCTGTTTGAGGGTTTTATTTATGAAAGTTATTGTGATCCTTTATGTTATTCTCTCCTTCAATTTCACAAAGGCACAAATTTAGCCTTTACTGTGCTGCAAGGTATTGACATTATTTTAACTCTTTCTTGTGGATAGAAATATGAGTTGAAAGTTGTGCAAATAAGTTTATTTTATCATCATTCTTGGCTGCAAATTCACGGTGATGATGTTGCATCTTGTATAAAGGCTCTCACTACTCTCATATAACCTGAAAATCCACTTAGAGTAGTCACGTCACATCAATGTATTATCCATATCATTTTAGACCATCCTTTGTCCATAGATTCATAATTCCATTACACGTTAGATTGAAATTGACCTTGGACAATCATCATATATCTTTAAAAGGTCCATCTTACATCTTACTTAGGTATAACCCCCTTGTGCTAGAGAAGAACCGACACAAACAGAAAGCATGCACTGTTGGGATGACAATGGGCAATCTTCCTTAGTTCCCCTTGGATTGCACTTGTGTTTCAAGGCTTTCTCACTTAAGTGCAACTTTGGGCAGTAACACTTTCCAAAGTAAATACTTTAAATTGCACCACAATATCCCATCGCTTGAAACAAAGAGATTACACCATCCATCCAATGCACATGCAAAATCCCAAAAAACATTGACAATGCAAATCAAATTGTATTCCATCATATGACCCAGATCTAGAATTCATAATAAATAATAATGTATAATAAATTTGGGTCATAAAGAAGACATATATGTGAAATTGGCTTTCTCATCTGTCTTTCCCTCCCAAGGATCAAGGTAATGTAATATGGTCTTTGTGAAAAAATAAAAAATTGTTCATGGTACTTAGCACCGCTGCACATTAATTCCAGTCTGTCCTTGCTTGAATCATATCTATGTAATGTTGTGTGCAATTGTACTTTATGCCAGTAGTAGGATAGCATTAATAAATGTTAGATGTATTAAATGTGATCATTTGTCAATGTCAATGTTTTTTTATTAATGTTAATTTTCTCTGTTAGGAATTGATTAAACATTCCAATCCATAATGCAGCCTTACATCTTATCTAAAAACATTCATAGTTTTCAATAAAAGTCCTACTCTGAAATATTTTCACATCTTGTCCTAGTCCTAGAACTGGCATCAAATAGGAGATAGTTGTTGCCACGAGGCTGGAGAAAGCTCAGGAGTGATTTGAATTTAGGTTCAAGTCTGGTTACTGCCTTCTTTCTGCATAGGTAGAGCTCAGATCCAGAGACATTTCATGCCCCAAAAATCAAAATTGTAGCATCAAGAACCCATAGGTAACATTGATGCAATGAGGAGGGTAACATACCCAAAAGTGCACAAACAAAAATTGTTTGTCAGAAGATGTAATTTTCCTTTAATCATTCTATAAAATAATGGAAGAATCATTTGGGGGGTGCATGAACTCCCCCTCTTAATTTGAATGAATTGATAACTAGAAAAAGCTTGTCGAGGAGGGACTCAGTGTAGAGAACTAGAGTGTAGAAGACAAAAACCTGATAGCAGAAGATGAACACAAAAGAAAGGGAATTAATGATCTCTCAATAGGAGACCTCACCTTTATTGCTCAAAACCCTATTTATGGTTCAACCGTAAACAATTCCATGGTCAAGGTATTCCAATTCCATGCAACATGCATTCAAATCCTCTCAAAGGAAGAAGTGAAAAGCATGGTCTTGAAATGGCAAAGGCAACAAGAAATAACCATTTAGAATAAGAAAAAATGCCTCAAACAGATCGCTATGAAGCACAAGGAGAAGGTTGAATGAAAAACCATGTAGTGATTGCAGTAGATATGTTATGAAGAAAAATATTACCTACAGTCACAAATGAATGAGAGATGTTCAGTGAAATCCTTGTCAAATAGAATGCACACAATATATGAATTCTGTAGTTGATTAGCAAGGACACCCTTCACTTCTAGACAATGAACCTCGGTCACAACTAGGGGAGTTTGAGAGAAATTTATCTAATGATGACATTATCAAGCTAACTTTAGATAAGCTTAAGAAAGGATTAGTAATTCTGAACATCCTTAGAAGGTTTCCAATGGAGAAGGACATTTACAAGTGGTATGCTGAAAACTAGGAAACCAAAGGATGTAAAGTGGCATTGTAATGGGGGATGGGAAATGGATAAATTTGTGCAGTTCCTGACAAAGAAGAAGCAATCCAAGGTGTTTTCTTGAAATTCACTTTTCAACAGATAAACCCTCTTTGGATGGAATTTCCCAGGCTACCAAAACATTCTCATGCATATATTGAGATTCTTTTCATCCTTTCAATTGACTTCTTGTAGGAAAAACGAGAGGTTCACACCAAAGAAATCCAACACTCGTATGTGCATAGATTTGAACATTTGAATACAACTTCCCTCATAAATCCATCTCTTCTATGGAGGTTCATTTCATGTTCAAAATATAAACCTCTCCCCATCTATTGTTTGCAAGTTTATTTCCCAATCACTTAATCCAAAAATCTCTATTAGTTAGAGAACTCTACAACATTCAAACCCAATGACAACAACAAATGAAGCTCAAAAGGAGGGTAAAGGTAACAGGACTTTGGAGTTAACAAGAAAAATATAGGTGACTCAAAATGTTGGTAAATGAAGTCTAGCATAAAGAAGAATAAGCAGATGATGTAATCTTAACAAGAGTAAAAAGATGGTAGCAAATTTTGCTTCCTAGTCCCTAGAATATACTTCTAAACAAAAAGGGTTGTCATAGTGGTGAAAATGAACAACATTGAATGTTGGATTCCTCTAGTAAGAGGCTATGCATTGAAGATGGAAGCTCTAAGAGAATTTGGTAGGGAAGTGGATGTCCTTGGAGCTAGATACTAGTGTGCTCAGCTCTCTATTGCAACTTTGGCATCCGGGTCCAGATGGCGGCATTCACCTCGTGCACATATATGGGCCAAAGATCAAGTATGATAGAGGTGAAACAATATATTTCAATCTATATGATCATAGTGGAATGCTAATCAATCAAGAAATGGTACAAAAGCTTGCAGAGAAAAATACGATCTCTCTTGGGTTGGGTTTTCTTGGTCATCCTTGCTTGATAGAAAATTATGCAGAACTCTAGGAAGCCTTGGATTCAAATAATACTTCTTTCTGTAATCCCATGGCCAATGGCCTCTATGAAGGAAAAAATGTGACAATTCGAGTTGAAGTTGTAACTCCATATCTTTGATTTTTAACCAATTTTGAAGATGTGTATAGGATGTGGGATTTTGTGGCAAAGTTTCTCAATGCAAGTTTTGCAGAAGGAAATGGATCTAAGTCAATTTCTTGATCTAGAAGAAAGTAATGAAAGGATAGTAGCTTGATTATAGAAGAACAAACTTTATGGCGTGCTGGATAATAGAACATGTCATTCTAGTAAAAATCCAATTCTAATGAGAGCAACCTCAAAACCCTTGTTGGGTGCTATATTCATTCTCATTCAAGGCATTGGTCATGCTGCAACACCGTGAAGTTTTGGTACCTATGGGATGGTGGTTGTATTGGATGGTATTATCTTCTACATCCAACCAATAATTGTTTGTTGATGGCCTCTATACCATATGGGATTTAATTTTACCTTGTTTTATGAAAAAATGCCTTGTTGTCCTTGATGAGGTGACCTGATGCTAAAACGTACCTTCAATAAAAGTAGAAGAGGTGGCATTTCAGATGTACCTTAAATCCTTATGTATGTTATGATTAAGGCACATGATTCTCCCAAATTTATTTATTCCATCTTGCAAAATTGTTAGAGCTAAGGTACGAGTTCCCTCCCCCTCCCGGAGATAAGCCACTATAGAATATAAATAGAAAGAAGGTGGGTTGTTTCCAAAGAAGTGTTTCCGGTCATTTGAAAAATGTTTCCAAATGCATGTTGTTATGAAGTATGAACCTTTGTTTTCCAGGGGTCTTAAGCAAAATTCCCAACATTGAGTGGCGAACTCTAATTTCCCTTAAGGGAACTGGCGCAAATCACTCAAATAAAGCAATTAGGAGGCAGGTAATTAATTTAATAACTGGACCGACCTAAAAAGCATGAGTTAGGGATATAACATAATCAAAAGGATGATTCCTATATAAAAAATACGATTTATCAAGCCCTGAATTAGGTATCTAACTAAATAGAAAAGGAAGAGCTAAAGTAGAATTACCTTCCAACAACTCCAATATCAATTTTTGTGGGAACATAAACATGGAACAGAGATTGCAAGAATTTTCAACAATTTTATCGACACCCGTAACCATATATATGTGACAGGTCACAGAGTTTGTAAACGATTGTTAAACAGAGCATCAGCTAAAACTTCTTTTCGATCATCCCTGTTTCCATTTCTCATATAGTAAATGAAAAGAAAATCAGAAATACCTTCAGTTTGGACTGGACATGATTGCAACTGCAAGAGCTGAAATTCCAGAGCTTGAAAACCGCTGAATAACTGAAATTCCAGAGCTTGAAAACCGCCAAATAACATTAGCAAGAGCAGGGAAACTCCAGAAAAAACTTCGACCCAAATTATCCCAAATTGAAACACTATACGAAATCGGTCCATTTTGCCCCGATGGCAAGATTTACGGATGAATTTCTTAAAAAAAATTCACGAGAATGAAAATCGAGGGGCGATTTACAATGGTATTTCGATTTGCAAGCAAAAAAATGGGCGAAACTGAGAATTTCAGGGGAATTTGTGGAGGCTAAAATCATTTTTCCCCCAATTTTTGGTAAATACGATTGGGCTAAATTCCTTTGAACCCATTTTTTGGGAAATAAATAGTGGGCTAAATTTTAATAATGAAAAAAATAGGTTTAATATTAAATATTT
Source organism: Larix kaempferi (assembly GCA_027924585.1). NCBI lineage: Eukaryota > Viridiplantae > Streptophyta > Pinopsida > Pinales > Pinaceae > Larix > Larix kaempferi. Next base: position 14,038,269 of record BSBM01000050.1, on the reverse strand, counting down.
GCCCACTACATTTTCAAAACCACCTAAAATTCGCCCATGGGCTATAATTTGCCCGTAAAATCATCCCTGACTGGAAGGCGCATATGATCATCCAGCTTTGAAGTAAAGGACTTTATAGAGTCACTATGGGGTTTGAAACTGAGCTAGGAGCTGTTGCACTAAAATCTAAATGGTTCAATAGGCTGGATGAAGCTTATGGTTTTTTTTGTCTCTCTGTATCTCCAGATCTTCTATTCCATATTGATACTCTAATCACTCCAAATCAAGTATGGACAAAGCTAGAGTCTCTCTTTGGAAATGAAGATGAGCTCAGAGGTCATCTATTGGATATTGAGTTGATCTCACTTAGTCCAAGCAATTTTGATTCAATGGAAGAATTCATCTCAAGTTTCAAGAACCCAGTTCTTCAACTCAAGCAGTGTGGCATAGATAAGAAGGATGAGCAGCTAATCCTTACCATTCTGTCAAAACTGAGTTCTGAATACTCAATGATTGTGTCTAAATTTCATACTACAAAACTTGTAGTTCCCAACTGGAAGATGGAAACCTTGGATGCATTCATTGACTCACTCACTAAGGAGAAGGACAAGCTAGTTCAAATGAGGGATCTAACTCCCTCCAAGGATCTTTCACTTGTTTCTCATGGAGTAAAGAGTTCCAAGAATGTTACATCCAAAGGAAAACAAAAGATGTTGTCAGATGAAGAGGACTTTGATGAAGATTCCAAAGCCAAGAAGATGAAGAACAAGAAGGAGAAATCCAAGTGTTCTTATTGCTGCAAAGGTACCCATCCTGAGAAATCTTGTTTCAGGAATAAATTGGACATCATGGCCAAGATTCTTGAAGAACATAACATTGATTTTCCTTATTTTGTAAGAACAGAACAAGGCTAGATTTCTGTAGAACAAGAACAGTGGCTCCAAGCTACTCATAAAGGTAATTATCTTTATTCTTTGAGTGCTAGAGACAAATTTTTTTCTCATAGATATGATTTTGATTCACATTCCGATATATCATAATCATAAAACTTCACCTCTTCCTTGGTGCAATCTCCAGTCAGTTCACCAAAGTCTTCTCCCAAACCTAGTCATTTTTCACTAGTTTCTGACTTGTCTTCTGAAAGGTCCTTCCAACTCCATTCAAATATTTCATATTCTGATTTTGAAGATGATATACAGTCTGATATGCATGTCATGACACCTTCCAAACCATTTTACCAACCATTGGATGCACAAAATACCCTACAACCCCCAAGTTATCCAGTTAAGAAACCACACAATTCCATGGTTTCCTACATTGTGTCACTTGTCTATGTTGTTCTTATGTCTTCCATATATTTCATTGGTTGGAAAACCATGTCTTTGGAAATCATTGGACTATTTCTACACATGTATGGACCTAATCCCATTCTTCATGGTTCAAATATCAAGTCCTAAAATCCTCCAGACTCGCTCAGTTGTCAGGGTGATCTAGTTGCTCACTCTTTTCCTACTGAAACCCTATCCGATCATGGAGACACTACACCCCTGTTGTTTGCAGATCCATATGAATCATATTCTAATATTTCATAGCTACATGATCTCCTTTACAATATCAGAAAGGTTCTACATCAGTTTGAGAAGAAGGTACAAGGTTTGATTCACCACATTGCAGCTGCACAAGAAGTTGATCCTGTTGAGTCCATTGATGCTCTTTGGGAAGGAGTTTTCACATATACCTTTTCCATCATTGATTATGTATCCATATCAGATCATGTATGTTATAACAGCAAGAAGCATTCATATGATGCTCCTCCATCATCAGATGATGAGTTTCATGGGGCCTCAACACATGGTTTTTGCCTACACCACATTGATGCATTGATGCATGATCATGGCATCCACAACCTCTTCATCAAGTCTGTTACTCAGAAGCAGTTCATTCAGATCCTCTAAATGAAGAACAAGAAAGTATGAAGACATTCAAACATGTCCATTTTTTAGGTAGGCTTTTGTTCCCATGAGGTTTTCCCCGTTTCCTCACTTTACATGGACACATATTTTTTTTATTGGGGTGACCATAAGCCTTGTTTCTTGGGCCCTATATTTATGATATTTACCACATAAAGTTAGGCTTGGGGGGGGGGGGTGTTGGATTATTAAAATCCCATTCATACCAATTTAGAATGTAACTTCGGAATGTATTTCACACATATGTATATTGTATTCCTATAGAGATGTTATTATTCCTCTATACGGAAGTGTCGTCATTTATATTGTAAGTATCGTAACTTATACTTGATAGGTTATTAGACCACCTTGTTGGGGTCGGCCCTGTATAAGTCATGTGGGTCAAAGGGTTATTAGACCACCCTATTGGGGGTCGAACATGTGGGTCAAAGGGTTATTAGACCACCCTAGTGGGGGTCGTCCCAGTCAGCATTATGTTAAGTGGTTAAGTTGAGGCTGACCTAGTTGAGTAAAGGTCAAGTCAAGTTAGTGTATAAATAGAGAGTGTGTCTCTTTCATTTTACACATTCTATTCTCTCACTCACACTTGGGAGAGTGGCGCACTTGTGGAGGAGGAGGCTCTGCTGCTAGGAGAAGACTATCTCTTGTATTCTGGTTGTATCATTGCTCTATCTATCTCTGAGGAAGTTATTGGGGTTTTTCACCTTTATGGTTTTCCCCAAGTAAACTCTGTGTCTCTTGTGTGCTTGCATTATTGTGTCCATGATTGATATGCTGTATATTTGCTGTACATGTTGTTCTCTCAATTAAGATCCTAGATCAGATTGAAGTAAATTCTGAAAATTTAACATGGTATCAGAGCTAGCCTGAAAGAAGGCATGATATGGCATGTATGACACTTGTTGCACTTACGATGCTAGGGATTGATATAGCAAAAACCAGTCATCGTAGAACTTTCGCTATAAATCCATTTTGGCGAAGTTTTCGGATCTGAAACTTTTACAGGTCGAATATCAGATCTCCATGTACCTTGTGTCCAAAGAAAAACCTCTAATTCGTTGTACTTTGTGATTTATGATCTGTACAATATAGGGTTTCTGCCTCTTCCAGATCTGAGTCAAAATCAGGTGACCTTGGGAAAAAGGTCATAACTTGGGCTAGGAAGCTCCAAATGAAATTTCGTAAAAAGTGACAGGTAGTACACAGACTTTACTATCTCAGGAAAAGTTTTTAGAGGCCGAAGTTGAACCAGTGACACGTGGAACGCCGTACAAGTTAGCTCTCATGTATTATCCCATAAACAGGTCACGTTGCGACACTTGGCATAACTCTCTCTCAGAGAATCCAATTGAGGTTAGACCTATAGGGATGGAAAGATAACAGGTTAGGCTATCTCAAGAAAAGTTTTTAGACCCTGTGGATGGCAAAGTTCAGAGTTACATCAGAAACAATCAGGTACATATTTCTGTCAAAACAGAATTATTTTTGAGCACCTTCATTCATGGCTTCCGGAATTTAGGGCTTCGGATAAAGTTGGAATTTTTGTAATCGGAGACCACGGCTAGATGTTACTCATCAAAATCGAAATTTAGAGACCAATATCAGATTTTTTGGTTGGGCAGAAGGCCGAGCTTGATCAAACCCCAGTTCGGGACTTTGATCGGAAAGATGGAAAATTAGGGCTTCTGCAAAACTTGGAATTTTGGAAATCTGTGACCATGGATGGAAGCTCCTCAGAAAAATCGAAGCTTAGAGCTTTGAATCAAATATTTTGGTTGGGTGAAGCTCCAGGAAACTAAAACCCTAATTCAGGGTCCTCCCTAGTGAATCCGAAAATCTAAAAGGAAATTTCGAGGGGTGAAACTTTGCAGTTTTCAAATTCTGAATATACCAACTTGATCAGCTCATCAAGGCACATATTTCTATCCTTTCGGAAATTTGAAATTCAAAGTTTGAATTTTTTGGGTTTCTCTGACAAACCCTAATCCAGCTCCAGGTCCAGTTCTTGCAAATCAAGTGGATTGGGTTAATCCTGGAAGAAGATGGATTGGTCACCTGCATAAGTGAAGAAGTTCCTGTCTCAGAGGGAGATGAGGCTAAGGCTTTCCATAAGAAGATTACAAGCAATATTGACAGGTATGGCTTACAGGTATGTTTCATGGTTAATTTTATCATATGTTTGTCTTCATATCATTATAGTACAATCTTGATTAATTACTAGACTTGTCGTATCACCTTAATAGAAGATATTCATTGATTAAGGTTTTGACACTTATGAATGTACTAATGTATTGTGATGTTGTATGAGGTTTATGTTGTTCGCTAACATAAAAGGTACACCAAGAAAGACAAATCATGTTCTACTTCAAGAACATATGATCATGGTGACATGAAGACAAAGATTCATCCATTGTCATGAATCACATAGAAGATCTACTTTCGAGGTATGTATAACTTGGTCCTACAATGGTTAACCTATGAGACATGCAGGTTACTAGCACAAGTCACTGAAGAGAACTAGAAGACATTATGCGGGTATGTTAGACATAACTAGCTAGCATGCTAATCCAGGTATGTCTTTCCTATATCAAGCTAGAATCCTACCTTGTGTTAGGATCTTATATTGTTGTGTTGTTGATAATGATTATCCATGAAGTCATAGGTTTGAATAGTCATGGTTGTATGCATATTATGTTTCTTACCATAATTGATGATATGAATAACCAGAAGAATCATGAAGGTATAGTAATCACGGGTTTATGCATTGATGATCAAATAAGAATATGCATGAGTAAAAGAAGACTTCCCTGAAACCTTGAATACTAATGTTTATTATCTGTGAATGATCATGACTATACATGTTTAAGATTATTGTGTTTTGATAGTATTAAGATTATACTAATAAATGTGTGATTATGTATGAGACCTCAAGGATAACACAATGATGATACTAATAAGCATGCATAGTGATTAAGGATGGATGTAACTTCAAGGATAGGTAATCCAGGAAGCAAAGATCAAGAGGGAGCACACTCCAGTTGTTCCTGCAAGAAAGCAAAGGAGCACAGTTCAGTAGTTTCTGAAAAGATGCAGATATTCAGAGGGAGTTGACCATCTTTCTACATTCCACAATAGAAAGGTGTAGAAGAAGCTACTTCAGCAGCTCCTGCAAGGAAGCAAAGACTCAGAGGGAGTCCACCCAGCAACCAAACAAAGATAAGTATTTTTAATTATAATTTCTTGCATCTTTGTTTGTTTAAATAAAATTGTTCAATGATGTATATGCTCATGTTCCTAGACTTAGGATATGCATTGTGCATATTAGAATGATTGCATTAATGAACAGTATACTACTAATATGCATGTGATGGGTAAGTGGCCTATGGCACTGTACAACATTCTAGTGCTACTTATCTAGAATGAAACCTCTTTGCTGACATGTTGGGAGTAGTGCAAACTCTTAACAATGTTCTGGTAGAGACTGGAAGGCATCTAGAAAGTTGTGGAACATGGATAAATGTTGTATTGAAGCATTGGCTGAGATAATTGCATGACTGTATGACATATTTCTTTATGTGTAAGAATTTGTCTGAAAATTATGAGATGTTTCTAATCATGCAATTTAACTTGTTTTGTAGAAAAGACCGTATACCTTCACCTACAAAAGAAGGACTACAACATTTGTTCAAGCAACAAAATTATCTATTGAAGATATTGAAGTTCCCAGGATACGGGAAGAATGCCATGATCCGTCGATCATGAAGAACGATGTTTGGGATGTGGTCCCAAGAGCTGAAGGGAAGTCTGTTGTGACTTCCAAATGGAACTATCAGATCAAGCATGTTGCAGATGGCAGCATAGAGAAATATAAAAGTGATGAAATAGAAGATACACTAGATGGATTTCAAGACAGCCTTCTTGAAAGGTGTAGTCATATATGTGTGAAGAACTTGGGGATGATGCACTATTTTTTTTTGGCATGGAGGTGTGGCAGAGTGTAGATAGAATCTTCCTTGGACAAGGGAAGTATGCAGTAGAGATCCTGAAGAGGTTCGGGATGATGGACTTCAAGGCTATGGCCACACCTATGGAATCGAACCTGAAGCTTCTGTGTGATGCTCCATCTGATCCGGTTGATGTCACGATGTATCATCAGATGATTGGGCAGGCAGTGCTGCAGATAGGAAGAGCACTTCTGAGTGCTGCTTCATTATGGGATCATGTGTGATCTCTTGGTTTAGCAGGAAGTAGTCCTGCGTAGCACTGAGTACAGCTGAAGCAAAGTATGTTGCGACGGATGAGCAGGTTGCAGATGTATTGACCAAGCCATTGGCCAAAGTGCAGTTTGAGTACTTCAGAGAGAGGCTTGTTGCACTTTAGATCGAGGTTCCTTCCAAAGGGAAGTGATGAGTCCGGAAGATGCAGATGCACATGAGCTTTTCTGACATGGTTGATGTGTTCTCCCTTGGTCGTGATGTAATTGCTGAGCCATTTTTTACATGGTGGTAGATGTGTTCTCCCATGGTGAAAAAGTAAGGGCTGGAGCCTTCCCCGAATGGTGGTAGATGTGTTCTCCCATGTCGGTGGTGTAAGTGCTGGATGATGTGCATCTGGGCTGTGCTTCATGGATGATGGGATGATCTGAAGAGGATGATGCTATGATGATCAGGAGGATCATGGATGATGAGCATCGGGATGATGCTCCAGTTACTGCTCTGTGCATGCATCATGTTGGATGCTGGATATGATCAGTTGGATCATTTATATGTATATGTATGTACGCATCATGTTGGATGCTGGATATGATCAGTTGGATCATTTATATGTATGTACGCATCATGTTGGATGCTGGTTATGACCAGTTGGATCACTTGTATGTATTTTTGTATATGCATCATGTTGGATGCTTGGACCATGTATCTATATATGTATCAGGTGGATACATTGTATGATCAGGTGGATCATGTATGGTGATATGTATCATGTATTTGTATTTGTATCAGGTGGATACACTGTATGATTAGGTGGATCATGTATGATGATATGTATCAGGTAGATACTTGGTATGCATCAGGTAGATGCATTGTATGATCAGGATGATCATGGATGATGAGCTTCAGGATGTTGCTCCAGATGACATGCAGCAGGATGTTGCAGTGATGATGATCAGGATGATCATGTGTACATTAGGATGATGTATGGTGAGTATTAGGTTGATACTCTGTGGCCGTGGAACAGGTTGTGCAGATAAGCATGTAATTTGTGCCCTAGGAGATTTGCAGATAGTCTTTCGAGGTTTTGCCTATGGCATGTAATTCATACCCTGGGATATCTGGCAAATGCTCTTTCGAGGTTTTGCTTGAGAGGACATATAATTTGTGCCCTGGGAGATCTGCAGATAGTCTTTCGAGGTTTTTCCAATGGCATGTAATTTGTGCCCTGGGATATTTGGCAAATGCTCTTTCGAGGTTTTTTCCTATGGCATGTAATTTGTGCCCTGGGAGATCCGATAGGTTGAGCCGTGTGCTCGTAATCAGTCCTGGGATGCTCTTTCGAGGTTTTTCCATGACCACATGTAATTTGTGCCCTGGGAGATCCGATAGGTTGAGCCTTGTGCTCGTAATCAGTCCTGGGATGCTCTTTCGAGGTTTTGTGGTGACCACATGTAATTTGTGCCCTGGGAGATCCGATAGGTTGAGCCTTGTGCTCGTAATCAGTCCTGGGATTCTCTTTCGAGGTTTTGTGGTGGGGTCACATGTAATAAGTCCTGGAGATCTGGATAGGATGAAAAAGGCCTCAGATGCTCTTTAGGGTTCTTGCTAGTCAAGAGACTCTTTTAAGGTTTTGTGACGCACGTAATAAGTCCTGAGATTTCCACAGTATGGCCAGTGATGACGAAGACCTGCAGGTGGTGGGCCTACATCCATTATGAAAATGGACTGGCTCTGTAGAACTTCCTATGATGAGTAGATTCAGAGATTGATTGAGATAGCAGCAGTAGTGACGATGATCCAGAGAAGATGACTTATGCTAGAAGACCTGTGTCAAGAAATACCTTCCTAGTTAAGAGGGAGTGTTGATGTATATGTAACTTCGGAATGTATTTCACACATATGTATATTGTATTCCTATAGAGATGTTATTATTCCTCTATACGGAAGTGTCGTCATTTATATTGTAAGTATCGTAACTTATACTTGATGGGTTATTAGACCACCTTGTTGGGGTTGGCCCTGTATAAGTCATGTGGGTCAAAGGGTTATTAGACCACCCTATTGGGGGTCGGCCATGTGGGTCAAAGTGTTATTAGACCACCCTAGTGGGGGTCGGCCCAGTCAGCATTATGTTAAGTGGTTAAGTTGAGGCCGACCTAGTTGAGTAAAGGTCAAGTCAAGTTAGTGTATAAATAGAGAGTGTGTCTCTCTCATTTTACACATTCTATTCTCTCACTCACACTTGGGAGAGTGGCGCACTTGTGGAGGAGGAGGCTCTGCTGCTAGGAGAAGACTATCTCTTGTATTCTGGCTGTATCATTGCTCTATCTATCTCTGAGGAAGTTATTGGGGTTTTTCACTTTTATGGTTTTCCCCAAGTAAACTCTGTGTCTCTTGTGTGCTTTCATTATTGTGTCCATGATTGATATGTTGTAGATTTGTTGTACATGTTGTTCTCTCAGTTAAGATCCTAGATCAGATTCAAGTAAATTTTGAAAATTTAACAGAGATTCTGGATAAGATTTCATTGGATTCTGTTTGATTTCTTTCCATTCCTGATTTAGAAGGTGCTTTCCTGATTTAGACAACTTTATCCTGTTTTTTCTACTTTCTAGTGGATAAGGTAAAGCTAGTTGACTTGGAAACTCTCTCCACTTGGCCATTTCGACCTCTACCTCTTTCTTCTCTCCAAAAGTTATCATTACATTCTATTTACATCACTCATGATCTTCCATACCATATTCATCCAATTTGAGAGCCTTTAGACTGTTTTGGAAATTTCTTTTGACACCTAGGGGGTTTTTTGCCTTTAGTAAGCCTTATCTTTTTGTGCTTTACAACTTGCCTTTAAGGAATTCGATTTTCTCTCTTGAGGATGTATTATATATTGTAAACATATTGATGAATAATATACAATGATTTTTTCTCAAGATATCTTCTCTATTCTTCTTCTCTCATTCTCAGAAATATTCCAAATGAAGTTGTCATATTGAATCTAGATCTAGGAAATCTAAATCTCATCTCCACCCCAACCTAGGGAACTAGTAGGTTAGTGGAATGTTTTCCTCCATGATAATTTATTTGGATGGGGACATTACAAACTTTGAATTGGGGATTTTCTCTTCATGTGACCCACCTTTTCCATTTGGCTCTAATTTTTCATTATTACTAACTTGGACATCATGCTTGGAAATTATTTGACCCTTAGCACCAATTTGATAAACTATCATGAACATGGCCAAGTGGCTTAGGCCATTGTGATCCAATGAAATTTTTTGGGACATGACAAATCCTCCCCTCCCAATATTGCTTGTCCTCAAGCAATATGGACCAACTCCGCAAAATTTTGAACCCAACCAATGGTTTATCACCTCATGCAAGTGAACATATGTATGATGAAACATTTGTGTACCTTTGCACCAACTTCTGCAAGCTGCTTCATGAACTATGAAACATAAATGGTTGAATCCAAAGATGATTCCCTAATCCCAAATGATCCTCAAGAATACAAGGTGCAATATATATTCTTCTATGCAATGCATAAGAGTTACATGGAAGTCATCATAACACCCTGCAAGAAAAAAAACATAAGTTCATCCAAAAATATGTTTCCCATGTAGGAAACCATCACCATCTGTTGTAAAGATGAACCCATGGGGAAACGAATAGGCTTTATTCCTCAAGCCAACCAACCAAAATGTTCTCCCAATGAGATTCCAATTATCAACAATGCCTGGGTCCCACTGCTTGCGCACTCTCCTAGTGCACAATGTCATCAAGAACCAATCTAGCAAGTATGGGATGCACATTTCCCAATGATTGTGCATCCCTATCATGCACAAGGTCTCCCAAAACAATACCTCAAAGTAGGAGTTGTACAATATCCTCCAAATTATTTCAACCAAGTGTGGAATGCCAGGATCCCATAACTGGCGCATTCCATCAATGAGCAAAATAACACAAAATTTTACATCAAGGTGGGAGATGCCAGGATCCCACTCTCTAATGAGCATACTCCCAAACATCATAAGTACACAAGATAGATCATCTAAGTACATAACAACATCATACAAATGTACATCACGGAGGTGCCTCATCAAAGAATCATGAAAGTGCTTGTACATCCAATTAAGTAGACCACATTAGAGGAAATTTGGGGTCTAAAATGAGCCTTATAAAAAAATGTGCCATGGACAAGTGTGCGAAGAGTGAGATTTCTCAAACCACAAGTGTGCGATGAGTAAGATTTCTCAAACCAATAGAATTTAAGTATTTTGGTCAACCATTACGGTCTAGTTGGACCTACAGAAGTCAAAGATGCTTATGTGTCATAATTTATAAACCTCACCTTGGTTAAGATTTTGAAAAGTTCATATCGAAATATGATAAATATACTTGAAATAATAAATATGGAGTATTTTATATTATCACTACTTCTAAGTTCTTTAAAATATAAATCTCACATTAATTAAGATGATAGTGGAGTAGTTTTGAAATAATAAAAAAATTTATATAATTAATCTCTTATAAATAAAAATAAATAATATTTAAAAAAATATATCATCAATTAAAAATAGGAGAGAGAGAGAGAGAAAATAATTGCTTGTTATTTTTGCGATATCTCTTCTAAACTTGGAATTTGACATTTTTGGTACCGTTAGAAAGTATCGACGAGAGCTACAACTTTCGTGTTTTGTGTTTTCCGAGATTCTATACCTATTTTTTGGGGTGGACATTTTAGTACTAAAATGTCCTCCCTAGAAAATAGGTGTGGAATCTCGTAAAACACAAAAACAAAAGTTTTAGCCCTCGTCGAGACCTTTCCAACGCTACCAAAAGAGTCAAATTCCGAGTTTAGGGAAGAAAGTTATCACAAAAATAACAAACAATTATTTTCTCTCTCTCTCTCTCTCATATTTTTTATTCATGATATTTTATTTATTTATTTTTATTTATGAGAGATTAATTATATAAATGTTTTTATGATTTCAAAATTTCTCCACTTTCATTTTAATTAATGTGAGATTTATATTTTAAAGGACTTGGAAGTAGTGATAATATAAAATAAAATAAAAATAGTGATTGTTTATTTTTAATATTATTGTAATTATATTTTTCATTATATTTTTAGTTTTTTTTAAAGTTTTAAATTTGATTAAATATAGGAAAAGAAGTACTGCTATATTTATAAATTTAAAAAAAATGATAATATAAATTTAAAAAATTTACCACTATATCATTTATTGTGTATGCACAATAATCTAAGCATTTCATTATTATTTTCAACCATCATCTCTTAACTCTACATTAACCCAACATACTTGTCAACTACCATTAATGAGATATTATAGGTTGACCTTCACTAGATAACACCTTTAATTCAGTGTGACATGACATATTTGTATTGTGACATGGATTTGTTTATTATTTTCCTTAGGAGGCCCATTTTAGACCCCAAATTTCCTCTAATTCATGTGCCCCATACACACAAGCAACAAGTATTATATAAAATATGCTCCAATGACATAGGTTAGGATCCCATGTCCTATAATGTTGCTCCAAAAGAATGAAAGATGCATCAAAATAATCAGCCATGTGTTCTTTCATCCAAGAAGTGAATGAAGAACCTCCACCAAAATTTGAACCAAGTAAGGAGCAAAGAAAACAGGGAGACTTCAAATGTCTCAAAGAAGTCTCATCAATACACCCATGAATATGTGTATCATCAAGAAATAACAAAGGATGTTGCTGACAATAACAATGTGCTCCAATCATATATCTCTTCACCCAAGTATCAGATGAAGTTCTGCCAACATCAAATGAACTAAGCAAGGGGCAAGGAAATTCATGAGTCTTCAAGTGACTCAAGTGACATCATAGGTGCATCCATGTAGATCTGTATCATCATAAGGTAACAAAGGAAGCTGCTGCAAATATAAAGAACAAGGTGCTCTATTCATGTCATCATCAAAAGGAGAGATAGGAGTTTCATACTCCTCATGTGTCAGAAACCTTTCACCCAATTTTCATCCCCAATTGATGTGGCTGAAAAAGAAGTAGGGGGTGAAGAACTGTGAACCAACCTTACCTCTTTGCAACTCTTAACCATCAATATTTCGAATTCATCTTCTCCATCATTGGCTGGTCCAACTTTTGTGAGATTGTTTGCCTCCTCCAAGGCTCTACAACTCTCACCATGAGGCAGCTCATAATCCCTCTGAACAAGAACAAGGGATTGGCTTCCTTCTTGTTTAAATGTAGCCTCTTCAAGCACCTGCATATCAACATGTACCTCATGTTCCACCATCACATGAGGTTCCTCCTTTGTAACATAAATACTTTCAGCCATTGAATGACTGTTTGATATGTAGGAGGGTGTAAAGGACCTTTGCAACCTCTCTTGAAGTTGCTCAATTTGCACCATAGATTTTTGGAGTGCATTTTGGGTGGACTCCAAATCATTTGAGAGCTTGTCATTTTCTTCTACATCCTTCAAGGTTATTCCATGATACAAACCAACAAGCTCAATTAAATAATATCTATCAGAAATCAAATTCAAAAAATTACCTTTGGTGTCCAACTTTGCCTTCTGGATTTTCTCCATGTCTTTAGGGGAAGATTTATCCTCCACACACCAACAAAATTTCGAAACCAGTGCATGTGTTTCATGGAGAGTCCTCAAGGCCTCTTGAATCTTCTTTTAATCCATATTCAAGGACCATGCAAGAAAATGAGGTTCTTGCAAATGAACCTCCTCTTCTTCTTCCTTCTTTCTTGGACTAACTTCATGAAGCTCAAGTGGTGATGGGGAAGTTGATCTTGGTTCTTCTTCAACTGCTACAAGGTCTTAATCTCCATGGTCAATGGGAATTTGGCTTGCAACAACACCTTCAAAAGTGATCTCTTTGTCACCAACATAGAGGTGTGAGCACCCATCAATAGGTACTCCTTCACAGTTCAAGCATCCATCAGTATATGCTCTTTGATCCATGTCCAAAGTAGAATGTGTCTCGGAATGATATTCAATAGTTTCAATGGAATATTCTTCATGCTCATGTGATGTTTCTTCATATTTTTCAGAGTCACTTGGGAGTGACTTTCGATCCTCTCCATTTAATTCTTCTTCTGCTTCACCGCCCACATAACTAGGTGGCTCATGGGTCTCTTCAATGTTTTTGGATGGTTGATTGTTCCTTACTGAGTTCACATATGCACTCTTAGTCCTATATCCAAACACCCAATCAACAAAGTCTTCAAAAGGAATGGCCTTATGTGTATTTCCCATCAAAGGAAGATATTCCTGATATTGCTGAGGCAATTTTTTACATGTTGCTCTCAATCTTTCTAATTCATTCATAGGATTAGCTTTTGGTGGTCTAGCACATACATATTCATCATACACAGGGTCATAAGAATAACCCTCATCCCTTATGAAATTAAGATAAGTGTTTCATGATGGCACCTCTTCCTCATACCATTCACATTCTTCTTCATATTGTCTGCAGTACTCTTCCTATTGCTCATCATAGTCATCATCATATTGCTCATAGAAATCATCATCAGGATAGACCATGGCTGCAATTTTCTTCTTTAATGGATGATCCAATGCACAGGTGGAAGGACCATGCTTTGATACCACTGTAATTTCCCTCTTTGGAAAAATTAGGCACACTATCACCAAATATTTCAATAGAGGCTTAAAACTTTAGACAATGGAAGCATTCTTTCTCAAAAATCTCATTGACAATGAATTTCACATTGATTCCATGGATAGGAGACAACTGAGGAAGCTCTAGGAAAGTGATATGGAGATTTTGATTGGCTTGAAAAGATGATATATGTGGCTTCTTAATATTGTGTGGCTGAGGAATTTTTACAAACACTTCACATACATCCTCCTTCAGTACTTTGTCTAGTTTCGAAACTAGGAAAACTAGGAAACTAGTCTTTCTTTGTCTTGTTCCAAACACCCCCATACCTTTATAAATTTATTCTGGAAGGACCCTAATGGATTTAACACATCCTAACATACCCAAAACACTCAATGGTAGAATCAGAAAACTCCTTTTGACATGTTATTCAAGTCTGCTCAAATTTTGGCCAATTTCGAAATTTGGACTAGTGAACCCAAACTACTCAAACAACAACCAAATGATTTGGAATTCTGTATGGATGGGCTTGAGAGGTCTTAAGACATCCTAATGCAGCTCTAATACACTTAGTAACTCATTAGAAACATTCAGTGCTTGCATTTCTCAAGGAGGGAATAAAGGGAAAAAATACTAGTGCATTCAATGGCTAAAAACGCCACTAGTCTATGAACTTTTTGGCTTCCCAAAAGCTGTACGACCTTCACTATTTTCAGAAGAGAGACTTGGCCTTGATATAGGATTTCAAGGGAAACCAAAATGCAACATTAATTCAGGATGTAGGGTCTGCTATAACTCCCATAAAACAAAATGTTGTGAGACATAGAAATTGTGAGAAAATTGTTAACAATGGACATGAGATTTGTTGCACAATATTTAATAAAAAATTAGAGGGTCCGCACATAGTATTTTGGTAATAAATATTGCATCATAATCACTCTAAACATCAGCAAAAATGCATAGAAATTCTTATGTAAAACAAATGTGAAACTACTCCAAAAAATCCATATGAAGATAGAGGGGAAACTAGCTCAAATCAATAGTTTACTTGGAAATTTTACATGAAAGGCATGGAATTTTGAGCTATGGATCCGATGTGAAGCTCAATAAAGTGATATACATAATATTACACAACCATGGAGTCACAAAATCATCCTCCACAAAATCTACACAACTATGAGTGCACCATCAACTAGAACATGGACATTGAGAGAATATTGAGAGAAGAGATAGTGGAGAAGGAGATAGTAGATGAAATAGAACTGAAAGCGGACTCAAACCTGCATCAAAACACATTCATTAAGATATATTAAGAGGTATGAATGGCCTCTCCTCCAACCAACTTGTATAGGAATATTTCACCTTCAAAATTGGTTCAATGGCAGGGAGGATGAACATCCACCGTGCAAGGACAAGCTAAGATCTCCAAGAGTGAAAAACAAAAATGATCCAAAAGCTTCTCTCCTTTGTCATCCTCATCTTTTATTAACCTCACGTGGACTCATGACGTCGAATTCCCTCCAAGATACTTCACTCAACTCGAATTAGTGATAGATTCTCTCATGAGACACGTTTCCACTTCTTCCTTGCATTCCTCTTTCCCCCAATTCGAATTGGGAATCTTGGGTGAACATAACTCCCTCTATGTGCCCTATTGGTGGATTTTTTTATCCCTGATATGTCATATGTTTCATATGTATGCAATCAGGTTAGAATTTGTCATATCTTTCATAGATTACTTCATCATTGTTGTCATAGATTCCATGGAATCTAGCTACAAGTGTCACAATGCCTCTCCTCTTCCTTGGGAATTAATCTTCCACTCCAATTCAACCTTCCTAGATTCTTGCCATGAATATTGCCTCTTCATCTCCCCCAAGTACGTTACCCTCCACCTTGGACTGATAATAGAGTTTAAGGTAGGGATGTGTCTACACTTAATTGACTATCTTACTATGAATTAGGTGAAGTTCAATGTCAGAAATGAACAATTATCTAACATTTCCTAAGATCTTTAACCATTATGAATTCAAACTAAACTTGGAGGGGAAAACTTTAAACTCAAATATGGAAGGAAAATTGAATTGTTTCATATAATATCAAAGGAGAAAATAGACTTACTTACAACCTTGCTTGAGATTAATCCATCCTCCTTTTCCTTGAGCTATCCTTCTCCAGCCTTGCCTTTGATGAAGATGAGCTTTCCAACCTCAAAATCTCCCCAGCATGCCTTTGCTCTCACTTTATTCCCTTTACCATGTCCCAAATGCCTTTGCTTTATAGTATTGGGAAATGGGATTTCAAGTTTCCACTTTCAATGTGGGATAATCCCTTTTCTTTATTTTTGATTATTTTTACTCAAAAACCCAATTTCTATAGTATTTTTAGGATTTTGTCACAAATTTAGAATTATCAAGCACAATTAATATAATTTTGTGCATTTCTTCTCACTGTTGACTGGTGGAGACTAGATTTGAGCCTTCAAGTGAGCAGTTCAATCACTGAACCTTGCCTCTTTAGGCTACCTCTTCCTTCACTCAATCCTTTCGATCATGGAAGTAGTGATTAGATAAGAGAGGATTGTTTTCTTATGTACTTGTCTTCTGTCTTCATGTTGCGGGTGCATAGTAAAAATGTGCTTCTGCCTTTCACTTTGTTAAGGGTGTTAATTTGATTGTTAAAATATTCCCCCTAATGTGTGAGGTCCGAAGCGGAGCTAAGGGTTGAAATACATTTTTTTATACTGATACTCTTTATTGATCAAAGGAAGGATGAAAAAGGATTATCTCATGGGAATAGGATTTAGGAGAACACCTGCAAGTCAAACATAACAATTTCTCAAAATACAATATCTTCCTTAGGTGGGCATACCCATGCTCAACAGTAAACAAGCATGGCCAGGAACAATACACAGTGGGTCCATGTCAAAAGTAAATTTTTTAGAAGTGTAAACATGCACTTTGATGAGTGCAATAACAAGGTCTTCATCGAACTTCTGACATGGTAGTTTAATCTTGCGCAACTCGGGCAGTGCATCGATGAGTGATACAACTGTTTTTCCCAAGGTCCTCAATACAAACCGACGATAGTATGATTACCGATCATTGATGTATATCGTTAACAGATGTGAAGAGACCCACCGATAATGATGATGGAATCTAAGGTATTGAGTACAAACTAGCAAGTGTGAATAGATGTTATGAAGTCAAACACTTGTAGAATCAAATAATCAGGGGTCATTGATGTATAACCACTTTCATTTGCGAGGAAACCTGCCACTAATGACTGCAAGATCCAACGTACTCCTAGGTTTCTAAATCCATGTCCTAGATGATGATTTGGTGTCGATAGAAATAGATCCATCGAAAGGAGGGAATTAATGCATGCCACATCAACCGATACAAAACAAAGATCAATAGTCTGATATAGTTTGGTAGAACTGCAAGATCCAACACTGTATACTGACACACAAAAGGTCGACATGATTGGTCAGGAATATTTGAGGAATGGCCGACACAGTTTGAACTTCCCTTGAACACACAACACGACGCATAATGGATACTTGGCAACATAGGTGTTGTTAGGGAAAAGTCCTTATAGTAGGGGAAGACTACCAACGTACTAAGGGGTGACAGATAGACACATATAGATTTGAATACATTGCTATAAACAAATAGGATCAAAGTTCAGAGAAAATGTACCTTGTTTATGATGGTCAATCCAATATTTTCTCCCTCGATCTCTGTCACAACAAACCTGCAAAGCACACCTCAAACCAATTTGACTATAAATAAATATTGATATTAACAAATGACATAACATCAAATTATAATCAAAGGACAATAAACATTAACACTTTTATTGGGAAAGGAAGAGTGTCTCAATATTTTATTGTCAAAGAATGCAGTAAGTACAAATGTTATACCTGAATCTGCATCAAGCACCTTCGCAACCAGGCCCTAGGTCCCTACTCCTCTCTCTTGACCTAGAATTTCTTTAGCATAACAATAAATCTCTCCAAAAATGTCTCTTTATCATGCCCTCCCCTTGTATTTATAACAAGGAAAAGAGGATTGGTTCGAAAGATGGTTGAATTGGGAAGTTGGGGAAGTTGGAATACCTGACTCAACTAATCCCAATTCGTATTCTTAATATATTTTTTCAACTTTTCTTAAGATACCCGCGACCATGACATCTAGCACCATGCAAGTGATTCGTGACTTACTAGCTTAGCAGTTCGCTGGTGCAAATTTTAGTTGATACCCGTGGGTTGTCAGTATAGAGACCCATGGGTGACCTGTGCCATGTCAAGTATAAAGGTCGTGGTTTTATACTGAAATTGTCAGAATAAATAATTTTTTAAGCTGAATATGGTGGGATTCAGCTCCTAAATCATCTAAGATCAAGTAAGCTCTTCCGTCCATCGTGTCCTTTTGTGTGACCGACAGGGCAATGTGGTCACGGATGGAGAAGTGATAATTTGAACGATAACAGAGGCCCCCTAATGTGTGAGTTCAGAGGGAAACGATGGACGAAATACATTACAATACAAGTTAGAGGAGAAGCAAGGAAACCGTAGTACAAAGTCACAAAAGTACCTGAAACAAAAACTAGTTCAGCGAGCAATTACAATCATGACATCAAGATATGTTCAGAAGAATATAATATCCAATACATAACTGAAATATGTATATAGCATGGCCATTGAAATACAAGCGTGGATCCATTTCAAACAGGATATCATATCCATAAAAACAAACTGGATCTATGTCTCATCAAGAGCCAAAAATGAGTGTGGCTCAGTCTTGCGCAACTTGGGAAATAACAAACTGTGATGATGTTATCATAGGCCCAAGGTCTTCATCCAAGCCGTCAAAGTACAAATCCTAATCATGTGAATAAAATGAGCTAAGGTTGAATATGGAGGATACCATTTGATTACCGGTCCTTGATGTAAACCGTTAACAAATATGAGAGCACCCACCATTAATGAAAATGGGGCCCAAGGTACCTCGTACATTCTAACAAGTGCGAATAAAAGGTGTTGAGGTCGAACACTTGGAGAATCCATCGAGTAGGAGACATTGATGTATTCCCACTACTCAATAGTGAGAGAAATTGCCACTGATGACTGCAACCCCCAAGGTACTACTGATAACTCTAAACTTCATTCCCAGAGCAAAATGAGTTGAATTCGATGGGAAGAAGTCCATTGGAAGGGAGGCCTTAAGGAATCCAGCTCCATCATCCAACACGAGGATGAACCAAAAAATTGAGTTGATCTGGAGTAGGACTGAGTACATAATGAAACAAACTGACACTGAGGAATGGCCGACACATGAGGTCAAGGTAATTGTAGAATGGCCGACACAGGTTGTATCCTTGAACATTGAGCATGACATAAGAGTGATTTAGGCAAATTTTAACATAACGAGACCATGATATAAATTTGCAATGTAGGAGACATTGACAGATTCTCCATATGATTGGAAGAGTAACCAATCGGAGGAGTAAAAACTCTGAGACCAGGCTCATCCTAAGGTCAAAAACTAAAAACCCAACTATTTGATAAACTCAAAAGGTGCTTTGTTCAAGGATATGATTGATTTGCTGCCTTTAAACTGAAAAATATGTTGGACATACTTCCCTTCCCTTTTCTCTTTTTACTTAAAGAATATCCTTCTTGTTGTTTTAATGAGTCCAAGAAAGCAAACTCAATAGTCCTTCTTCATTTTTAAAGCAAGATCGAAGAAAGAGGGAGAAGACTGCTTGATACAAGTCCAACCATGTGTAGTTTAACGAGTCCATGGGAGGGAAAGTAAAGACTTTCTTCATTTTTTAACCGTTTTGAAGACGAGATAGACTAGTACCCGATACATTGATCCATGGATTTTAATATTGAGCCTGGATCTGTTCATGCTCGCCGGTGTTTTCAATTTTAAGGAGTCTGAAAAACTTAAACAATAACTCCATACACCTACTTGTGGATTTTAGTATCGAGCCCAAGTTGGTTTGTGCTCGCTGGTGTTTTCATATTTAAGGAGTTTGAAAAACTTAAACAAGAACTCCATATGCTTACTCGTGGATTTCACATTGAGCCCGAGTTAGTGAATGCTTGCTTGGTGTTTTCATGTTTCGAGAGTCTAAAAACCCTAAAGAAGACTCCAAAATTCATTTTTTGTACAGTTATTCTCCTCAGCCGAAAAAGTGTAAAACGATGAGATAAGAACTCTTCTAGCCACGTATGACTAGAGTATACCTTTTTCGTAACTAATCCACGAAGGTCCGGAAAATGGGTAAACTTATACCTAAGTCGATGTCGCTTCAATTCCTTTAGCGATTTTGAAGTGACAAGTATACTCGGTGATCTTGTTTGATTTTAAAGAGTCTAACAAGGGCTTAAAAAACTCTATAGGTGCCAGGGAACTGTGTTCCTTGACCTTGTCAAATGATGAAACTGTCGATATAATGGGGACAACCGGATTAGTAAAACATGATCCAAAGAGATTTTCATTATGACATAAGATGATAGGAAGTATTATACCAAAATGATGCGTTACAAGGAAAATCAAACCTTTATAGACCACTGTTTATGATAAATGTTGCTTCAGACTTCACCTAATCAAAGAAACTTAAAAAAGTGCATTAGTTGATTAAATGAAGTTTAAAAACAAATTTGAAACTATATAAAAATGATAAAAGTGGGTAAAAAATTAAAATGAACTTTTATAAATAGTTTCAAAAATATAAACAAAAATCACAATTCTTTTGTTGGAGCAAAAGGAGGGAAAGGGCCTTCTACTTCAGACTTTCGTTGCCTACAAACCGGGTCACCGAATCAAATTCTGCCACTTGCAAGTAAGTGATCTCTCCTTCTACTTTCCATTAAACCCACTGTTTTTAATTTTTGGTGGTTATTTTTGGATTTTGTCAAGGTTTTAAAAATAGGGCCTCATACCCACGGGTTGACCTATAGCAAACTCACGAGTACGAGAAAAATGCGCGACTTTGCTATAAGCCTACCCGCGGGTAACCACATCTGTCTAGTGAATACAGTCGCGGGTGCCGTAGTTTAAAAATGAAAAAACTAAAAATAAAGGGTAAAATGGTTGAATGAATGTAGGTATGGTACTAATCTGGAGGGAAAGGGAGCATGAGGACATGGATAGACAAGCTATGGGCGATCCATTGACACTAAATGCACTACGAAGATGTGGCTTGCTAAAAATTTTCTGAATCACCAGCATGAGAGCACAAACATATCTCCTCCAAATGCTTGTTAACTATTGGGATGTCGACCAAGGAGTGTTTGATCTCTAGGGAGAGATACTTGAACTCACAATTGATGACACCTATTTCATAACAGGTTTATCCCGTAGAGGGGAAATGGTAAACCTAAAAGGAGCCTTCAGAGGATTTGGTGTGTTATCAATACAGGATTATATCAACAATTACTGTTTTCCAGGCAGTGAAAAAAGTGGTAGCCAAGTCCCGATCGGCTCCATTGCAAGATTATCATTGAAGGTCATCCTGAGTACTCTAAACAGGATTAGAGGGAGTGCTGCACAACACTTAGCTTCAAGGAACTACATGAAAATTGGTGTTGATTTCTTGTGGGGTGTAGTATTTGACTGGTGTTCAGGTCTCTTGGTGAACATGAAGAACCAATTGACCGAGTGCAAGACGGGGAAGAAGAATAATTTTGGATACGGGAGCATCTTGTGTTCCTTATTCTTTGAGAGGGTCCCTAATCTGAGCCCCGGGATGGGTCTACCTATCCTAAACCCCTGTGAGTCGTTGATGAATCGATGGGGAGATATCTTCTTGCGCCAGGGTGGTGGTGAGGCTACACTTTCTTATGCTGATGAAGACTATCTCGGATGGTGGAGCCGCCATGTGCCCACTCTAGAGAAGTTCCCTTACGCTGGTGTGGATTTCCGCGGAGATCCAGAGCTCGCTCTACCTCCAGGATTAGCCTGGGGAGAGATGGGTAAGATATGTTTTATGCTTTTGTAAAAAACATTTCATTTTTATGCTTTTATGTATATATAATTTTTTATGAATGAGAAAGAGTGTTGATTATGTGATATGTGCAGATGTGACCTATTCGACCTACGAGACATCCTCACACATTTGTGTGTCCCACTGTACCTGGTGCTTCTGATGCCATGTTGGTGAGCATAGAGGGGAATATGAGTCGATTGACTCATGACATCCCAACATACAAAATTGAGTGGATGTCGCTCGACATGCAGGAGCATGTTGTAGGTATGCCCCCAATATGGATTAGGCTGCTTAGGAAAGTAGCCAGGCTAGTGATATGCTATAGGTAGGATGTAGCAGAGTTGGAAGAGGCACCTCCTTCTCCATAGGAAGAGAGACATGTGATATTTTGAGGCCTTTGAGCGCACTTTTTGTATATTATGACATTGCGGCATACTATAACTCAAACTCATATTTTTTGATCCTGATCTATATAGTATCGGTTTATATATACATGTGTGTGTACTTATGTGTGTGACTGTTTAATGTGATTGTGTGTGGTACAAATGCCAATCTAGTACATAGTTTGCATATGAATCAGCTAATGAATTTAAACTCCTTGAAATGTGTTGATATGTAATAAAAAAAAATTGTCTTTCAAGTAATCTAACACGCAAAAACTGATGAAGCAAAGAAGGATATCTGACCCTGTATTCACCCATCAACTGAAGTACTACTAACTGCGAGTCGAGTCTTAGCTCCAAATGTGAAATTCCGTGATGAATAGCATCTCGAAGTAACTCAATGACTGCATTGTACTCAGCTACATGCTTCATTGTAGATCCCAAACAAGCCTCTCCCGAAGACACAAGTTGACTAGACGGTGAGTAAATAACCTAAGTTGCTGAGGCCAACTGACGGGTGTGGCGACTAGCGCCATCAAAAAATCCTATAAAGCACTCAGTTTTCATTTTCAACCACAATCCAAAAGACACATAAGATGCACAAAAAGAAATCAAAAGAAAAGACTAACTCTACAAACATGTACAGTTATAATACAAGAAAAAGCATCGAAGCCTAAGCATAATACTTTTTCAAGTAGAGCCCATTTCCGGGCTCAGGAAACTTACAACCCTCATAGTCGGTTAGCTCATAAGATCCTTTCTTCAGAAATTTAGAGACAATGTATAGTCCAAGCCACATAGATTTGAACTTTCCTGCCCCCAAGGGATCTTTGTCCTGGTCATAGAGCAGAACAAGGTCTCCTTTAGAGAACACCCTTGGATTTACGAACTAGTCGTATTGACGTTTGACTATGCTTTTATGAAACTCATTTGCTGTAATTGCATCGTGACGTTGTTCATCTAAATTTTCTAAATGCAACAAACATTCCTTCAAAGATGAAGTTTCAGGGAGAAGTTGGACAACCAACTTTAACAAGGGAATCTCGCATTCAATCGGAATAACTTCCTCCACCCCGTGAATGAGTTGGAAAGGTGAGAACCCGGTAGAAGTCTTAACATTAGACCAGTAAGTCCAAATATATGGGTACAACATGATGTTCCAGTTAGATCGAATGGCATTAACGATCCTTTGAAGGATGGTTTTCAAAGTTTTGTTGACTGCTTCGACCTGACCATTCGCCTGCGGATAGAATGAGGATGAATGTTCCTATCAAAAACCTAGCATAGTACACAACTCGATCATCATATTGTTTTGAAAATGTCGACCATGGTCTGTAACGATCTCTTTGGGGATACCAAATCTAGCAATGATCTGGTTAAATACAAAATAAGCAACCATTTCTCCGTCTTCTCTCACAGTATGCATTGCCTCGACCCACTTTGTAAAGTAGTCAACGACAACGATGATGTGGTGTTGTCCTCCTGTTGAAGCCGGATTACATGTCATGCAGTCAATCCCCCACTTGGTGAAGGGGCCTGCTATGATAACAGGTTGGAGAGGAGTCGGGTGTGCTTGCATATTTTTGTTGAAAAACTGACAAGGCTGACAGTGTTTCATAGCTTCCACACAATCTTTGAATATCGTGGGCCAAAAATAACTAGCACGCAGTATTTTCTGGGTTGTTGCCAACCCAGAAAGATGACCCCCACAGGCTCCACTGTGAGCATCATTCAATACTGTTTCAGCTTCCTCCAGGGTTAAGCAACGACATAGAATGGAATCTATCCCATGTCTGTATAATGTGTCAGAAATGATGAGATAATTTCGTGCATGATTTTTCAATTTCCATCCTTCATCCCTAGAGAAAGTGGGAGGACACCTCAAAGTTTGGAGATATACTAAAATATCTCCATACCATGGGTCAGAAGTCGCAATGAGAAATATGTGTTCATCCGGGAATGATAACTCTTCCTCATTGTTTACTACGTCACTGGGAAACTCGGAAATAAGTTCGGAAAACACCAGAGATTTCTTCGACTTAGCGGATTGGAAGATTAGGTCAAACTCTTGCAAAATGACAATCCATTTGTTGAAATTCCCTCCGATGATACGTCGGGTTAGAACATTGAAAGGGATTGAATTCTGCAATCATTGTGGTGGTTCGCAGTAGGATGTAGTGACATGGTCTCTGAAATGCATGGACGATAGCTAATGCCAACTTCTTGATGTATGAATACTTTATCTCAGGAGTTATCAATGTGCGCGAAAGATAATAAATAACATCCTCCTGAAGCTTGTCATCCTCCTGAACAAGTACTATACCAATCGTGGAAACAAATGCCGCCAGATATAGAAGGAAGTCCTTGGTTTAATTTGGTGGGCTCAGCGAGGGGGATGATAGTAATTGCTTTTTCAAAGCCTCAAATGAATTTTGAGCAACCTCATCCCAAAGAATATAGGTATCTTGCTTGAGCAATCTCATGAATCCCTTTGTGATTTTAGCATAGTTTATAATAAAATGTCGTAGAAAGTTTGACATACCCTGTAGACTTTGAATTTGTCTAAGGGTTTGAGGAGGAGGTAGATTTACAATGGCCTCAACTTTTAATGGATCGACCATGATACCACGAATCGAGACAATGAAACCCAGTAGGCGTCCAAACTTGACACAGAATACACATTTATTAGGATTCAAACAAATCTTATAGTATCTGCATCTCTCAAACACTAGTCACAAGTGATTAGGATGATATCGTCTCTTACGAGATCGCGTTGGGAGATCATCCATATAAGGCTCAACTACATGCTTGATATCGTGGAAAGAAAGGTTCATGGCGCGCTGGAAGGTGGCTCTAGCGTTCTTTAGCTCGAAATGCATCTTCCGATAAGCAAAGGAACCGAAAGGACAAATGAAAGATGTTTTATGTTGGTCTTCAGGTTTTATTTGAATCTGATTGTATCCTGAAAAACCATCCATGAAAGAAAATATTTCATGGCCTGCACACGCATCGATAATATGATCTATGAATGGTGTGGGGTAGTTGTCCTTAGGACAGGATTTATTTAGGTCTCTGAAGTCCGTATAGACTCATATGGTTCCTTACTTTTTGTTGACCGGAACTGGCTTAGAGACCCATTCCGTCATATCGATCAAATAGATGAAGCTGACTTTTAACAATTTCTAAACTTCAGCCTTAATGGCCGCTGCTTTCCGTGGGTTTACCGGATGGATCTTTTGTCTCACTGGTTTAGCATTAGGGTAAGTCGTGATGACATGCTCCACTACAGTGGGGTCGATGCCTGACATCTCCTCATAAGACCAGGAAAACACGTCAAATAATTCCTAGAACAGATTGGTATACAGAGTGATCTCATCCAGAGAACAATCTGCTCCAATAAAGAAGTTTTCCACAACACCAGGTTTAATGGAGATATCGATCGGTATGGTCCTCGATATATTTGCCATGTTACCTTCAACATAGATCGTTTGTGTAGAAGGATTGATGGACAAATGATATCACCACCAAGTCTCACTGAAAACTCACCATTCTCTATCTTGTCTAGATCAGGAAGGAAGTAGGACCTGTGATGCATGTGTTCCCATGGATGATCCAGTCCTACCATGGCTTCCAAGATAGCCTCATTAGAGGGAAAAACAATATCCAGACAATCAAAAGAGTGGATAAAGTTGACTGACCATGCAGGTGCATAGTCTATATTTGACTCCGTGGAGACGAACGGAGTCGAGATATAATTTGTTGCAACATCTTTTGTTGCTTGGTATGCTACTTCCGCAATAGATAAGGGCACAGTTGGTTCTTGCTGAGTGGGGAGAATCCAAGGATCAGTTGTTCAACTGACAGTGAAGATTTTCCGAGACAAAATATCAGAAGTACTTGCATAACCAATGTAGTTTACGGGAGCAGGTAGGTCGAATGTGCCCATCAGTGATGAATACATGCCTACTCCCAAACTCTCGATGGGTGGGTTAGTCTGATCAATCAAAGGGATCGTCGAATCCGATGAAGCATTGTTGTTTTTCCGAGTAAATGAAAGTTGATCAACTGTGATGATATTGCCTTCATGCGGGAACATGAGTACTCAGAAAACGAATGATGGGACAACTTGCATCGCATACATCCAGCTCCTACCTAACAACAAATTGTAGTCAAGAGGAGCATCCAAAACTTCAACCTCCACAGACACTAACTTACCGGCAAGTTCAACTTCGAATGCGGGAAAGAATCCATGAGGGAGGAATGATGTCCATCAAAAGCTGTAAGTATAGTGTTGGAAGGGGCTAACTCAGGAGAGCCAAGGGATTTCCAGTAGGATATTAACATTACACACGTAGACGCGCCTTCATATACAACTGTTCGTCCAATGGTTTTGGGGCCATGGACTACTTCAATTTGGAAGTCCACATGATACTGTAATCGGGGTTTGATGTTTGACATATCAAACCATGCAAGCATACTTGAAGAATCCATGCTCCTAATGGCTGATAGAAGCGCATTCCGCTGCAAAGGGAAGCTTTGCAAGACTTCTAATGTGGACATTGCACAAGGCATTTGGGATAGATCCTCTATGACATAGTAGTTAGGAGCGGTACGCGC
The DNA here is from genome assembly GCA_027924585.1 of Larix kaempferi. NCBI lineage: Eukaryota > Viridiplantae > Streptophyta > Pinopsida > Pinales > Pinaceae > Larix > Larix kaempferi. The sequence goes on along the minus strand of BSBM01000050.1, from coordinate 14,011,453 downwards.
GCTAGGGTTGTGCGTAGCCCTTTTGTAGACACCCTTAGGTATCTTCGGCATAGAATCTGCTAGTCTCTCAATGTCAAGAGGAGCAGATGACTTGAGAACATCCTTATCTTTCTGCTGTGAGTCCGGGTTATAATTCCTAGGTCTGGTATGCAAAAACGTGTGTGAATTAATCATATTGATAAATGATTGATCAACTGACAAGGAACGAGGAGTGCCCCCAGCAATAGAGTTTCTAGAAGCCAAGCCTTGTCCATGAGGGAATGCGTCCTTCAGGACAGCTGGTTTCTTTTCATGTAACAGCTTCTGGGATTCTTCCATAAGAGGGCATTGGTGGGTAAGGTGATCGTCTTTGCAAAGTTTGCAGGGAAAATTGACCTTCTTTTTCTCTTTCTTGACCTCCTCGACATTTTCCGTATTCTTGGGATTTGGATGGGTCCCCTCCCCTTTCTTGCCCTTCTTTTTTTTGTTGTTGGGTTTCTGAGAACCCTTTTGGTTTGTCTGCACCTGCTGTACAGATTCTGTCTTAGAAGGGGAGGTTGCAACCGAAGTTGCTTCAGCAGCAGACTGCTTCACAGAAAGTGCGTGCACTTGTTTTGTTAAAGCTTCAAGTGCTGTTGAATCTACTGAACCAACAATGCCATCAGCATGCGGTTCAGGCTTAGGTTTGCCAAGATCTACATTAGATCTCGGTGCGTCCGAAATTATTTCATAGAGAATCCTAGATTGAGCGTAAACTAGGTCAAGTTGCTGGGTTCTCAGGATTGCTTCTTCCTCAGAACTTACCCCAGAAGTTGCGACATCCTTAGAAATATAAGGAAGGAGTGATTTCAAGTACCACTCTAAAAGGAACTCTGGAGGAATCTCAGTCTTGATGAGTCTCTTCCGTCTTCGCCACTCCTGAATATGGTCAGATAAGTGAGTGGCTTTGTTCTTCCTGAAAGTGGAAAAAAGGTCAGTACCGGCATCATACTGGACAGGAATTTGTAAATCATTCAAAAAGACTGTCACTAGGTCCCAAAAGTTGTCGTATGTGGTGGTGAGCAGTTCAATGTACCACTTAGCTGCGACACTAGTTAAGGTCCTTTGAAAGAGCCTCAAGCTAATGGAATCGTCATTAAGCGAGTTGGAAGAGCACCACAAATGAAATGTTGTAACATGGTCACCAGGGTATTCCCCAGTCTTACCTTCGAACTTCGGAATGTCCGAGGGAAGCTTGGTTGGGACGGGTGGCCATGCTGGGTGATGTCGTACTAGATCGTTAGTCAGTTTCGAAAGATCTGGCAAGTTCAAGGTTGCCAGAAAGGGAAAACGAAGTCTCGCTGATGGCATCTAATTAAAAGGAGTTTGGTAGGGGGAACCACCCAAAACCTGGATCCTATACTGTTGGTTGGGGTTTCCCCTGGCCATCAGCTGTGAAGTAAACGCATTATTAAAGATGCTCCAGCCGTAGGCTAGGGAATTGCTTCCTTGTGGATTGTTCCATTGCGGTTGGGTATAAGCATCCCCGAAATGTGGGTTGACAAAGCTGTTACTACCCCCTCCACCGAACAGTGAAAAGGGAGTACTCCTTACAGGTATATTCGAAGTATGTACGTTGGATGGATGCACATTAAAAGCTGTGAAGGGGTTGAACCCTGACGTAGATGTAATGGAAGAAGTAGGCATTGAACCTACGAAAGGTATCGAAGGAGCTATGTGTCCTCCGAACCAAGGAAATATGTGACTAAAAGGAGTAGACTGAGGGTTAGCCTGGAATTGTTGTACAAAAGGGGAATATGTGAACGAGACCGATGGTACCCATGAAAAAGGGACACTGGATGGTCCAATATTAGAACCAAAAGAAATAGATGCAGTCATACCTTGAGATCCAGACGATCCTAAGGGTTTATTATTGAAATTAAATGAAGTGCTCAGAGTAGCAGTAGCTTGCAACGAGCTTGGTATCGATGTGTGTGTAAACGGAGGAGAAAAAACACCTGACATGATAGATGCTATAGGAGTATGTGGAACTCCTGACACATCCCCTATATTTTCCATGAATGAACCAAGTGTAAACCGATACACACTTAACTATGAAAGACCTAGAGAAACTACACTTACTAACAAGGGGTCGTTGGGTCTTATAGAAGTATTCTGGGAATCTCTACTCAAACCAGAGTTAAGCACGAGGTCGTGTGAGGGTGAAATTGTTGGGGATACCCCCCCACTTTTCATTTGAGCAGAGATTCCCAGAATACTTCTATAAGAGTGGATTTACTTAAATGATAGTTTGCACTACAATTTGAGATTTGATAATCTTGGATAGTTAAAGTGTGTTCTAATCCAATATCCTAGCCTAATCTAGTTGATGTATGGGTAACCTAAAAAAGAAATGTTGCTAATAAATTTTAAATTAATTTCTTTTTAAAGGCTATTGTTTACTCAAAGGATCGTGCAATGTGTGATGTGGTTACAACTAGAAATAAAGTGCATATAAAATATAAAAATTTCACAATTGTGCTTTCCGTTTTTCTTTCAAAACTAAAAATCAAAGTAAACCTAAGCATAAAAGTTCTTTTTTTTTCATTATTTTCAAAGACAGTAGAACTAACAACTGTAACTACTTTGAAAAATAAATGACAAATCTTGCAATAAAAAGGGAAGTTCTTTTGTTTTTCAAATTTGATCTTTTCTTTAGCTACGAAAGAAGTATAAATGAAAATAATGAACTAACAAGACTTATCAAGAGTGCAAGTAAAGGAAGATGACCCGAACCAAAACAAACAGACCTACAACAAGATCGACGAAGACTGATCCAACTAGTTGCTTCTGAGAAGTAACTAAACCTTTGGAACAAGATGCCAATAAAGTAGACTTATGTGTAAGATGGAAAAAAAAACCCCTATGCAGAGATCAAACTGCTCTTGAACACCAGTAATAAAAAAGAAAAAAGCACTCGCCAAACAAAAATGGGCTAGCAGGCTAGGGTAACTTTACCAACACAAAAACTCAAAGAGAAACTCTTCAAAAGGTCCAAGACAGATTCAGAGCACCTAGACCCAGGTCCACTGTGTATCAAATCAGACAAGGACTTCCACAGCCACAGATAAACCCCCCTGATATCAAACCCTACATAAAAAGGAAAAACTCAGGAAAAACTCGTGACATTGATATGCAACAACATGCGGTGGACCTGCGGGTATATATACTAGCAACTCGCGGTTAGGGGAGAAAGTTCGCGACTGTATATATAGATAGGTCGCGGGTAGGCCTTAAAAACCTCCAAAAAAAAGAAATGAAAACCTAAAGAGCCACTGAACCAAACTCAAACACTAAAAGGCCGTGAAATGAACTCAGATAAAACACAGAAATGCTTAACATGTGCCAGAAAAACAAAGAAAATCCAAAATCAGACCCAAACCCCAAGATCAAACCCTAAATCAAGAGTTCAAATCTTCCACAAAACTCGTGACTGTATACAATAACAGCTCGCGGGTGCAACTGAAAAACCGCGGGTAGCACAATGTGCAACTCGCGAGTGTGACAGAAAGTACGTGCCTGTATCTACAAGAAACACGCGGGTAGGTTCTGATAGAAGGAAAAGAAAAACTTTGCAGACCACACCAGGCTGAGTCAAACACAAAGGGTTTAAAAACAAACCCTAAAGACCTCTAAAGAGACTGAAGAAGTTATAAAAACTGAAGAAACCTAGCAAGGATCCCCAAAGCAGAAAAACAAAAAGGTACTCCCCAACGGAGTCGCCAGTTTTGTTGCTAGGGAAAAGTCCTTATAGTAGGGGAAGACTACCAACATACTAAGGGGTGACAGATAGACACATAGAGATTTGCATACGTTTCTATAAACAAATAGGATCAAAGTTCAGAGAAAATGTAACTTGTTTATGACGGTCGGTCCAAGCTTTTCTCCCTCGATCTCTGTCGCAACAAACCTGTAAAACACACACAAACCCTCCTCAAACCAGGTTGACTATAAATAAATATTGATATTAATAAATGACATAACATCACATTATAATCAAAGGACAATAAACATTAACACTTTTATTGGGAAAGGAAGAGTGTCTCAATCTTTTATTGTTAAAGAATGCAGTAAGTACAAATGTTATACCTGACTCCGCATCAAGCACCTTCGCAACCGGGCCCTAGGTCCCTGCTCTTCTCTCTTGACTTAGAATTTCTTCAGCATATCAATAGCTCTCTCCAAAAATGTCTCTTTCTCATTCCCTCCCATTGTATTTATAACAAGGCAAGGAGGATTGGTTCAAAAGATGGTTGAATTGGGAAGTTGGAATACCTGACTCAACTAATCCCAATTCATATTCTTAATATATTTTTTCAACTTTTCTTAAGATACCTGTGACCATGACATCTAGCACCATGCGAGTGACTCACGAATTACTAGCTTAGTAGTTCGCGAGTGCAACTTTTAGTTGATACCCGCGGGTTGTCAGTATAGAGACCTGCGGGTGACCCGCGCTATGTCAAGTATAAAGGTCGTGGTTTTATACTGAAATTGTCAGAAAAAATAAGTTTTTAAGCTGAAGATGATGGGATTCATATCCTAAATCATCTAAGGCCAAGTAAGCTCTTCCATCCATAGTGTCGTTTTGTGTGATCGATAGGGCAATGTGGTCACGGATGAAGAAGTGCTAATTTGACCAATAACAATAGGAATTAAGTAATCGAATTTAATGAAAACTGCCAATGCCGGATGCATTAACGAAAGCTCCATTGGTGACGGGTAGGATAACCCATCAGTGGATATTTGTTCAAAATACTGGTACATTTTCATAAGGAAAATGTAGATGGTGTACTGACTGCGGATACCAAATTATGTGCCGTGTTCAAGGGCAACAAGGACTGACTGTTGCCATTTTCTTCAATGATATAATATGAAATGATTCAATTCTCCCCCTTTTTTGGATTTTTGTGTTTTTCAATTTTTAACCTTTTTCATTTATTAGCTTGAAAAAGAATAAAGCATGCTATAATACATTATAGGAAACGAGTGTCTTAATGAGGTGCTGACTAGGGTGTCCCATGTTCGGTAGGATCTTATTTCAGGATGGTGGAAAATACAGATATGAAGGGATGAACCACCAATTTCCAACAGGTTCGACCTTAGGGAAAGTTTGGGTTGCAAAAGTTTCAAATGCATCTTCACAAAGGGATAGCCTAAACCTATTTGCAAGCTTCCAAATATACGAGATCAGATCGAGGAACATGCAAATCATGCTCCTATACTTGGGTATATTTAAACCAATTATGCTCCCAGTGGCCCCACAAAAGATGTCCTTAGGTGGGTGCAACCAAATGTTCATAAATTCAAGGATAGCTTCAATTGCTGATAACATGTAATCCAAGAAATCATGTGAGCTGGGATATCTCACAGGCCAAATGGGCCAAGTAATCAGATCATATTCCTCCATCAAGGGAATATTTTGATATGAATCTACCGAAGCTATTTGAGTAGCTTGGTATGAAACTTCTATGACAGATAGGCGTGATCCAAATTCTTGCCAACATTTAAATGACATTACACAAGCTGAGGTCCCTTCATTTACTGTGGTTAGAAAAATGTTTTTACCTTGAGTTGTTACTTTAATATAAAAAGCAACTTTGGAAGGTATCCTTGTTAGGATATTCGTATACTCCATCCTAGTCCCACCAGTATTTTGATCATTTACATTTTCAGTCATGCATGCACTTTTAGGGTTTGCATGCATCATTTAGGGTTTGCATGCATTTGCATGCATTCCAGTCATTAGTCCAACACCTAGTCCTCAGTTAGCCAGCCCCCGGGAGCTTCTCTCAGATCAGTTTTAGCCCTCCTAGAGCTTAGTGCGCCCTTCCTCCTTGATTTAAGGAAGCCACTTGTCCTCTCTCACCTACCACTCAGTTGCACTTCAGTTATCTTCAGTTGTCTTCAGTTCTTTCCTTGATTTAAGGCTAGATTGACTCTCAACTGACTGTATCACTTCGATGGACCTCCACTGAGACTTGACTGCCCATTCTGACTCCAGTTAGCTCCTCATGCGCCCTCCACTGAGCCTCCTTCATTCAGTTAGTGTCTCCATGTGCCAGTTAAATTCAGTTACACCTACCACACTCAGTTAGACTAAGTTTGATTGACGGTTGACAGTTACTTGTGCATTGATGACTCCACCGATGATGAGATAGACTACTAGTTGTGCTCCAATGACACTTCAGTGATCCTTTGATCACTCCATGAAGGCTAATTCGAATTGCCACTTTAGGCATTCGAATCCTCATGCATTGTACTATTTATTTGTCCATATTATGATTGATTAACTAGTGTGTGTGAAGTATTTATGCTTCTATCTGAGTTCTACTGTATTATTATTCTGTTGCTCATTATACTGCATTGACCACTCTTCTTCTATTTTCTTGCTTAATCAATTACTTTCTTATGAGGTATACATCATCTCTTAGATCTGCTGTGAGGATTTTCACAATCCTACATATTGAATGGTCTATGTTTGATGTGATCGAAGTCACATCGGACGGATCAACAACGCCAATTGTAGACAATAGTTCCTTTCTTTTCACAGGACGACATTGCAATACCTACAAGGCCGACATGGCACATGGAAATTGAGATAGGTCCTTAAGAACATTACCATTATGAGCATATCGTGTGTTAGGCTTATGCATTGCTCTACATAGAACACTTTTGGGGGGTGTGGTACTAAGTCTATGGCTGGTTCCTCAATGGAGAGAGAACCACTTGGCTGTGATATCGATTGATCCTATGTACTAGGAGAGACATCATAAGAATCAATTATTGTTTGAATTTTAACCTCATGATCACACATGAAGACATTGGCATTGGGATCATTTCCCCCTTACAGGGGGATTGGCTGGTTTCCCCCAGGTAGGGGTACTGGTGTCAAAATAGTGGGTTGTTGTTTCCCACCGTATTGAATCATGTTCGATGCATCTCTTTTCCCAGAGTTAGCATTTTGCTTACTCTTATATTTCTTCTTCTTTCCCCTAAGGTATTTAGATTGGACTATAAGGATTTCAGAATTCTGGGAATGATTAGCACTTTGCTTACCCTTATAATTATTCTTCTTTCCTCTAAGGTCTATGGGTGAGGCTATGAGGATGTTAGAAGTGTTGGAAGGATTAGCAGGTTGTTGCATTACCTAGCCAGCTGTGGGTTGCGATGTCTGAATAGAAACTTGTCCCAAATGTTGGGTAATTTGCTTAAGTTGGTTGACGGAATCCATCATACCATTGGCATGAGGTCCATGTGGTGGCCTAGCTGGATCAAACAGAGGTCTTGCAGGTTGGCTCCAAAAAGATTGGTTACTTCCTTGAACTTGACCACTTCATTGTGGAATGGGGTTAATGGTTGGATTTCCCCCTTGTGGAGTTAGGCACCAAAAAGATTGGTTAATTTCTAAAACCCGACCACTCCATTGATGAATGGGGTTAATGGTTGGATTTACCCCTTGTAGGGTTAGGCCCCAAAAATATTGGTTACTTTCTAGAACCTGACCACTCGATTGATGCGGTCCTTGGGTGTGATAAGAATTCCAAGGTGGGTTTCCTCTTTGTGGAGACTGAGCCAAGGAAGATTGGGTATTTCCTGGAACATGACCAATGGGTGGATTTCCCCCTCATGGAGGTGGACCCCAAGAATATTGGTTACTTCATAGATCCCAACCACACCATGGCAATTTTCCTTGGGCTTGAATATCATTCTAAGGTTGATTGCCTCCTTATGGAGGTTGCATCCAAAAAGATTGTTTACTTCTTGAATGTTGTCCATTCCATGGTGGAACATGATGGATGGATGGATTGTCCCCTTGCAGAGGTAGGCCCCAATAAGATTGGTTACTTTCCAGAACCTGATCATGCCATTGATTGTTTCCTTGGTTTTGATAAGCGTTCTAAGGTTGATCACCCTTGCGGAGGTGGGCCCCAAGAAGATTGGATACTCCCTGAAACCTTCTCACTCCATTGTGAAATGGGGTTGGTAGGTGGATTTCCCCTGGGCATTGTGCTATGATAATTTAGAGGATAAACACCCGGGGCATTTCCACTAATCGGTGGAGCATAACCCCAATTGGCATTAATGTTCCATGGTTCATTTATTCTGCCAGGAATATTACCATTCCATGGTGAAGGGTTGCCCCCAGAAGTAGAATTTGGACAAGTGTTAGGTATACCAAGAGGATTTTGGATTACTCCTTGATTTTTTTGACCTTGATTAGCCAAACCATATGGGAAAACCATATTTATTAAGGCACACCCCTCAGTAGGGATCCCTGCAGACGAAGTGGACGTACTTCCGGGATTGGAACCCAAAACTGTACCAACTGGCACTGAAGTGTTGGTTGAACTTGTGCTAATAACAAGTATACTAACTTTTGGGATTGATGTAGAGGCAAAATTGGAAGTATTGCTACCTCCAACAATCGTTTGAGGTTGCGATGATGTAGTCCCTTGTGCTCCTGATGAAGCCATAGGGTCAATTGTTGAATTTTGCATATTAGTTCAATAACTGAAAAGAGGATTGATGTAATCCAATGGATCACTGATGTGAAGTACCATAGGGTATGAAATATTTTTCAAAGTTGGGTTTACGTGAGTAGCTGTGTTGTTCTATAGTGTTTCAATTTTAACTAGAGCAAGATAATAAAAAATGTATGTGTTTTCTTTGTTAGGTAAAGTTTCAGTATTTGTTTGATTTTTTTCTTCTCTATTGTTGTTTATTGAATCTAGAAGTTGTTCTGTTTCCAAGTCACGAGGTTGGGTTTGTTGTATTTGTCTCCGTGATGTAGTGGGGCCTTCAATTTCTGGTGACTCACCTCACTGCCGCCGTGATTGGAGGATCGGGAGAGTAGCCACTTTGAATAATTTGATAAAATGATGTGTTTTAAAATGATATTCTTAATAAAAAAATAGAATCAAACAATCCTAAGGCAGCATACACTCAACAAAAAAAAAAGTGTCCACATAGTAAAAATTCCTATGAATCCAAGCTAGAAGTCTACTTTTCCAAAGAACCAAAGCTCGGTGAAAAGATGGATTAGAGGGCCTTCTGAAACTAGTAGCTACCGAGGGATATAAAGTCTCAAACAATTACTAATAGCGAAGGGACGAGAAACAATTACAATAAAATTTAATCGCCAGGGGTGCAAGTATTGGTTCTTGACCAATCACCCTCCCAAGGAGTAAAAGCTTCAAAGTCTGTCTCAAGTACTGCAAGTTTCCCCCACTCACAATAGCCTATGTGATATCCTAGGAATAGAAACTAAGGTTACTACTTCACAATTGACGGTCGGGCGGAACTGTTCTAAGTCTAGGACAACTCTCATAACTAGGTATTCTAGAAAAGTGATGTCACCCTGAGGACTTGTCACTTACATAGAATTCTGTGATGAGCTCATGTCCCACTAAACAATCAAGAGGGGGGAAACCACCCTTACTTATCCAGATTGACCTCGTGCTTGATGCATGTGTTAGATGCGCTTTCCCGACAAGCGTTTTTTGCTACTAATGGATTTAAACTCTCAATAATCAATGCTAGTTTCAAAATTTTTGTAGCCCAGGAGTGTTAACTCTCCAAACCTAATCCAGGGTACTAACCTATTCTTGTTGGTGATATGAAAATCAAATCTTGTTTAGTTTTGGATTAAGCGCCAATTTTAAGGGTACTTTGCTTAGTTTCAGGAGTGGAAATGAAACTAGTGGTGTGTTGGTTTGAAAATATGAACCAAACAATGCAATATGCTCACTACTCTACCTTTCAATTCGATGAATGTTCTAAACTGATGAAAAGTTAGAGGTTCATGTGGGTCTTTCAAACATGCAAAATGTTTTGGTAGGTTTTTGATATCTAGTAACAGTTCTTTTGAAATATGGCTAATTACTAATTTTCAAAAATCAATGTAAACCAAACAAATATATCACTGAAAATGAATCTAATTCTGTTACACTGGGGATCTTTGTTTCTCGTTTGCAGGGCCACCCGAAAGTGCAAGCAAAGAGTATACATAGAATCCTTTGAAAACTTCTGAAATGAATTCTTACACATGAGATCTACTTTCTCGTTCAGAAGATCCCTCGAAAGCCCAAGTGAAGAGGATATGGTAGCTCGAGAACTGTATGCAAAATTTTGAATCTACTCTGTTACAAGTGAGATCCACTTTCTCATTCATAAGATTTCCCGAAATCCCAAGTGAAGAGGATACTGTGGCTCAAAAAGAAAATGCTTGAAAAATCAAATCCTAAACTATTACAAATGAGATCCACTTTCTCATTCACAAGATCGCTCGAAATCCCAAGTGAAGAGGATACGGTGGCTCAAACACAACTTATCACAAGAAAATCAAGATCTAAAGCTACAACTTTCTCTAATTGTGCATATGAATAATGAAACAATGTAGATCTAAAAAAAAAATTGACTAATTAAAGTTTGTTTTAGTTTTGGAGGCAAATTGTTTTCAAAATATCTCAAAGTGTAATGTTCAATTTTTTGTTTTTCAATGCAAATATCTTTGTGAAATGTGTTCAAATGATCTTTTCATATTCCTAACTGAGATTTGGTTTCATGTTTCAGATAAGCAATCGTATAGGATTCAAAAATTAAAGGGTATTAAGGATCTTTAAAAAATTGTTTATGTTTTTTCAATTTTCATCATTTGAAAACTACTAAATGAATCAAAATACTTTATGGATCAATTCTAATCTCATCAAATCAGGGATCTAAAAGCAAAAGATGACCTCAAGCAATCAGATCTACAACCAATTATAAGAAAAATTTGATTTTTTTTCCAAATTAGGCCATCTTTAAGGGTTTTGGAGGGAAATTTAAAATTTAAAGATCTCAAATCAAATCCTCCCAAAATTTTCCAAATAAATAGTAAAATGATCCTAAAATGTCATTAATTCATGTTCGAGTCTGCAAGTACAAAAATTAAGCCTAAATGTGGCCCTAAACCAGTGAAATATCAAAGCTAGTTTTAGCAATTTTTGCAAATTTGAACCAAGAAAGCTTTACAAATCTTTAAAAATATTCCAAATATTTAGCTAAAGAGGGTCCAAGTAAGGTCCAAAATCTAATCTAAGGGGTTACTCATCCAATTCAAGAAGACAAAATCACAAAAACCGAGACAAAAGTGAAGAACCAAGCTCCAAAAAATCAAAACCCTGGACGACGCGGGTACATAAAATAGAGCAAAGCATTGTTTTGAGGGTGACACACCTTGCACACATGCAGGGTGCGTTGGTGGAGCCCTTTGCTCAAGGACAAGGTGTGTCACCTGAACATCAATGCTTTGTATTCCAGACAGAGTGCATTGGCCTTGCAAGATCAAAAAAGACGGGGGGCGAGCTCTATTTTCAATATTTTTGGCTTTTTAAGAGTTGATTAAGGTCGGTTTTGAGCTTCTAAGGGTCTTTAATCCTAGAACATAGGTTCTATAAGAGTTCTAAGGCAATATTTAAGCATATCTGTAAGATTGAAACACCAAAATTTTGAAGAAATTTTCAAATTAAACCAAGCAGTGGAGTCACCAATCTGATAATAGCCTTAAAGATAGGGATGTGTCTACACTTAATTGACTATCTTACTATGAATTAGGTGAAGTTCAATGTCAGAAATGAACAATTATCTAACATTTCCTAAGATATTTAACCATTATGAATTCAAACTAAACTTGGAGGGAGAAACTTTAAACTCATGAATGGAAGGAAAATTGAATTGTTTCATATAATAACAAAGGAGAAAATAGACATACTTACAACCTTTCTTGAGATGAATCCATCCTCCTTTGCCTTGAGCTATCCTTCTCCATCCTTGCCTTTGATGAAGATGAGATTTCCAACCTCAAAATCTCCCCAGCATGCCTTTTCTCTCACTTTATGTCCTTTACCATGTACCAAATGCCTTTGCTTTATAGTATTGGGAAATGGGATTTCAAGTTTCCACTTTCAATGTGGGATAATCGCTTTTCTTGATTTTTGATTATTTTTACTCAAAAACCCACTTTCTATAGTATTTTCAGGATTTTGTCACAAATTCAGAATTCTCAAGCACAATTAATGAAATTTTGTGCATTTCTTCTCACTATTGACTGGTGCAGACTATATTTGAGCCTTCAAGTGAGCAATTCAATCACTAAACTTTTCCTCTTTAGGCTACCTCTTCCTTCACTCAATCCTTCTGATCATGGAAGTAGTGATTAGATAAGAGAGGACTATTATCTTATGTACTTGTCTTCTATCTTCATGTTGCGGGCGCATAGTAAAAATGTGCTTCTGCCTTTCACTTTGTTAAGGGTGTTAATTTGATTGTTAGCATGGACTCGAATTGGTGAGATAATGATGACAAGTGTAGTGGGGAATATTTCCACATGTGGGCGCCACACCCTCTTATGCACCCTCATGACCAAATGCAACCTTATTTTTCTTTTATTATTAATTATTTGACCCAGTTAATGTGAATTTGTAAGTCTAAGATCAATTTGGGTCTTGTAGCTCCTTTATTCCATTTTTTTATGCTTCCACCCCAACCTAGGGAACTAGTAGGCTAGTGGAATGTTTTCCTCCATGCTAATTTATTTGGATGGGGACATTACAAACTTTGAATTGGGGATTTTCTCTTCATGTGACCCACCTTGTACATTTGGCTCTAATTTTTCATTATTACTAACTTGGACATCATGCTTGACAATTATTTGACCCTTAGCACCAATTTGGAAAAATATCATGAACATGGCCAAGTGGCTTAGGCCATTGTGATCCAATGCAAATTTTGGGGACATGACACAAGTGGTGGAAGCATAAGTCAACTTGACCATGAAGCAAGGAAGAAGGGATGTATTCCTCCAACTTGTGGACATACCATCTGCGCAATACAAGTATAAATAAGAATCCAAGTTGGAGAGTTGAAGTAAGATTGAAGATGTTGAAGTGGTAGTACTCTGATTTGGAAATATTCTAATTATTAGGGTATAAATGGCTCATGGAACTGGAACAACATAATCTAGTATAAGAGACAAATGTGCAAAATGCAGCACAACAGATGATGCACATAAATATGTGTTATATCTGAGAAATATGCGCAATGACAGAAGAGTAGAAAAGTAGAAGATATGCAGTATGATGAGGCTTATCTTAGACAAGTGCATAAGAACATAAAGGTAGTATGGCATATGGTACACAAAAGGTCACAAATGATCTAAGATAGATGCACCAAGACAAAAGTGTAGCATAACAGAAGATGCACAGAATGATTTGAGTTATCTGATACAGATGCGTGAGGTTAGAACAGCATCACAATTGAGGATGCACAAAATGATGTAAGTTATCTGATATAGATGAATAGTATCAATTGAGTTTGTAGATGTGTAGAAACAGAGCGGTATGCTGAACCAACGCACATATTACATAAGCTTATGAAGTATGAGATCAAGTGTGTAATGTTGATATGAAGAGTGCGCGGATCAGTAGAACAACAAATAAGTATCTTCAACAAACATATCCGGGCAGAAGGATGGGGCAAGGAACCGGGATTCAATGCTTCCTTTAGGTCGGTGCTTAGAAAACTAGGGGGTTGTTGCCTCCTTCCAGTTAGAGCTAGTAAATCAGGGAGTCGGTGCTTCCTTTAGGTCATATCCTATAAACTAAGGGGTTGAAGCCTCCTTCCATTTGGTGCTGGAGAACTTCGGAGGTTGGTGCTTCCATGAATGTAATCTTTTTAATATAAGAGAGCATCTGTGGTTTTATCCTGTTTGGGTTTCCACGTAAAAACTTTGTGTTATGTGTTTTCCACATATGTGGATGAATGTTATTATTAATGGTGAATGCATAATTTAAGTTCCATTTCAATTTTATAAGAAGTAAAAATTGTTCATAACTGCGCTAATATTGATTCACCCCCCTCTTAGTATTAATAAGATTCCAACAATTGGTATCATAGCAGGTGTCTTCAGTAACAACTTAACATCTAGAAGATAGATCCTTGCGCAGATATGGACAAGTAGGAAGAAATATCCACCAATAGAGCACCTAGATTTGATGGCTCCAATTACACCTTCTAGAGGATAAGAATGGAATTATATCTATAGTCCCTAAGTGTTGATGTCTAGCGGTCTATTGAGAATGGCTACAACGTTTCTACAACTGTTCCAGTTGATCCATTTGAAAGAAGATGGTATGAATGTAATGCAAGAGCAAGGAATGCACTGTTATGTGGGTTAGCAGACTCTGAATTCACTAAGGTAATGCATTCTACTTCATCAAAGGATGTATAGGACAAAATAAAAAATATCTATGAAGGAGACAAAAAATTCAAAAAGGAAAAACTGCAGACCTACTATGGACTATATGAGTCTTTGAGAATTAAAGATGAAGAAAATGTTGCCTCATACTTTCTTCGAATTGATGAGTTAGTCAATGCCATCAAAAGTCTTGGAGTTTCACTAATTGAAGAATCGATTGTGCAGAAGATACTAAGAACTCTGCCACCAATATTCGAGTCAAAGGTGTCTGTGCTAGAAGACAAAACTAATCTTGAAGAGTTAACAAAGGATGAGTTTCATGGGATTCTTACTGCGTATGAGATGAGAACTGAAAGGGAAAATACCGCTAGGAAAGAAGCAACATTTAATCCCACTAGGAAAGAAGAAGCAAACTTTGTAAGAAAGTTGAAAAGAGGGTGTGGCAAGTATAAGGGTAACTTACCCTTCAAATGTTTTAAATGTGGATGAGTAGGCCATTTCACTTCAAAATTTCCATATAAAGAAGATAGATTTATTGACAATGAAGAATATTCCAATTGCAATGAACGAATGATGGCACACACACAGGACATATATTAGATCAAGAAGAAATCCCCAAAACAAAGGAAGAGTATGTACTCTAAGGACGACAACAATTTATCTAAAGAAAGTGAATGTGATGACAGTCTAAAAGAAGTGATTTTCATGGCCTTTATAGAAGACGAAGGCAGTGAAGAAGAGAAAAAATGTTGTCCCTCTATCAAGAAATACATATCAAATGTGCATAGTCAATCAGGAACACTGGATAAGTACTTATTTAGTGGAACCTTTCATTCACCTCCAAAACCTATCATAGAAATTAGATCATATAGTCAGTCTGAAGAAGAAGAAGTTACAAAAGTTGATTGGGAGGGTGAACTGGTTAGTGCCTTGGATGAATTAAGGAAGTCAAGAAGGAAGAACAAAATTTTGTAGGACCAACTATCAAAGTATGAATAACAAGCCTAGGTTATTCATGAGTCTCTTGAAAAACAAGTTAGTGAAAAAGAAATGAATATCGAGAAATAGCTAAACTACACAGTAGATAAAAATTAGGAAGCTTGAAGAAGAGGAATCAATATTGAAGACATCACTAGAAGAGTCAAGGAAGAAAAATGATCTATTGATAAGTCAACTTGAACAGAAGAATAGAGAGATATCTTGCTTAGAAGAAAATTTGATTGAGATAAAAGTGAAGAAACAAGCTCAAGGTCACATCATGATTGATACTCCGAATTGCACAAATCCAGGAAATGAAAAAACTTGTATTAATATAGAAATGGAGAGAAAATACAGAAACAACACATCAATCATGGATAATATATTGATGTTAGAACATTAAAAACCCACTCCATACTTAGGGTATAATTCATTCATCATTTTTTGTTAATTTCATAGGTGTTGACTAGGTAGTTGGTCTCATTTTGGCTCCTTATGCCACCACTTGCCATCATTAGCCATATAAACACACTTGGCATGATTCTGGATAAGATTCGGTCTATTTTTAGAGTATCCTAGAATAGTTAGTGTGCCTTCCTACTTTAGAAAGTTTTATTCTTCTTTTTCTGCTTTTAGTGGATAAGGATAAACCTAGTTTGACTTGGAAACTGGTTCTTTTTGGCCAACTCGCCCTCCTTATTTTGTTCTCTCCAAAATCCATGATATTTTTCCTTTTTCATCACTCATGAGGTTCCAACAATGATTTTTCCAATTTGTGAGCCTTTAGTATGATTTGGAAAGATATTTTTTCACCTAGGGTTTTTTTTTACAAGTTTAATAAGCTTGCTTTTGTGAGGATTTCAAATGTCTTCTTTGGATTTCAAATATCCGATGTAATTATATATTTGGAAAATCATTACATTGCCAATTTTGGATAATGTACTCTTATTCAATATACTTTTATTGTGTGCATCAATTCAGTGTCTGTTTTGAGTGATCTATGCGTCTATTTGCTTAACAATTTTTGTGAGGATAATTGTTTGCTTTGCAAGATCTTCATATGAATTGATTTTCGTATGGCATCAGAGTGCCTTTAGCGGCAATATTCTCTTGTTTCTTGTTCAGTATTTTTTGCAGGATCTAATTTAGACTCTCAGGGGCGCAATTTAGACTCTTAAGGGAGCAATCCAGTCTCACAGGGGCACAATTCAGTGAAGCCATGGAGCAATCTCAATCAATCATCTTGAATCCATTCAACTATTTTGATTGGAAGGAACAAATGGAGATTCTGTTGAGGATCAAATTCCTCTGCATAGTGACTATGACTACTGAAACTGAGCCTACTGTAGTCATAGAGAATTCCAAGTGGCATAACATAAGAGATGAAGCTTATGGTCTCTTGTGTCTCAATACTTACAAGGATATTCCTTTCCATCTAGATGGTCTTACCATTCCTAATGAAGTTTGGTTCAAACTCCAAGATTTGTTTGAAATGACTGATGAATTGAGGGGCCACCAACTAGAGAATGAACTAGTTTCACTGATTCCAATCAATTTCGAGACCCTACAAGATTTTTTCTCTAAGTTCAAGTCTCTTGTTCTTCAATTAAAGTAGTGTGGGATTGACAAGAAATATGAGCAATTGATCTTGGCCATTCTTTCAAAGTTGGGCCCTGATTATTCTATCTTTGTTTTGACCTTCCATGCCACCAAACTCACAATTCGAAACTGGAAGATGCCTTCACTGGAAAAATTCATGGAATCACTCACTCAAGAAAAAGACAAGTTGGTCTTGATGGGTACCATAAAGCCATCAAAGGACCATGCTTTGGATGCTACAGATTCAAAGAATTCAAAAGGAAAGAAGAAGGCTAATCCCAAAAATCCACCAGATCAGAAGAAAGAGAAACAAAAATCACACGAGGAGCCCTCACGCTCCAAGAAGAATCTATAGAATAAGAAAGAGAAGAGCAAGTGCGCATACTGCAATAGAGGATTTCATCCTGATATTTCTTGTATGAAGAATAACATTGACATGATGGCTCAACTTCTTGAGAAGAACAACATCCATCTTCCAGATGGCGCAAGGAGGAAGGAAGGGGGTTCAAATTCTAAAGACAAGGAGAGAGTTTATGCTTTTATGGTCAACACATCAAAATATTCCTCTTTCATAATTGATTCTAGAGCATCAAGATATATGGTTTCCACAAGAGATTCATTTTCCTCTCTTGATTCTTCTGGTGGTCTAACAATTGTGTTGGGAGATGACTCTGAAACTGCATCCAAAGGGAAGGATAGAATAGATCTTGACCATGGTTCTTTCACTAATGTTTTGTTTTTCACAAGTATTGTTGCCAATATCTTGTTAGTCTATCAGATGAATCATACTGGGTCTCCTAAAAAGGTAATCTTTACCCCCTATGATGTGTAAATTTATAAAATTTCCACAGGCAGAGTTGTTTCCATAAGTACTGTTGATCATAGCTCAAAAGTCTACAAGTTTTCTCACTTTGTGCCTTTCTCATCACCCTCTTCTCTCCTCACTCATGCCAATGAAGAAAGAAAATTGTGGCATGATAGATTTGGCCACCTTAACTACAAATAACTTCATCAATTGCATGATAAGAACATGGTCATAGGGCTTCCCAACATCAAATTTTCCAAAGGAATCTGTCAAGGTTGCATCCTTGGAAAACACCTTGAGCATAAGTATGAGAGAGCTAGATCTAAGCGAACCTCTGCACCCCTTGAGCTTATTCATAGTGATATATCAGGTCCATTCCCCAATTTTTCTATGAATAATGCCAAATATGTCCTTGCCTTCATTGATGACTTTTCTAGATTATGTTGGGTCTTCTTTCTCCAATTCAAGTCAGAAGTATTTGGGTTTTTCAAGTTTTTTAAAGCCTCTGTAGAGAATCTATTTGGTAGGAATATCAAATCCCTCAAAACTGATAATGGTGGGGATTAAATCAAGTATTATTTTCAACAAATTCGTGCTCATGATGACATTCAAATGCAGTATACAATGCCATATACACCTCAACATAATGGTGTTGCTGAGAGAAAGAACATATCCCTCAAGGAGATGGCTACTTGCATGTTGGATTCCAAATCCGTGTCTCCAATACTTTGGGTTGAAGCCATCATCTATGAAACTTATATTTAGAATAGGGTTCCACATAAATCCTTGAAAGGAATCACCCCTTTTGAATCTTGGAGTGGGCACAAGCCTAAGCTGTTTCATTTCAGAATTTTTGGATTAAAGGCATGGGCTAGAATTCCACCTGAGAAGAGAAGGGATTTGCAGCCCCAAATCCAACCATGCATATTTTTTGGCTATCTAGAAGAATCCAAGGGTTACAAGTTTCTGAATATGACCACTCAAAAATATTTCATTGAAAGAAGTGTTCAATTTGAAGAAGAACCCTTGTAGGTAGTTGAAATTGGAAGATCCTTTGAACCACCACCTGTTGAAGTAAGTGAAGATTCTCATGAACTTTATGATTCTGATATTTATGATGATTAATACCACATGATTTCAGATCCAAGTTAACCTACAAGGACTAAGTGGACTGTAAAAACAATTAAATCAATTGGGGAACTTGCGGGTGATCCTCAAGATCCCAAGAGGACTAGATCTCAGTTTGAGAATGCTCTTTCTGTCAAAGATCCTTTCCTACCTGAGAAGTGTTTCTTGATGGTTGAATATGATCCTAATTCATATGAAGAAGCATCACAATACCCTGGATGGAAAGATTCTATGGATGAAGAGTTTCACTCTTTTCAAAAGAATGGAACTTGGGAGCTAGTCTCTCTCCCACCTGGCAGAAAGCTAGTCAAGTGTAAGTGGATCTTCAAAACAAAGTTTGTTGCTGATTGTGAAAATCCTCACAGTAGATCTAAGAGATGATGTATAACTCACAAGAAAGTAATTGATTAAGCAAGAAAATAGAAGAGTGGTCAATGCAGTATAATGAGCAACATAATAATAATACAGTAGAACTCGGATAGAAGCAAAAATACTTCACTCACACTAATTAATTAATCACAATATGGACAAATAAATAGTACAATGCATGAGGATTCGAATGCCAAGGTGGCAATTCGAATTAGCCTTCATGGAGTGATCAAAAGATCACTGGAGTGTCATCGGAGCACAACTAGTAGTCTATCTCATCCTCGGTGGAGTGATCAATGCAACCGTCAGTCAAACTGAGTCTAACTGAGTGTGGTAGGTGTAACTAAATGTAACTGGCACATGGAGACACTAACTGAATGAAGGAGGCTTAGTGGAGGGTGCATGAGGAGCTAACTGGAGTTAGAACAGGTAGTCATGTCTCATCGGAGGTCAATCGGAGTGATAACAACAGTGAGGAGTCAGTCTGGCCTCAAATCAAGGAAAGGCTGGTGGCTAACTGAAGTAAACTGGATTGGTAGGTGAGAAAGGCACCCTTCTCATGCAGTAGGTGAAAGGAGGGCGTATGACAGGCTAGGAGGGCTGAAACTAAGTGTAAGGAAGCTCCGGGGGCTAGCTAACTGAGGGCTAGGTGCTGGGACTGATGACTGGAATGCATGCAAACCCTAAATGATGCATGCAAACCCTAAAAGTGCATGCATGAATGAAAATGTAAATGATCAAAATATTGGTGGGACTAGGATGGAGTATAGGAATATCCTAACACCCCTCCTTAATCCATCCTGGGCCCTAGTAAATAATACCAAAGGTCACCCAATACAATGAATAATAATAGTCAATAAACCAAGGAAGTGGGGAAAATTTCATGGGAAAAATACCCCCCCTCAAAACAGACTGTAAGGCACACAAAAAATAAATGCTCCAAACTCAAGCAGGTGTGATGCTTGGTCATATGTCTGGAGGTATCTTCTTCTTGGGAAGAAGTGGATCATGCTCAAAAAGCATGTGCTTGTACTTTCTCTTCAGATCGAATGTGATGAGAACAAATCCAAAAGTATG
Organism: Larix kaempferi; assembly: GCA_027924585.1. NCBI lineage: Eukaryota > Viridiplantae > Streptophyta > Pinopsida > Pinales > Pinaceae > Larix > Larix kaempferi. The sequence continues at coordinate 13,991,240 of BSBM01000050.1, read as the reverse complement.
AGGATGATCCTTGAACCTGTGATTCGAATCAGCCGAGGTAGGATCAAATCTATGAATGTGCAGTTAGTCTTTTGTCTTCTCCTTCGAACCATCATGGGTGAGATTATGCCAAAAAGAACCACCAAATAATAAAGATTGCTTTGAATCCAAATCAGATCCAAGACTTGAATCATGGTTGCTTAAGATCTCCTTTGAACCATTTGAGGTGAGATCTAAACCAGTAAGTGCATGAGAAATTTTCTCAAGCGAATGGAAATGGCCATTATCTTCAATAAACTTTTGAGAACATGAAAGAATGATCTTACAATAGTAAATGAGAGGTAATTGCTTGGAATCCAAATCAGATCCAAGGCTTGAATCATGTTTTCTTGAGATCTCCTTTGAACCATAAGAGGTGAGATCAAAACCAGTAGATGCATGAGAAATTATCCCAAGCGGATGGAAATGGTTTCTTGAGATCTCCTTTGAACTAGTAGGGGTGAGATCAAAACCATGATGTGCATGAGAAATTATCCCAAGTGAATGGCAATGGCCATATTCTTCAATAACCTTCTGAAAGCATAGAATAATGATCATATAGTAGTAAATAAGAGGTGATTGCTTGAGGAGAGCGAATGCATTACCTCCAATAGATGATTTTAACTCTAAAATAATCATGTGATCATGATGCAAACCAATAGACTCTGGTGCAAGAGAGGATTTAGGACCTTCTGCAATATCTAGAGTGTGAGCTGGCACAGAAAGAGAAGAAATTTGGAGCATGAGTGTAGAATCTGCAAGTTATTCTTCTTTGTGGACAACTTCAATATGAGATGTGTTTGATACTAGTTCATGATCAATGAGATCATCAAGGAGGGCGAATGCATCACTTTGATTGCTTTTGAAGGGGTTTGGACCAAATCCTTCATTCTGTTTGCCGAATCTTTCATCCAGATGGGCCCATAGCTCTTTTGGAGTTTTAATATCAACGAATTGGTGTGTCATGTAAAAAGGCATAGCAAGCATCATGGATGCACAAGCTCTGTCACCATTATTTAACCAGTCAATCTCTTCTTCAGAGGATTCGAACTCTCTTTCAAAACAATAATCAAAGAGACCATTTCTCTTCAAATGTGTTATCATATTCGGTTTCCATTCATCATAGTTGAATAGAGAAAGAAGATCATAGTTGAATGGAGAAGAGGAGGGATTTCTTCTGAATACATTGAAGCTGTAGAAGACCTGCAAAAACAATAGAGAATCTCTGCAACTGCTACTGTTGCAAAAATGCAGAAACTGCTGCACTCTAAATCTTGATAATGACCTGCAAAAAACTCTCAGGAATGGAGATAAACAATACTCTCAACATGCTCTGATACCATGTGAAAATCCTCAAAGCAGATCTAAGAGATGATGTATACCTCACAAGAAAGTAATTGATTAAGCAAGAAAATAGAAGAGTGGTCAATGCAGTATAATGAGAAACAGAATAATAATACAGTAGAACTCGGATAGAAGCAAAAATACTTCACACACACTAATTAATTAATCACAATATGGACAAATAAATAGTACAATGCATGAGGATTCGAATGCCAAGGTGGAAATTCGAATTAGCCTTCATGGAGTGATCAAAAGATCACTGGAGTGTCATCGGAGCACAACTAGTAGTCTATCTCATCATCGGTGGAGTCATCAATGCACAAGTAATTGTCAACCGTCAGTCAAACTGAGTCTAACTGAGTGTGGTAGGTGTAACTGAATGTAACTGGCACATGGAGACACTAACTGAATGAAGGAGGCTCAGTGGAGGGCACATGAGGAGCTAACTGGAGTCAGAACAGGTAGTCATGTCTCATTGGAGGTCAATCGGAGTGATAACAACAGTGAGGAGTCAGTCTGGCCTCAAATCAAGGAAAGACTGGTGGCTAACTGAAGTAAACTGGTCTGGTAGGTGAGAAAGGTGCCCTTCTCATGCAGTAGGTGAAAGGAGGGCGCATGACAGGCTAGGAGGGATGAAACTGAGTGGAAGGAAGCTCTGAGGGCTAGCTAACTGAGGGCTAGGTGCTGGGACTGATGACTGGAATGCATGCAAACCCTAAATGATGCATGCAAACCCTAAAAGTGCATGCATGACTGAAAATGTAAATGATCAAAATACTGGTGGGACTAGGATGAAGTATAGGAATATCCTAACACCGATGGTGCATTAGTGAAGTAAAAAGATAGTTTGTTTAATAAGGGATTCTCCAAATTCCAAGGCCTAGGATACAATGATACCATTGCACCAGTTGCAAAGATGGACTCAATAAGACTAGTTCTGGCAATTTATGCATCCAAGTGCTAAGAAGTGCATCACATGGATGTAAAAATGATTTCCTCCATGGATACCTAGAGGAGGAGATCTATATGCAGAATCCAGAAGGTTATATTACTAAACCCTCTCTTGAGTACAGGTTGAATAAATCACCATATGGTCTTAAGCAAGCTCCTAGAGCTTGGTATGCCAAAATAGATAGTTTTATCCTGTCACAAAGATTTAGTAGATGCAAATATGATATGAATGTTTACATGAAGCTAATAAATGGTTCTATTTTGATTATTTTGTTATATGTTGATGACATCTTGATCACAGGAATCTCCATTGATGAGATTGATTCATTGAAGACTGCTTTGCATCATGCTTTTTCCATGAGTGACTTGGGAATACTTAGAAATTTTTTGGGACTTGAGATCTCTTGGTCCAACTAAGGAATTAAAGTATCTCAATAAAAATATACATCAGATATACTAAAGAAATTCAAAATGGAAAAATGCAAACCAAGACTCCTTTCCTTTCAGGAGTAAGACTTGAAGATGTAGAATCTACCCCTTTGGTGAACAACACGTTGTATAGACAACTAGTTGGCAATTTGTTGTATCTTACTCACAGTCAACCTGATGTTACATATGTAGTGAGTGTAGCATCAAGGTACATGGAGAATCCACATGAGCTTCATTGGAGGGATTCAAAAAGGATCTTGCATTATGTGCAAGGCACCAAGTCTCATGGGATTCATTATGTTGTTGATTCTTCCTTGGATCTTCATGGTTTTTAAGACTCTGATTGGGATGTTGATAGCTTAGACTGGAAATAAACTTCTAGATTTATTTTCATGCTTGGAGGAGGACCAATTTTCTGGTCAAATAAAAGGAAAATTTCCATTGCACTCTCTTCAACAGAGGCCGAGTGTAGAGGAGCTGTGAATGCAACTACTCAGTGTGTGTGATTGCAAGGTGAACATTCAGAGTTTGGGATTGACTTTGGCACTCCCATAGTCATATTTTGTGACAATCAAAGTGCTATAATGATATCAACTAACCTAGTACAAAGGAAAAGGACCAAGCATATATATATTCATATGCACTACATCTGAAGTCTAGTGCATGATTAGATCATTGCTCTGTAGTTTTTCCCATATTCTGAGCAAGTTGCAAACATCTTCACTAAAGCATTCAACAAGAATACTTTCAACTATCTTGGATCACTTCTTGGGGTGGGTGAACATATGGTTAAGAAATATTGAAAAGCAAAATCTTCAATTTTGTTCATGTCCATGTTTTGAGGGGAGTTTTTTTTCCTATGAGGTTTTCCTTCTTTCCTTGTTTTGTGGAAAAGAAGTATGTAAAAGGGGTGACCATGACTTGTTGTTGGGCCCTATATTTATGATATTTCACATAAATTCAGGCTTAAGGGGGGTGTTAGAACATTAAAACCCACTCCATACTTAGGATATAATTCATTAATCATTTTTGGTTAATTTTGTAGGTGTTGACTAGGTAGTTGGTCTCATTTTGGCTTCTTATGCCACCAATTTCCATCATTACCCATAGGAGCACACTTAAAATTATTATGGATAATATTTTGTCTATTTTTATACAATCCTAGAATAGTAAGTGCGTGTTCTTGCTTTAGACAGTTTTATTCTACTTTTTATGCTTTTAGTGGATAAAGATAAATCCAGTTTGACTTGGAAAGTGGTTCTTTTTGTCCAACTCGACCTCATTTTTTTTCTTATCTCCAAAATCCATGATATTTTTCCTTTCTCATAACTCATGAGCTTCCAACACTACTTTTTCCAATTTGTGAGCCTTTAGTCTGATTTGGAAAGAGATTTTTGTCACTTGGGGGGATTTTTGTAAGTTTAGTAAGCCTGCTTTTGTGAGAATTTCGAATGCCTTCTTTGGATTCCAAATATATGATGTAATTATATATTTAGACAGCCATTACATTGCCCAAGTTTGGATGATGTAATCTTATTCAATAGACTTTTATTGTGTGCACCAATTAAGTGTATGTTTTGAGTGATCTATGCATCTATTTGCTTAACAATTTTTGTGAGGATAATTGTTTTCTTTGCAAGATCTTCTTGTGAATTGGTTTTCACAATTGAACGATCAAAGATCACCAACAAAAAAATCAGGGCTTGGCTATGGTAGAACAATTCAGAAGTTCTACGACAACAAGTATAGTCCAAATCAAATGAAGCAATTCAGGTATGATAGCTTCTTCAAAGATTACAATTATTTACATTGCACTACTAGAAGAAGGATCAATACATTGAAGTGTGCAAGGTGCAATTACAATGGTAATATTGAAAATTATTGTCAAACCATGAGATTTTATGCATGTGATGGTTTTGGACACAAGGCTCAATATTGTCAAAGAATAGTAAATCGTCCAAATAGAAATACTGTACATAACATTAACCACAAAACAAGGACCAAAAGGGAATATAGTCAGATGCGGTATCAAAATGGATGTGCACACATGAATATGTGGGTAAGGAAATCTCCTCAAGCATGCACAGAAGAAGAAAACAATCCAAGTACATCTCAAGCAACAAGTGATTGATTCCCATATTACTAATCTCTGAAAGGATAAGTAAGATCCTTGAATTCAACACGATATTTATTAGGAATTCAAGGAATGTATTAGTAAGTATTGCAGTTAGAAAACATTTGAAGTTTGTTGTCACATTGATGTACAATTACAAAGGAAATGCACATATATCCAATTATTTGCAAAGATGTGTTGAAGTAAATTTTGTTGCACAAATATCTCATACATGTGATAGTAGAAAGAAGAGTACAAATAAGTATTGTTGATGAACAAACATAAGGTCCGCACAGATACATAATCAAAGTTTGTATTATATTCAAAAGTTTCCTTTTCAAAATTACATGATACCTTTGTCACATAAAATAGAGTCGAAGTATCAAAGGTAGCACGCTAAGGCCTAACAACAATTGAAGTACAAAGATGATGATGGGAGCCATATTGAACAAAAAATGAGAATTACAAAATTGAGTCAGATTCATAGCTCAAGGTCCAACTCCACGTCATCACTGGTTGATTACTGAGACAAACGAAGTTCAAGATCCACAGGAGCTTGCTTGATGATCTTATAAGATTGTAGCAGTGGAAAACGATGCAGAGTTGAAGGCAATGTGTTGGTAGTGCACCGTTCCATCTGAATCATGTTCAACAAGTCAAGAATTTGTTGTTGTTGCTTCTCTAGGAATTTGAATCTCTTGTTCAGACTAGACAACCCCTCTATATTACTCTGGTTGACCTGAGACTGCGCGTACCAATGCACGAAATCAAATTATTTCATTTGGGATTCCAAATTCCCATGTCCACTTTCAGTCTTGCAAACTTATCATGTTGCGACTGAACTAACGAGTGAAGGCTGTTGAATGAGTTGTTGAATCTCTGAAAGAAAGAAGACATGATGGATGAATAAGAGAAACTTAGAAGATACAACACTCAGAACAATATTTACAGGGAATGAACCAAGATTATGAGCTAGGCCATAAGTAGCTCATTTATAGAATTGGAAAGTGGTTCCCCGCGTGTGCGAAAATAAATTGAAGAGACATTGAGTTTAATTGCATTCATGACCGCGTGATTCGAAGTTGACTTGGGAGACGTCAAAATTTATTGCATGAGTTGATGGGACCGGGAAAGAGGAAAAAAACATAAATCCATTCATTGTTCCGTGTGATCGAAATGATGTTGCCTAAAAAGCTTGAGTACGAAAAATGACACGTCGAATTTTTCGCACAAGTTATTAGTGACATCGACTAGCTTCCATGCTGGCTGACAGATGGAAATATGTGCGATATTAAGAAAGAATATTTGGATGTCGTGGAAAGATGTGTGAAGTCAGAAAATGTGATGAAGACTGGTCACAGCACAATGAATGCGACAAAAAGAAAAGTTGGATGCTGGAAGAAATAAACATGGAAGACGATGCTAACCGGAAGCAGATGGAATTATCTATTGCACATAATAAGTGTGACAGGAAGATGAATAAAGAAGCATGGAATATTGTGCAAGTAATGGAGAAGTGTGAACGTTTAATGTGACATGAACAGAAGATCAAGATAGAAGGAATATGGAAATTGTACAGGGGGGAGCATATTCGAGATAAATACAGAGACAATGTTAATGTACTGGTTGCAGAATGACTTAGTGCTATGTAGCAACTCCAGCGAAATGAAAGAGAATAAAGCACAAATACAGGGGGAGTAATTGAAGCAAGTAACTGTATAAAGGCAAGTGTGAAACCAAAGAAAGGGAAGCAACATGTTATACAACTTGACGATAAATTCATACTCAAAACGAGAACTCTAGCCATAAAAACCCATATTTTTGCATAAAAAACACCAAAAAACAACCCCGAACCAAAAAGTGGTGCTACCGGTAGCACCAATTTTTGATTTCGGGTCAAAAATATAGAAATGAACCAAAAAAAATGTTATTGTTGTTTGCAAAAACCTTAAAATCAAGCTCTAAATTGAAAACTAATGCTACCGGTAGCACACTTTTTCCAAAAATGTCATTTTTATATGATTTTATCATAATTGAAAATTGTGCTTATTTAATCTCTTCATAACACTATATAAAACTTGCATTGAGTTAAACACAAATTATTCAAGAAATAATTTGACCACTCTTTTCATATAAAATAAAAACTTGATGGTAGTCATCATAAAATCATTTATTAAACCATAACACATAGAAGTAATTCATATCAAAATTCAAGCAATCCTTTAGAGTTTCCATACAAACAATGGCATATTAATAAAAAAGACAAAATGTTTCATGTGCAAATATTCAAATCAACACATGGATTCTGACACACCATCAAAAGCTACATTTTCTTCAGATGAATGTCTGGATGAAGATGTAGATGACCCGTATTCTTCTCTACTATCAATGAGTGCACCATTTGAATCTTCATGTACACCCAACATTTCATATGCCATATTCCTTTTAGATCTACACCTTGGTTTAGCAGACTCCCATGTTGCAACTATTTCTGGTGCCAACAATATTTTGATAATCTCTATAGACTTGGAGCGAATGGTTCCTTTCCTTGTCAACTGGAAGTCATAAACTAGTATGTCAACATCCTCTAATTTCAAAATGTCTATGCGACGATGATTTACATTTTGAGCCTTTCTTTTTCTCTTTTTGCAAACCTTTTTTCTCGATCACCATATCCGGCTTGTACACACCATCAAATGGGTGTGTGTTTGTTGCATACCAATGTACTTCAATAGATATAACTTCTTCATTTTCTTTATTGACCTTCATAACTTTTTCAATCTAGAATGGATAACCACGTGGATCTTATGTGGCCAAAACTGCAATCATGCAACCCTCCTTAATATCTTGTACTGAGCCTCTATAAACGTCTTCCATCGCCTCACACTGTGCAGAGGATCTTCTAGACTCAATGTACATTTCCCTTTCTTCTGGTTGAGAAGGCTCAACACCTTCAGGCTCAACATTTCTCTCCTCATTTTCATTTGACATACTTCGTGGCCAACTAAATGGAGTCTTAAAAAAGATATCTCCATTTGTAGAATTTGTAATTATGTCATTTTGCTCCATGAAAAATGACTCCCACCAAACATAATCAACAACATAAAAATAGTCATATGTATCTTTGATGGAATTTTTTATTTCTTCCAAGCATTGAGAAGAATCAACATCTATATTGTGTCGACGTGCATTTTGAATCTCAACAGCTGATTGCAACAATGATAACTTTGATGCATACATTTGACGACTTGGGATGAATTTCAGAAATTCTAAAACTGATGTAGGCCCCCATTCTGCACTTGTTGAGTACTTCTTACCCCATAGTAGTGTTTTCCCATCAATATTTTTGATACAAAATTGATGTTGAAAGATAATGTCATTAAGTTTCTCAATGCACCTTTCTTCACCATGAGATCCAAAACTAAATCTTTGCATGTCAATAGTTTCCTCCAATGTTAGTACAATAGGATCCAGACTATATGTTTTCTAATATTTCAGTTAATGATGGAAGGATCCCAACATTCTTCCTCCCCAATGTCACTGCAAAATGGCTAAACATTTGATTAATATGGTCACGTGTATGCCCAACAAGAAGGAAACCAACTTTAACCTTCTGAAAAATTGCCAATTCAACAAGCATGTTTAGATAACCAAACATGATCTGATTTTTGTTTTCCCGACTGGTGTTGTCCAATTGCAAATATAAAACTCAAGTAATATTACCAGACCAATGAGTCAACACATGGTGAATTATGGTAATGGTCAGATTTGAATCATTATGAATATTGGGAGCTATAAGTAAACTCTTGGAGACATTTGACCATTAAAAACCATACAACCAACTAAGTGAAACTCAATAAAATTTCCCTCCTTTAAATTCTTTGGTACACGAACAAAATGTGGAAAAAGTTTTTTTTTTTATTTATTTTATTTTTTTATTTTATTTTATTTTATTTTCTGATCCATGCCATCAATTATCAAACCCATATACTTATGTGGTTCATCATAACACTTCTTGCAATGTTTTTATAACTTTTGTCATTCAACTGATTGTTGATTGCGATGTCCTTGAAGTTCTTTAACAACAGAATCTACAAATAAAATAAACACAAAACATTGATGAGCTTTCGTAATAGATATTTATTCCAAAAAACTAAAGTTTTAAAGACATACCTCTCTCTATCCCTTCCGATTTATCCCTTCTTTGTTTAAGAGAAGCACATATACTGCAAACCCCCATCCTTGACCTATTAGGAATACAGAGATTGTTGAACTCTGTTTTCCATAGTCTTGTAAAATATGCATATCTAATGAAATTGTTATTTCCTTCAGCATCTTGAACAAATGCCTTGTACAAGTTGTAGATTTCCTTCCTTGAGAAATTATCTGAAATGTGTATGGTTTCTCTATATGGCATAATCTCTCCATGTTTAGAAAAGAAGTCACGCATCCATGACATTGCATTGTTTTTTATTGGCCCACTAGCTCGTGTATGATATTCTTTAGAATAAAATGTAGGATCCTTTTCTAGCCTTGTCTGGATTCTTGATAGTCTAAGATTACCAATTGAGTGGATTCTTTTGAATGTCCTTTCGAAAAGCAAAATACTTCCAATGTGATAATGATAACCTGCCTTTGTAGAAATCATGCACCCTACCAAATATGAATTTTGCATATTTTTGTTCATTGATAGATATGCTCACCTTTTCTATAAGGCATAATTGTAGTGTATTTGTTTCAGACAATGTTTTTGGCAACACTCACTTGAATTCAAATCAGTAATAGAACTGGGACTTATGAGAAAATATTTTCTAGACCTTGGATAACTAGAATGCTTTGGATTGATATAAAATGGCCTAGTCCTACACTTAATCTTACTCATTGGTACACTTTGCCTTTGTGTTTCATGAACCATTAAATCATCCTCATTAGAATGAATATCCTCATCAATGTGAGGAATATCATCCCTCTCATTGAGATTATCATCACCAAAATTAGTAGGAGAATGATTATCCTCATCAGCATCAATTTTATCACTTGAGGTTAAATCAACATCATTGGTGGGTTCATCATCACCAAACTCATCATCTGTCCCATTAAAATCCTCGCTCGGAGGAAAATCATCATCAATGCCATCAAAATACTTGCTTGGAGGAAAATAGCCTTCATCATTATTGGTTCCTTCATCCTCACTAGAATCATCAATTTGCCCTTTAAAATCCTCGCTTGGAGGAAAATCATCATCAGTTCCATCAAAATCCTCCCTTGGAGGAAAATCATTATCGGTGCTATCAAAATCCCCACTTAGAGGAAATTCATCTTCACCATTATTGGTGCCCTCATCCTCACCAAATTCATCATTTGTCCCATTAAAATCCTCATTTGGAGGAATATCATCATTGCCTCCATTAAAATCCTCGCTTGGAGGAAAATCGTCATCGCTACCATCATAATCCTTGCTTGGAGTAAAATCGTCATCGCTACCATCATAATCCTTGCTTGGAGTAAAATAATCTTCACCATTATTGGTGCCTTTATCCTCACCAAAATCATCATTTGTTCCATTAAAATCCTCACTTGGAGGAAAATCATCATTAGATCCATGAAAATCCTGGCTGGGAGGAAAATCATCTTCAACATTGTTGTTTCCTTTATCCTCACCAAAATCATCAGCCGTCCCATTAAAATCCTCACTTGGAGGAAAATCATCATATGTGCCATCAAAATCCTTGCTTGGAGGAGAAACATTATTAGTCCCATTAAAATCCTTGCTTGAAGGAAAATCATCATTAGTGCCATCGAAATCCTTGCTTTTAGGAGAAACATTATCAGTCCCATTAAAATCCTCGCTTGGAGGAAAATCACCGTCAGTGCCATCAAAATCCTTGCTTGGGGGAGGAACATTATCAATCCCATTAAAATCCTCGCTTGGAGGAAAATCATCATCGCTTCCATTAAAATCCTCACTTGGAGGAAAATAATCTACACCATCATTAGTGCCTTCATCCTCACCAAAATTATTATCTATCCCATCAAAATCCTCGCTTGGAGGAAAATCAAGTTTGTTGTCTTGTAAATCCTCGCTTGGAGGAAAATCAAGTTTGTTGTCTTGTAAATCCTCGCTTGGAGGGAAATCATCGTATGTGTCTGAAAATCATCGCTTGGAGGAAAATATTGGCTTGAAGGAAAATGAATGTTAGTGCCTTGAAAATCATCGCTTGGAGGAAAATCATTGTTGATGCCTTGAGAATCATTTCCTTGAGCAAAATCATCATTGGTGCCTTGAAAATCATCACTTGGAGGAAAATTTTCATCATCTTCCCCAATGTCTTTAAAATCTCCACATGGAGGAAGCTCTTCATCATCATAATTAATGCCTTTAAAATCTTCACTTGGAGGTAAATCATCATCGGTGCCTTTGAAATCCCCACATAATTGAAAATTTCCATTATCTTCATGTACATCTTCAGACATTGAGATTGATTCAGACGAGTCCATGACTTTTCACTAAAAAGTATAAGAGAATGAAATTTTCTCACACTCCTCACCAAAAAGTACAATGGTGCAACTGTCAACCCCCAACAATCTTATAGCTAAAAGAACGAAATTTTCCCTCCAAAATTTCCCTTCAAAATTTTCCCTCCAAAATTTTCCCTCACACGCATTCCCTCCAAAATTTCCCTGCAAAATAAATCACACATTTCAAACACAATCATAACACTATTAAAAGTAATTTAATTTATCGTATAAAAATTTTAATAATACTAATAAAATGACATGTAAACAATGCTATCCAAACCTTTTAATACAATATTAGTTATTTACATTAACTTTTTATACCAAAAATCATAACACTAGTCAAATTTCATTTAATGCCTTCTTCTCTAAGTTTAGAAATAATGCATTAGCTAATTACACAGTTTTTAATCCCGCATTCGTAAAACGAATAATGTTAAAATTAATATTAGCCATATATTTTTATTTTATTTTATATTCTTCATGTTTGAAACTTCGGGTAATTTAATAGTTCTTTGAAGGTTAGTTCTATTTTTTTAAAACTAAATATTTCTATTTTATATTTCCTTTGGCAATGTTTGTTCTGTGCTTTTGTCATTTAATTTTAATCCCACATTCATAAAGCGGTAAAAAAAAACTTATTTTATGCTATATTAACGCAGTTTGGTTTTCTACAGTCACCATTTACAAACAACGATCCACAAGGCTTTGAAGACCATCAAAGAGCTTCAAACATTGTCAAGGTTAGTTAAATTATTTTTTGAATGTAGATGTTGTTTTTAAATACTTTAAATTTTTAATGTTTTAATGTAAATTTTTTTCCTTTGGGCTTCGACATGCCCTCTGTAAAAACTTGGCTAGTTTTTTGATTTTTTGATTTTGAACCGAGGGCTCATCCACCCAAAGGATGACCCTGGGGCACGCCCCTTTTGGCGCACGAGTGAGGAGCTAAGCTCCTACCCCCAAGCTCATTTGAATGGGCATTGGGAACCCTATGGGTGACCCATTGCATAGCTCGAGGCCTATGCATCTACCTCGGGTTATGCATTGGGCACCCAAAGGGGCGGCCCTATGCATAGCCAACGGGTCGCCCATTGCATAGCCCGTGGGCTATGCAATGGGTGCCCAGGGGGAGGAGTGGAGATCCTCCCCACCGCCAAAGGGACAAGTTTGACCCTCCCCTTTGGTAGCGGGGAGGAGCTCTGCTCCTCCCTCCGGCGCCCGGGGGTGAAGTTTCGCTCCCACCCAACCCCCTTTGGGTGCCCACAACGCCCGCCCTAGCGGGTGGCGCGATTCTCAGAATCACGTCACCCGCTAGGGCGGGCACTGTGGGTTCCCAAAGGGTGCCGGGGGGAGTGCAGCAGCCCGCCCAATTGGGTGTTGTGCCCGGGGGGAGGATCTCCACTCCTCCCCCCAAGCGCCCTTTGTACGCCAATTGCATAGCCCATTGGCTATGCAATGGGCGCCCGTAGCATAACTTGTAGGCAATGTAATAGCCCATGGATATAACCATAGGCTATTGCATATCCCACAGGCTATGCAATGGTGCTCCCAATGCATAGCCCAAGGGCTATGCATTGGCCGTGGGCAAGGCATATCCCTTGGGCTATGCTACGAGGCTCCCGTAGCATAGCCCAAGGGCTATGCATTGGCCGCCGGGGCACCAATGCATAGCCCTTGGGCTATGCTACGGGGGTGCCCATAGCATATCCCAATGGATATGCATTGGGTGCGGGGCGCTAATGCATATCCCTTGGGCTATGCTAAGCCCACAAATGCTGAGCCCTTGGGATATGCTATGGATGCTACGGGCACCCATAGCATAGCCCAAGGGCTATGTATTTTAAAAAAAATTCTCAAGGCCCCTCTACATTTAAAACATTGTTATGCTTTGTATAACTATATGTTAATAATTTTTTTGAAGTGCAACTATTTTTTTTTAACACATACTAAAGTTTTTTTGTTTTGTTTATGACTATAGGGAAAATGGCATCAAGAAAGCTATTTGTAAACATCTCTGGAGTGAGATCGTCGATGAAGTCATCGAAAAAAATAGTTGAGCCATCTGAGAATGTTGCGCATGATGAAGTTGTATCTAGTGATGATTTAAAATCCAAGAATGCTAGAGAATGGAAACACGCACTAGATGAAGAGAAAATGGACTATTCTTGGTTTTTGAAAGAGAAATATTAAGGAAACCCAGGCAATATTCACTTATGTTGTGTTGCATTTGCATATCTTAAAAATGACTGTCACTCATTGGGATTGTTGTGAGATATTTGTTTGGTGCTGGTTAAAGACATTGTTTATGCACTAGTGAAACAAGCTAAAACCTTTGTCAAAATCTGATATTCTTTGAAGGTTTCAAACTATAAGATGGAGAAAATTTTCACAGAATTTTTTGTAGGAGTCATGCACGATATTGAGTGTAAGAGTGTAAGTTTCTATATTTTTATATCTTTCTGAATTTCTTATACTTTGAATTATATGACCATGTAATAGATTTAATACAATAATGTTTTTATTTCGCAGGATTTTGCTATGCCACTTTCCCATATTCTAAATGGAAATTATTCTACAAAAGAAAATCCAATGGATGTCATTAATGCCCCTCTTCATAAGGGAGAAGCACCAAATAAGGAATAAACACCAAAGAAAAAATGAGTGCAAAATGTTCCTGAAGAAGTACAAGCACAGAAAGGAAAATGAATCCAACAATCAAATGAAGTACCTAGGAAGGTTACATTCAAAAGGATATCTCGCCGAACTGAACATGATCAACGAATTGTTGGTGATGGCAATGTTACTTATGTTGGTAAGAGTAAGAGACACTCTTCTAAAATACCTATGGATAAGGCTGTTTCCATTCCTGATCAACAAGTTGTTCTTTTAGATACAACTACTTCAAGACATAAAAGTAGGAGAGAAGATGTTCAATACAATGTTGAAAATCATAGTGAAAACTTGAGGGATAGTTTGGAAATCATCACTCCATGTAGCGATCTAGATGAAGGTGTTGTTAAGACAACACAAAATGCTATTTGAGATCAATTGTGGAGTTGTTTCACAATGGGCATACATTTGATTTAAATGTGAAGCAAATTTATAAACACACAAAAGGCCAAGAGAAGTATCAAATTAGGAAACCACATCGCTTGCATGTTCATAACTTGAAAGCATTGATGAGGCACAATCCCTATGCACATGTGGTTGACTACCTAGTTCTTGTTGACCCAAAATATGTTCCTATTAGAGATGCATTTGAAGAATCAAGATGTTTTGATTAAAACTACTATGTTTTGGGGGGAAATCATTATGCGGAGGCTAGAAGAGAATTGATGCAAGAGTTTCCCAAAAACCCTATTTTTCAAACAATGAAATGCATCATTTACGTTGGTTTAACAGATGTGGAAACAAAACTATTGGCATGGGATCACAACACAGATAGTGACTATAGGATTTCCATGAAATTCGTTCAAAGGGTTAGATTTATCTACAATTAATTTGAACAAATATGTGGTGGGGATAGATCAAAATTTGATGCAGATTTCCGAAAAAAATGTTGTATGGAAATAGGTATCCCTATTAAAGAGGACAATGTGAAACATAAAGGTTTGAAAGGAAGTGATGCATTCAGAGCTGTAGATAACTATTTTTAGTTGGTATTTATAATGGGCCCCATATGGGATTTGATTGATGATGTATTTAACACGTGGGAGAATATTGGTGTAAAAAATAAAAAGGTAAAAAAAAATAAAGCAGTTGCATGGAGCAGTAGTCAAGGAGGCCCTGAAGTCAAGAATTTGCGAGAATATATGACTATAACACCTTGGAGATAATTGGAAGGTGTGAAGGATGAAACACTTATATCTACAATACTGTCACGTGTAAATTCAGGTGAATTATCCATGGAGGAAATGTGAAATGAATTTGAAAAGTAAGTTTATAGGTTGTTTTTATTTTTTTTAAGTATATTTTTTGAGTTTAAGATTTTTTATTAAATAAGCATTGTGTTATTATTACATGTCATTGTAAATGCCGTTTATTTTTACATCATGTATTCATAAGGTTTACATGAAAATACAAGAGGATATGGTTATAATGTTGGGTGAGAAGATTTGGAATGATGTCAGATGCAACTATCCAGATTCAAGCTCCATGGAAAACTTAAAAGATTTTTTTGTTGCATACAAAAAGGCATGATGATTTATGATATTTCTAAGTGAATTCATTTCTATTTTATTACTTATAGATATAATTTTGTTTTCAAATATGTCAAAAAAGAATACAGTATCAAAGTCTTTCAAAATTCATATTCGAAGTGCCAAAATAGAATGACAAAGAAGACAACGTCTTGCAAACGTTGAACTTGATGACACCCTTGATCATCACGTTTGGAATGGGTTCGACACTATGCAATATAAAGTGATTTTGGGTGATTGTGCAAACATTGCAAATCTTGTTCCCAAAAAGGAGTACTCCCTAGTTATTGCAGATATCCCTCATGGATACAATATCAAAAACATTACTTATGATTGTGAGCCGTATACATACCAGTCATTCAATAAAGTGGTTTCGGGATTTCTGGACGTCACAACATGACCCCTATGGATATTTCTTGTTTTCCATTCAGATGTACAAGGAGGATCAATGCTAACGACCTTCAAGGATAAAGCAAACTCAAGGAAACAACTATATTGGTAAGATATTTGTAGTATATTACTAAACATTTGAATTTAGAAACCAAAATTATTTTTTTATAAGTTAATTAGATTCTTATCTCTTTCTGTTACAGGCATAATCCCAACATTCGTAGCTCCAACACTGATCCATTTATGAGTGATACTGAAAACATACATCTTGCATGTTGGACAAAAGATGAGACCTATGAAACTCTTTTAATCAATGTAAAGAGTGAAGGAAAATATAGTCAAATATTGTCTTATAATGTCGTGGTTAACAAGTTGACATATGAAGAAAGAGATTTGAAAGGAGAGACTGTAAACATCTACCAGAAGCCACAAGCATTGATAAATGATCTCATAGATACTTTTTCAAAAGAAGGAGATTGGGTTTTAGATTTGTTCTCGGGATCAAGTAATATTTCTGATATTACATATGAAACTAGTGTCATAATCTAAATTCAGTAATATATATTTTTAAAATTTATGTTTCATTATGTTATTTAACTTTTTTGTTTTGTATGTGGTGATTAGGTACAACAATAACATCTTCGTTACAAAAATGAAGAAATTGCATATCCATTGAGAATGATCTACTACAGTGCAATTATATCAAGCAAATAATTAATGCTATGAAAGTTCTTCCAAATGAAATGTAGGAATTTGGTTTGAAGAAAGGAGAATTTAGTGAGTCACTTGTGGCAAAGATGTCAAAAGAGCCCCGGCCTCCTTTAAAAGGGATGTTCGAAAAAGATCACTTTGGGTATTTTGCAGAAGTAGAGGACCCAATGGAAGAACACATCGAGGTCCAGGAAGAGAGCCAACCGACAACAAATGTCAATTTCGATGAAGATTTCAGGATGCATGATATTGCTGATTAGTTTCATAGTGTTGAGCAAAATGTCAAAGTTGACAAATTTTTGATAAGATCTTTTTTGTAATGTTTTGAATTGAAGATTTTATTTTGAGAATAATTGTTATGTTTTTAATATGCTATTTAGAAATATATGGTATACGTTTTGTTGAGTTTATGTGAATCATCACTTTATGGAAAATAATGTTAAAGAGTATCATTTTTATACATCAAATAACAAAAAATAAGTTGAAAAATGGTTTGAAATGTCTTTTTTTTCTCATTTTGTTTAGAAATTTTCCCAAAAAATGACTTCTTTAAGATAAAGTTTAATGAAAAAACTTTGAAAATGCATATATTTTTAGTTCTAACTAGCTTCTAAATCTTACAAAAATTCAAAATGTGTGTATTTTTTTACTATAACTAGCTATTAAATGTACAATTTTTTGTAAAGTTTGGAAAATGGCCATTGTAAATAAAATTTATAGTTTTCTTATGACCAAGAAGTTTAAAAATCACAAAAAAATGGCTCAAAATGAAAAATGGTGCTACTAGTATACACACTTTTTGAAACGGAGGTAAAAACAACTACTAAAATTGATCCCTCCAAAAACGAGAACAATGTTGGGTTCTCGTCAAGTTGTATAACTTGTTAAGTCTGATAGTGTACATGAAAATCACCTCTTTTCCATTGATTTCAAAGGGGGAGAAGTATCATGAAGCTTGAAGCAGTATCAGTGTCCGTGATCTGCACAGAAATGAAACAACAGAGAAGTATTGATCCGTGGTCACGTAGAGGAACAATGGAAAAAGATCATGAAGCATGCATAAAAAACGGGAATCTATGCAGACATGATTAACAACGGAAACTCTACTGATAGTAGGTTGCACATAAGAACTAATGTTCAAACTAGAAAGAACAAAGGGGGAGCACACAAAGGGGGAGTACTGGGTAGTGTATGAACATAACAGAGGAAGAGCACAACTTTATGAGGTATTGACATGCACAACTTCATGAGGTGTTGACATCAATGCAAAAAGGGGATATTGTTGAACTTTGGTTGTCATTGATTTCAACTAATGTGAAAGAGGATTCAGTATCCTTGTGCCAGTTTGAAGAAGCATATGAAATCCAGTTTGAACAATTACATAACCAGACTGAATAAGTACATCCAATACATTCAGTGAATACATCCAGTTTGAAGAAGTACATAAGGTATGTGTGCAAGTTCCAATCCATCTAGTAGTGACACTTCAAAGGTAATGCCAAAGTGATGGATGAACAAGTCTTGGAAGTGCATAGGAGGTTCGAAAACATGAAGCGGTTGGACATGTACAAAAGTCTCGGAAGTGCACATGACTCACCAATCGGAAGAAGTACATAAGTCTTTGAAGCACATAAGGTTCTTGGAAGAAAGTGGTCGTTGGACAAGCCAAGTGCAAAAGACCCAAAAGTGATGGTACTTCAAGGGTGCAATACCACACACAAAGTGATTCCAAAGTGTGAAAGACCCACTATGCAAAGGACCAAGTATGCACAAGACCCACAAGGTGTGATACCTTAGTGTTGCAGATTATGACAAGTGGCGGAAGCATAAGTCAGCTTGAATGTGAAGCATGGAAGAAGGTATGTATTCGTCCAAATTGTGGACATACCGTCTGCACATGACAAGTATAAATAAGAATCCAATTTGGAGAGTTGAAGTAATATTGAAGATGTGGAAGTGATAGTAATCTGATTTGGAAAGATTCTAATTATTGGGGTATCAATGGCTCATGGAACCAGAACAGGATGATCTAGAAGTACATCCAGATGCGTAAAATGTAGCATAGTAGATGATGCGTAGAAATATGTGTTATATCTGAGACATATGCACAATAACATAAGATTAGCACAATAGAATATGCACAATATGACGAGGCTTATCTGATACAGGTGCATAAGAATAGAAAGGAAGTATTGTAGATGGTATGCAGAAGGTCACAGATTATCTAAGACATATGTGCCAAGACAAAATTGCAACATAGTAGAGGATACGCATAAAATGTGAGTTATCTGATACATATGCGTGAGGTCAGAACAACAACACAGCAAAGGATGCACATAATGATGTAAGTTATCTAATACAGATGCACGAGGTCAGAAAGCAACACAACAAAGGATGTGCGGTATGAGTTGAGTTTGCATATGCACAGAAATAGAGCATTATGTTGAACCAACGTCGAGATTGCAGAAGGTTATGAAGTACGAGATCAAGTGTGTAATGTTGATGCAGTGAATTGAATTACGTGATACAGTTCAACGATTTCTATATCTCAGTATACAGAAGGTGTGCACAATGGAATGAACCGCAATCAATATGAAGAGTGTGCAGATTAGTAGAATAGAAAAGAAGTATCTTCAACAAACATATCAGGGTGGCAGGACAGGGCAAGGAATAGGGATTCAGTGCTTCCTTCAGGTCGGTGCCTGCAAAACCAGGGGATCAGTGCCTTCTTCCAGTCAAAGCGGGTAAATTAGGGAGTCGGTGCTTCCTTTAGGTCATAGCCTGTAAACCAGGGGGTTCAACCCTCCTTCCAGTTGGTGCTGGAGAAATTCAGAAGTTGGTGCTTCCATGAATGCAATCGTTTTAATATAAGAGAGCATTATGTGGTTTTCTCCCATTTGGGTTTCCATGTAAAAAATTTGTGTTCTTTGTTTTGCACATATGTGGATGAATGTTATCGTTTATGGTGAATGCATAATTTAAGTTCCAATTCAATTTGATAAGAAGTAAAAGAATTCCATAGCTGCGCTAATACTGATTCACCCCCCCTCTTAGTATTAATAAGATTCCAACACTCCTACCCTTCACTAATAGAACCAACACCTTTGGGGGTGTGTGTAAAATCTATATGACATTTTTTAATTTTTTAATTTAAAAAAAATATGAAATGTAATTGATTTACTCTCTAATAAAGTGTTTGTTTAATATTTTTAAGATTAACTTCATTAATAATATTCAAAAATTTAAAATAAAATTAAGCACATAGAATTTTTCTTTTAGATTTTATCATTTTGATAATGCTTTATTGGGAGAAAAATGATTCATGCGTCCAGATGAACATACTGACTCTCCCAATAAAAGGATTTTTAGCCTGCTCATAGAAAAAGTGTTATGGTGTTGAATATATATCCAGTCTTGGATGAAAATCCTTACCGAGAATAGGTTTGATACCTCATTAGTGAGCTTGTCAATTTCTAGATTTATCAATGGATGTTGGAATCTACATTTCCTTCATTCTTCTTTTAGTCTTCATTGTATTTCCCAAGTTTCTTTTTGTTAGAACAATATTCCCATCATATACATGCCATGGACCTTCATGTTGTTCTACCTAGTGTTATTTGGCCTTCTAGTGCCTAGTCTAGTGTCTTGGACCATAGTTTGTCCACATTTGACCACCTTAGACTAGTGATATATACATGAAGCCTTGTTTGTCCACTTATCCACTCATTTCCTTCAAGTTCAGAGTCAATGTGCCCCACTACCTTGCATTTATGTGGGATTTATTGCATTTCCCTATTTTAAAGAGATGGAGTGCGCCCTCTTGAGGATTTGTTCAACCTGTGCATTAATGGCCACTACTTAGCCAACTACTCACCCAATGCGCTCTCATAATGGTACCTTTCACACTATTTTGACTTCCCAACCTCCTCATGGTCCATCTATTTTCATTGAACCTAATTATGGTCCAATCTATGAGTTACACTTGGCCTCATGTCATTGATGGGTGAACCGGTCCAATCTAAGCCTCATTATTGTGAGCTAATCAACTTGCCACGAAGTCTCTCAATTTTGTCTCTTGAGTTCATCTATATATTGTACACATGTTGTCGAATAATGATACAACGGAAGATCAATCCACATGAGTGTTTTGCTCTTGTGTTCTACTTAATATTTTCTTCATATTTCTTCTATTTTCCTATCTATGTTTGACAAATTCTAAGTGAAGCTTGCTCTAGTAATCTAGATCCACCTATGACATATATAGAATTTGACACTTTTGAGGTCTTAGAAAGAATTTAATAGTTCAAAAAGATTATTTTTGTCAATTTCAGAAGGGATTCATTAGGCATTTAAGAGTTGGTTGGGGGAGGTCACACGGTTTTGCATCATTGGATCCAATAAATATACGTTTCATTGTCTTCTAATGGGAATACTTGGAGAGAAAATCGAATGATTTGGTATCTCAGATACATGAACATATGGCATCTCCTGTAATTGTGGAATGGATCTAGAGGGGTTTTCAGAACTGTTTTTTTTTCCATTTTGAGATTTGGTATTTTTGGGAGTAGATTGAATACTTTTGTACTCACATATACCATACCTAAGCATTGATTTGATATTTATGAGTGCTGCTATATTATTTTTTAGGGAATAATGATGTTTACTAAGTGTAGATCAACATTTTGAGAAGATCTGGGAGCTCCATTGTGCCAACCCGTTTCCTCTAATATGGGTAAGTGTTATAGGCATGTATATCAATTTTTTGTGAGGAATATTTAGAGGAAATCCATTTCTTTCTTGGAAAAAGATTTAGATCACATTGTTCTCCTCAAGTAAAAACTCCAAGGAAATTTGGGGATTATTGTGGATTTACAATGATTACTCTATGTGGATAAGAAACTAGAGGATGTACTCACTCTATATGATTACAACATTTATAATGAATCCACCATATATTTGGTCTTGTAGTGACGAGTGGGGGGGAGTGGGTTCTATGTTACTTACTTCCTCCATTATGGTTCCTAATAAGGATGCAAGTTGTTCCAAGATATCTCCTTCATCGGCGTAAGTTCTAGTTCTTCCAAATCCATATATTGTTGAGAAATTGGACGAGGTGGCAACTTTGGAGGTCAAGAACTTAGAGGTAACACTTAAATCTAAGGCAGACACATGTAGATTGAATGGATTCTAGCCACAATCAAAAGATATACACCCATGGATATATTCTAGCTAGACCAAAATTTGTGAGATCTTTTTTTTCTCTAAAGGTTTCTTTGTAGTACAATTCTATTCCCTAGATGATTCAAAGAAAATAATTGATGAGGGGCCTTGGTTTTGGGGAAGAGTAGGAATCTTTATTACTCCATGGATTCCATAGTTTGATCTCAACTATGGTGGTATCCAAAATGTCAATCTAGGTTTATCTCCCAAGTATGTTTCTTTCCTTTTGGTACCATATAGTGCACATATAGTGTTACAAGATATTGGCAATACTTTGGGCATATTTTTAAAATATGATAGTGAGGACCCATCATGGTTTGTTTACATATGCCTGTGTTTGTGTGAGACTGGCCTAATTAGTAAAGGTACTCTAGATAGAAGGTTATTGAAACATAGAAAATACAAATTTATATAGATCTTGGATTATTAAAATATGGCCTTTAGTTGTTAGCGCTATCATCAAATAGGTCACCTTCAAGAAACTACTTGTCGACAACCAACAAGTCTACCTAGAAAGAAAAAAGGGTAGGTCTTCAAATCTAAAAGTCGATAGCCATATAATCCTCATCCTTTGGAGGATTACACTTCCAACGAATGAGGTTTAGAAAGTTAATAAAAATAATCATATAAAATAGACAACAAACATTGTACGACCTTTGGATTTCTCTTGTCCATGGGTTTTGGTAACTATGGATACTTCCTCACGAGGAAAGAAGAGAGCACAAATACGAGATCTCTGATTCGGATAAGGATCAAGGTATTTTGGTGAATAATGGGTCTTTGGTAGTTTACTTATAAGTACTTGTTGTATATCCATATGTAGAAGAATGTAGCGAGGTTAAAAAACAAAAAGGCAAGATTGAAGATTTCTTTAAATCTTGAGTCATGTAAAGTATCTTTTTTTGTTATTTAAAGGATTCATTTAATTGGCTATCTATAAATACTTTAAGAACATATATATGTAATGTGCTATACACATGAAGAATGCAATTTACGTTCTTATTTATAAATAGAAATTCCGATTTTTTTCATAGAAAAATATTTAAGTTATTTATTCACTATAAAAAAATGAAAAAATAATAAATGTAATATTGAATCAATATGTATGTTTTCTAGCAATATATTAAATTTATATGTATATATATATATATAGCACCATAAATATAATGAAGAAGCCAATATCTACATCATTTTCAAAGATTAGGACCAAATAGTTACCATTGTTTCTAAAGAGAGTTTATACCTAAATTAATTTTAATATAGTACATAATACAGTAAACACGCTAAACGTTCTTCTGATGCTTATAATTTTGGGGAGTACAATATGATTGATTCCTCAATAGAGAAATGGTTGCCATTTTTACATAGCTAGCTCTTAAAGATTGCATTGATTAGGTATAGTATGCTATGGCGACGAGATCCCATGAACATGCAAAAAAAAATCACATTATTTTAGTTTAGTTTATTTTTGTTAGTGAGAATAAGAATTTCATTTTGTGATTACATACAAATAAATTGAATAAGGATTCGATGTATTTAATGTGTTTTGTATCCAAACTTTAAAACTCGATGCACTGTATTATTAGTCCCTACCATGCTGAAATATATCCATAGATTAATTGTTAAAATAATTTGACTTCATATTAATCCTCAAAAATATTGTCAAAATAATTTGATTTGATATTAATCTTAAAAATATTTATAATGTTATCAAATGTTTTCTAATATTTATATGTTATATTTAATATTTAAAAAAAAATTATTTTGTTTAATTTTTCAAATTTAATGATTCTAATTTATGATTGGTTAAAAGTTATGAAGTGAAAAATACCATTGTTAAAAATATAAAATAATTTAAAATCTAAAAATTTAAAAATAATATTGGCTTATCATATGTTCTTATGTAAATTTTCCATTAATTACACTATCCATTATATTGATTCAAGATTTTCATATCGAATGGATTCATTAAGTTATCCATATGACAATTATTAGTTTTATCATGATGATCATTCTCCATTGATTCACAGCGTTGGCAAGTTGTCATTTGTGATAGAACCATAAATGGATTGTTGTTTTTATTAATTAAGAATAGATGGGTTAATACAGAATCATATTGCATTGAATCCAACTTGCATTATAACCTATTTAAATAAAACAATATTCCATGATTGGTGAGGACAATTGTTTTCTATTAAAAAAAACTTATTTTCAAAATATTTATTTAATTCCATGGCATCATCCGTCCTATAAACAAGGCACTATCAATGGACTGATTACGAGATAAAATTGTGTTAATGCAAGATAAAATTGTGAAGAAATAAAACTCTCGTTGGATTTTAATTGCCCCTTTGCTTCTATGCAAGGACCCAATTGCTTCTCTCCATCAAAGCTCTTCTCTCCATCAAAGCTCAGCTTCGTTGGATTTAGAATCTATTTAGATTTCTTTCAATGTAGGTCAGACAAGAAAGAAAGAAAGTGTTGATATGGAGTTAATGTTTATCCAATCCAAGTTCAGGGTTTATTATACAAGATATTGGAATGTTGTAAATAATAGTAAGTAAGATACAGTCTCATGAACACTATTTATTTTAGTATTTTGTATTCATGAAAGAAAGTGTTGATATGGAGTCAATGTTTATCCAATCCAAGTTCAGGGTTTATTATACAGGATATTGGAATGTTTTAAATAATAGTAAGTAAGATACAGTCTCATGAACACTATTTAATTTAGTATTTTGTATTCATTAAACGTCAATTTTCAAGTTTACAAAAATTAATTGACTTGTAAACCAATCATATTATGATCTAATAGTTAAAAAGAATGATATTTAATGTCTTTGCATTTATATTTCTTTAATGTTTTTTGAAATCAAAACAATGGTGAAGCCTAATACTGGGTATTTAAAATATCATTTTAAAAAGAATATTGTGTGATTTCAGTCTTAGGTATGAATGTTCAAAGTTGATCTCACTTCTAAAATACATTGTGGAAGTTGGAAATCAGTCTCAGTTAAATTTAGTGTCTATTGTTTCTATGCTAATGAATGCTTTACCCTGCAATCCTGTTTTATGTGATATAGGTTTATATGAGATATGTGTGCTTTGATATTTTGGGGGAAATGTCCTTTAATCATTGTACACTATAAGTGAGTTGGTTGTCATGATATCTTAATTGTTTTATTTAAACCAATATAACAATATATAAATTTGTATTACAAAGAGACTTATATAAATTGCATTTCAATGAAGAGGCATTTGTACTTTATAGTTTAAAATAGCCTAACTTAAATTGGAAATTTTTTGAATTTGTGTTAAATATTTTATCAGATTCAATGGAGTTGTGTTTTCTAGTCTCGACAATTTTTGTTGATGAGAAGGTTTTGTGTTGTGTTAAGTACTAGGTAGGAATTACAATCCTCTTGTTAATGGGAAATTTAAACCAAAAAAATAGAAAATGCCTTTCTAATATAAATAGCTAGGAATGAAAGGTTTTGTGATAAAAAAACCAATACATAAAAAATTCAAGAAAGAGCAGTATGCAAAATGCAAAAAATAATATACAATTAAACTATAATATCATTTTTCTTCAAAGTATGGATATATAACATCAGGATTGTTGAAGTACTTGCAATCTAGGTGAACATTGATGGGTTGAGCAAATTAGAAGAATGAATTTTCCAGTTGGCCAACGTCCTCTATAATATTTTTCCTACAAAAAGGACAATTACTTATTACACTTAGGTGATCCCATCATACCAATTGTACCCACCAATTGAAAGCAGTTTATAAATATGTATGTAGCTACTTAGAATTGAACCCACAACCAATAAACTCCATGGCTAACGATTTATTTATTGAGTTGAATGCATCAATTAATTCCTTGGAAACCAAGATCGTGTAGATGAACATTATAAATATTTTGTGTCCCTTCTATTCTTAAAGCCCCATAGGTCCCACAAGTTAACATTGAACTTGCTACTGCAACGACTGTTCTTCCATTCATGACACCATGATTATATGAAATTTTGTCATTTCGACAAATATAAACAACAATAAGAGAGCAACTATTGCACTACCTTTGTTTTAATTCAAAAATCAAGTGAAATATGTGCTATCCCAATCAATCGGTATGCTTGGTTTCTTAAGACTTATTGTTATCTCCAGTCGATATGCTTAATGTTCATGCCTTACTAACAAGTAAGGAAATAAGGAAATTCCAATGATTGGTTCGACACAACCATATATAGCTTTTATATTCAGTATTAATCAAGGTTAGACCAGTTTAATTAGTAGTCACAATTAAGGTAGCAGTCTCGGTTCAACCTTAATAGATCAATATATGCTCGGATTTGAACCATGTTCATCTCCATTTGTCATCTGTTTAAGACATGGATAAGATTCTTGAGAGATGAAAGGAGTGAATTTCTGGGCTTGTTCTTGTGGAGAATGATATTCTTTAGAAATTGAAGGTTCTAGAGGCCAAATCTACATGTTACATGGGAAAACATGTGAATGAGTGTTGTGTCATCTGTTGTGACAATGAATATCTGCAAGAAAGACATGTTGGCTTATATAAAATTTCCATTGAAATTTGCAATCAATGATATAGAGGAGGAAGAATTGAACCATATACCAAGACTAAGCGAGAGGGAAAAAATATATCGTATGAGACATCACATGTCATGGGATACGCACAACTTTTTATGGTATGGTGTTGAGCCTATGCAGTTAAGTATTGCACATAGAGAAAATATTAGCTTTCAAATTTGCATCAAATAACAATGGGTGCTCCTTGTTGAGGTATTAGGACAAGTGTGAACCTTTTTCTAGATGATGGTCGTCCAAGGAGTTGGCCATGATATGAATGGGGCCTACACCCATAATGTTGATTTTCCTCTTTATGGCATCCATCACAACCCTCAGAGCTGATACGATACAATTATTCATATCTTTTTTTGAACGAGTTAAATAAAATTGCTTATAAAGATTCAAATATTTTTAAATATATGTGATCTCGTCATTTAATGAGAGTTTGTTTTGTTATGACGGTTAAAAAACTGCAATTGAAGAATTTGGTAACTTTTCCCATTATCTAATATTTCTTCATGTAAAGATTAAATCCCCTTTCTATCAATTTCAATTTCCTTTGTTAACCCAAATAAATCCTCTTATTAAATTGATCCACTTGATAGGATGCCAAAATGGTGAAAATTACCCCATCCATGTCATGGTTCACACAGGTTAAGAATGGGAAATGTTCTGAAAGAAGTTACATTCACTATAGATATCATCTCTTTTTTCATGTATATGTAGTTAGGATTGATGATTGATTTAAATTATTCGTTTAATTGTTTTAAATTCTTTATTTGATGACTCATGCACAATTTCTAATGTTTTAACCTTAGCGTGTCACCATTAAATAGATCGTGATTCATGTGCGCTATAGAGGACAGTGCCTGGATTACCACAACAACGTGGGGGATGATGATCCAAAGCACCTACCTGGATATTCCTTTAGCAGGTGTCACAAGAGATGAAGAAAATTGGCGATGCAATCTTCAGTTAATGCCATAGTGGATGGCGTGTAGTCCTAGTTTTGTTTGAAGCAATGTCAAGAAATCGTTTCACTTTTTTTTATAAAGAGAACATATAGGGGCAAGGCAAGGGATTCCACTTCTTTGATTATGTATTTTTGATAAACCTGATATCAAATGTTAAAAAGTTTGACTATCATAATTACGTACTTCATTGTTTTTGAATAAATGAAGGTAACGTCTTTTATCGCACTTGTTTGAGTAGCTACTCGGTTCCTGTAGCGACCTTGGGGAGGGCCCACCCAAATGTGATACATGGATCTTATTTTTTATATTAGATTTAATTATGTGAGTGTTTCATACAACATTGTAGGTATTTACTGATTTATGTAGGAGTTCTACATGCTCTACGATTTTGCCATAGGAAGTCTTATTTTACTCACTCTGCATAGGCTTGGCCTACTCATATTGATTGATAGCTTATGCTTATGCTGTTGATAGTAAATGTTATGTTATTGAGAGTTTAATGCTTATGTTATTAATAGTTAAATGCTTATGTTTACTCAGGTTTGTTAGGTTTACATGCTTGTATCTATTAATCAATTCAATTATCACTCACCCTCTGAATCTCGAGCATTTGCATGGACTTGGAAGTCATTATGCTTCCCACATATTGCATACCTAAGTTACAGTAAGACAATTCCTCACCTTATCTCTCTAGTGAATATTGGGGAAGTTGGTCCATTAACTCACTCCTTCAGGAATGATAAAGAAGCAGATGTTCAATTGAATAGTTGGGTCTTACATTTATGCACTCTATAGATAGAAGTTATTTTTGCTTTAAATAGAATGATTTTTTATTGATGAATTTACATTCCTTTTTATCAGCTTAATATTTTGATATACTACTATACTACTTTCCCTTTTTGTAGATGCATGTACTTTGTTGAACCCTCTCAAGTTTTTACAACTCCATGTGTTGAAAATTATATTTAAGGTTACATATATAGTATTATTGTTGGTACCTTTATCCCCACCAGTTTTTGGTGCCATTTCCAGGGAGGAATTGAAATTTGCAAATAGAAAAATATCAAAAAATTAGAAAACCATTTAAAACGCACTTTTCTTAGTATGCATGCCTCGATCTAGGGATGAATTTGGAATATTTTTACCAAAACCCCCCACTTTGTTTGAAGCAAACTCCAACCATAGGAGAGAGATAGAAGAGGACCCTAAGATAAACCCCCATCCAAGAAAATTTGAAAGAATAATTGATCTCTTTGGAAAACCTACAGTAGATTTGGGATACCAACCCACTGATAGAGAAGTTGAACAAGGAAGTCCAAAAATCAATAACCCCATGGAAGAGGAAGAAAAACTAGTAATCTATGATTTTTCCATCAGGGAAACCAATTATGAAGAAGCCAAGATGAAAATTTCAACCCTACTATCTTACCCAACTTTCATGATCTTACTTCAGAAGATCTAGGTACCTTCTTGTTTGAGTTTGAGGTAATTTGCAGAACCTATGACTATGTGTTAGATACCCAAAAGCTCAAACTCTTTCCCTCCTCTTTGAAAGACTCATCTATAAGATGGTTCATGAGTTTGGAGGGAAATAGTATCACCATGTGGTATCAAATGAAACAAACTTTCACTGAAAAATTTAGGGATTATTGCAAGGGTCAAGATACTCAAGATGAGATATTTAGAATGTAATAAGGGGAAAATGAATCATTGGAATATTATGAGGAACGATTCCAGTTAAACTATAAATGAACTCATAATTGTACCTTAGATGAGGAATCCCTCAAACTGGTACTCCTCAAGGGAGTGATGGAATAATTCCAATAAACCTTGAATCTTTTAGCTAACTGTGACATCTACTATTCATACTATGATAAGATCAAGCATATTTTCAAGATTCATTCAAGGTCTACAGTGAGAAAGAATAGGGTAAAATGTCTTTCCTTCTAGTCACTCAAACCTTACCCTCACCAAGGTTGACATAGGGAACCTATTGGATGACATGAAAACCGATATTCTCCACTCCTTATCCATGCAAATGGGTTCTATGCAAGAAAAAATGAAGAAGGAGGCTGAAAAATCTCTTGTTGTCTTTTGTTCTACCTGTAGGAAGAAGCAAAAGAAGAATGAGTGTCCATTATATGTAATACAAGTTAATGCCATGTCAGTAGAATGCTTTGGAATTTGTTCCAATATCCATTCTACTGATAACTGTCCATTTTTGTCTCCATTAAAAGACACTGCTTATAAACGAAAAGGGACTGTGGAACCTCTATGCTATGTGAACCCTAGAAGACAAGGCCCAACAAGGCCTTTTCGAGAACCTTTTAAACGAAATTTTCAACACCATTTTCAGTAGCCTTATGGGAAATACTATTTTCAACAACCTTACTCTACTCCATTTAATTCATCTGCAGAATGGATACCAATGGGACAAGCATCCTTTCCCAATCAAATGCCCTTTCAGTGGAAAACTCTAAAGGGCCATTTCTACCAAATGGGCACTATTTTCCACCTGCAACATGGAGACCAAATCATCCATAGGTTGACATGATGCTTTCTCTAGCAAACCATCCTATCCAAAATCCTATCCAGCACCCTGCTCAGCAAGCATCTAGGTCACCTCAGTTACTTTTCCAACCAACCCCAAATCCAAACAACAGGTAGGTTCAATCTATTTACAATAATGGGGTGACCAATTATCCAACTTACTCTTTGAACATGGTAGAGAATAATGAGATGAATTTACATTCAAGTATAACTGTGAACAATCCTCCTCCACCTATCTTCACTGAACAACATAGAATCCTTGTTTCACCTCAAGCATCACACTTTCCTTAAGAGCAAGAGGCTATAGAAGAAGAATGCATAGGGTACCTACCATCTACTATTCCTCCATTTCCTCATACATTGGCACCTAGAGATCCAAGTAGATATTTAAGGAGCTTAAGAACTTATGTGTCAAGATCCCTCTTCTGCAAGACATAAAAGAAATTACTATCTACAACTAGTTTATCAAGGAAAATTGCATTGAAATACTTGGGATGAAGAAGAAGCACCTTGATACCATTCATGTAGTAGGCCAAGTTGATGATCTCATATTGGGGAGAACCCTCAATCCTAAGTGTGCTAACCCAGGAATTGTTGTATTTGATGTGCCAATTTATGGAACCTTTATCAAGAACACCTTGATTGATCTAAGTGCATCCATCAACATTACGACTAACGTAACCATTCTAAGGTTGAACCTCTAAGAATTCCTAAGAAATACCCCAACCATCCTCTAGCTATCAGATAGTTCAACAATATGCCCTGAAGGGATCCTAGAAGACATCATTGTCTCCATTAATTAGTGGAAACACCCTGCTAATTTCATTGTCTTGTAGACAAAGGCTAATCTTAATGGGTAGCCTCTTATCCTAAGGGAACCATGGATTGCAACTGTTGACGCATACACAGGGTGCAGGAAAGGACACATGACAATTACAAATGGTCCTTCAAGAAGAAATCGAGTCTATATCCTCTTGTGCAACCTCTCTAGATACTGATAAACCTCTTTGGATTGAAGAGGAAGAGGACATCAATCAATCCATTTTCCCTATCCTCGCCATTGATACAACGCTGGCACTCAGGCCACCCAAGAAGATGCAATGATCTCCAACTTTTTCCAAAATCTATATAGTATCCTGCTAAGCCCTAAATGTGGGCACATTTCCCCATATATTGTGGTTCATTACATTAGTTTTGATGTCATACTTGGTCCATTAGTTGTAATTTTCATTAGTATGTTTATATTAGTTATGTCAGTTGGGTTTAGTGAGTTTTAATTGTACCTCTTAATATCCTATATAAAGGAAGGAGATCTTTTCATTAATTGAGCATCTTGCCTTGTCTTGTCTTGTCTTGTGTTCTTGGTACATTGTATAAGGAGGTATCTCCCTTGAAGAGGCTTTCTATTCATCTATTTTCTTTATTAAAGGTGTGGATTACTCTTTCTGGTATATTTTTTCTCTTGTCATGCTCTTTTTGGAAATTTGTTGCATAACATTTGGTATCAGAGCTCTTTCTTCTGGACTAGTTTATTCAAAACGACTCATATTGGAATTTTCACTATAAATTTTCTTCTACAAAGTTTCAAATAGTGAGACTTACAGCCCATATAGAAAAAAGGTATAGCTATATGTGGCCCAATTTTCAAATCCTGATCCATTATAGGTTCAGAGACATTCGTTTTGGAAGCTAGCATCTATGACTAGTCCAAAAACTAGTCTAAAACAGGTGTTCTGGGAAAAAAGGTCATATCTGGGGCATGCAAGATCCAAATTGAGTGATACCCATAGAATCATAAATAAGACAGACTACGATATCTTTGGTATACTTTTCAGACTTAGATCCAAAATATTGGACATGTGGCATGCTGTACAAGCTCGCTCTTCTAAAAGGACAAAAAATAAGACATTTTGGGAGATTTGCAATAACGTTTTACTGGCCCATGATAATTAGGTCATACTATGACATTGTAAATATGACACATTAGGATATAACATGATGAATTTTCAGACCTACAGGTTCAAAAATATCATATTCACCTCATTTCCAAGTTGGCTAGAATATCTTCTAATTAGGGTTTGAAAAAGGTACATTGTTTTAAATTTGAATACTTTGAGTAGAAGGATCTATTTGATTTGAAACACAGGGTGTGATACCTATTTATATTGTTCAAAATTGCATCAAAAGGAAGTGGAAAAAATCATACTCCACTCAAACCACCAGAGGAATCATCCCCGACGTATGATGAAAGGGAAGACCTATCTTTTTGAGTGTCCCAGTTGGAGATATGATTAAAATATTTGTGAAAACAATTAATTTAGTTAATTTAGAGGGGAAGGTGATGAAATATATGGATAATAAGATGGAGGAAAATATGAAAGGTTCTGTGAAAACAATTGACTTATTTAATTTAGAGAAGTTGATGGAACATATGGATAATAAGATGGAAAATATTGCTATGATCATACAAAATTCAAAGGATACTCTCCCTACAGGTGATGATGTGTTCCAAGGTACTGAGGAGGATAAGGATAATCTGAATTACCATAATGGAAGTAATTAGTGATGGTCACCAAGGGGTACCCAAATTCCCAAGATTGACATGAGAAATTTTGATTGCAATGATCCAATAACATGGATATTCTAGATGGCGCAGTTCTTTGATCTACACCAGGTGCCAACTTTGCGAAAGATAACTATTGTATCATTATATTTAGAGCCTGATCAATTTGTAGGGTACCAATGGCTTTGTGACCATAAAAATGAATCTATTATATCTTGGTCTATATTCATAGAATAATTGATTTCACATTATGGGGATATTAATAGCAACACCTTCTTTATCTAGTTAACAAATCTCAAGCAAAAAGGTCCAGTTACAGAACACATCAAGTAGTTTCAAAAGCTAAGTCTTCGAGTGAAGAAAATTTTAGAAGATAATTTGTTGGATCTCTTTACTGGAACCTTGAAGGATAACATTCAACATGAGTTGTGTCTCTTTGAATCACCATCCTTGGAGAATGCTTTCATGGTGACAAGGAAGGTTGAAAGTACAAATATGACTATGACTACTAGAAAGACCACCTCCAACACGTACAAAGAGAATAATGTTCCATATTCTAACCCACCTCAAAGGTTGACACCTCATCAGCTAGATGAAAGAAGAGAAAAAGGCCTATTCTTTAATTGTGATAGCAAGTATAGTAAGGGACATAAGTGTGGTGAGAAGAAATTATTCTACATAGATTGTGAAGAGGAAGAACCAAAAGAACATGAACCATATCAAGATGAAGAACTAGAAGATACTACTTCCATAGAGTTACTCCCACCATTTCATGTCATGCATTGGCTGTAATTAGCACTCCTCAAACTCTCAAGATCGAAGGATATATCAAAAATAAAAAGGTAACAATGTTGATTGATTCTGGTAGTACTCATAATTTCATTAACTGTAAATTAGCCAAAGTTCTAAATTGATTTGTATATCAAACACCAGAGTTTTAAGTAATGATTGCAGATGGAGGAACTATCAATTTCTCAGGGAAATTCCATAATATAGATATTGCTATGGGGGGTATATATTGAATAGTCCAATGATTTCTATTCCAATGGGTGGTATTGATGTTGTCTTAGGAGTTCAATGGTTACAATCATTGGGAACCGTGGATTTTAATTTTCAAAATATTTTCATGAATTTTTTATGGGAGGGAAAAGAGTATGAGTTCAAGGGTATCACATGGAAACTAAGCAAGGTGATAAGCTCTAATGGTATGACAAAATTGATGAAAAATGGACATCAAGGTGTAATTGCACAATTATGCTCATTAGATGTTCAAAAATCTAAGTATCCCATTTCCCCTGATCTACAAAGGGTCATTAATAATCATTCCAAGGTATTTGAACATATTCCAAAATGTCTTCCACTTGTTCGATATTTGATCATGCTATTCACTTAAATCCAGGAAGTGTTCCTCCTAACATCAGACCTTACAGATACCCATATGTCTA
The DNA here is from genome assembly GCA_027924585.1 of Larix kaempferi. Taxonomy (NCBI): domain Eukaryota; kingdom Viridiplantae; phylum Streptophyta; class Pinopsida; order Pinales; family Pinaceae; genus Larix; species Larix kaempferi. The sequence continues at coordinate 13,957,224 of BSBM01000050.1, read as the reverse complement.
GAAGATTGAAATTGAGTGTATCGTTGAATAAATGTTAAAGGATGGAATAATTAAGACTAGTTGAAGTTCTTACTCAGCACCAGTGGTAATGGTACATAATCCTGATGGATCGAGGCATATGTGTCCATATTATAGAGAGCTCAAGAAGATCATCATTAAATATAAGTTTCCCATTCTTGTCATTGATGAATTGTTAGATGAATTACATGGAGAAGTTGTCTTCACAAAGTTGGATCTTCATTATGGGTATCATCATATTAGAGTGAAGGATGAAGACATCCCCAAAACATCATTTAGAACTCATGAAGGGCATTATGAATGTCTGGTCATGCCATTTGGTCTCACAAATACACCTTCCACATTTCAAGGTTTGATGGATTCCATTTTCAATCCTGTCCTCAGAAAATTTGTGCTAGTATTTTTTGATGATATACTAATCTATATAAAGTATTGGGAAGAACATGTTCAATAGGTTGACATGGTACTACAACTACTAAAGGATAAACAACTATATGAAAAACCTTCCAAATGTTTATTTGGAGTAAAGGAGGTAGAGTATTTGGGTCATATTGTATCTCATGAAGGTGTCAAGGTAGACCCTAACAAAATTAAAGCCATGATGGACTGGCCAATTCCCAAAACCATGAAGAATCTTCGAGGATTCTTAGGTATGACAGGGTAGTACCGCAAGTTTGTTCATAACTATGGAAGAATACAAGTGCTTCTAACAACATTATTGAAGAAAGATACATTTTCTTGGACTGTAGAGGCAACTCAATATTTTGAACAACTTAAAGAGGCCATGTGCAAAGCTCTTGTTTTGGACACACCAGAATTCACAAAAACCTTTATTGTGGAATGTGATGCTTTAGGAAATGACATTGTTGTTATTCTAATGCAAGGACACCGGCTTGCTTTCACAAGTCATCCAATCAAGGGAAAGAACTTACAGAAGCCCATTTATGAGAAGGAAATGTTAGCAATACTACATGCTCTTAAGAAATGGCATCCGCACCTAATAGGTAGGCACTTCAAGGTCAAAACAGATCCTGATAGTCTTAAATACTTCCTGGAATAGAGACTATCTTTAGAAGAGAAACAAAAATGGGTAAACAAGATGTTGGGATATGAATTTGAAATAATATATCGAAAAGGGAAACATAATGTGGTGGTAGATGCACTCTCCATAAAAGATGAAGATGTTCGGGCATTCCTTTGTGAAATTTCCATTTTCCAACCCATTGGGTAGTAGCACCAAGGGAAGCATGGAAAAGTGAACTATCTGCGTGGACGCTCATTCAAAATATACAAAACGATCCCAGTGTATCAAATAATTTTGTGTGGAAAAATGATTCACTACGGTATAAGGATTGCTTATATTTATGCAAAGACTACCTACTCAAATAAAAGGTCCTCTCAGAACTACACACCTCTCCTATAGGTGGGAACTTTGGATTCCAAAAAACTTACCACAGGGTCAAGAATTTTTTTTTTTGGGAAGGTCTTAAATTTGATGTTCAAAGGTTCTTGGTCGAATGTTTAGTTTTCCAACAGAAGGGTGAAATAGTTAAGACCCCAATACTTCTACAACCATTAAACATACCTTTCCAGCGTTGGGAGGAAGTCTCAATGGATTTTATCACATGTGACCCAAGTTAGAAGGAAAGAATTTTATTATGGTGGTTGTTGATAGACTCATGAAGTATTCACATTTTGGTGCACTCTCTCGCCCTTTTAATGCAAGTATAGTAGCTGCAACCTTTATGGAAACAATTCAGAAGTTACATGGCAATCCGAAGATTATTGTAAGTGATAGCGATCAAATTTTCACTGGAAATTTTTTGAATGAATTATTTTCTTGTTTGGGTACCCAATTGGCTCACAATTCATCTTATCATACTCAATCTGATGGGAAAACTGAGATAGTGAATAAATGTTTGGAAATATATCTTTGTTTCTTTGCATATGATAAACATACATAGTGGGTGAAATGGTTGTATTTGACAGAATGGTGGTACAATAATTCCTACCATACATCATCAAAATTTTCTCCATGGGTACCAGCCTCCATCGATCACATATCCCTTAAAAGGAAAATATAAAGTTCAATCCATGGAAGATCACATAGAGCACCAACAATAATTTCTCCACATGCTTAAGGATAACCTGGCTATGTCAAAAATAGGATGAAACAAGAAGTTGATCAACAGATGTCCCTCAAGAAACTAAATAAGGACAATAAATTATCACCCAAGTATTATGGTCCTTATAAAGTGTTGCAAAAGATCGGTAATATGGCTTACAAATTGGAGCTCCCTTCATCTTCAAGTGTACATCCAGTTTTCCACATTTTTTTCTTAAAGAAGGTAACAGGAGATACAATCCCAATTAAAACAATCTTTCCAGATCTAGATGAAGAAGGAAAATTCATATTGGAACCTGAACACATCATTGAAACAAGGAACAAATAGCTACGAAACTGGGCTATTACTGAGTACCTTATCAACTGGAAGAACTTACCAGTTGAAGATTCGACATGGTAAGATGAGTCCTTCCTACAAAAGCATCCAAAACTAATCAAGCGTTGAGGACATCACTTGTCTAAAGGGAGGGGCATGTAAGCCCTAAATGTGGGCACATTCCCCCCTATATTGTGGTGCATTACATTATTTTTTATGTCGTATTTGTTCCATTAGTTGTAATTGTCTGATTATTATGGTCATATTACTTATGTCAGTTGGGATCAGTGAGTTGTAAGTGTACCTCTTAATCTCCTTCCTGTGTATAGGAAGGAGATATTTTCATTTGAGAATCTTGTCTTATCTTGTCTTGTGTACTTGGTACATTGTATAAGGAGGTTTCCCCATTGAAGAGGCTTTATATTCATATATTTTCTTCATTAAAGGCGTGGAGTACTCTTTCTGATCTATTTATGCTCTTTCCATGCTCTTTTTGGAAAGTTGTTGCATAACGTAGCCCCTTCTTTTTAGAATATTTTCTCACATGGAAAGAAGGGGACATCACTAGAGAACCCCTAGAAGAACTTGAATTCCAGAATTTGTATATCGTAAAAGAAGGGGATGCCTTTACAAAGACTATTGAAATTGCTCCGGACATAACCCTCAAGATCAATAACCAAATATATCCTATCCAAGAAGAGAAATTTTCCAAATCCTTACCAATCATAGTGCATCTTTTTCATGGGACTGGGATGATATGAATGAGTTCCCACGAGACATATGAAAACATCATATTTATATCAAAGATGATGCCATCCCTATCACACAACTACAAAGAAGAATGAAACCAGCCTTAAAGGACATTGCTAAGATAGAATTAGAAAAAATTCTCGATGCTAGATTCATCTATCCTATTTCAAACAGTGAGTGGGTGTCACCCTTGTTTATAGTCCCAAATAAAGGGGTAAAGTGGAGAGTCTTCATAGACTATAGGGAGCTCAAAAAGGCTACAAGAAAATACCATTTCCCATTACCTTTAATTGACCAAATGCTAGATGTCATCCTGGTAGAAAGGAACTTCTTTTCTTTCTTAAATGATTTGAGCAGGTAGAACCAAATACAAATCAATCCAGCGGAATAAGATAAGACAATGTTTACTTGCGCTTGGGGTACTTTTGCATATAGAGTCTTACATTTTGGGTTGTAAATGCCCCTGTCACCTTTCAGAAGGAAGTTTTGAGTATTTATGTTGATTTTATCCATGATGATATGGAAAAACACATGGATGATTTCACCCCCTAAGGGAATACCTTTGAGAAGTTCATGTTGAACCTTAAGAAAGTATTGAAAAGGTCATTGAAATGAGTCTCTGCCTTAGCAATGAAAAATGTGAAATGTTTATGGACGGAGGAAAAATCCTAGGACACTATATCTCTTCAAGTGGCATTAAAGTTGATCCCTGCAAAATAAAAGTCATTAATAACCTTCCTACCCTCTAGAAGCAAAAATAGGTCAGAAGCTTCTTAGGGTATGCTGGTTACTACAAGAGTTTCATCCAAAATTTTAGTAAGACATAAGCTCTTATGTTTGTTCTCTTAACAAAAGATGCAAATTTTGTCCGGAATAGTGAATGTCAACAAGCATTTGAATGCATCAATGCAAAACTATTGCAAGCACCTATCTTACAAGGCCCTAATTGGGAAATTCCATTCCACATTCACTCATATGCATCTAACAAGGATCTAGGTGCAGTTCAAGGACAAGTTGAAGACAAGGAGCCATACACAATCTACTATATCAATAAGAATTTAGCATGTGCAAAACTGAACTATACTTTCACAGAGAAAGAATTCCTTGTTGTGGTCTATGCAATCAACAAATTCAAACACTACATCATTGGGTACCAGGTATTTTTTCATACTAATCACTCAAAAATTAAATACTTAATGAATAAATCAGATGTTAGCAACATAGTAATTAGGTGTTTATTACTTTTACAAGAATTTGACATTATGATACTAGATAAACCTGGAAGACATAATGTAGTGGCATATTTCTTGTCTAGACTAACACTTGTTGCAGATAAGGAGCTCGCAGATGATTCTTTCTTAGAAGAAGATTCAAAGAGAAATGTGCAACATCGAAGGTAATTTCATGTCTTTGCTTTTTGAATGAAGCAATCTGGTTGAACTTAATGAATGGTTACATGAGGCATACTTGAAGAATAATGAGGATATTCATAAGCTTAAAATTCAAAATGAGCAACTTCTTGAGAGGTTGCAAGATACTTGTTCTTCCTCCTATGTTTCAAAGTTTCATATGGTAGATTGCTTGGAGGATTATCATGATGGATCATGAGAAACATGGTGATTTGCATGAGTTTAGTGTGTTTTACGATGATCTTGATGAGATCCAAGCACTTGTTGTGGTGGAAAAGGAACTTGAGCTGCCTCCTTATGGTGGTTACACACTTTTTTAAGAAGTGCATGATTCCACTACCTTGGAAGCAACCTATGAGGAAAGTTTTGCACTTTTGAGGGAGGTGAATGATCATACCCCTATGGATCCTTCACATGATGAAACTTTTGCACTTTATGATCATTTGGCTGACTTGGTCCATTCTCCTACATCCTTGTTAACACCCAAAAAGTGCTCACTAGCTCATTTCCTTATTCACATGACCCATTTGTCCACTTTTCCACCATTTGAGCCTCTAAAGCCATCAAAAGGTCACCAAAAGACCATAATACACCCCTTTTCCCCCTCAAAATGAATATTTTTCCTCAAAAGGCATAAAAAACCTTAAAAAAGGGTCCAGAATTCCCAAAAATATTAAAAGGGAATAAAAATATTAAAAATATTCAAAAAAGAAAAAAGGAGGGAAAAAGGTACCTAAACCATGTTGGTCAATACCATTGGTTTCCTCAAAACCATAATGGTATTCCCCACCACCAGAAAACTATAAAAAGGTGGTAGGGGCTCCTCACTTTCCATCCATCCATCATCCTATCCTCACGCTGTCAAAATCTCCCCTGAGACTTTTGGCCATTTTCAGCATCTTGGAGAAGAGATCATTGGAGCTTGGAGCTACTCACTCTTGGAGTTGCTCAACATCATATCCTCACCATTTGAGGTATCTTAATACAAAACATCTATTCTTTTATTTCTTGTTCTTTCCATGAATCGTTTTTAAATTTATTTGTTATATGCACATGTTAGTTTAGATTTAGATTTAATTCATAATCGTTTTTGCTTTCTATATTGAAATTGCTATCACATTGTTGATAGGTGCCCATTGCACAAATCTTGGTTGCAAAACCAAGCCAAGAGTTTTTGGCGACTCTGCTGGGTTCGAATTCTTAGATCTTGGTTTTTTGCTTTAGATCTTAGTTTTTGTTAGTTTTAATCATTTTAATTCATAAATCTGCCATCCTAGACAACAGATCCATTACTGTTCTAGATCTTGGCCCTTTCTATTGCCATTAACAGCCTGAAATTTCCATTTTCGGGTTCATTTTTCGGCGTCCGTTTTTCGGCTTTTGCCTCGCGGCTTTTCGCCCGATAGTCGCGTGGCTCATCGTGACCTCGCGACCTTTTTACGCGTGGTGCGCCGTGGCTTCGCGGCCATTTTATGCACTGCACATCGCGGCTTTGCAGCCATTTTCCGCACTGCACATCGTGATTGTGTGACCGAAACCCACACTGCACATCGCAGCTTCGTGGCCATTTTTTGCGCTGCACATTGTGACTGCGCGGCCAAAACCCACGCTGCATATCGCGGCTGTTTCCCCAAAACCCGCGATGCTGTTATTTTGAATTCGGCAATTTTTAGAAAAAAATTTGCTGTATTTTTTTCCCATTTAGCCTATTTTATAGCATTATTTTTTCTACATTTTTACAACCATACTAAATCTTTTTCTATTTATATATGCTCCATAAAAGTCTTTTTAAAAATTTTCAGTAATTGAAAGAAAGATTTTCTGCATTCTATTTAGATCAAAAGTTTTACTGTTTACATGCTCAATAGTTTGCCCAAGCAAATTTCCAAGAGATCCATTTATTTCTTGAAATATTTATGTTAATTGCTTCCCTTTAAATTATTTCAAAGATCCATTATTTATGAATAGTTTTTTCAACCATTTACATTTCAAAAAATGCCTTTATTTTTTGCAAATTGGAAGCGTCTTTTCTTTCATTTGTAATCAATCGCCCAAGTGAGGCAAATCAATTTTAGTTCAATAATCACACGTGCACCCACTCTGCCACATTATTTAAACTGAGCCTTAAATTTACCTTAACTCAACAAACTTTTTAACCCCACTTGGGGAGCACTTAAAAGAATCTTGTAGTTAGGTAGAATTGAGGGGACAGGTGTTCCAATAACACCCCTCGATTATTTACATTTGAGACATAGTGGTTGTCTTTAGGGTCCAAAAAATCCCTTATAATTTTGACACGGTTATCAACCAATTTATTGGGAAGGCCTCTCCCTTAGGAGGGTTGAAGTAGCTAGACTGGTTCCGGAAGTCTGAGTGGAATACCGCAATCCATTCAGTAACTGAAGGATACCTTTCGAAGTTCTCGGTGTACAGCCGAATGGGGGTACAACGGCGATAGAACCAAACTGCAGATTCACCCAACCGAACATGTCATGAATGAGGTATCCTAGTTGCCACTCATTAGGATTGTCTACCCAGTGTCCCTCCCAGTAGGGGGATATCTAGGTGTTGATTCAACACTCTATATTGTCTGACTTGGATTTCATCACCTTGCAGAGAATATCGTTTGTTGACTCATAATACTTCTAGTTAGGTGTTTGCATGATACAATACCCACCTTTGGTCTAGTGAGCACCACTTTTTTCTAGGAACTGTTTGACTTTTGGTATTCTGACCACTTTGTTGGATTCCTCCACTTATTATAGCACAGTTGTTATAATAAGTGCTTTTGAGGTTGGTTGTTGGCCTGAGAGCCTTTATTTTTTCACTCCCCTCTTGCTCTCATTGTTGCACTAGGGTTTTGAGTTTTTTACATCACCACCTTCCACTAAAATTTTTAAAATATTTCTCACCATTGAGAATTTAAGATGATCTCGCCGTCTTCAGGGTGAACCCCCTCAGTTCGATACACTTGGCTCTACACGTCATAGACGTACAGCCTTATCCCTTGACTCGACACGTCATTGGCCAAGAACACAGTCATCCGATTCTGACGTGCCTCACTTCACATCTGATTCCGAGGCTGAATCCGAAAACCCTACTGAAATATCACCAACCAACCCCATGGCTGGATCACAATACGCCCCCCTCTTCACCAATGCTATTGGAGATACATCGACAAACCCTTCTACTACTGTGCCACCCATGGTAACAACAACCCCTTTAGGCATGCCTAATATAGGGGCCACTCCACCTTTAGGTATGCCCAACACAGGACTACCTCCTATTATGGGTATGCCCAACATAGGAATCACACCCCCTCTCATTACCACAACCCAGATCCCAGGAATTCCTGGCACTATTCCTAACCCCTCTGCAACCCATGTTGCACTTGGGAGCGCTATCCCATATCACACCACAACGGTTGGAGGAAACATACCTTCAATACCTAGCATACCTTTAGGGGCCACTGGACCACTACATAATGCCACCATTAACAGTTATGTCCCAGTCACTACGCCACACCCATCCACTAGTTTACCATACATGGCTAGTCTGAACTTACTAGACCTAGCCAGGTTAACCAATGATCCTATCAGGAACAACCCTACGTGGCCACCCATGCCTACAAAGCTCCCCTCGGACATCCCCAAGTTTGAAGGAAAACCTGGGGAGGATCCCCAAAACCACATAATGTCATTTCACCTATGGTGTTCATCTAACTCCATAGTGGATGACTCCATTAGACTAAGACTGTTGCAACGAACGTTCACTGGCTCTGCAGCCAAGTGGTACATTGAACAACCACATGGGACCCACCATACATTTACATCCCTCGCCTCCAATTTCCTTCAGTTTTTTCAGCTACCTGTACGCTATGATGTAAGAGTTGAAATACTGTTGTCTTGCAGACAAAAGACTGCTACCCACATCACCAACCATATCCATGAGTGGCGCAAGCGTCGTAGCCTCTGCAAGATAAAACTGGATGACCGTATATTTTTGGATTGGTTTCTCAAATCACTCCTACCCCTCATAGCCAAAGATGTAGCTTCCGAACGACCCCAGTCAGAAGAAGAAGCTATCTTAAAAGCTCAACAGTTCGACTTGATTTATGCCCAGTCAGGCTATCTCTACACCATCATACCAGATGCCCCACGAGGTGATTCTTCACACGGTGATGCTCTGGGGGCATCACATGCCGCTGATGGTATTATCAACCAAGTCACGACACAAAATAAACCTTTTAGCATGGTGAGCACCATAAATTCCCCAGACCTCTCTAGGGATACATCTAATTCTGGAGCGATGACTTCGTACACTCCAACGAATCAGACTCATCACACTCATGGACCCTCTTGTCCACAACATTGCTATGGGAAAGCTCCATTGACATATGTACCACCCACATACTATAACCAACCGGCCACCCAGAACCCAATTCATTTACCGACCCAACCAATGTGTTACCCCCAGCAAGCTACACCAGCTAACCCAACACTTCCAATAGCTCAGGGTTACTAACAACCCTAGCAGGCAACTGGACCTCCTCCAGCCCCACCAGCTTATTATCCACCGCAACTTGCTCCCGCACTTGCGGAACCCCAAAATCCTCCCACTACTCAAGGGAAAGTGTACACGCAACACAATTAGCCCCAACACCAAAAAAACCAACGCAACCAGGGCGAACAACAAAACCGCGGAAGAGGACGTAACTGCGGCAACAACCAACAACATAATCAAGGTCCACCACCACCCAATCCTCCAAATAATAACAACGCTGCTCCCCCAAACCAGAATCCTGATCGTCATCCCAAGCAGGTGAAAAACAATAACCTGAGAACAAATCATCCATGTTCTATATGTGGAGTCTATGGACACTACACTCACAACTTCCCCCATTTAGAGAAAACACGTAATATTTGGGCTAACAATGCCCAATGCCAGGGCCATGCTGGATAACCAGCTCCACTTAATCAACCGCAACCCATGATATTTCAAAACCCATTGCATAACCAGGGAGTAGCAAATGCTCACCCAATGGATCCCCCACAAGGATCTACTGCACCTCAACAGCAAATCACCTCTGTCGCAACTGATTATCAGCATACAGATTCAGATACACACCATTTATTAATGATGTCATCCAATGACATTAATCTCCAGACTCGCAGGAATCAGTACGGACCACCCCCAGAAACTCCTCCCACTGATGCATCCACCTCCCTTCCATCAGATCAACCATCACGCATACCAAATATGCCGTTGGATGGAGGACCTAAAATCCCTCGCAACCCTTTGTGAAGGATTAACAACAATCCTAATGTTCGCGCAGCATCCAATTATAATGTCGCGGAAGATTTAGCACAATCCCCCGCTGCTATGTCTGCTTTAGAAGTATTGAAAACATGCCATGCACAACGAAAACTACTACTATCCGCCATCGGAGGAGTAGCCCCTGATGATACACATATGATGGCTTTCAACTTAGACCAAGCTGAACCTCGATTGCCCTCAAATTTGGCTTTCCAAGTATCCATAAACATTTGAAACCTTGTTGTGCATTGATGCATCATCGATGAAGGAGCTTCAACCTTTGTTATGTCCACTCTTGTGTGGCAGAAACTTGGCTCCCCCACTTTACAACCATCCACCACAACATTACGAGCTTACGACGGGCGCTCAACTCAACCACAAGGCCTCTTAGTGAACGTACCCGTAGAACTAGGCGGAAAATTAGTTCTCATTGACATCGAAGTGATCAACGCCCAGCTTGACTACAACCTCCTTCTTAGACGTAGCTATATGTACAAAATGAAAGTCATTGCTTCATCTGTGTTCCGCCTCACGATGTTCCCACATGAAGGACGCGTTATCAAGATTGATCAACTCACATATTATGATCCTAATGCCTCCATAGCCCCTCAAAATGTGCTACCAATGATTGAACAAACCGTTCAAACTGCACCGACATCATTTGTCTCGTCAACTGGTCCTGGAATCTACACCAAGTCACCTATGACTTCCACATTTCCATTGATCCCACCACCTTTACCGATAACAAAAACATCCGATTTGTGCACCCTGTCGCACACCACACAGTAGCCTTCGTCACTACCACAAACACCCAGAGTGCCTACTCATATTGGAACAACGCCAATTCATACTGTCCCATTCTTGTTCCCATTTTTCGGAGTTGTCAGTTCGCCAGTAATGGCTACACTCAACCTTCTTGGTTTAACATTAGGGATACCTGTATGGTACTTACCTGCTCCAATCCCCCTGCCGACTCCGACTGTTATTTTACAATCGGTACAACCTATCCCTACTACCAACCACCCACCCCCTCCTGTCACTCATCTGCAAAACAGACCACCCCCAATAGTGACTACGACATCAACATCTAGAAACACCCCACCTCCGTTACGAAACACGGGGGGCATAGGCCCACAAACTTATAACACTGGACCCATAACTCGCACCCCCCTAGCAACCCCCAAGGTAGCCAAGAACCCTCCAACTATTCGCATTCCCCCTAAGTGATCGTTGTACGACGACGTAGGCCATGCCACTCATCAATGTCCACAATTACCTGCACTCCAAGAACATATGAATATGTTGGATGACGACACCGAAATTCCAGTTATAAGAATTGAGCCACCTCCTCAACCTCGCAACAAAATGCTTCGCACTAACCACCCTTGTACGATATGCAACATTTATGGCCATTATTCACACCACTGCCCTGATCTCCCAGATTATAGAGCAGCTTTATACGAGATGAACAATGCCAACTTAGAGATATCTCCTCCCCTCATCGAGGAGATCTACCCTCCGAAATCATCTTCTTCGGAAGAAATAAATACCATCTATATGATTTCAACCACATACAAACCCGAACCCATTGATTTATGGTCTGATTACTTTCATACTGATGAGCAAATTCTAGAAACACTCACTGCACCGGACTACCCTTGGGACAATATGCATCATCGATCATATTTCCTCCCTGAGGCGTCTACATCCACCACGAAAAACCGACTATCAGTCGAATCAAAAATATTTTCTACCAACTAAGGTTGATTGGTTCAAAGACCCCATCCCAGCACTAGATGCCTTCGAAGAGGGGAATATGTCCATCATTTCCCCTATTATACAAATAGACATTTCCACCACACCTGGAAAACCTAAGCTCATCTCGCTAGGCGCATCATGCACTCAAGCGGAGACTCAGGCATATAAGAAACTCTTCCAAGAGTTTCGTGATGTCTTCGCCTGGTCTTACACCAAGGTGCCTGGCCTTGATCCTAACATTGTGAAACAGCACATCGACACTTGGCCCAATGTGCCTCCTGTCCGACAGAAACAAAGCCCAATTCACCCGTCTAAGCTCCCAACTGTTAAGGCTGAGATTGAGAAACTCCAAAAAGCAGGATTCATATATCCTATTGCCTACACCGCCTGGGTTTCTAACCCAGTGCCAGTAAACAAGAAAGTGGGCACCATACGCGTTTGTACTGATTTCCGAGACCTCAACCTCGCTTGTCCCAAAGACAACTTCCCCACACCATTCATTGGCCAACTAATCGATGAATGTGCGGGCCATGAGGTCCTTTCTTTTATGGACGGTTTCTCCAGATATAACCAAATCAAAATCCATAAAGAAGATCAATACAAGACAACTTTCACTACCCCATGGGGCACCTTCGCCTATCGTGTCATGCCTTTCGGTCTCAAGAATGTTGGAGCCACTTTCCAACGCACCATGACTTATTGCTTCCACGATCTACATAGAATCATAAAATTTTATCTAGACGACCTCACCGCTCGATCTAAGAAATGATCTGACCATTTAGATGACCTTCGACAAGTTTTCTTGCGTTGTCGAAAATACAACATCCGCTTGAACCCACTCAAGTGTGTCTTTTGCATTACAGCAGGTCGCCTACTGGGTTTTGTCATTTCAGAAAAAGGCATCACTGTAGACCCCTTGAAATTCCAAGCCATTGTAGACTTACCGTCACCCCGCACATTAAGACAACTTCAAAGCCTTCAAGCGAGGTCCAACTTCCTCCGCCGCTTTGTCCTTGAGTATGCCACGACGGTCCACGGTTTCCTTCGACTACTACGTCTACATACTTGTTTCATATGGGACCAATAAGAAAAATCAACTTTCACCGACTTAATGAAAGCACTCACGAACGCCCCGTTGATCTCTCCTCTAGATTTCACAAAAGATTTCACCCTCTAGTTTCAGCATCCAAATATGCCATATCTGGAGTTCTTGTCCAAGAAGATACTACTCGCCAAGAGCATGTCATCTACTATATGAGCCAGACCTTGTCAGGCCCACCCCTGCGCTACCCACATGAAGAGAAGATGTCCCTCTCCGTGCGCTCATGATGATGCTTGAGATCATTTCTCGCTCTCACCTCCAGATTTTTTGGGCATTTTTCCCATGCCCCCTCGTCGCCTCGATTTGCGTGCCACATGGTCCGTCATCCGTTTCTGAAGAATCTTATACCGTCGGATTCAGTTTTTCACGTTCGTGATGATGCTTGAGATCATTTCTCGCTCTCACCCCTAGATTTTTTGGGCATTTTTCCCATGCCCCCTCATTGCCTCGGTTTGCGTGCCACATCGGTTGTTGCCCGTTTTTGACAATCTTTATGTCACCAGAATCAGCATTCCACACTCATGACGATGCTTGAGACCATTTCTCGCTCTCATCAATACCTTTTTGTTCGGTATAGTTTTACCTCTTTTTTGGGCCGAGCAATTCCTTTTACGAAAAAGGCACTTAGGGAGTTTCTGTTAAGCTTTTTTCTGACTCCTAAAAAAATGAAAAGATCTCCGAGCAATATTGCTTCCTTTCATGCTCGCTAAACGTATCTGAAAGGGCATCTACCTGGTATAATTTTACCCCTTTTCCGGACCTTGTAGACTAATTACGAAAAATGAATACTCTAGTCACATCGGTTAGAAGAGTTCTCCATTTGCATCATTTTATGCTTTTTCGGGCCTTGGAGACTAACTTACAAAAAAGAACACCAATGGAGTCCACTTACCGCTTTCAGACTCTCTAAACATGAAAGCCACCATGAACAATCACCATCCTGGGCTCGTAAAAACCCATAGGACAACACTCCACCACCACTACAGAGTCTTCTTATTGTTTTCAGACTCCTTAAAAATGAAAGCACCCATGAGCATGAACAGTCCTGGGCTCACAAAATCCACAGGACAATACCATTTCAGAGCACACTTTTATCCCTTCTTGGAGCTCATTAAAACTACGAAGAAGGACCCAATGGTGCTTCTCGGCACCACAACAGGTCATGTCTACTCATATGGCAGCTTCCCCATTTTGGTCACCTTTATTCAGAGTATTCTACAGTATGTCACCTTGAGAATCCCTCGATAGCACCCATCAGCTCGTCCCCCCCCCAGAGTCAATACATACCCTTCAGTCCTTAAAAGCTATGATCCCCGCACCTACAAGTCAGTTCCCTACGCTGCCAGGTCAACCATGTCATCATGCTCTGAACAAAGGAAGTTTGAGTCCACCCACTCTATGACCCCAGTTACTTCCCATCCCCACAAGTATGTCAGTCCTACCATCAGTACTACCACACTTCAGTTCTACACCTTGTGCTCCTATCAAGGAAACATCATTGCCTTATTAGTTGCTGGTCTCCCTTTGTCGACGAAAACCAAATTTATTCCAGAGGATAAACCTAGAGGTCTGTTTGTCTTGGACTCATCACCATTTATGATGAGTGCCTACGAATCATTTCAAGAAGAGTCCTTAGTGCCTCTCCAAATGGTTGTTTCTTACATGCTCGACTTCAACACCTTGATCGCATCATTGAGACTCGCACAGGGTATTGTTCCTTTCAGTTATTTGTTGAAGACCCCGGATACCACCCGACTCTTCCACATTTGAGAGTCTACTTATGGAAACAACCAGTTACATTTTTCCTATAGATATCCGAGTTGCACATGGCGACAGTATTTAGATGTACCCCAGTTTTATACTCCCTCGAGTATACAGTTACATATACTCCTTAGAGTTGACTCAGAGTCATTGAGTCCCTACAGATGTTGGACACCTTCAATTTCAACAGCTCATCAACCCTTCTGAGACCTTGTTCAGAACGGTTGTCGCTTTATTCCAGTGTATCAGTTATTGAGATCAGTCATGTTATGATCATGAGTACATCCCAAAATAGTGTCCCCTTTGGACCATTATGATGTACTAGGATATTTTTTTATGTCTTATTCAGGTCCCCCTTCTTGGGACTAATTGTTATGTATATGTCTTGGTACGAGCATGGGTATGCCCGCCTCGTCCATTATCAGAGATTTTTCCTCATTCATATTGAGGCCATGTAATATTTTTTGTTTTTGCATCTTCCAAGGGCCGTTGATCCAGTCTCCAACCAGTCTCTTCTCTTCCCCTAACCCCAGGAAAAAGAAAAAAGAACTATGATGTCTATCGGCCATACGATGAGCTCCTTCCCTCACACATTAGGGGGCAATCTGTTAACACCCAAAAAGTGCTCACTAGCTCATTTCCTTATTCACATGGCCCATTTGTCCACTTTTCCACCATTTGAGCCTCTAAAGCCATCAAAAGGTCACCAAAAGACCATAATACACCCCTTTCCCCCCTCAAAATGAATATTTTTCTTCAAAAAGCATAAAAAACCCTCAAAAAGGGTTCAGAATTCCCAAAAATATTAAAAGGGAATAAAAATATTCAAAATATTCAAAAAAGGAAAAAGGAGGGAAAAAGGTACCTAAACCATGTTGGTCAATACCATTGGTTTCCTCAAAACCATAATGGTATTCCCCACCACCAAAAACTATAAAAAGGTGGTAGGGGCTCCTCACTTTCCATCCATCCATCATCCTATCCTCATGCTGTCAAAATCTCCCCTGAGACTTTTGGCCATTTTCAGCATCTTGGAGAAGAGACCATTGGAGCTTGGAGCTACTCACCCTTGGAGTTGCTCAACATCATATCCTCACCATTTGAGGTATCTTGATACAAAACATCTATTCTTTTATTTCTTGTTCTTTCCATGAATCGTTTTTAAATTTATTTGTTATATGCACATGTCAGTTTAGATTTAGATTTAATTCATGATCGTTTTTGCTTTCTATATTGAAACCGCTATCACATTGTTGATAGGTGCCCATTGCACAAAGCTTGGTTGCAAAACCAAGCCAACAATCCTACACTTCCACATGCAGCATTCATCCTAATGAAGTATGGGTGAGAGGTTTCTTTCTAATGGCGCCACATAAGGATTATGAAACTCCTATCTCTCCTTTTGATGATGAAATGAATAGAGAACATTATTATTTACATTTGCAGTTGTTAAGTTTAAACTAGTTTGACTAGCAAGATTACTGAAAGAAACACAATCACAAGATAGACAAAGATATTAGCCTGGGAAACCCTCATGGGGTAGAAAACCTAGCAAAGCTTTCCTCAATAAGATGATCAACCAAAATACAAGATGTGCTCCAAAACTTGACCTCCTTCTTCTCTACCTCCTATGCAGACTTCTCAAACACAAGTGCGCCTCTTTCTGAGCTGAGCAAGTGTGTCAAATGAGGAGCTCTCCTCCTCTACTTATACTGATTCCTGTCTGACCAAAATCCCTAATGGGGCCGACCTCTCCTAGTGAAGTCTAATAACCCCTAAATAATAAACTCAGGGTCGACCCCCAGATGGTGGGTCTAATAACCCCGGTTACCACCATTCATCAGAGGAATAGACATCTCCGGATACATAATAGAATTACCTCGAAGGGATGAAACATCTCTGGAATAATAAAGTACAAATATAATATTCTTAGAAGTTACAATATTCAACACTCCCCCTTAACGAGAAGGATATTATAACAACATCTGCAGGAGCAAGGATTCATTGACTACATCATACATGATACATCTGTAAATCATCGGAAGCTTTCTTTAATACATCATCATCAGTAACTTAACTAGTTACTGGAACATCAACATCATCGTCGTCGTCATCGCACGATCATCAACATCGTCATCACACGATCATCAATATCGTCATCACACGATCATCATCATCGTCATCACACGATCATCAGCATTGTCATCACACGATCATCAACATCATCATCACACGGTCATCAACATCGTCATCACACCATCATCAGCATCGTCATCACACAATCATCAGCATCGTAGCAGCATACCCTACAATATACATGATTCATTTAAGACACCATAACATGTATAGGGACGATACAGTCCACTCGTCAACTTAGACAAAATCTAAGGACCACTTTCTCGGAGACATATGTCTACGGATCAATTCAGGGACCGAAGTCCGGGGATGATACAATCCCCTCTCGTCCACTAGGGACCACTTCTTGGAGACATCTGTCTACGGGTCAATTCAGGGACCGAAGTCCGGGGATGATACAATCCCCATCACGTACATTTTGAACTAGTGGTTCCGAGATGATGCAATCCCCATCACGTACATTTTGAACTAGTGATTCCGGGATGATGCAATCCCCATCACGTACATTTTGAACTAGTGGTTCCGGGATGATGCAATCCCCATCACGTACATTTTGAACTAGTGGTTCCAAGATGATGCAATCCCCATCACGTACATTTTGAACTAGTGGTTCCGGGATGATGCAATCGCCATTAGTCCACTAAGGACTTCATTCATGGAGACCATATGTCTATGGATCAATTCAAGGGACCGAAGTCTGGGGATGATACAATCCCCACCTGTCCACTAAGGACTTCATTCTCGGAGACCATACGTCTACGGATCAATTCAAGGGACCGAAGTCCGGGGATGATACAATCCCCACCTATCCACTAAGGACTTCATTCTCGAAGACCATACGTCTACGGATCAATTCAAGGGACCGAAGTTCGAGGATGATGCAATCCCCACCTGTATCCTTTTCAATACAGATATTGTTAGTACATCACTAGTACAAGTACATACAAGTATCCTCATCAATACATGTATATCATCAAAATATGTATCCTCATCAATACATCAATAAAACATGTATCCTCATCAATACATCAATGAAACATGTATCCTCATCAATACATCAACAAAACATGTATCCTCATCAATACATCAATAAAACATGTATCCTCATCAATACATCAACAAAACATGTATCCTCATCAATACATAAAGAGATAAGTAATATAAGTATTCTAAGTATAAGAATCCTAAATCTAAGCATATATAAATATCTAGGTTTAATAAACAGGTATCCTCATCATCGACCTTGCTGTTGATGAGGGAAATCTCATTATTAGTGACTGTATCACTCCCCCTTTCGAGAAGTTTCCCTTTGAACTATACCAAGCTTGTCTCGGAAATATTCAAATTTCACCCAAGACAGAGGTTTGGTCAATATATCAGCAATTTGTTATTCAGTGCTCACATACTCGAGCTTAATAGCTCCTCTTTGCACCATATCTCGTATGTAGAAATATCGGATCTCTATGTGTTTTGACTTATCATGGAACACTGGATTTTCTGTCATCTTGATACAGCTTTGATTGTCACACATGATCACAGTGGGATCCAATTCTAAGTCAAACACTCCAGATAATAGCTTCCGAATCCACACTGCTTCACAACTGGTAGAGCAGGAAGCTATATATTCTGCTTCAGCAGTACTGAGAGCCACACTAGATTGTTTCTTGCTGAACCATGAGATCATGGTAGATCCAAGACCATAGCATCCACCTGATGTACTTTTTCTGTCTGAGACACTTCCTGCCCAATAAGAATCTGAGTAACCATGTAATCTGAGTTCATGATTTCCAATATAATATAGACCAAAATCTAATGTACCCTTTAGATACCTCATTACATGCTTTGCAACTATTAAGTGAACCTTTCTAGGTTCTACTAGATGTTGACTCAGGGTATTAATAACAAAGCATATATTTGGTCTGGTATTTGTTAAATACATCAATGACCCAATGATTTGTCTATATAGAGTTATATCCACTAATTCTGATGAGTCATTAACTAATAACTTCAAGTTGGAGTCCATGGGAGTGGCCATGGCTTTACACTCCAACATATCGAATCTTTTCAGAATCTCCACAGCATACTTACCTTGATTTAGAAAGATTCCTTTTGGTTCTTGCCATACTTCTAGACCTAAGAAGTAGTGCATTAATCCGAGATCCTTCATCTCAAATTCTGAAGAAAGCTTCTTCTTGCATTCGATAATTTTATTCTCATTTCCTGTTAGAAATAGATCATCTACATATAATAGTAATATAACAGGTTCATCATCCATGACTTTGAGGTAAATATTTGGATCAGCTTTGCTTTTGATAAAGCCCATGCTTGTTAAGAAACTGTCAATCCTTCCGTACCAAGCTCTGGGATCTTGCTTTAATCCATACAAAGCCTTTTTTTCTTTCCAGTTTGCATACATAAGTTCTTCTATATTTAACCTCAAATCCTTGTGGTTGTTCTATGTACACTTCTTCTTCAATTACACCATTCAGGAAGGCTGTCTTAACATCCATTTGGTGTAATTTCCACTTCATCATAGATGCAAGTGCCATGATAGTTCTAATTGAAGTGTGTATAGCAACTGGTGCAAATGTTTCTTCATAGTCAATTCCCTCTTTTTGAGAGAATCCTCTGGCTACAAATCTTGCCTTGTATTTTTTAATGCTACCATCTACAGCATGTTTTATCTTGAATATCCATTTGGAAGAAACCACACTTTTATCTTTTGGTTTGGAAACTATATCCCAAACATCATTTTTCATTATCGACTGATATTCTTCTGTCATTGCTTCTACCCACTCTTTCTTCTAAGCTCCCTCTTCATAGCTAGTAGGATGTTGATCCACCAGATCACACATCAAGGCCACATAGTTGGATATTAGCTTTGGTTTCTTTCTTTCTCTAGTGGAGCCTTCAGGAGCTCCATATCTTTCAGCTCCTTGAATAATGTCTCTAGTCCATGCTGGCCTTCTTTTCATATATAAGTTTGTAATAGGGGGTTCTTGTGGTTCCAACATGTCATGATCTTCTGAAGTATCATCTTCAGGGATGGGCACAACTTCTGCGACTCTAGGCGGTATCTCTTCTTCATAGACTTCTTCAAGTTGGCACTTCCTATATTTCTTGAGAGCTGCTTCTTCATCAAATGTTACATCTCTACTTATTTCCATATGATGAAAACCTGGTATGTAAATTCTGAAAGCTTTGGATGATTCACAATATCTGGCAAATATTCCCTTCTTACCAGAAGGATCCAACTTGGTTCTCTTTTCTTTTGGAATGTGAATGTACACTGGACATCCAAATATTTTGAGATGACTTACCTCAGGCTTCTTTCCTGTGAACACTTCTTTTAGAGTCTTGAATTCAAGAGCACTATGAAAAAGTCTATTTTGTACATAGACTGTTGGCCTAGCTGCTTCAGCCCATAGATACATGGGTAGATCTTGGTCATGTATCATAGTCTTTACAACTTCCATGATGGTTCTATTCTTTCTTTCAGTAACCCCATTTTGTTGGGGAATATAGGGAGTGGTTAGTTCCCTCTTGATTCCAGCTTCTTTACAAAAGTCTTCAAAGTCCTTTGAAGTATACTCTCCGCCATTATCTCTTCTGATAATCTTGATTTTCTTTTCTGAGTGATTCTCTATTAGGGCTTTGAACTCCTTAAACTTTCCAAAGACTTCATTCTTTCCTTTTAGAAAGTATATCCAAGTCTTCCTTGAATAGTCATCAATAAATGTGACATAGTATTCATATCCACTCAAAGATGTGGAGGGCATTGGTCCACATACATCAGAGTGTGTTAACTCCAAGGTACTTTTAGTCTTTGTTTCACTCCTAGGAAATGGGTTCTTGATATTCTTCCCTTTTGCACATCCTTTGCATGTGCCATCATGATCAATCTTTAAGTCTGGCAAACCTATAACTATCTTGCTTACATAAGGTAGTGCCTTGTAGTTAATGTGAGCAAGTCTCCTATGCCATAGCTCATTTGGGCTAATGGCTTCATGTACAAGGGCAAATTATGGATGGCCCTTAAGCTTGTACAAACCGCCTTCTTCTTCACCAATGATAATTGCATCCTTGATAGATTTTCCTTTGGACCACATTAATACTTGTCCATCAATGAATGCAACCCGATAGCCTTTCTTATCCAATGCTGAGATGGATAACAAGTTCTTCTTCAATCCTGGTACATACAATATTTCTTTCATTTTCATGGGGGTACCAGAATCAAGCTTGTAGCTTGCTTCACCAATTCCCTTGATGGAATATTGATAGTCATCTCCTAGAGATACCTTTTGTGGAGAGGTCTTTTCTTCAAGTCTTGAGAGAGTCTTTTTCTGACTTGTCATGTGCTTTGAAGCACCACTGTCAATAAGCCATGTATCTTCTCCAGGTGTTATAGATCCAAAGAGTGCGGAGAATAGAACATATTCTTCTACATCTTCTTCTTCATTTCTCCTAGATCTTCTCTTGAAGAAGGCCCTTTCTTCTTCTTCTTCATCACTTCTATTCTTTTCTTGTGAGGCCTTTCTTCCTCTTCTATTTCTTCTTCACTATCATCTTTTGCAAGATGTGCTTGATGTCTTTTGTAATGAGAACCCTTTTTCTTCTTTAGAGGACAATCTCTAGCAAGGTGTCCTATTTTGTGACAAGAAAAACATTGGAATGAGGAGTAATCTCTTCTTTGATTAGTTCCTCTTTTCTTTTGAAATCTATGTGGAGAATGAGACTCCTTGTGACTATCCCTTTTGGAGTAGGATTGATTCCTTCTTCTCTTAGTGTGGGTGGCCAAGGATTGGTCATCTTCTTTGAGCAAGGCTTATCTGTTTGCAACCCTAGCCTCTTGTTGTACATAATCCTCCCAAACTACATCAAACTTCATACTTTCTTTTCTGTCACACATAGTTTGTATAAATGACTCCCAAAGTCTAGTGAGACCATTTAGAGCAGTCATCACAAGTTCATCTTCATCAAGAGTATCACCAATGGCATCTAGTTTCTCCTTGATTTGGGAGACCCTTGAGAAGTAGTCTTGAATGGATTCTCCTTTGTGCATCTTGGTACTCTTCAACTGAGTTCTTAGGTTCATCTTCCTATTGATGTTCTTTCCTTCATACATTCTTCCTAGGGCATCATACATTTCCTTTGGAGTCTTCTTGGAAGCCACTTGGGGAATCAAGTGGTCTTTAATAGAATCAGCTATGATTCTCTTTTCCCTAATCAAATCCTTCCTATGCTTCTCTTTGGCTTCATCTCCTTCAGGTTCTACAACTTCATCCTTGATATAATGAGCAAAATCATTATCTTCAAGAATGAGACCAATTTTGTATTTCCATGCCCATAAATTCTCTATACCTTCTAGTTTTTCTTCAAGCTTAGTGCTTGGAGCCATCTTCTCTTGGGGGAGTCCAAGAGATAAGAGATAGAGTAGTAATTACCCGGAAACTTTAACTTTTTACTTTTCCGGATCTGCAACAGAATTTCTAGTTTATTGCACTTTTGGTAAAACTAGGGTTTGACTTTCCCGTAGTTCTACCCAACCAAAAACCTCGATCCAAGGCTCAAAAGATAGATCTTTAAAAGAGTTATTCAGCCATGCAACCAGAAACCAAAAATACTAACTTTTGCAGAAACCCTAAATTTGGGAGAGAGAGAGGAATATAAATTCTCCTTGTGAAATATGTTCTATTTAGACTAGCTCTGATACCATGTTAAGTTTAAACTAGTTTGACTAACAAGATTACTGAAAGAAACACAATCACAAGATAGACAAAGATATTACCCTGGGAAACCCTCATGGGGTATAAAACCCAGCAAAGCTTTCCTCAATAAGATGATCAACCAAAATACAAGATGTGCTCCAAAACTTGACCTCCTTCTTCTCTACCTCCTATGCAGACTTCTCAAACACAAGTGCACCACTTTCTGAGCTGAGCAAGTGTGTCAAATGAGGAGCTCTCCTCCTCTACTTATACTGATTCCCGACTGACCAAAATCCCTAATGGGGCCGACCTCTCCTAGTGAAGTCTAATAACCCCTAAATAATAAACTCAGGGCCGACCCCCACATGGTGGGTCTAATAACCCCGGTTACCACAATTCATCGAAGGAATAGACATCTCCGGATACATAATAGAATTACCTCGGAGGGATGAAACATCTCCGTGTTAATAAAGTACAAATATAATATTCTTAGAAGTTACAATATTCAACAACGAAAACATCCTTTATTACCTTATGATGATACACATATTCATGTATGCACATATGGTACTCCTTTGAGCCCCTTGAAGGCTCATTGTTCTCTTTGATCCTTACTTGATGGGAGAGTTCCTTCATCAATTGTTTGGGTGAAAGGCCACATGGCATAATTACTTGAAACCTCCCACGCCTCCTTGGAGCAACATCCATTGATCTCATTTTATGACTCTCACCTTCATGGATGTATTGATGAGACTTCTTTGAGCCACTTGAAGTCTCCTTGTTTTCTTTGTTCCTTACTTGGTTCAAATTTTGGTGGAGGTTCTTCATTCACTTCTTGGATGAAAGAAAACATGGCTGATTATTTTGATGCATCTTACATTCTTTTGGAGTAGCATTATAGGACATGGGATCCTCACCTATGTCATTGGAGCAGATTTGATATGATACTTGATGCTTGTGTGTATGGGGCACATGATGATCTATTTGCTTGGATGGACAAACACATGGTGGATTCTTTGTTGTAGAATCTCTTTGGTATATCATTTTATGATTGTATTATGTTTCATGATCACATACCTCTCTATGTATTTCTAATGTATGGGATGATACACATTAGATCATGGGATCTTGGAATCCTTCACATTCATGTATTGTTATATATTGAAGGAATGCACCAGCTATGGGATCGTGACATTCCTTGGAGTGATAGACTACTGTAGGTGACAGTGATGATGTTTGGAGGAGTGTAGCACAGAAAGTGGGATCCTAGTATTGCTTGGTTCAGGTGTCTTAGATACTCTACATTTCTCAGGTTCATTTGGGACCCTGGGATCATTTTGGAACTCGATTGTTTCATCTAGAAAGACAGTTGGGGAGATGGATCTATCTCTAGAGGGGATGATTATGATCAGAGTTGCGCAACAACCGCAGGGTGGTTTTTTTTGGATATTAGTAGGGGATCTTAGAGTTACAGTGGAGGGCGTGTTTTTAGCAGACCTGGAGTTGAGAGACAATTTTGGCTTTAATATGATGAGATTCTTAGTAGACCAGTTGTTGGGGATTTGATTGAGTGGTTGTAGTATACAATCACTCTTCTTATTGGCATTGGTCAGGAGTTTTCCTATGTCAGTACCTTGAAGGACCATACATTGAGCAAAATGTTCTTCACCTCCTTTTGATTGGGATGGAACCATGACATCATTTTCAACCTTAGTATATTTCATATTGTGGGATGTAGATTTGATGACTTGGTCCACTTGAAATTGCAGCCTTATGAAAATTCATCACTAAGGAAGGAGGAAGAAAAATAAATGAGCATAAGTTGGGGAAGAAGAAGAAGTATTACCACTCCTAGGTTTAAATTGCTTGAGGACAAGCAATCTTGGGTGGGGAGGACTGTAATGTACCCAAAGTTTTTACTATGGACCACTCTATTACTAGGGAATTCAATGGTCTAAAGTCACTTCGACAAATTAAAGAAGAATAGTAAAGTAGTGAATTGGGTTCATGAGGCACTATGACAAACCAAGGTCCAAGGGAAAAAATTATGGAGCAAGGAATCATTCTCTCCTAAAAATCAATTTTATTAATATTTTGAGATAATTTGGACAAGGAGGGCTCATTAGTGGTGGAATGAGTCTAAATGTGTGGTGTAACTTCCATCCAAGGTGGAAGGAATCCTATCATGGAGGAATCTCATGGGTTGTAACTCCCCGAGATAAAAATAGAAAATCTATGACAACCTGTGACATCTATGACAAATTATGACAAGAATTAGGTCATATGACAGCTTATGACAACTTATGACAACCTATGATATGTTGCAGGTCCTAAATTTCTCCAAGGAGGGCGCTAGAGGATAAGGGTGGGTCCACATGCTAATGTAACTTCCCCAAAATCAAGCTAAGCCTCTCAAATTTGAATTTCCAAGGTAGATGGAGTTATTAATTGGACAAATAACATTATAGATGAATTAAATGAGTCCCAATGTGTCATTCTCTCATAAAAATACCATTTATTACTATTTTATTGAATATTTGTGAGAATATTCTAGAATGAGGGGGAATAGCTCCATGAATATTTATAAAAGGGATGAAGACACAAGTGAAAGAGATTTTGCTCATTTTTCTTTTTGTATTGGAGATCCATTTATCCTCTCAAGCTTGGGAGATGTTCCCCTTTCATTTTTTAACTAGTTTTAGTGGTGAAAGATTCCACCCTAGCTAGTAGAGAGGAGGGGATCATCTAGATCTCTTCTTTGTGCTTCATTGCAGCTGATTATTGAGAGGAGAAATCGCTTTCATATTTCTCTACAAAGTTTTATTGCAGTTTATATGTTCATATATAGTAGTGGGGTCGAATTCCTATCATTTGGAGTTTCTTTCTATTGATTTAGGGCTTGGATCGGTGTTGGTAGGCCGAAATGGTGGTTATGGTTTCAATACTTATGAGAATTTATGTGCTATGATATATATTCCATTGCATTCAGATCATCATTTCTAGTGGGAAACAATTTTTTCTCACTCGGGAAGGTTTTTGTATGCCCGAGATATCATCATTTTACTAAATCTACTCTATTCGGCATCTCTTCTGGTGGAGGGGTGCACCACTACTTTTCTGTCTTTGTATTTCTTGGATTTGGAGATTTTTTAAGAGACATATTTTTTGTACTCATTATATTTAATGTATCCATAAATTAATAATAAATATTTACAAATCCTTTCATCATATGGTGTTCAATGTTCAAGTTTATGGGTGATTTATGTGCAAATATGTTAGTATGGTTAAGCAATCTTAAGACAATGTGTATTAAATTTACATATAAGCTCTCTGAATTATGTTATTAAGTTATTTTTTTTGATTTGGGAGTGTCATAGTCGAATTGGATCTGTTTGGGAAGAATTGGGCTGATTATGAAGTGTTTGGGTCAAGTTGAAAAACTAGTATTCCAATGTGGGGGAAATCGAGCCAGTTTCTCACTAGTCTTGATAGGGTGTCTTTCATACTTCTTTGGAAGTTATCTGGATTCTATCAGTGGATCATATAGTTTTATTTGAGTCTATTTGAGTCCATGAAATTTATATTTGGAGAATTTGATTTGATATAGTAGTGTTTGGGAAGAGTTGGAAACCTCGTGTTTAGTGTGGCCAAAAATGAACTAGTGTTCCTAGTTTCTTTATCATCTTCCAATTTTATATCAGATCTGATTTGGGACACATATAAGTGGAATATAAACACATTAATGAGATTCACACCTTTAATGGACATCATAAATACACATACACTTGACTGTTGTTAAACGAGAACATCTCATAAGCCTTAATAAGCCATTGTTTGGGGAAAAGTTGAAAATCAACATAATCAAATTTGGAACCTTGGAGATAATATTCCTAATTTCTGATTGGGCACATTACAATTTGCACCTCCATATTTTTTCTCAATGTATAGACAAACTCCAAGGCCTTTCTGCATAAGTGTGTCTACAAATCTCTATGAGACTTAAAATTTCTACAACATGCACATCTCTTTTGCAATTGATCCCTATACTACCAAAATTCGCATCTATCAAATATT
The DNA here is from genome assembly GCA_027924585.1 of Larix kaempferi. Lineage (NCBI taxonomy): Eukaryota > Viridiplantae > Streptophyta > Pinopsida > Pinales > Pinaceae > Larix > Larix kaempferi. The sequence continues at coordinate 13,930,751 of BSBM01000050.1, read as the reverse complement.
CGATCAAATATCCATCATTTATTGAGACACCCCCAAAGCTACAAAAGTTGTAAGTAATCATTAAGGTGAGTTTTACTTTTAAACGTTTAATTTGATCATAATTTAATTCTAAATCTTCATGCATGCAAAGAGAACATTGATCATATCGTCCGATGTGGTCATCTAGGCATAAATTAGGGGGAGGAATTCGATAGGTACAAAGTAAGCATAGACTTAAGAGCATGAATCATCGATCAAAATGACCTGAAATGAAATGGATGTAATTGGTGAAGCACACATGCAGAGAAGTTTGATTTGATAGGATTTAGAAAAGAACATCGTGAGAAGATCAAGAATGATGCGGAAATCAATGTGGCATTAGTTCACTTAATGTGAACAACATATAAGTAAAGTTGGGATCATTCTCATTTTATTTCAAATTGATAAGTAGCAGTGTTAATTGTGCTCTGTTGCAAATTGGACGGGGAAGAAGTCGACATTGGCTCAACAAGAAAAACATGGGAAGAAAAGATGGACAAATCCAGGCAATCCCTACACACTATAGTTGATGACAGTAACTTGATATTTGATGCATATTTATTACTCCATTATGGGGGGTTTTGATAGTAAAAATTTAAATCTTTGGCAAAGAAAATAATAATAGGAAAAGGGGTGAAAGGCGAATTTTACAATTTAAAGAAACATAGTAATTGTTCAGATACAATAACGGGAGGATTCATCATACACGAGCCCAAAAAATACTCTAATCTGTATAAAAAATCTAAGGTAGATGAGGCCTTTGAAGAAGTCGGATGGATGAAATTTTTTAAGAAATTGGATGGATATAGTGACAAGGTCACTTGGGAATTCGCTCTCAACCTGAGAAAGATCAGTGATTAGGAATATATCATGAAGGTGAAAGGGATTGACATCACCTTGAATGAATATACCCTGAACAAAATAGAAGGCCTCCCAAAGGGGATGATATGGGACAAGGAAGATAGGGAGCTTGCTTAGAAGAATAAAAATAATTTTTTCAGATCATATGAGATCTTTGAGAAGATGAAGAATGGAATTTGAAGGGAGTCTCTTCCAGAACCTTGGGATGAGATCTCCCTTGATATAAAAAAATATCTCACATGTGAAGGGAGGTTCAATATGGTACATACCATTTTTCGTTTCCTACAACTAATGAGGAATCTCAAATGGAAGTAACCTAGGAGAAACCTGATCCTCCATGGAAAATTTTAGGGGCTAATCTTATCCCATGGGATAAAGTTAGGGGTTTTAAAATTTTAATATGCTAATTTTTTATTAAACATCTGCTAGGTTTGATTAGCACAAATTTTATTTATTTATTTTTAACAAATAGGAGGTTATCCCCATTGAATTTAGACAGGTGAACCAAGATATAACAATTTTTACCCTCTAAAAATCAATTTAAACCTCTATTCAACCACAAAAATCATTAGGAATCTCGCATTCACCCCCAATTTCTAGAAATAGCAGTTGCTAGGGGCTCTTTCTCCCTCTATGAATCATGGAAATAGAATTCATAGTTACATTTCTCCAAATTTTATGGGTTTAATCTTGTTTTGCAAGTTTCTTAATGTCCACATGAGAAGGGAAATTGATATTTACTATCAGTTCTTATAGCGTTCCATTTGCATCTACGAGAGTTCGTAATTCCATCGCCTTAGATCCAAAGTTTCCCCAAGAAACATGGGGATTGTGAAGCACGTGATCGATGATGCGACAATAATGTTTTTGTGGGTGTTTGGGGTATCATGCCTAGGGGATAGGATTTCATTCATAGCCGCGTATTTGGGCATGCAGGGGGGAATGACGCTTCTTATAACCTCTACCATTTTGTTTCTAGATGTGTTTTTGTTCCCCTTTCAAGGATAGGCCACGGGTAGAGCAACCTAGAATCCCAATGTCTTTGTTGCTTCTTTCGCTTTGGGAGTTGTTAGGTGTTTTGACATGGTTCTTGTTTTGTTTATTGAATTTTATGGTTCTAAAAGGATTTTGTAGTAGTTTGAAAAATCTTGATTTCAACTTGCATGTTGTCACTAGTTTTTATAAACCTTAGAAAAGAATGCATTCTTTGCTTGAAGCATGGAATTGTACTCTGTTTATTGTATTTGTAAAAGTAGTCCCAGATTTAGTCCAATCTTCTTCATTACTCTTCTACTAGATATGTCATAGTTTTATAGCCTTCCTTTCACGGATTTAGAGACTTGAACCAATGTCTTGACATCACCACATTCTCAGGGACCTACATTTTTTTTATTTTTGCATGGAAATATATCATTCATAGTGGGGTTGGTTTTTAATTAGTTTTGGAAGCATGTGGATAGTATTTGGTAGAACAAACATATGTTGACTAACTTGGAACACACATTTTCTTTCCATATAGTGGCAATTATTATTTTTAGAATAGTTCCAAGTAAATTGAAATAAAAAATACACATTTAGAGTTTTTAACCCTCTAATTTGTAGGGTGTGGCACAAATGAGGTGTTGGTGGGCCCTTGTAATATCATGGAGAGTTAAATGAGGATCAAGATGTTGGTGGGCCCTTGTATTAATATTTATTTTATTTTTCATGGTGATGAAAAAATTCATTGTTGTTTTCCAAGAATATTCCTAGAGTATGGTGAATTTCTGTGTACTGTGATAGGTAGAGTGAGGCACCAAACTACCACCAAAAGAGGGCTTTTTATGTGATGATTTATTAAGATTGATCTTATTTAGTATTTTTTGTATATTTTTCCTTATTACTATAATGGTTTTATACTTTATCAAAAAAAATTTCAAGACTTCATAATATTTTATAATTTAGTAAAAGATTTGCCAAGACTTTACAAGGTTTTATAATTTAGTGAAAGATTCACCAATATTTTACAAGGGTTTATAATTTAGTGAAAGATTTTCCAAGGTTTTACAAGATTATATAATTCACTAATATATTTGTCAAACAATTATATATATATATACCATTGATAAAATAGCCTTCATATTTTCCTATATATCATGGGGATTCACCCATTTATTATACATAGAAATTTAGGGGGGGTTCTTAAAATTTTCCTTGTTAGCCTCCATTGGTTACTCCTGAAATATGTAGCACTAATGAGTACCTAATATGAATTTGGAAATCCAGATGCACTAGCACACCATTTCCTAATCAAGCTAATAATGTGTGATGCCATGAAAATGCATTGTGCATTGTTCTAATGGTATGAATTCCTCCAACAAAAAGAGAATGAGATTTAGGAATACAAGAAGAATCCACAAGTTCCCTTAGATGTTCCCACGACATCCACTTCGGTGGATAGGAAGAGAAAACCAGGCCTAGAAGAATCCTCTTCCTCCCTGAGGATAAAAATATCTACATCGAAGAAGAAATATATGCAAGTGAAGGAGGCCACAAATAAGGTAGCCATGATGAATAGTATTGAAGAGATAGCAGGTGTATTTATCCAACTAGGAACTCTTTGATCAACCACTGATAAATTTTCAGACTCTACATCAGACTTGGTTTAGGTAATCAAAAGAAGAACTAGAGGAAAATGGGGAGTGAATGAGAATCCAGAATGGGCATCGGTAGTAACAGTATATGAGGAAGCGATGCATAACTCCCTTTACATGGAATTGTAGGATATTCCTAAAGCAAAAGCCGAGGAAAAAACCTTGGAAGAAGCCACTGGAAGACTATTACAAGAAAAAGAATGTAAAATTCAACAATTAGTAAAGCAATCTCAAGAGAAAGAAAAAGAGATCCTTCAATAGAATCATATGTCCCAAACACAGTAGGTAGTGAAAAATACTGGTAACAGAGTCCTCCACTAAGAAGGAATATGAAGGAAAATTCATGGAAAAGAAATTCCAAATCCAAAGAGTGGGGTACACTAAATAAAAAAGTTCGTTGGTGACCAACAACAGTAGGTTTAGTAGAGAACTGCAGGTGTGTAAATAAGACGCAAGACTCGAGAAAAAAAGGATAGGATAATTGGACGCCATAGTAGTCAAATTTCAGGAAATTTCCCAAGAGCTGATAGAATGTAGGCTGTTTCCGCCTAAAACACACTTAACCGCATAAAAGTATCCGACCCACTAGGTGTGTTCTTGAGGGGCAACTATGAGTTTAGGGCCCACTGTCACCTCGATTCCTAACTCCTCTGTTTAGACCCAACTCCGAAAGGTCAAGGGGGTTAGTCCCTATTTGCTAAGTTTCAATGGTTTTGTTTTAGGAGTTATAAATCAACTAAACTAGTTGACTAAAATTATATGAAAAGCAATCATGCAATGTGCAACAAAATATTTTAATGACAGTCAAACCTTCATGAAATTAACCCAATAATGCTATAATAATGAAACAACCAATTATTTACAATACCAGTGCCTTATCTATTGGGCTTTAAAATTTACAATAAATCGATACATGTTTAAATAATCGTACAAAATACACAATAAATTGCAATGATTTGCTTTCCCAAACTTTAGAACATTCAAAATTGCAAGAATTGAAATAAATTACTTGCTTGCAAAAAACAACTTAACTAATAATGAAAGATACTTAAATTTGAAATTACTTGCTTTGAAAGTAAATAACTTGAAATGAAATAAATATAAGAATGAGACAAGAAAATAAAATGTTTTGCAAGTGGTCCTGTAAATTTTGGTTAATTTTAAGTCTCACTTTGGATTAGGGGATTTAATGTTTGAGACAAGAATAGAAAAACCTAACTAATGTGACTACCTCAAACACTTATATTCTTCGATTGAGACAAACTATTGGGTGCTCAACAAGTGAACACAAGGTTCCCTTCTATCTCCACAAATCAGTTACAAATATTTCCAGGTGCTCAACAGGAGGGCACGAACTTCCACGAGGCGCCCAACAACCTCTACCACTCTAGCTCCACGGATTAACCCTTATTTTCTAAATTTCTAAATAAGTTGTTAAAGTGCCTATTATTCTAGCCAACTCTATATTTTTCCCTTTCTTATCACCCATGATCGGACGTAACGACAAGGGGAGTGAATACGGGGAAAAAGTGAGGCAAGGTTAATTTTTTAAACAAGCAATGGAATTGTTACTCAAAGCAAAACTAAACTAGCCGACATGATTTTGCAGGAGGGAAAAGCCACTTCTCATATAAGGTGTGGGAAAATGGTGAATCAAAGAATGAATTAAATCATATTCCAAGTACTATCCCTTCTTCTTTTGCTATTGAAGAGTGGGCGGTCCCAACTATGTTTGCATGCAATAAGTGGCCAACATAAAATTTGAAGACAAAATTTGAAATTTGAAATAAATGGAAGATCGGTTCAAGAGACTCTCTTGGCCCTTACAATAAGAAATAAAATTTTGTTGTATATTTTAGTGAGAAAGAAAGACGGGGAGATTTTTTGACCACTTTAGGAAATAGACTTTGGAGTGGTGACTCTTGGGAGTCATTCGCACTCTTTTCTACCCAAATTTTGATAGAGTTTCCCCTTGTGCTGTGAAAAAACTGCACAAAACAACAAGCAAATTAAAAGTAAAAATTGTCCAAAATCACTTTGGGACACTATGCATGTTAGTATAAAAATTATGTACAAAATTTGTGAAAATTTTATAGAGTAAACAACTTCAAATAACTTGTAAAAGTGAAGATTTAGACTAGATTATAAGGTGAAAATAGAGATAAAATATTATGCATAAATTTTAGAGTAGATAAGCGTTGATGTCCATTTTGTCATCAGTTTTTGTCATTAAACGTGCTCTGGTGGCACTACTTTTGTCATTTTTGGCATATTAATCCATACTTCTTGCTATTCAGACCGTTAATCAGACCCAAGTATGAGCTTATTTACATATCACATGAATCTTGATTAAATCTCATTATTTTATGGTTTATTGACAATTATCTCACATTTCTAGACATGCTTGGCATATAGTTTTTGTTCTAAAGGTTGTGACCGTCATTTGAACCTTCATTTAGATGCGCGTTCATGATAAAGACGTCTAGCCACATTCGAACCGTCGTTCACACCTGCGGAATCGTTGGTTGGAATATTCCGGGGCATTAAAGACAATAACAGTGACATGGGTTCTATTGGTAACGTGTCCCTCATGGTTCGTGAGCCTCCATTCTAGAAGATTTGTCCTCCTGTCAGCCCAGCTTGACAACACATCCTCTTCCCACATCGAAAGGAACCAATGCACAACTACTCGCGTTAAGGAGAACCAACGCCCGTGGAATCAGGAAGATGGCTAGTGTGCGGTGCTGAGCCGTTTCTGTAGCAATTAAGACCTCTATTTTTAGAGAGGTTGACCACTGAAAGGGTCGACCCTCTCTCTTATTGTAAAAATTATATAAAGATGCTTCTGGTGGAGAAACACAGCAGTAATTTTTATACATAGAAACGCTGAGTTAGAGAACGTTGTGTAATCTTTTTCAGTTAATGGAAGTTTTTGGTTTTTAGCTGTTGATGTTCTATTGGTAATTAATTTGAGTTAGCTTCAATCCCTGATTGCTAAGAAAGTCCCCTCAACAACCATAGGTTTTTTATGTATATTCTGTATTTCTTTTCTGCAAACAAATAGTTTTCATTTCTAGTATATGCACTTAACTTGGTTTCCTATAGATGCTGCTTTATTTCCTGTCATTTATTTCTTGCTGCTAATATAATTTGCTTTTTTTCATAATCTAGAACAACTGGCCATGCATAGTTGTTTTTTGTTTGCTTTCAGTCTTTCCATTTGCAATTAGATAAAGTTAACTAGTTAATGTTTCAAAGTTCAGTTCATAGTTAGATTTAGTTCTGTTTATTTTCCTATAGCTGTAGATTAGTTTCACTTACGTTTCATCCTTGTTTTATTATGCAATAGAAATAGTTTATTTCCTTAGATAATCATTAGTATAAGTTGCTTCTTGTTATTCCAACTTTAAATAGTTCGTTTATTGCTTTTTGTGCACTGTAGGTTCATATGCATAAACTAGTTGGCGTTAAGATCATTCAGTTTGTTCATTCTCATAGTTTATATCATTTTCTGTCATCCGGACTGTCTTTCAGACTTTAATATTTTCTGCATTGTTTTTATGCTTGTTTAGAATTCAATTTCTTAGGTTTTAAAATTGTAATATTTCTTGTAATTGATCAGCATTTATACATGTAATTAGGGCCTTGTTTTGAACCACATAGAGTTTCAATTAAGCTTCATATTCATTCTTAGTTTTCATCCATTTCCTTAACTTTGCTTTAGTTTGCTCTTCAAATCATGTTTCTTTTATCTTTGATTTCCTAACTTGTTACTGTTCTAGCACTTGTTAATTTCACTCTTAGTTTAGTTTACTTCATGTTTGTTAAGATTGATTGAGGACTAAACTTAGTAATTTCATTCTCCAAAGTACATTAGTTTTTATGGTTTATTGGTTCAAGCATAGGATTTTCTCTTTTCGTTCACATAGTTAATGAAGATGTTCATAGGATAGGATTTGATTCAGAAATAAAATATCTTTATCAAGTTTTCTACTTGCTTCTAGATCAAGTTCATTTTCAAGTAAATATCTTTATTAAGTTTTCTACTTGCTTCTAGATTAAATTTATTTCCAAGTCATTTTCTTATGGATAAAGAAATGATTACAATGTTTAAAGTTAGTTGTAATTAGACACTCTTTAGCTTGCATCTCTTTGTAGAAGTTAAACTAGATTTACTTCCATTTTGTTTCCTTGTCACATTTGAAAGTCATTTTGATACATTCTCTCCTGTTCCTATTACATTTGATACATTTCCTTATAATCCTCAAGGAGAATGGAATTAGGTAGTTTAGCTTAGTATTTGTTGACTGCATGAATAGTTTAACTATTGAATTTATAAGTAGATTTTAATTTTGCTTTAAGATAATATAGTTTCTTGTTTCCATAGTTAGTTGTCAATTGAATCATTTCATAGATAGGTTTCTAAACTCATTTATAGTCATTACTTTCTAATTCCTAGGTTAGAGTTTGAATCATTAATCAATAGTTTCCATTTTCATCAAAGTAGTTCTGTTTTTTATTAAGTCTTGTTTCCTAGAATAGTATTGTTGTTTTTATCTTTTAAGTTATTGTTCATAGAGTAGAGTAGTATAGATTGATACTATTTTGATCTATTAGTTTATGGTAGGTTTAATCAGTTTAGTAGTTGTATTTTTGAAGTTTGACTCGGTTTTTCATTTTGAAAGATATTTCGATCTTTTCATTATTAAACATTTCTAAGGTCGGTCAAGCCAATGTCTTAGGTACCATTCTACCTCAGCATATACTGTGCCACAACTCTAAGATTACCAACCCTAGTCGATAATTAAATATTTGGTGATTCCTTAAGACAGTAAATACACCCAACATTTTGGCGCCATTGCCGGGGAGTTGTAGATAGGTAGAATTCAGTTGTAGATAGGTAGAGTTTTCTCTTAAAAACTTAGTGATAGATTGAATTTTCCTTTTTGAAACTTATAAATAGGCTGGTGGTGGGTGAGAGGTAAGATGAGAGGTAAGAACCTGCGTATCTGTTATAACAGGCATCCCCAAAACCCAACAATAAGTAGTAATGCAATTAGAATTTATTTCAGTTATAGTTTTGTTTTCATGAATAGGTCTAGAGACTCAAAAGGTAGATATATTAAAACTAGCCTTCCTACTAAAATTCCTACTAGCCTATATGGGGGGCGTCCCACCCCAACTACTAACTCAGGAGAAAGGTATCGGAAGACACCTAAAGGGGATAGTCCTACTTGGAAAGCTAAGGAAATCCTTTTTGGAAACCATTTACGGGGAACCATATTAGAGACATCAGAGAAGTTTGTTCATAAAGAACTACCATTAGAAGAACCTCAAGATCATATTGAGACTAAACTTAGACAAGAGAAAATTCAAAAGGATAAAACATCAGAACCTCTTAACCCTCCATTAGATCTAAATCCCAAAGACACTACCTTTTCAATATTAGGTGGTCCAAACCTAGTAGACTTTGTTGATCCTGCACAAGTAGATGCTCTTTTTGAAAATTTTGTGAACATGGTTGTCTCACAGATTGAAACAACAACTGTAGGACCTTCAAAACTGGGCTCCCACATAGCTGGTAATTCTTCTCCTAAAAAGAGGAATATTCTCCCTGAAACAGAGCGTTGGGACATCGCATATTCACTAAGAAAGGAACCACCTAAGTACACTCTCTTTGGAAATCAAATCTTCATGGAGGATGAAAATGAAGATCATGTCCGACAAGATGAAGAAGAGGGAGAGGTTAGAATTGAAGGTACTTTTGGATTCCCTATATTAGACACTGCACAAGATGTAACCATGGAAAACATCCCTCCCTCCTCACTACCGACCTTTTATGGGAAGAGTAGTGAGGATACAGATACATTATTATTCGAATTTGACATTTTGTGTAGGATCTATAACTACCTAAGGATTACTGTAAACCTAAGGACTCTCGCAATGATATTTTCAGAATACAACAACTTGAATATGAGAGCCTAGAAGAATATCTCGAAAGATTTAACTATCTGTTACATAAATCCAAATATCGTGATCTTCGAGAAGATGCAGTAAGAACACTCTTCCTCAAGGGAATCTCAGAAGAATTCTTAGAAAACCTTAATCTCATGGAAGCAGGAGACATCTCTCATAAGTCTTTCACACAGATTTGTGAGCTATGTAGGAATTACTCTAGGAGCAAAGGAAAAAATTGAAGACACTTTTGAGAATCTTATACTAGAAACCTAAAAGGAAATACATCTAGTCCTGGTCAAGTTACAAGGGTAGAGTTGGGAAAACTATTGGAAAATTTCAAAACAGATATCTTAGGATCCATGGGTTCTCAATTAGATGCATTACAAGCTAAAAAGAGACAGGATGAAGAGCATTCAACAATGAGTGTTTTCTGTCCTAGGTGTAGAACTAAACATCCCCAACGGGAATGTCCATTGAATAATGTTTTAGTTTGTCACCTTTGTAGAGAAGAACATCCAACTGATAATTATCCATCGTTTCCGGGGTTGCAAGCTATATATAAGAGTGGAAACTTTGGTGAAACATCTAGGAGGCCTTGGCAACCTAGATATCAACCATCATATCAGGAACCATCATCACAATTTCCACCCTATTACCATCCTTATCAACCTCCTCAACAATGGAACACTTGAGTTTGGAAAAATTGGCCACCTCAGTATCCTCCTCATAATGCTTAACAACAACAATGGCCACATGGATGGAGAGGACAATATTATGCTCAACCACCCCCTCCTATGCCTAACTATCCTTACCCACCTAATATCCAACAACTCTTTCCTGGATTTGTACCTCCTTCACTACCCCCTATCACAAATCAACCTCACCATTTCCAAAACATGAATCCCCCAAGACCCACAATATTACCTACATAGCCGATACCAAATCCTAACAACAAGCCAACTCAAGCTCTTAACAACACTGGGTTGCTACCTCTTCCATCATATTCCATTTCGACCGCACTAGTGCATGAGATTCAACTGCGGTCTAGAAGAGTTCTACAAGATCAGCCCAAATCATCAGTTGTTATCCGAGAAGAGAATGAAGAAGAAGACATACCTAATGAAATTTTGAATGATGCCATTCTTGAAGATCTGGTTATTCCCCAAGCTTCAACACACAACCATCCTCAAAAAGAAGTAATTACAGGAGGAAAAGCACCCCCATATCTAGAGCGTTTGGTAATAGAGAATTCTGTAACTTATCTAGAGTATGATATCATTAATGAATTGAAAAATATTTGTATCAAGATCCCTTTGTTACAAGCCATTAAAGATATACCAATCTATAGTAAAGTGATAAAGGAACTCTGTTTTAAAAGACCGCGTAAAAAGAAAAAAGACCCTTCGAAGATTCATGTCATAGGTGAAATGTTAGATTACATAGCAAACCAACCTAGAATTCCAAAGTATACAAATCCAGGGAATCCTGTGGTAACTGTTATCATCAATAACACTACCATAGGAAATACACTTATTGATCTAGGAGTTTCTATTAACCTGATGACTACTACAGTTTTAGAAACTCTCCATTTAGGACAGTTCCTCCTCCCTACCCCAACAACGCTAGAATTAGCAGATCGCACTATGGTGCAGCCTGCTGGGATCTTAGATGATATCATTGTATCAATGGATTCATGGGAATATCCTGTGGACTTTATGTTCATAGAATCAAAGGACACTTCTAAAGGACACCCCATTATTCTGGGAAGACCTTGGTTTGCCACTGCTAATGCATTTATAGGATGCAGGGATGGAGAGATGATTATCTTTGATGGGTTATCTACAAGAAAACTAGCTTTATACCCACCAACACAGCCAGTAACTGAAAACTTGTTTTGGTTAAATTGTCCTTTTGGGGATGAGAACTTGGAAGAACTTTCCCTTGTTAGTCATTTCTCCTGGGCACTTCAAGAACATAATACCGAGAATGTGTTGAACCAATTTATCTCTTTCACAACATGTATAGACTTTCCTCAGTCTTTTTCCCAACTTGACCAAATATTTGGATATGAATTCCAAGAAAACATGAGCCTCTCAACATTTACAAGTACACCCTGTGTCTTCACAATTGAATAACATATAGGATCCTATACCATACCTTGTGAGGTTAGAACTGAAAAATTTCTACATATAAATGCAGGTTTAGATGAGAGTCAACAAAAACAATTACTAAAAGTTATCAAAAGTCAAACTAGAGCATTTGCATGGGAATACACCGACATGAAGGGTATACACCCAGATACTTGTATTCACCACATTTACACAGATTCAAACATACCTCCTGTCAGGCAGCCCCAGAGAAGAATGAATCCAGCCCTAAAGGATATAGTTAAAGATGAATTACAAAAACTCCTTAATGCTGGTTTCATCTACCCATTTTATAACAGTAAATGGGTGTCTCCTTTGGTAGTAGTTCCAAATAAAGTTACAGGGAAATGGCGTATCTGTGTTGACATTCGAGAATTGGACAAGGCCACTCTTAAGGACTACTTCCCCTTACCTTTCATTGATCAGGTGTTAGATACCTTGTCAGGGAAACAATACTTCTCCTTCCTTGATGTGTATAGTGGATACAACCAAATATTAATAGCACCTGAGGATCAAGAAAAGACAACCTTTACTTGTTCTTGGGGGACATATGCCTATAGAGTGTTTCCATTTGGCCTGTGTAATGCACCTACCACTTTCCAGCATGCAGTCCTAGGAATTTTTGCCGACCTTATACATGACTTTGTAGAAGTTTATATGGATGATTTTACAGTTTATGGTAATACCTTTCAAGACTCCCTTGATAACCTTGAAACAGTTCTTATTCGGTGCCAAGAAACGAACTTAGCCCTTAGTCATGAAAAATGTAAGATGTTGCTAACCGAGGGCATAGTTTTGGGACATCATGTCTCTCTTCAAGGTATCAAGGTGGATCCTGCCAAGATAGAAATAATTTTTAATCTTCCTCCTCCAAAAACTCTGAAGGAGGTAAGAAGATTTCTTGGCCATATAGGCTATTATAGACGTTTTATTGAAAACTTCACTAAGATAGCCGCACCTATGTTCAAGTTACTCATGAAAGATACAAAATTTCAATGGACTGAACCTTGTCAACATGCCTTTGAAACTTTGAAGGAAATGCTATCAATGGAAACAATGCTTAGGGGCCCCAATTTGTCCCTTCCCTTCCATATATCCACTGATTCTTCCGACATAGCTATAGGAGCAGTCTTAGGTCAAAAAGAGGGACAAACATCACATGCCACCTATTTTGCTAGTAAAAATTTGACTCGTGCAGAATTGAAATACACTGTTACTGAAAAAGAGTTTATGGCAGTAGTCTATGCCATCAATAAGTTTCGTCATTATATCACAGGATATGAAGTTTTCGTACACATAGACCACTCCGCCATTATATTTTTAATGAATAAACCAATCACCAATGGCAGGGTGACTTGGTGGCTTCTTTTGTTACAAGAATTTAACATCATTGTTGTTGATTGTCCCGGTCGAGAGAATGTGGTAGCATATTTTCTCTCTCGAATTAAAATTGACAATAATGCTGGTCCTGTCGATGATAGATTTCCAGATGAACATTTGTTTGTTGTGTCTGTTCGAACCCCTTGGTTTGCAGACATAACCAATTATTTAGCAATTGGGAAACTACCAAACCATCTCTCCCCACCCGAGAAACGTAGGATCATAGTTCAAAGTTCTAGTTATTCTTGGGTGGACAATGATTTTTTCGTACTGGTCCTGATCTTATTATTAGACGATGTGTATGAGAGGATGAGATGGTAGAGATCCCCCGTGCATGTCATGGTGGACCTTGCGGTGGGAATTTTTCTGATAAGAGAACAACATACAAAGTGTTGCACTCTGGATATTATTGGCCAAGCATTTTTAAAGATGCCGCCAAGTATGTCAAGGGATGTGACAGTTGCCAAAGAATGGGTAGACCTACACTATTTGATGAGATGCCCTTACAGCCCCAAGTGATGATTGATCCTTTTGAAGAATGGGCTCTATATTTCATTGGGCCAATTTCCCCTATGTATCGCAAGAAGAAGTACATCCTAGTCTGTACAAACTATGTCACCAAGTGGGTGGAAGCTAAAACCTTATTCTGAGCCACAGAGAAATCTGTGGTAGAGTTTATATATGAAGAAATATTTACCCGATTCGCTGTACCTAGGGAAATTGTAATCGATCAAGGATCTCAGTTTACCTCCAAGTTAATGAAAGAGATTACTGACAAATATGGTATTAGACATTGTAAATATTCACCATATCACCTGCAAGCCAATGGTTAGGTAGAGTCTACCAACAAAGTATTAGAAGCCATCCTGACTAAGACTATTCAGTTACACCACAAAGACTGAGCAGATAGGCTTCCAGAAGCCTTGTGGGATTATATAATCACTTGGAGGAATACCACTAGCCATACACCTTATGAAATTGTTTATGGTAAACAAGTTCTTCTACCCATTGAATTTCAAGTCAAAACCTTCTGTATGACTGCACAATTAGGGATGGATCTGGAAGAAGCACAGACACAACGAATCCTGCAAATAAATGAATTAGACAAGATTAGGCAAGATGCCATTCAACGCACAATTCTAATACAAAACCAACGCAAGAAGTGGCATAATAAATATATTAAACAAAAACAATTCAAAACTAGAGACTGGGCATTACTTTTTGATTCAATGTACAAAAAATTTAAAGGTAAACTAACTACTCGTTGGATGGGTCCATATGAAATTGTTACAGCTTTTAATAATGGATCTGTTAATATTAAGACAATTGATGATTCACAAATTTCCTTTGTTGTAAATGGACATAGACTTAGACTTTATCATCAACCAATATCTAAACAAGATTTTGTACAGAATGCCTTACAACATGAGGAGATGGAGCTGGTAGAAGAGGAAGTCATTCCTCCTTCTCCTGGTTCTTGAAATTATTTTGGGTTATCTTTATTTGTATATATGTAAATATACTTTTTTTTTTAAATAATAAGATTCATTTCTAACAGCTGATTGTATTTATACAGGAAATTCATCCTTATGATCAGCTTATGAAATTTTGTCAATTAAAATAGGAAGACTCTTTTCCTTTCCCTAATTTTGATAAATTTCATATGACTTTTATTTGTACATATGTTTTTGTTTTGAATAAATTTGAATCATCTAACAAGTGGTTTTGTAGTTTGATTACAAGAACCTTAATCAGCTCATGAAATATTATCTGAAAAAGGGAAGTGCTCTAAAAAAAACTCATAATGCATCTTAACTCCTTCTCTTTTGATTATTGTTGAAAATTGAAAATTTATAGTGAAAGGTTAAAGTGTTCTTTATATCATTTCTAACCACTTTCTTCTATGATTTTTCTTGATTAAATTCATTTTGTGCTTTTGTATATGGTATTTGATTCAAACATGCACATTCCTGGTTTATCATTAGAACAATTGCTTAAGACCTACTTTAATCATCATGATTTTCAAAAGTTCTATCTTACACCTATGGACTACGGGTTCATCCTAGACTCATTATCAAAACTTGTCTCTTAAGCACTTTTCAAAAGGTATCCCAATAGTAAGTGATATTTTCTACTTGTGGGGAACATTACTGATCTTTTATGAAGAAGATAGATTGAGAGGTTAAGTAACAACTTTAGGTTATTCTCTTTTGACATGATCTATAATCCAGGCTATTATAAATTAAGTTACTCATAAGGTTTGTCTGAAAATTTGAATTATGTGTTTAGCAAGCTCAACACACTCTAGTGCCAATTGGCTTCCTCATACTAAAAATAATTATACAAAGCAAACCCGCCGGGGTACTGAACAGGCTCGCTGGAAGCAGGTCCATGCTAAGTAAAATCTTAAACAAGGAAGCTCGGTAAATGCAAGTAAGCTCGTCGGGGTACTGAATAGGCTCGCTGGCAGAGGGGCTATGCTTGCATGGTACCAAGATAAACCCGTCGGGGTACTGAAAAGGCCTGCTGGCAACGGGGCAATATCGGGTAAAAGAGGTTTGGTTAATGCATCACTATGCACATGGCTCATCTAAAAAAAAACCTGAGTATACGAATACATGTTTAGGCCAATTATTTATACTGTCATTAGAGAATGGTTGTAAGTTGGACTTGGACCCTATCATCTAATTCAAACAATACCTAGGATATGATTATCCTAGAAATGAGACCCATAACTATAGAAATCTCACAAACTCTAGGGTGAACTTTATCTATATTCTTTGGATGACAAGAGATCTTTAAGATGAGTCATGGATGACTGGTTTTTCTATGGCATTTTTCGCATCGATTGTACTATCATTTGATATTCCTAAGCACTGTTATTTTTTGATGAATGTGCATATATGAATCATCTCCATTGTTAGTTAGTATTTATTTCTTACAAAACAATAACAACATTTTAGAGCTATTGGCTAAAGTATTAATTCAAAATATTTGAATATCAATCAATTTTTCTTTGATGGCTTGAGGACACGCCATATTTTTGGTTTGCGGGAGGTTCATAACTGTTTTTACTTTCTGAATATTTGTGAGAAGTTCATTTATAACTGACAAAATAATAGGTGTTTTAAGGAATAATGCAAGTAGCATAAGATTGTTCTGATCCATGATAAATAAAGAAGAACGCGACTGAAGTTTTAAAAAAGTAGGCTTACATCATCCTTTTGTGTGCTGACAGCCCCAGAAAAATTCTTTGCATAATCAGTAGCAATTAGATACAGCAGATCACATTTTGTATAGAAGGACCGTATGAAGGATCGAATGACAATCCAAATGAAGTGACAAATGAGGCAAATGAATGACGATCCGAATGAAGTGATGAATGATGATCCGAATGAAACCATAGATTATAACAACATGATTAAGCATGTTAAGATATCTAATTTTTGAATTTTGCTGGTAAAATCTAATTGACTAACCATACCAGGGATCAACCAAATGTCATTTCTGCACTCAATCTCATTCCTTTACTCATCTCGACTTCATCAAATGAATCGGTTAATCATGCATTATTGCGATTTTAAGAATCATTATATGGCTATCATATGATTTTAACCTTTCATTAAGTTATATGCATGTGATCTGTCATTGTATTAGTTAAACGTAATTATGATATTTTATGTCACCTATGCTTATAATCTCATGATGAAAATTATATTCAACCTGTACAAAGTTTACTTTGGACATGGTTGAATATATCATAACCAGACGAATCCACCAATGCACACATTTTCATGATGGTACACGATTCAATATTTTTGCATGATTGTTCGAACGTTCTAAATCTCCGCTTCACGATCATTTAACCGTTCAAACGGATCACATTTTAAACCAATTCCAGTGTGAATTCTACTTCATTCTGCTTGCCCTTATCTCTCATGAGTCTATCAAGCCACGTCTCTTGCAATTTCTTGCACCCCCTGTACCTCTTGCATCCATCCACCTCTGTCTAACAATGCCGATCCGTTACGAGCTTGGAAGCTACCAGGATTTTCTTTGCATTCCTGAATTCAAGGCGTGTCGTGAAGTGTTTCTTCGAGCGGGCTAGGGTTTGTTCCTTCATCTTCTTGAGGGCCACGATGACGATATTTCACTACTATTCGCCAAAGGATTCGATGGAAAAATGACTAAAGTTGGACATATCACCTTTCCTGTAACAGAGGAGTCTATTGCATTGGCCACCAAAATTCCCAGGGGGAGTGCCCATTAGCACAAGCACCTTTTCCTTCCGTGGACGGCTCACGAATTTTCTCTCAAAGCCGAATACCAACACGTTACAGGCACAAAAGGGTTCCATCGGGAGTGGGTTAATCTAGAATATCTCGAGCCCTTGACTGTTATCATCCGATTGATCACCTATGAAGGCAAGTACACCATTTTAAAAGTCTGTCACCTTAGATTATTGGCACATTTCGTTAATAACTAGGCCCTAAATTTCCCATTTTATTTTCTAAAGAGCCTAGAAAAAATGTCAAGTCAGGTTAGAAAAAATGTAGTTAACCCTGCTAGCAGTTTATACCATCACTGTCTCATAAAAATCCTGATCACCCAGCAGTTGAAGGAAAAGGGGCAAACGTGGGATAATTTTGTGTTTGAAATACTAAACCCCCATTTGGTCAAGAATCCCCTTGTCGAAGCCTCTGCCTATCGCAAGCGTCACCGATTTCAAACTTGTGCTAATGAGCCCGTTCAAACCCCTTCCCAAGCAAAAAGGGACACCAAGTCTGTACGATTTAGTAAGGATGCCTCAAGAGAAAATCACCTTGTTCACTCATCCTCCTCTCCTGAGCTTGTCCAAAAGGACACGGCCACAGAACCCCCACTCTTTTCACCAATACCCACTAAGTCTAGGAGGGAAAAATGTGCTCAGTCTGTCGTCCATACCTTCGTTCAGCCCATCGTTCAGCCCGTCGTTCAGCTGGTGCGCTCAGATATCCTTGATGACCAGATGAACGAACCTATCCTTGAATCACCCCTTCTTGCGTTAGCTAATGTCTCTGCCAGTTTGCTTGAAGCCCCTGCCTTTGAACCTGTTCCTACACACATTTAAGATGAGGACCCTGAAGAACACACTACCTCTGCTGATCCCGAACCATTTCTAAAGGGATCGATCCCTCACAAAGATCCTGAGTCTTTTGCAAAGCCATCTACTCCACTCCATCAGACTGTGGACAGATTGACCCAAGACATAGCACAGTTAAAAATCTGGAATGAGAAGTACGTTGAGATAATCTCTAAGCTTCGTGAAGAGAACAAAGAATTACGCTTACAAGTGAAGAGCGTTGAAGATTTGAACAATGCCAAAACAGTTTCCCACACTTCTCTCCGGTTGAAGCATGATGCCTTGAAGGACCAGTTCAAGAGGCTTAGGACTAAATCCACTTCCTCTTCCAAGTCGAAGGCAGCTGCTACCGCAGCTCGGCCTTCTTCCTGAATTCCTCTCTGTTTTGCTCAGTGGGACCTGGCATATCTCCATGTTGGGGGAATGTTGATGTCCATTTTGTCATTAAACGTGCTCTGGTGGCACTAGTTTTGTCATTTTTGGCATATTAATCCATACTTCTTGCCATTCAAACCGTCAATCAGACCCAGGTATGAAATTATTTACATATCACATGAATCTTGATTAAATCTCATCATTTTATGGTTTATTGACAATTATCTCACATTTCTAGACGTGCTTGGCATATAGTTTTTGTTCTACAGGTTGTGACCATCATTCAGACCTTCATTCAGATGCACATTCACACTAAATACGTCTAGCCACATTCGAACCATCGTTCAGCCCCCCGTTCACACTCGTGGAATCGTTGGTTGGAATATTTCGGGGCATTAAAGACAAAAAAGGTGACATGGGTTCTGTTGGTAACGTGTACCTCATGGTTTGTGAGCCTCCATTCTAGAAGTTCCGTCCTCCTGTTCGCCCAGCTTGACAACAATCCTCTTCCCACGTCGAAAGGAACCAACGCACAGTTGTTCGCGTCAAGGAGAAGCAACGCCCATGGAATCAGGCAGACGTCTGGTGTGTTGTGCTGAGCTGTTTCTGTAGCAATTAAGACCTCTATTTTTAGAGAGGTCGACCACTGAAAGGGTCGACCCTCTCTCTTATTGTAAAACTTATATAAAGACGCTTCTGGTGGAGAAATGCAGCAGTAATTTTTATTCATAGAAACGCTGAGTTAGAGAACACTGTGTAATATTTTTCAGTTAATGGAAGTTTTTGGTTTTTAGCTGTTGATGTTCTGTTGGTGATTAATTTGAGTTAGCTTCAATCCCTGATTGCTGAGAAGGGCCCCTCAACAACCAGAGGTTTTTTATGTATATTATGTATTTCTTTTTCTGCAAATAAATAGTTTTCATTTCCAGTATATGCACTTAACTTGGTTTATTGTAGATGCTGCTTTATTTCTTGATGCTAATATAATTTGCATTTTCAGAATCTAGAGCGACCGGTCATGCATAGTTCTTTTTAGTTTGCTTTCATTCTTTCCATTTGCAATTAGATAAAGTTAAGTATTTAATTTTTCAGAGTTCATTTCATAGTTAGATTTAATTCCATTTATTTTCCTATAGATGTAGATTAGTTTCACTTACATTTAAGCCTTGTTTTATTATGCAATAGAAATAGTTTATTTACTTAGATAATGATTAGTATAAGTTGCTTTTTGTTATTACAACTTTAAATAGTTCATTTACTGCTTTTCTTGCACTGTAGGTTGTTAGGAACCCATGTCTTTACTTTGTTAGTATATTGTTGTTGGACGCATATGCTTTGTAAGTCGTCCCGTAGTATTTGTTGATCCATAGTTTATATTAGCCAATAGTATTGGACACATATGCTTTGTAAGTCATCCCATAGTATTATATGTCCCATGGTTTTGACTCATAGTCTTGGCGCCTAGACTTAGCCCATGGTTTGTATTGACACATAGTATTGACCCATGGTATTGGCACCTAGACTTAATATATAAGTGTGTGTTGAGGCCTATGAAGGCACCGTGAAGTTAATTGTATTGAGCTTGCTCAAAGGAGGTTGCCCCCTCGAAGTGGGCTGTGATCAATATAAAAGTGATTCTAAGTTCTATTATTTTTTATATCTCGTGTATTTGCATTAATTAATTATTGCAGGTTCTTCACATATGGTATCAAAGCACTTTCTTGGGCTCGTTGGGTGGAATTTCTGCGAATTTTTTTTTTTTTGCATCTGTTGCAAGTTCGGATCTGGGAATAATCTCTATCCACTTAACTATGGGAAGTACTTGGGAATAAGCCCTAAAACTCATTGTGAGGAGCACCACAAGAACCCCAAAGTAGCTGGCCCATTGAGAGGACCTGCTAGCGAAATGGGCAATGACCCCTACCTGATTGACTAGTTCCCACCCGTGAGGTAAACCAAGAGCTGTCGTTTGTGGCAAAGCGGTTATCAGTTTTACTTGAGCCGTGGAGTGAGGGGTACTGCCCCAATACGCAAGCCGTCAGAAAACATTGGTGGTCGAGTGAATCCCCTGAACCGATAGGAAGCCACACATACCTGGGGTCCATATCTCTTTTCAGCTGAACTGTTGCCAATCAGTTCCGCTCCAGATCCAACCGTTTCAGATCTATTCTGAAAGTTGTTCTAGATCTAGTCGTCGTTTCAGATCTCGCCGTTTTCGATCCCTTCCGCGCCGCTATTGCCAATCCATTTCTTGAAAAAAAAAACTGTTTTTCGGCCATATCTCCCTTGTTTCAACTCTGTTTTCCCTTAAACTACACTGACATCCCCACAATCCCATTCTGCATATTTCATTCCTGAAGACCCTTTCCCAAATACTTCCCAAGACTAGAAATCCCACATTTGTCTATTTTTAAGGTTTGCCATAACTTCTTCAATTTTCACCCGATTGCCTCAAATTTTACCATAGAGTTCCCTCTTTTGAAATCCTCATTTTTTGCTTCCCTGTCCTTCAGAAAGTGTCGAAAACCTAGTTAAACCCCAATTACCCCTCCGAGTTTTTCCCAAATCCAAATTCCCCCTTACTAAATAAGCTTGTGTTTGTGTTTTTCTATCCATCCCCCCCCCCCAATAAAAAATAAAAAATAAAAAAATTACTAGTTATGGTTGTTTCTCGCACAGGAGCAAACACCATGGAGGAAGCACTTGCAGCCATCCAAATCAAACTCCAAGATCTGGATGAAAAATTTCTCAGCCTCCATCTTCAGCATTCAGCCATGAACAATAACCGACAGCCAGAATCTTTTGCAGCCACCGAGTTCTCTTCTTCCAGCAATTTTCGTGGGCTGAAGCTTGATTTTCCTCGCTTCAATGGTACTGATCCGACTGGATGGATATACCGAGCAGAACAATATTTCAGTATACATAATACTATTGATGTCCAGAAAGTTCCACTTGCATCCTTTCATTTGGAACAGGAAGCCCTTCAATGGTACCATTGGTACATCAAAGCTCATCCTGAGCCAAACTGGACAGATTTTTGCCAACTCCTTTTGCCACGATTTAGTCCTAGTGTTTTTGACGACTTCACAGGAGCACTCACTAAAATTTACCAAACTGGCATAGTGAGAGAGTATCAGATGGAATTTGAGAAACTAGCCAATCACACAGAAGGATTGTCTGATGAATTCTACGGGAGTTGTTTTATCAGTGGTCTCAAGAATGAAATCCGCTCAGAGGTCAAAATGTTTTGTCCCAACACAATTATGGAATTCCTAGGGTTGGCTAAGTTGGCCGAGGACAAGATCGCAGCTCAAAAACGCTCCAAACCCACCTTTGTTCCCTTTAGAAATATGGGTTCCCAATGACCTCCCATCACGCCTGCTCCTCAACCAACTCCTATCAAGCAATTGTCTAAAATAGAGATGCAAGCACGCCGGGAAAAAGGGCTTTGTTATAATTGTGATGAGAAATTCACTCGGGGACATAGATGTGTTCAACAAAAGCTCTATCTCTTGGATGTGGATTCTCCGCCTGCCTCATAACTTGATGAAGAAGCTCCAGATACAATAGATGATCAGGTCGACATTCAACACCCGCCTATTGACACCCCATCTCAGGATGACCCACCCAAGATCTCTCTCCATGCTGTAACCGGCATCACCACCCCAAAAACAATGCGAGTCAGGGGATACTTCAAGAAGCTCCCTCTTACCATACTCATTGATTTTGGTAGCACTCATAACTTTATTGATCCTCGAATTGCCAAACAGGCTGATTGTTTTGTCCATCCTTGCTCCAACTTTGAAGTCATGGTTGTCAATGGGGGCACCTTACCTTACAAGGGGAAGTGTCACAATGTGCGTATCTCTATGGAATATTATAACCTGCGCTCTCACATGTTTGCCTTGTCGTTAGGCGGATGTGATGTGGTTTTGGGCATTCAATGGTTACGCACACTTGGCCCCATCTTATGCGATTTTGCTGAGCTTTGGATGCAGTTTTCAGTCAATGGGGCACACCACAAATTTATGGGCTTACAACCAGGGTCTCTCTGCATCATTAGTTCACATCGCCTGGAAAACATATTTAAGAAGAATTCACATGGTGTCATTGCTCATCTCCATTCCATTCAGATGCACCCATCAACAGTCTCCACTACTTCCTTGGATAGATATGCAGGTGTCTTTGCTGAACCAATGAGCTTGTTGCCTTCAAGAGACCTTTCTGGTAAGAATTTAGCCACATCTACCTCTCAGCAGGAAATGATTACTATTTTGCATACAGTACAGAAGTGGCAGCCATCCCTATTGGGGAATTATTTCTGCATCAAGACTGATCTCCAGAGTCTGGAAACTTTCCTGGAACAATGGGTCTCCTCCCCAACACACCTGAAATGGGTTATCCAACTCATGGGTTATGACTATGCGACCACTTACTAGAAGGGTAAGGACAATATGGTGGAAGATGCTCCTCCTCGCACATTTGATGACCCAGTTTCTCTTACAGCTATTTCTCTACTTGTTCCAAATTGGTTGCAATCTATTCAACGGGGCTATCTCTTTTATGAACTCCATGCTTCTTCATCAGTAGGGCACTCTAGGTTCCTCAAAACGTATGAACAGGAACAATGTAACTTCTTTTGGCAGGGACTCAAAAGGGAAATTCATCGGATGGTGGTTGACTGTGATACTTTCCAGGTCATCAAAAATGACCCTCCTTTCGAGACTGCTCAAACCCTTGCCTATCCCTCCACAGATTTGGAAAACTATTTCTATGGATTTCCTAGAAGCGCTCCAGTGGTATAGTACCACATCTCAAAGGACACCATATGAAGCAGTCTCTAGACATGCACCACCAATTCTTCTTCCATACACCTTCAGCGGCTCCCCAGTTCAGGCAATTGACTCAATTCTTCGAAACCATGATCAGCTTCTTCTCATTCTGCAAGACAATTTTCACATGGCAAGAATTCAACTGAAACAACAAGCCAATCAACACTGTTCTGAGCGCACTTTTCATATCGTTGATATGGTTCTTCTTCATCTACAGCCTTCCATGCAATCCTCCCTGAAATTCCAAAGGCGCCAGTGGCTCGGCATGCAACCCGAGGATGCTACAGGGGACCCACTCCTTCAGATTTTGCATCAATTTCCACATCTAAAGCTTTGAGGACAAAGCTTTTTCTCAGGGAGAGGGGACGTTAGGAACCCATGTCTTTACTTTGTTAGTATATTGTTGTTGGACGCATATGCTTTGTAAGTCGTCCCGTAGTATTTGTTGATCCATAGTTTATATTAGCCCATAGTATTGACCCATAGTATTGGACACATATGCTTTGTAAGTCGTCCCATAGTATTATATGTCCCATGGTTTTGACTCATAGTCTTGGCGCCTAGACTTAGCCCATGGTTTGTATTGACACATAGTATTGACCCATGGTATTGGCGCCTAGACTTAATATATAAGTGTGTGTTGAGGCCTATGAAGGCACCGTGAAGTTAATTGTATTGAGCTTGCTCAAAGGAGGTTTCCCCCTCGAAGTGGGCCGTGATCAATATAAAAGTGATTCTAAGTTTTATTATTTCTGATATCTCATGTATTTGCATTAATTAATTATTGCAGGTTCTTCACATAGGTTCATATGCATAAATTAGCTGGCATTAATATCATTCAGTCTGTTCATTCTCATAGTTTATATCATTTTCTGTCATCCGGACTGTCATTCGGACTGTCATACGGACTTTAAGATTTTCTGCATTGTTTTAATGCTTGTTTAGAATTCAATTTCTTAGTTTTTCGAATTGTAATATTTGCTGTAATTGATCAACATTTATACATGTAATTAGGACCTTATTCTAAACCACATAGAGTTTCAATTAAGCTTCATATTCATTTTTAGTTTTCATCCATTTCCTTAACTTTGCTTTAGTTTTTTCTTCAAATCATGTTTCTTTTATCTCTGATTTCCTAACTTGTTACTGTTCTAGCACTTGTTAATTTCATTCTTAGTTTAGTTTACTTCATGTTTGTTAAGATTGATTGAGGAATAAACTTAGTAATTTCATTCTCGAAAGTACATTAGTTTTTATGGTTTCTTAGTTCAAGCATAGGATTTTCTCTTTCCGTTCACATAGTTAATGAAGATGTTCATAGGATAGGATTTGATTCAGAAATAAAATATCTTTGTCACGTTTTCTACTTGCTTCTAGATCAAGTTCATTTTCAAGTAAATATCTTTATTAAGTTTTCTACTTGCTTCTAGATTAAATTTATTTCCAAGTCATTTGCTTATGGATAAAGAATAGATTACAATGTTTAAAGATAGTTGTAATTAGACACTCTTTATCTTGCATCTCTTTGTAGAAGTGAAACTAGATTTAATTCTGTTTTGTTTCCTTGTCATATTTGAAAATCATTTTGATACATTCTCTCCCGTTCCTATTACATTTGATACATTTCCTCAGAATCCTCAAGGAGAATGGAATTAGGTAGTTTAGCTTAGTATTTGTTGAATGCATGAATAGTTTAACTATTGAATTTATAAGTAGATTGTAATTTTGCTTTAAGATAATATAGTTTCTTGTTTCCATAGTTAGTTGTCAATTGAATCATTTCATAGATAGGTTTCTAAGCTCATTTATAGTTGCTACTTTATAATTCCTAGTTAGAGTTTGAATCATTAATCAGTAGTTTCCATTTTCATCAAAGTAGTTTTGTTTTTTATTAAGTCTTGTTTCCTATAATAGTATTGTTGTTTTTATCTTTTCAGTTATTGTTCATAGAGTAGAGCAGTATAGATTGATACTATTCTGATCTATTAGTTTAAGTTAGGTTTAATCACTTTAGTAGTTGTATTTTTTAAGTTTGACTCAATTTTTCATTTTGAAAGATCTTTCGATTTTTTCATTATTAAACATTTCTAAGGTTGGACGAGCCAATGTCTTAGGTACCATTCTACCTCAGCATATACTGTGCCACAACTCTAAGATTACCAACCCTGGTCGATAATTAAATATTTGGTGATTCCTTAAGACAGTAAATACACCTAACAATAAGTGAGGAAAGTGTGCTCTTTATTCTTTAACACTTGAAGAAGTGGGCATCTAACCGAAGAATCCCACTCTCCAAACTTAGCAACCTGCAACTTGGAATATTTTTGCTACACAAACTAGAAAGAGGTGAGTTCCAAAAGATGAACTAAGAAATCATATTATTCGAACAATAAATGTATGAAATTCTTAATTACAAATATGAAAACTCATGAAATATAACATAAACGAGTAGATCTCACCAAGGAAAATAAATTTTCCTCTTTGGCATCCAACCACTTGAGTAACTATGTATCCCAGGAGAAAACCACCATGAACACCAAGACACACCAGCTTTCCTCCAAAGATTTTTATTAAAAGGACCAAATGGATGAAATTTACAATGGCTCACAAAATTGAGAGAAAAATGGAATAAAGAGAGTGAAATAGCATGATAGCATGAGATATTGAAGATATTGTAACCCAAATGAGGAGGAGGGAACTCCTTTTAAAGGAAAAGAGGGAGGAGAGATCCCATTTGCATGAGAGACACTTGTCACTTGGAGAGAAAGGGGGCCCATGAGGCCGATGCACTTCCTTGGGTTAAAAGTAATAAACAATTCGGGGGGGGAACCCCCCACCCATGTTTTATATTTCATTGGTATTCCAAGGGGAGGAAATCATGAAGGTGGGACCCCCCCTTTTGGCTTATTTCAATTTTTCTCATTTCCCATGGTGAGAGAGGGTTTCCCCCCTTAGGGAGACAACTTCAAACTCTTGAAACTTTACATGGGGGGCCTCATTTTTGCCTTTGATTTCCCTCTTGGTATATAATATGACTTTAGGAAACATAATTTTCCCTTTCCTAGTGACTTTAGACACTTTACAAAAAATGTTCATTTTAATTATAGGCAATTTTTCTTGTTTTTTTACTGACTTGGACAAACAATGGTCTAGACTCAAAATGATCCACTATTATGACCCCAAAATTGGTCCAAGGTTGTAGGGGCTATCATGCCATTGATTTTGAGTACACATACCCCTATTTATGGGCATTAGGAGCCACTTTTTCCTCTTTTACAATATAACAATTTATGGTGCATAACATTTTTTAATTACAACAATTTTAAAAATACTAGATCACAAAACTTAATGAAATTATGCAAGACTCTGGAAAATGTCTAGCATGGTAATATAAAACACTCATAGACCTTAATTACCCCATGGAATCGATCATTAGAACACCTTTCACCACTTTGGAGGAAATTTTGAGTTAAAAACTCAAATAATAAAAATTTTTAAAGAGCAAATTTAATTATCCAAGGAAAGAAACACTCCATGAAAGGATTTCGCTAATGATAAAGTCCTAAGAAACTAGGTTTTACAAAAAAATTACCATCATGCTGACATATCCTTACAAAATCCCCTGCAAGGGTGCAGAGATTTCAAGGAGAAGAAGAAGAGAAAGGGGCAAAAATTGCCTTGCTGAGTTTTCTAGAGCATGACAAATTTGCTAGTTTCACTTTTCTTGTCTTCATGGCACATGATTTCCCACCTAGTGGGATTGGTGGTCAACATTCTGGCTCCAACTGGGGGACGTGTGCTCAATCTGGTATCCGGGAAAGTAGAGGATATGCGAACTCTAGAATCTTTGGTTCTTATAATCTATAAAATAATCTCAACTTGACAAGAAAACCTTAGTAGCACAAGTTTTATGAAAAATCCAATACACCATAATTTGCTTTATTAGAAAGTAAAAGAAACTAACTAATGAAAAAGTATTGTTCATAAATAAAGAAAATAAATGAAGTAATTAAATGCTCACTTTAAAAATCTTATTTTCCTACTCTGAGCATGATAAAATAAATATCTTAGGTAAAATAAGATATCCAATGCAACCACCTAAGTATTTTATAAACTTTAAAGTGTTTTGCCTTGTCTTTGGTTACCAGGCAAAGCAAGGACACATTTATTAATACATGAAAACTTACATGACGATCTAGAATGGGCGAGTTGGATGGGGGATCATATGCATGAATAATGTCATCAAACTGCTTCTCAAACTGGCAGGTGCTCATACATGCTTCTTCTATCCAAGATTGGATAGGACTAATAAACATATATGCATGATGAAGCAGATCAACCACTTCATCAAATTGTTCCAAAGGGATTTTATGATGATAAATTTGTGTATAAGACCCTAGATGCTCCAAATCATAAGGAACGTCTGCATGCGAAGATGATGGCTGAGACATATCTTCATTTAACTACACCCAATCTGATTCTTCATTGTACTGCTTTCCCATGTCCTCATTACTGATACTTGTGTGCGGTTCTAATTAATCATATAAAATTTATAAATGCTCCATTTCCATATCAAAATCCCCCAAAGTCTCAAGATCCACACTCCCTTCTCTCTATATATCAAATATGGGACCTTTAGAGGTATCTGAATAAAAACCCTCCTCGATGGACATATCAAAGATGGGATTCTCAAAAATATTTTCAAAAGTCTCATATATTGGATTTTCCAAGAAATTCCAATAGTCATCATTCCCATCATCATCAAATACGAGAGAGTTTTCATTGCTAGTATCATATCCCTGGATACAACTGTCCTCCTCGTGCTCATTATCATCTTCTTCAGAAAAAAGGTCACAAGGAAGAAAACCCTCTAAACTATCATCATTACACAGAGAACAAGCATGAGTACCATCATGCACATTACATATTTCATCACAAGTTTCATTATAATCTTCTCTAATGTTTTTTTCTTGAGGTGGATTTGGGGTACAAATGTGGTCATCATCATTGAAATAATTATGAAAGCATCTCCAATCTTCGATATTATCTGTTGATGTGACATGAGGAGGATCTTCAACAATATCTTCACCTCGATAAACTTTTTCAGTGGGATCATCATGAAGGTGTTGTTCAATAGTGGAAATTATGGGTTCCCTCAACTTTTTTAGTTGGTCGAACCCCTTTCTATAACAATTTCCATATCTTCTTCACCATCATGCCACCTCTCAAAAATTATAGCAAGGAATTTTTCAAGGGATGTGATGCATTTATCAAGAATACCACAATACCATATCCAAGCATCCCTCTTGAGAGTATTGACAAACACTCGCATCATATTATCTTGATGAAGCATGTTGAGATCATTTCCAACCAATGAAAGAAAATATATGATGTGCCAAATAGTTGAATTACCATTTCCAAAAAATGTTGGAAGCTGAAAATTTCCCTTATTTGAGAGACATGGCTCACATGATTGGGAAAGCTCAGGATGCTTGAGAAGTCAATGGGAGGATATGCATTGGAAATTCAATCTATGGACTCTTCATCATCCATAACAGCTATCAGTAGCATATATCTGAATCAATCATACATTTTGTACTGAACTGGAGCTATCATACAATGAGCTTTAAAGAATTTACTATGTTGCATGGGCTCATCTACTCACAATCAGTCTCGACAATTTTATGAGAAACAGGTTTTTATCCCTTCAATGGAGTCGACATATGGGAAGAAAAAGTTGCATTATAAATCTCTCAAAAAACTATTTTTTTCTTTTATTTGTAATTTACAAAATAAAAAAGGTTAGTGGAGTCGCCAAATGAAAAATAAATATCTACTCTAAACATTCATCAAACAAAGCAAAAACAAAGAAGTGAAAACAAAATTCATACCTTGGGAATAAAAGGCTTGTCCCTAACAATGACGCAAAAAATGGTTCTGTCTAAAATACACTTAACCGCAAAAAATTCTCCAACCCACTAGGTGTGTTCTTGAGGGGAAACTATGATTTTAGGACCCACTGTCACCTCAATTCCTAACTCCTTCGTTTAGACCCAACTCCCAAAGGTCAAGGGGTGTATTCCCTATTTGTTAAGTTTCAATGGTTTTGTTTTAGGAGTTATAACTCAACTAAACTTGACTAAAATTATAAGACAAGCAATCATGCAATGTGCAACAAAATATTTTAATGACAGTCAAACCTTCATGAAATTAACCCAATAATGCTATAAGAATGAAACAACCAATTATTTACAATACCAGTGCCTTATCTATTGGGCTTTAAAATTTACAATAAATCAATACTTTTTTAATTAATCGTACAAGATACACAATAAACTACAATGATTTGCTTTCCCAAAATTTAGAACATTCAAAATTGCAAGAATTGAAATAAATGACTTGCTTGCAAAAAACAACTTAAATAATAATGAAAGATACTTAAATTTGAAATTACTTGCTTTGAAAGGAAAGAGCTTGAAATGAAATAAATGAAAGAATGAGACAAGAAATAAAATGTTTTGCAAGTGGTCCTGTAAATTTTAGTTAATTTTAATCCTCGCGTTGGATTAGGGGATTTAATGTTTGAGACAAGAATAGAAAAATCTAACTAATGTGACTACCTCAAACACTTATATTCTTCAATTGAGAGAAATTGATGGGTGCTCAACAAGCGAACACAAAGTTCTCTTCTAGCTCCACAAATTAGTTCCAAAGATTGTTAGGTGCTCAACAGGAGGACACGAAGTGCCACGAGGCTCCAAATAGCCTCTACCCCTATAGCTCCGTGGATCAACCCTTATTTTCTCAACTTCTAAATAACTTGTTAAAGTCCCTATTATTCTAGCCAACTCTATCTTTTTCCCTTTCTTATCACCCAAGATCAGACGTACCGACAAGGGGAGTGAATACAGGGCAAAAGTGATGCACGGT
This sequence comes from Larix kaempferi, assembly GCA_027924585.1. NCBI lineage: Eukaryota > Viridiplantae > Streptophyta > Pinopsida > Pinales > Pinaceae > Larix > Larix kaempferi. Next base: position 13,900,495 of record BSBM01000050.1, on the reverse strand, counting down.
TAATTTTTTAAACAAGCAATGGAATTGTTACTCAAAGCAAAACTAAACTAGCCAACACGATTTTGAAGGAGGGAAAAGCCACTTCTCATGCAAGGTGTGGGAAAATGGCGAATCAAAGAATGAATTAAATTAGAGTCTAAGTAATATCCCTTCTTCTTTTTCTATGCAAGATTGGGAGGTTCCCAACTATCTTTGCATGCAATGAGTAGCCAACATAAAATTTGAAGACAAAAACTGGAACTTGAAATAAATGGAAGATGGGTTCAAGAGACTCTCTTGGCCTTTACAATAAGAAATAAAATTATGTTGTAGATTTTAGTGATAAATAAAGAGAGAGGAAGAGTTTTTTAACACTTTAGGCAATGGACTTTGGAGTGGTGACTATTGGGATTTCTTTGCACTCTTTTCTATCCAAATTTTGATAGAGTTTCCCCTTGTGTTGTTAAAAACCTGCAGAAAACAACAAGTAGATTAAAATTAAAAATTTTCCAAAATCACTTTGGGACACTATGCATGTTAGTATAAAAATTATGTACAAAATTTATGAAAATTTTATAGAGTAAACAACTTCAAATAACTTGTAAAAATGGATTTTTAGACTAGATTCTAAGGTGTAAATAGAGATAAAATATTATGCAAAAATTTTAGAGTAGATAATTGAGGAAAGTGTGCTCTTAGTTCTTCAACACTTGAAGAAGTGGGGCATCTAACCAAAGAATCTCACTCTCCAAACTTAGCAACCTGCAACTTGGAATATTTTTGCTACACAAAATAGAAACAGGTGAGTTCCAAAAGATGAACTAAGAAATCATATTATTCGAACAAAATTTTTATGAAATTCTTAATTACAAATACGAAAACTCCTGAAATCTAACAAAAATGAGTAGATCTCAGTAAGGCAAATAAATTTGTCTCTTTGGCCTCCAACCACGTGAACAACTCTGCAGGACAAGATTAAACCACCATGAACACTAAGACACACTAGCTTTCCTCCAAATATTTTTATTAAAAGGTCTAAATGGATGAAATTTACAATGGATCACAAAAATGAGAGAAAAATGGAAGAAAGAGAGTGAAATAGCATGATATCATGAGAGGGTGAAGAGATTGTAACCCAAATGAGGAGGAGAGGCCTCCTTTTAAAGGAAAAGAGGGAGGAGAGAGCCCCTTTGCATGAGAGACACTTGTCACTTGGAGAGAAAGGGGGGCCATGAAGGGGGGTGCACTTCCTTGGGTTAAAAATAACAAACAATGGGGGGGAAACCACCCACCCATGTTTTATATTTCATTTCTAGGCCAAGGGGAGGGAATCATGAAGGTGGGAACCCCCTTTTGACTTATTTCAATTTTTCTCATTTCCCATGGTGAGAGAGGGTTTCCCCCTTAGTGAGACAACTTCAAACTTTTGAAAATTTACATGGGGAGCCCCATTTTTTCCTTTGATTTACCTCTCGGTATATAATATGAATTTAGGAAACATAATTTCCCCTTTCCAAGTGACTTTAGACACTTTACAAAAATTTGCCATTTTAATTATAGGCAATTTTTGCAATTCATTTATAGACAAATAGTGGTATATACTCAAAATGATCCACTATTATGACCCCAAACTTGGTCCAAGGGTGTAGGGGGTCTCATGCCACTGATTTTGAGTACCCATACCCCTATTTATGGGAACTATGAACCACTTATCCCTCTTTTACAATACAACAATTTATGTCGAGGGAAATGTTTTAGTTATAAAATTTTTAAAAATACTAGGCAAAACTTAATAAAATTCTGCAAGACTTTGGATAATTTATAGCATGGTAATATACGATGCTCCTAGATCTTAATTACCCCATGGAATCGATCATTAGAACACCGTTCACCACTTTGGAGGAATTGTTTAGTGGAAAATTCAAATAATTAAAATTGTTAAAGAGAAAATTTATTTATCCAAGGAAAAAACACTCGATGAAAGGACTTCCCTAATGATAAATTCCTAAGCAACAAAGTTTTACAAAAAAATGACCATCATTCTGACATGTCCTTACAAAATCCCTTGTAGGGGTGTGGGAATTTCAAGGAGAAGAAGAAGAAGAGAAAGGGGCAAAAATTTCCCTGTTGAGTCTTCTAGAGCATGAAAAAATTACTAGGTTCACTTTGCTTGTCTTCATGGCACATGGTTTCCCACCTAGTTGTCTTGGTGGTCAACATAGGCCTCCCTCAAGGGTGTAATCAATTTTTTTTTAAGGAGCAATGGTTATAGTTTCAGATGCAAAGGATTAAAGATAGACTCCTTGATCATCTCATAACCCCAAAGGATTTTGTGGATGCTTTCCTAGACATTGGAAACGAAGAAAAGGATCATCTCAATGAATTCTACTATGTGCACAGTTACATATTACCCCATCCTTTCAGATGGACCCCTAATCCTTATGTTGGGGACTTGCAACTCAGAGCACTGTGATCCTGTGTACTAAATGAGAATAAGAGAGTTGCTAAAATGAACAAATACCGGAGGAAGGAAAGTCACATCCAATTATGGATTAGGCTAGAGGATACTGAGCTTGAAGGTGTGATCTCAGGCCACCAAGAGTTTATCACAAACAATGATATCTTCCCCATCTTGAAGGAAAAGCAAGATGGTGCATTAGAACACTTCAAGAAGGTGATCAAGGGGAGTAGAGGCCAAGTCGTCAAAGAAAGACAAGTAAGGTGGAAGGATCTTCCACTTAGATTGAAAACAAAACAAATTCACAACCCCTCCAATATGATGAGGACTTTGCTCAAATCTAAGTTGTACATTCCCACTTGTTAGGAACCCGTGTCAACCCTTCTCTTTACTTTGTTAGTATATTGTTGTTGGACACATATGCTTTGTAAGTCGTCCCATAGTATTATATGTTCCATGGTATTGATCCATAGTTTGTATTATCCCATAGTCTTATATGTTCCATGGTATTGATCCATAGTATTGGACGCATATGCTTTGTAAGTCGTCCCATAGTATTATATGTTCCATGGTATTGATCCATAGTATTGGCGCATAGACTTAGTATATATGTACATGTTGAGGCCAATGAAGGCACCGAGAAGTTATTTGTATTGAGCTTGCTCAAAGGAGGTTTCCCCTTGAAGTGGCCCGCGATCAATACATCTATTCTGTGTTCTGTTATTTCTGATATATTGTGCATTTTCATTAATTAATTGTTGCAGGTTCCTCACATTTGGTATCAAAGCACTTTCTTGGGCTCGTTGGGTGGAATTTCTGCCAATTTGTTTTTTCACATCTGTAGTTATTCCTATCAATTGCAGGTTCAGATATGGGAATAATCCCTATCCGCTTAACTGTGGGAATTACTTGGGCATAAGCTCTAAAAATCTTTGTGAGGAGTACCACAGGAACCCTGAAGTAGCTGGCCCATTGAGAGGACCTGCCATCGAAAAGGGAAATGACCCCTACCTGATTGACTAGTTCCCACCGTGAGGTAAACCAAGAGTTGTCGTTTATGGCAAAGTGGTTATCAGTTTTACTTGAGTCGTGGAGTGAGGGGTACTTACCAATACGCAATCCCTTAGACAACATTGGTGGCCGAGTGAATCCCCTGAACCATTATGCAGTCAAGCGTACTTGGGGTCCATATCTATTGCCAGCTGATAAATCACATATTACATCTGTCTAGAGCTATTGCAGATCAATTCTGAGCCATTTCAGATCCATTCTGAAAGTCATTTCAGATCCAGCCATTTTAGATCCATTTCGAGCCGTTTTAGATCTAGTCATTTTAGATCCAGTTTGGAGAAAAAAAATTCTGTTTTTTCACCATATCTTCTTTGTTTTAACTCCGTTTCCATTGAACCTTCACTGACACCTTTGCAATCTCATTCTCCATATTTTATTCATGAGGAACCTATCCCAAATTTCACTTCTTGACGCCAAAAATCCCACATTTGTCTATGTTTAGGGTTTGCCATAACTTCTTCGATTCTCACCCAATCGCCTTCAAATTTTGCCATAGTGTTCATTTTCTATTTCTACTTCTTTGTCCCTCTTTGACAAATTTTCTCATTCTTTCACCCCAATTCTAAAATCCCCATTTTCTGCTTTTCTATCCATTAGAAAGTGTCCAAAACCTAGTCAAACCCCAATTACCCATCATAGTTTTTCCCAAATCCAAATTTTCCTTTACTAGAGAAGCTTATGTTTTTGTTTTTCTACCCATTCACAAAGAAAAAACTCCTGGTTATGTTTGTCACCTGCGCAGCAGCACAAATCATGGATGAAGAACTTGCAGCCCTCAAAACCAAACTCCAAGATCTGGATGAAAAATTTCTTAGCCTCCATCTTCAGCATTCAACCATGAACAATAAACGACAACCAGAATCTTCTGTAGCCACTGGGTTCTCTTCTTCCAGCAATTTTCGTGGGCCGAAGCTTGATTTTTCTCGCTTCAATGGTACTGATCCGACTAGATGGATATACCAGGAAGAACAATATTTCAGTCTGCATAATACTTTTGATGTCCACAAAGTTCCACTTGTATCCTTTCATTTGGAATAGGAATCCCTTCAATGGTACCATTGGTACATCAAATCTCATGATGAGCCAAATTGGACATTTTTTTGCCAACTCCTTTTGCAACGATTGGTCCTAGTGCTTTTGATGACTTCATAGGAGCACTCACTAAACTTCGCCAAATTGGCACTGTGAGAGAGTATCAGACAAAATTTGAGAAACAGGCCAATCACACAAAAGGATTGTCTGATGAATTCTACATGATTTGTTTTATCATTGGTCTCAAGGATGAAATCCTCTCAGAGGTTAAAATGTTTTGTCCCAACACAATGATGGAAGTCCTAGGGTTGGTTAAGTTGGCGGAGGATGAGATCACAACCCAACAACGCTCCAACTCCACTTTTGTTCCATTTAGAAATATGGTTTCCCAATGACCTCCCATTACGCCAGCTCCTCAACCAACTCCTATTAAGCATTTGTCTAAAGCATAGATGCGAGCACATAGAGAAAAAGGGCTTTGTTATAATTATGATGAGAAATTCACTCGGGGACATAGATGTGTTGAGCAAAATATCTATATCTTGGATGTGGATTCTCTGCCTACCTCTGAACTTGGTGAAGTAGATCCATGTAAAATAGGTGATCAGGTCGACATTCATCAACCACCTGTTGACCCCCTATCTCAAGACGACCACCCAAAGATATATCTCCATACTTTAGCGGGAGTCACCACACCAAAAACAATGCGAGTCAGGGGTTAATTCAAGAAGCTTCCTCTTACAATACTCATTGATTCCGGTAGCACTCATAACTTCATTGACCCTCAGATCGCCAAACAGGCTGATTGTTTTTTCCATCCTTGATCCAAATTTGAAGTCATGATTGCCAATAGGGGCACCTTACCTTGCAAGGGGAAGTGTCGCAATGTATGTATCTCTATGGAATATTATAACTTGCACTCTGACATGTTGTCCTTGGCCTTAGGTAGATGTGATGTGGTTTTGAGCACTCAATGGTTACACACACTCGGCCGCATCTTATGGGATTTTGCTAAAATTTGGATGTAGTTTTCCGTCAATAGGAAAAAACACACATTTATGTGCTTACAACCAGGGTCTCTCCGCATCATCAGTTCACATCGCCTGGAAAAGATCCTTAAGAAGAATTCACATGGTGTCATCACTCAAATCCATTCCATTTAGATGCACCCATCAACAGTTTCCACTACTCCTTTGGATCTAACACACATTTTGGATAGATATGCAGGTGTCTTTGCTGAACTAGTGGGATTGCCACCTTCAAGAGACCTTTCAAGTAAGAATTTAGCTGCCTCTACATCTAAGAAGGAAATGATGGCTATTTTGCATGCAGTACAGAAGTGGCGGCCATACTTATTAGGGAATTATTTCTGCATCAAGACTAATCACCAGAGTCTGAAATATTTCCTAGAACAACGGGTCTCCTCCCTAGCACAACTAAAATGGGTTATCCAACTCATGGCTTATGCCTATAAGATCACTTACAAGAAGGGTAATAACAATCTGGTGGCAGATTCTCTTTCTCGCACATTTGATGACCAAGTTTCTCATTCATCTATTTCTATGCATGTTCCAAATTGGTTGCAGGGCTATGTCACTGACTCCTCCTTATATCAACTCATCCAACGGTTGGCCAACAACCCTTCTACTGTATCAAATTACTCTTGGTATGGTACTTCCCTGATATACAAGGGTCATCTCATGCTTCCCCAGAGCACAGATCTTCAACAGGCTGTCTTCTATGAATTCCATGCTTCTCCATTAACAGGGTACTATGGGTTCCTCAAAACGTATGAGCGGGCACATCGTAACTTATTTTGGTAGGGAATGAAAAGGACAATTGAACAGATGGTGGTTTAATGTGATACTTTCCAGATCCTTCCGAGATTGCTCAAACCCTTTCCCATCCCTACACGGATTTGGACATATATTTATATGGAATTCATTGAAGGGATCCCTAAATATGGAGGGAAGAGAGTGATTTTGGTTGTGGTTTCCCGCCTCTACAAATATAGTCAATTTTGTGCCCTGGACCAGCTCTTACGTCCTCACGAAATCCCTTCTTCCATTGTCTTAACTCGCAATACAACTTTCACCAGTCATTTTTGGACAGAACTATTTCACCACACCGGAACCAAACTGACGATGAGTTCAAGGTCTCACCCACAAACAGATGGTCCGACTGAAATTCCCAATAAATGTTGGAAAATTATCTTCGTTGCTTCACCTCCAAACAAAAACCTCAATGGGAGAAGTGGATCCCTCTCATTGAATGGTGGTACAATATTGCATCTAAAATGATTCCATATGAAGCAATCTATGGTCAGGCACCGCCATTTTTTCTTCCATACACCCTCAGCAGTTCACCAGTTCAGGAAATTGACATGGTTCTTCAAAGCCGCGATAAGATTCTTCGCATTTTGTAGGACAGTATTCACATGGAAAGAATTCAAATGAAACAACATGCCGATCAACACCATTCTAAGCGCACTTTTCAAGTAGTTGATATGGTTTTTCTTTGTCTACAGCCTTCCAAGCAATCCTCTCTGACACTCAAAGGGTGTCCGCTTCTCTCTCGATCTATCCTAGAGGTATTAATTTAGTGGCATGGAATGAAACCAAAGGATGCTACATGGGAACCACTCCTTCATATTCAACATCAATTTCCACATCTAAAGCTTTGAGGACAAAGTTTTTTCTAAGGGAGAGGGGATGTTAGGAACAGGTGTCAACCCTTCTCTTTACTTTGTTAGTATATTGTTGTTGGACGCATATGCTTTGTAAGTCATCCCGTAGTATTATATGTTCCATGGTATTGATCCATAGTATTGGCACATATAATTAGTATATAAGTATGTGTTGAGGCCAATGAAGGCACCGAGATGTTATTTGTATTGAGCTTGATCAAAGGAGGTTTCCCCCTCGAAGTGGCCCGCGATCAATAAATATATTATGTGTTATGTTATTTCTGATATATCGTGCATTTTCATTAATTAATTGTTGCAGGTTCCTCACACCACTGTAGAGAAAATAGAGTTTGAATGTATTGGCCTTAGGATCAATCCACCCTTGCTATTAATTATCCCAGCTGTAGAGGATTGCAATAAAAAATCAGAAAAAGGAGCATGGGGAGAAGTGGCGCAATCCAATGTATACTATCATCCAAGGGAGTTGAGCAGATGTGTTGCTTGGAATGTTAGACCATAACTAGAGGGTCCAACCCAATAGTAGTAAGGAACAACCAACCTCCAACTTTGATTACACAAGCATGTGCAATGCCTTAAAGTAGTCGGGAGTGATGGGATGCCAAAATGGTGAGAATTACCTCATCCATGTCATGATTCAAATGGGTTAAGAATGGGAAATGGTCTGAAGGAAGTTACATTCATGATAGATATCATCACTTTTTGCATGTATATGTTGTTAGGATTGATGATTGATTTAAATTATTCATTTAACTATTTTAACTTCCTTATTTTATGACTCATGCAAGGATTCTAATGCTTTAACCTTAATGTGTCACCATTAGACATATCTTGATTTCTATGCACTAAAGAGGACCACTGACTTGCCATAAAAATGCGGGGGTTGAATATTCGAAGCGCCCACCTGGATATTCCTTTAGCAGGTATCACAAGGGATGAAGAAAATCGATGATGCAATCTTCAGTTAGCGCCACAGTGGATGGCACGCAATCCTAGTTTTGATTAAATCAATGTCAATAAATCATTTCACTTGTTTTTTTGTATAAAGAGAACAAAGAGGGGAAATCCAAGGGATTCCAATTATGCGATTATATTGTTTTGATAAATATACTATAAACTATTAAATTTTTTTACTATTATTATGTAATTCTGTTATACCTCCATGTTTCACAGTGTCGCATCTCCATCACAAAACAAGTTGACGACACTTTCCCTACTGTTTTAAACCATCCAGAAGAGACAGATGATGAGTCAACCTTGAAGGTGAATCTACCTGACAAGTTCTGACCCACCTAAGACTTTATCTACACACACTATCGTGCCTTGCTCATTTATCAAAACGCGGTACTACACACTACCGCGCTATGCTTTTTCCCCAAAACGCGGCAGTACCGCGTTGTGCTAAGACTGCAGAGCGCGGTACTCTTTTATTAGCCTTTTTCCCTTGGCTTGTGGGATTTTGGATTTTCGAAGATAATGGAAGATTGGGGTCCCTGATTCGATCTCAACTCATTTCCTTCGATTAGAAACCCTGATCCACTTATCTCTCCCTAGATCCACCCATCTCTCTTGTTGGTTAACCTCACCATTCACTATAAAAGAGAGGCATTCCATTGGGAAAGGGGAGGACTCTTGAGAGTACCAAACTTATGGTCTTGCAGCATTGTGGAGATAGATAGAGGAGAAGACACTTGGAGCTAGAGGATTGGCTTGGATATCAAGCACCTTTTGTAAGTATTCTTCAAGTTGTAATAAGATAACTTGTCTTGTCTTTCCCATTTCATGTGTATTGTTTAAATATTTAACATGGAATGTATCTAATTCAGATTTGAATCTAACATTTACATTCAAGGTATTTGGAAGCTGGTATGTTTGTTCTTTGATTGGTCTTAACAGGTTCTACATCGGAGCACTTGGATCAAAAAGCTAGAAGCGGGACAAACGTCGAATCGAAAGGTATGTCATATATCTCACTTGTTTCTGAACGCATATGATCTTGCTGTAAAAGTTAATTCAGGAATCTCAAGGTAGCATTTGTTTTGGCTTGTTTCTTGCTTTAGAGTTAGTTGAGAATCTACTTTAAAGTTAAGGGAGTTTTGACTTATCCGTAGGGCAGAATTCCGCATAACAAGAATGGCGACTCCGCTGGTTTTGATTACCGCTTGATTGATTCAGTTCACTGTCATTTATCTTTTGATTGTGAGTTTTTGTTGCACTTCAAACCAGTTTGAATCTTGGTCCTTTTTGACCTTTATTCACTCCTCCTCGCTGTATTTGTCTCCCTGTCTGATCACTGAGTCCCCTGGGTCAGCAACAACCTTGAAAATTTCATTTTCTTTTCTCAAGTTGCGCTTTTTCCTTACCTTGCCACAGTACCGCGCCCCCTGAATTGCCTCCAGCGTGGTAGTACCGCGTTCGATTCCCTAGTACCAGAGCGGTACTGTCACAGTGTCGCGCTCCAGTCAGACCATTACCCGCGGTAGTGTCTGCAAGTTTTTAAATTTTTTACATTGCTTGGTTTCCTGAGTCTCTCTCTGCCTTAGGTAGTCTTTGCTGTTTCCTGTTAACATCCTGATTATTTTACAGTCTGTGTGATCTGATTATTACCCAGCTTGTGAGCTTGATTGTTGATTGAATTAGTGGCATTTTTGAAATATTGGTCATTTTTCCAGTTTGATTGCATTCACTTGATTTTTTCACCATAACCAACTCAACACCACTGTTCTCTATTACTGAACCCTGTAGCTTTTACAGTCATATTATTATTATCATTTTCAGTAAATTAAAAAGTTATCATTTGAGAGCAATTTTGTTGTTTAAATTGAAAAAGTCTAGTAGTATTTTGCATAGGGAAATGCACCATTGATTTTGCCACAGAAATTCTCATTGTAGAAGCATTGTAGATTGTAGAATCAGTACATTGAAAAGAGTGTTTACTTCAGTTTGGCTTTGTTTATAAATCAAAAAGAAAAAATCTCTTGCTTTGATGTTTGCTTGTGAAAAATTTCATGCATATTTGATCGAAGAACTCTCTCCCTTCCTTAGCTAGATTTCATCGAAGACAAAGGCTTATTTTTTATTCATTCTCATTTGCATGGTTTGAGTCGTCATAACACCATCAAGTTTCACGTCCACTACCTGATTGAGTAAGACAGCCACTAAAATTAATCACCCTAATTAAACCAACTTTAACCTCACTTGAGGAAATCAAAAGAATTTGGTAGTTAGGTAGGACACCGGGGATAGGCATCAAAATAATTCCCCCTTGTCATTTTGATCTGAGACATAGTCGTTGTCTTTAGGGAACTAAAATCCTCTAGTACTTATTGACACGGTCACAGCTAGTTTGTGGAGGGGCCTCCTGACTTTTTTTAACTTTCAGGGGTTAAACGGCCGCGAGATTGAGAACCAGACGGACTCTGTGGAATACCGCACTCCACTTAGCCCTAAGGCAACATTGATCATTGTCTTCTTCAGAAGGCTGAAGTGCCCAAAACCTTTTCCGATGTGTCATGAACGAGGTAGCTTAGTATCTATTCTACTAGGGCTCTTTTACCCAGGATCCCTTTCAGTAGAGGGATATCCTTCTTATATTGGTCTCTCATGTTGTATTGTTCGACTTGGATTTCATCACCTTGCTAAGGATACAGCCTGTTGAGGTCTCCAGCTCTTAGTTAGGAGTTTGCTTAATATCTCATCTTAGTACAGGGTCATTTTTCTTTATAGCGACTGCTTGTTAGCATTCTGGCCATTTTTCTTGATCAGCTCACTTATTGAGACACCAGTCTCAGTATAGATTTTAGAGCTTGCTTTTTTGGCATGTGAGCCTTGCTTTTTCTAGCTCCTCTTCTGCACACCCGGCTGCATTAGATTTTTTGAGTTCTTTGTTTACGATACTGCCCCCGATTTTCATTTTCCTGTCATCATGTCAAATCTACCACGAAGATCACGATGACAACAGGGCCAAAGCCCTCCACCACCACCACCGCCACGGACTACTGGTCCGCCTGCATCATGCATTCCTGCTCCTCCTGGCCGCGGTGTTGGTCGAGGGAACATTCCACTGCCGATACGTACAACGGCTTCAGTTCCACCCGTAACTGCCACTCACAGCACAGTCTCAGAATCTATTGCAACTTCTGCAACCATTAGCATATCTGAGACCTCCACTGTCACTTCACCCACTGTCATTCCATATTTATCTGTCACAGTGGACACAGTTACCGCAACTGAACCTAGTACAACCCAAAGTACTAGACCCAAGGTCATCCTTCTACCGGATGTCAGCACTTCCCGTCCATCAGACACTTTTCACAATGATACAGACGGATCTGTTGGCACCACAGAAGGGTCCGACCAGGACATACCTGGCTTGATTTCAGTCCCAGGCGGGTACGTTGAAATCATTGAAGATACTCGACTTCCTAACACACCCTTTGAACCTGATTATGGTTTCATCACTTCCCAGGCGGACCTTCCGCCTGTTATCACTACGTCACCCAGTGTTCACTCGCAGGAAACGAGTTCTTCTAGCAACATACCTCGTACTATATCTCTACCCAACCTCCCTCCGGGACACGAAATCATGGCTTCCATCCAGTCTAGTATGGTTAGTCTACCGAACTCCCCGTTAGCATCGGCACGGTTTAGACGCAGCACAGAGAAAATGCTCTCGTCAGCTTCTAGATATCCCCCTGTTACTCGTCCTTCTGACTATAGGGATCCCAACATCCTGTCTAGCACAGAGTTTCGTCACTCCTTTGTAGACGACGCCGAACCTTCAGACGTTACCATACCTAGGTTCCTGCCGGATCCCCAAAACCTTTTCCAGGACATGAACTCGAACCTAGTTTTCGAGGGTCCTCCTACCATTGAACACATTATGGACGATGCCGATACCCCTGGGCTAAATTCCCCGCATTTGTTTTCATCACCTATCTTTGGTGCACATTCTATGAGGGATAACCCAGTTTTTTCCCCGTCCTCACCTGTTCGATATGGACGACCCCCTCCGCAAATCGGTACCTTTGGTGCCGTTGGCCAATCCACATTATCATATTTGACCAGCGGCGGAAGAACGCTTAGTCACACTGCTGGATCTTCCGGTTGGACCGGAGGATCACCTTCGGCCACTATTTATACTATTTCAGGAGGTGGACAACCGACTACAGTGGTCCCCAACTCTAACTACCAAATTCCCCCTGGTGGGCCATCAACCCAACCAGTTGGTGGACAACCTTTTGTTGGGAACCCTGTTCCAAGTCAACAACCTCCAACTGGTGGGCCATCAACCCAACTAGTTGGAGGACAACCTTTTGCTGGGAACCCCGTTCCCAGTCAACAGCCTCCTCATATAGGGCCATCCAACCTACCTGCTGGCGGACAACCTATTGGCTCGATCAAACAAGCTTCCCAACCAGCAGCGTCTACTCAGTCCGGTATGTACAATCCACCTGGCAGTGGGAAACCTTATTCCGGTGTTCCAACCGGGCCTTACTCTCAACAACCCCTGCCAGGCATGCTTCCTTCTTGGGATCCTCAAATCCCACAGAGTGGGGGGTACTCACTTTTTGGAAACTGGAACCAAGCTGGGGGGCAATCTCAGATTTCCCCCAACTTGAATTCTAGCTTCCCTTACCCTTCAGCTGCTACAACTCCATGGAACCCATCACTTCAATTCCCACTCGCTCCTCAAGCAGGAACAAGCCTTCCATGGACACCACCGTCGCAGCCACCCCCCAATCCTGCTATGGGAAATCCTCCACTTACACAGTATAGTGGCAACATCCCTGAAACACAACAATTCCAAGGAACTTGTCCCCAACAAGGAACAGCAACCATTCCTGGGTATCAACAACCCCAGGGTACCATACCCACTCAGCAGAACACTTACCAACCGGTTAACCAGATGGCTTACTATCCGCAGAACTTCCAGCAGTATCCCGCGGGAAACTCATATGGGTATAACACACAGCAGTATGCTATGCAGGGCCCTCCAGGGTTCTCTGCACCACATGGTTATTACTCATACCCGCAGACCAACCGTCAACTTCCCTTTTTGGCCACACTCGACTTACCTGATTTGTCGAGGCTTACCAACGATCCTATATGGCATGAACCTCATTGGCCACCTATTCCAGCCAAACTACCATCGGACATTCCCAAGTTCGATGCTAAGCCCGGTGAAGACCCCAAGAACCACGTGATGACCTTCCATCTTTGGTGTTCATCCAACTCCTTGATGGATGATTCCATCCAACTTCGGCTCTTCCAACGCACGCTTACCGGAACGGTACATCGAGCTGCCACAACACTCTTTTCATGATTTCAACACTTTGGCTATGCATTTTCTGACACATTTCCAGCTCCCCATCCGGTATGAGACTGGAACAGAACTGCAAACTTCACTGCGTCAAACCACTTCTACACATATTTCGGATCACATCCACGAGTGGCGAAGACGCCGTAGGTTAATTAAGGCACCTATTCCCAATCAGCTACTTGCTGATTGGTTCACAAAATCCTTTTTGCCTCCCATAGCCAGAGACATCGCTATGCGCCGGCCGGTTACAGAAGAACAAGCCATCTCGGCAGCACAGTACATGGATTTAGTATATACTCAATCCGGTACTTTACATGAACTTCTTCCACATGCATCCTGCGTTCACACTGATCCAACAAATCCTACTACTGAACCACCCATTGATGGTATTGTCGGTTCAGTCAAGGCTCGGCCTGTTACCAACTCGACGGGACAACAAGCTTCTGCTTCCCCCGCTTTTACCCAGGCCGCTTCAAAAGCTTCCACCTCTCCTGCTGTTTCCTCCGAAGTGAACGCAGTTCAATATACGTCACAACCATCCGGAGGAAAGAAGAAAAACAATCGTGGCAAACCCAAGAAGAACCAGCAGGAGAACCCCAAGCCACAACCTACCCAGAATGACCAGAAACCACGTCGGAAAGCTAAGTTTCCCTGCTTGATTTGTCAAGATGATCATAATACGCGTGACTATCCCTACAAGGACGAGGTCAACAAGTTCGTTAAAGGATCCTCTCGCCCGACAGTGTTAACTGACCCTTTCCCACAACAGCAACAGCAGATGGTTGCCCAAGAAACCCCACAAGGGGGCAACCCGACCAATCCCACCCGCGGAGAGACGTCCACAAACCGCGAAATCCTAATGACAAGTAATGAGGAGATTAATATCACCACTCGTTCAAAGACGTATGACAACCCCCCAAGTTCAAACAAACAATCGGAGATAGCCAAAGGAAAATCTCCCGTTGAAGATCCGATTCCTATTCCCCCTCCTACCGGTCATCTCCATATCGAAAGACTGCTGACGGACACAGTGCTACGCCCACCCAAAGGCACTATTTGAAAGGCGACATTCAATCCTAATGCGCGAGCTGCCCAAAACTACAACATTGTTGAGGATTTGGCTCAAGCACCTTGTGCCATTTCGACTCTCGAGGTTCTCCAACACTGCCCCACGCAGCGTAGAACCCTACTTTCAGCACTGGGGGCAATGGACCCAGATACTTCAAACTCCATCATGTTTAACTTGGAGCACGCTAAACCTAGGCTTTCTCACCAGTTAGCCTTCCAGGTGCATACAAAAATCCGTGGAAACGTCATCCATCGCACTGTGTTAGATGAGGGTGCTTCCACGTCGATTATGTATTTGAACTGCTGGAGAGCCTTAGGCTCACCCGAGGTCACAACTTCTCCCACTACTCTCAGGGCGTTTGATGGACATGGTTTTCAACCATATGGACTCATTCCCTCAATCGGTGTTGAACTGGGGGGCAAAACAGTATCCGTACACATCGAAGTCGTAGATGCACCTTTGGATTACAATCTCCTACTTGGTCGGAACTGGTTCTATGCCATGACCGCCATAGCATCTACAGTCTTCCGGATTGTACAATTTCCTCATGAAGGGAAAATTGTCACTATTGATCAACTGGATTACTGTATCCCAGACTCCCATCTGAACTCCGCCAATACCATCCCGTTATTGGATCAACCTCGGTACCGGTTCCAAGACATAGGTGTTGGTCTCATGAAGGATTCTTCCCTCATTGGAGTTTTTCCATAGCTGGGAACCCATCTTCAACCAGTCAACATGATTTCATCGCATGTCACCCCTTTCGATGATTCATGGGTGATTCCGAGTTCCACTCAGATTCTAGGCTATGGCAATTCCATGCCTTTGAACAAAAACCTTGCAGCATATGACGCGATCCAATCAGCCACAGATTGGGTCGACTGTTCTACTGATCACACCGTGGCACAGCTCTCGGTTGAAACTCATCCACACCCACCATTTTTTGATCCTCTCAACTTGATTTTTCCCACTG
The DNA here is from genome assembly GCA_027924585.1 of Larix kaempferi. NCBI lineage: Eukaryota > Viridiplantae > Streptophyta > Pinopsida > Pinales > Pinaceae > Larix > Larix kaempferi. Next base: position 13,884,887 of record BSBM01000050.1, on the reverse strand, counting down.
ACGAATCAATCATGGAGGTTATGTGCGGTGATGAGCCACCATGGGGAGATTTTCATCATCGATCTTCATTCCCCACCATTCAGTCACTTGAGCCTGATACCAAATCCAGCGCTTCACTTGGGATGGTTCAAACCAAGTTCCCCACTTCCCTCGACGAGGTATTTTCCGAAGGAAACTTGGCCAATCTTATGGCAACCACTCCCATCGATATTTCAGTGAAGCCTGGTATCGTGGAAAACGTACACATTGGCAAAACATGTACTCCCCTCGAAACGGAGTTCTATACTCCCTACTTTAAAACTTTCCACGATGTTTTTGCTTGGATTTATGAAGAGATGCCAGGAATTGACCCCTGGATCGTGGTCCATGAAATTCCAACTTTCCCTGGCGCCCGACCTGTTCGGAAAAAGCTTCGACCCATTCATCCTCGTAAGGCAGCCGCCATTAAAGCAGAAGTTGAAAAACTTTTGCGTGCTGGTTTTATCTATCCTGTCCCATTGACAGAATGGGTATCCAACATTGTTCCCGTAGCCAAGAAACAGGGAACGATTAGAGTCTGTGTTGATTACCGTGATTTGAACAAGGCTTGTCCCAAGGACAACTACCCAACTCCGTTTATCGACCAGATCATCGATAACTGTGTCGAAAGTGTTATCTTTTCATTTATGGATGGCTTCTCTGGCTATAATCAGATCGATATCCTCCCAGCCGAACAGCACAAAACGGCCTTTATCTGCCCTTGGGGGATCTTTGCATAACGAAAGTTACCTTTTGGCCTGAAAAATGCCGGGGCAACTTTCCAACGGGCGATGTCCTACGCATTTCATGACATCAAACATATTGTAGAGCCATATCTTGATGATCTTCCCGCTCATTCTCGGACTCGGGAAGACCATCCAGACCACTTGAGTGCCATTTTCGAAAGGTGCCGACGCTATAATATACGTTTGAACCCGCATAAGTGCATTTTTTGTGTAGAAGCCGGAAAACTGTTGGGCTTCATAGTCTCCAAAGGAGGGATACGTTTAGATCCTGCAAAGGTAGCAGCTATTTTAGCCCTACCTTCACCTACCAATATTCCAGAACTTCAATGTTTGCAAGGGAATGCAAACTTTCTACACCGTTTTATCTGCAATCTGTCCGAGATAACAAAAGGCTACATGCGGCTTCTCAAGAAGAATGTTCCCTTTATCAGGGATGACGAAGCCCAACGCTCCTTTGACAATTTAAAGGTAGCCTTAACCAAAGATCCTGTGATTCAACCCCCCGATTACACACGGGACTACATTCTGTATCTCGCAGCCTCGACTTCCACCATTGGTATGGTGCTAGTCCAGGAAGACCAAAACGGTATAGAACATGTGGTATACTATCTCAGTAAGAGTCTTCTTGACTCCGAATCTCGATATTCACATGTTGAAAAGCTGGCTCTGGCAACAGTATTTGCTGTCCAGAGATTCCGTCACTACATCTTACTCCGTCGGACCACTGTTATAGCCGACTTCAACCCAATGTATTACATCCTCACACGTCAAGTGCTTGGTGGAAAATACTCTCGTTGGATTGTCATCCTTCAGGAGTTTGACTTGGAGTTTTTCAAGGCTAAGTCCAAGAAGTCTTTGGTCTTCGCGTAATTAATTTGTAACTTGCCCCGTGCTACTGAGCAATCCGAGCCTATTGATTCTCTTCTTGACGAATCATTGTTCCTCATTAGCACGTCTGATTCGTGGTACGGGGATATTCTTTTATATCTCCAAACCCAACGCTTCCGTCTTGACCTCACTCACGACGAACAGCGACGCGTCCGACATCACGCAAAATACTACCTCATAGTCAACGATACTCTTTATCGACGTGGTGTCGACACCATTCTCCGACGTTGTTTGACCTTAGATGAGGCGGAACGCGTACTTAATGACTGCCACGCCGGAGCATGTGGTGGTCATCTCTCTGGGATGGCTACGACCCATAAAATACTGCGAGCAGGATACTTCTGGCCCTCAATTTTCAAAGACTGCATTGAAACAGTAAAGAAGTGTCCGCCATGCCAATTCTTTCATAGTAAAACACGCTCGCACCCTGCTCCCCTCCATCCTGTTGTTGCCGTCGGCCCTTTTTCCAAATGGGGCATAGATTTCATGCACTGTAAGCCCACTTCAGCCGGGGGGCATAACTATGTCATAGTAGCTGTCGACTATTTTACAAAATGGGCTGAAGCAATGCCTACATATGCTGAGGACGGAAAAACAGCAGCGCAGTTCATATTCAATCATATTATAGCTAGATTCAGTGTCCCACAGTCTATTGTGACCGATCATGGTTCCCATTTCAGGAACCATATGATCGAAGAACTAAGTGCCAAACTGGGTTTTCGCCATGAAAACTCAACCCCGTATTACCCACAAGCTAATGGCCAGGTTGAAGCCATTAATAAAGTCCTGAAACGAATGATTCAGCGCATTGTGGGTACCCAGAAATCCAATTGGCACTCAGCTATGTTCTCAGCACTGTGGGCATACCGAACCTTAGTGAAAAGTGCTACTGGGTTTACACCATTTCAACTGGTGTACGACCTAGAATCCATTCTCCCGATTGAATGTGAAATTCCATCACTCAAGATAGCCATAGAGATACTTCCACACACTACTTCCGAAGAGGAACGGTTTCTATACCTAGCTAAGCTAGATGAAACCCGCCGCGACGCTTCTTTGGCTAATGAAGCTCACAAAAAACACGTCAAAGCTCAATACGACAAATCCGTTCAACCTCGGATCTTCAATGAGGGTGACCTCATACTTACATATGATTAGATGCATGATAAGCTTGGAAAAGGTAAACTTGAATCTATGTGGTACGACCCCTTCATTGTAAAACGTGTCTTAGAAAAAGGAGCCTATGAACTAATCGATTGTGATGGTACGCCATTGGCACGGCCCCGCAACGGGCTATACCTCAAACGTTTCTACGCGTGAGGTTACCCTATGCGGGTTACTTGTTGTACATAATGTACTTAGTTTGCTTTTGCTTTCTTTTTGGTGTGCGCGTGGACCTCATGTATCCACTCTTACTTTGACTCGTGACTTTATGCGCAGATGTCTGCCTACTTTGGATTCGCCGACGGTGCAAGCCGACATACCCGAAATCTCGCTTCCGTAGCATGGGTAATCTATTCTCCCACTGGCGAGTTGATTTCTTCAGGAGCCAATTGTTTAGGTCCTGCAACCAACAATATCGCGGAGTACCATGCAGTCATTGGTCTCTTGACGGAGGTTGCTTCACTCGGGATTGACTCCTTATCAATCTTTTTAGACTCCCAACTCGTGGTTTCTCATCTAAACCATGTTTACATAGTTCGCGATCCTACACTACTTCGTTTATTTCGGAGAGTACGCCTCTTGGAATGATCATTTAATTTTATCACATATCAACACATACCGAGAGAATTCAATTGTATTGCTGATTCATTAGCTAATTACATTTTGGATTGGCATCTTGCCCACACATAAACACATCATAAAAAATAAAATACACAATTCATTGTAAATATTTAGATCATAAATAGGTCCATATCACTGTATATAAGAGTGTTTTTTCAAAAATACATAAAGTTTGTGTCAAAGAAAAAATTGGGGATCAAATCCCATATACAAAATTTGGCCCTCAAAGCCTACATATCGTGCACATGCCGCAAAAAGATCAAAAGACCATCTATGGAGATCTAGGAGGCCTATCATGTCCCTCATCGGAATCCTCCCACTGCTGGTGGTAACATACTACAGCTCGAACCACCTTGCGAAGAAGTCGACTGATACGACCAGGCACACCTACAGTATGCCGCTGGAGGTGGTAAGGGACGTCATCCATCCTCATAGCAGGGATACCATGAGTCAATCCCTGCAAGTTCCTCTCAATGTCCCGAACACCTCCTGCCTCGTCTTCATCCTCCTCCTCGTCAGGAACAGCTTGACGGTCAACACCACCACGACGTAGTGGCGAGTACCTAGCGGGTCTCTGTGGTCCACGGTCTGCAACATGCATGCGAACATACATTAGACATCTTTTACACATTCTAAAAAAGTAATAAAAAATTAAATATTCAAAAAGGAAAAAATACATATCCATGAAGGTCATACCAGAGTCGTCCCAGCCATCATCCTCTGGCAATGCCAAGTCGATGTCCTCACGGAAATCTACCCCTGAGTAGGGATAGTCATCAATCATAACTATCTGCTCCTCTAGACATGAGAAGAAGTCCTCACCAAAGGCTAGCCGCTGAGGTCCCCCGAGACGTCTGGCGTAGTCACTCCATCGAGCCATCCATGGCTCGGTAGGTGGACGAGGGCGCATAGATATCTGTGGACGCAGTAATGGCACCCTCGCCAGAAAGAAGGTGACCAGGATGCTCCCATAGCCGAATTGGGAGTTCTTTCCAACCCTACACTTGTGCACTTATTCTTTCAGATTGGACAACACCGCCTCACACCAGTTAAATACTGTTCCTCCCATACACTCTGCTGCGAGGTTCACTTGTGTGCGAGATGCTTGATGTGGACTCACGCTTCCTGCTGCACGCGTGATAGTGAACAGTACAGTTTTTACAGGAAGTTCTATGACCTCCTTTATAGCCACCTTCCCACTTTTCTTACTTGAACCCTGATGGCAATACCGAGCAATCAAGTCATCTATACTTGATTCTGAAGCTGAGTATCCGGTAAAGTTCACCCGGGCCCCTCTTTTCGAGAGGCCCGTGAGGAAGTAAATATCCTCGAGTTGGATTTCGAGGACATGCTCTCCCACTCGGAAAGCTCGAATGTCAGGGTCCCACAATTGGATGAGATGAGTGAGAAGCTTGGGTTGATGACGAATCCCTTTGGTTTTAAAGAACTTTAGCAAACCACATTCTCGCAATGCGGTCACGGTTGGTAAGTCATTTTCAGCTGCAAAATCATCCGCTTCATGCTCTCTTTCTTTCCAGCTTACCATTTTGCTCCGAACAAGTTGCAAACTCTTGCAAAAGATCAAGCAAAGCAGTTAGTAACTATTTAGCAACTTAGTTCCAGCAGAAAATTGGAGAAAATTTGATTTTTTGAACTAAAAATTCGCCTTTGCCGCGCATAAGGGACATTCTACCACACGGCAGTCCACACTACCGCGCCTCGGTTTGGAGATCCAGCGCGGTACTGTTAGACAGTACCGCGTTTTTCGATAGAGCCCCCACGCGGTAGTGTGAAGGGCGATTCTTGCCCAAAAGGGCTCGCTCAAAAATCAAATTTTTTCTGGTGAAAGCAAAAATTTCTTACATAAAATGAAAGAGGGGCTCAAGAACTCTTACCTGGCACAGACGGCTGTCGAAATGGTGTCCTAGAACTCCCGGTATGGATCCTTGAAATCTTGCTCCTAAATAGGTGAAAATTTCTCCTTTGGGTAAAAAACACAAATGAATAGTAATTTCTATTTTTAACTATTCCTTATATAACATTTTCAAATATTTTTTTTTAATTATTATTTTAAATAGTTAAAATAAACCCTTGTTCACATTGCTAATGTCCAGTTTTTGAGCATTTATTGACAGGATCCTCGGTAAAAATGCGATACATTCACACTTGTGTTTATTCATGATTTGACCTTCATTTTGAGCATACTTTATCTTTTTCGTGCTCTGGATTTAAAACTTGAAAAAGATTCCAAGCGCTTTTACACCCGTGTCGTGCTTGTCAAACTCAAGTAAATGGTGTCGAGTACGGTCAGCTTTACTCATGCTCATTAAACGATGAGGAAAGTATTATCCTGGTTGTATTTTATCCTTTTTTCGGACCAGAATAATAAAAAATTACGAAAAAGACCATAGGAGTCCATAGTTAAGCTCTTTTTAGACTCCCTAAAATTGAAAAGATTGCCAAGTGATCTTGACTCTTTCACACTTGTAAAAGTATTTGAAAGGTCGTCTATTCGGTGATAGGTTACCCCTTTTTCGGCCCGTCTAGACTATTTACGAGAAAGGTATACCTCAGTCAATCTCGGCTGGGAGAGTTCTCTCGGGAATTGTTTTACACTTTTTCGGGATCGAGGGACTAAATTTACGAAAAAGTACATTATGGAGCTTCCTTTAAGTTTTTCAGGCTCTCTAAATATGAAAAACTACCGAGTTTTCCTTCCTTGGACTCGTTAAAATGTTAACATCGAAGGACCCACTTTGGGATGAACCCCTCCTTTCTCAGGTTCGTAAAAAATGTGAGATTGGACTCATCCATGAGATGAGCTACACCGAACATCTGTTATCCTCTTCAAGCTCGCAAAACAACAAAGAGGTACTCGTCTATCATGTCGGGGAAATATGGGGGGATAAGTCAAGTTTATTTATGGCAGTTTGTCAGTCGTTACCTTTGAACATGGCATGTGTCTGTCTCTTGTCTATATTGGGTATCCATTTTTCACTGAGTTATGGTCATCATCATGAGTCGTCTCTCTGGCCACGAGCCCACTCATCCGGTGTCTATCCTCTATTTGTCAATAATCCCTGCTGCCAAGTCCTGTTACATGCCGTTATATGTTCAAAGGGTTGCATTGTTTCAAGTCGTTCATTGTGTCAGACCTCCGCTGTGTCAGTACATACTCCATTGTTTCATCATCTTATCGTTTGTGCCGATTTCGTGTCGATGATGTGGGAATCATTATTGCCCACCTTCGACGAGTCTATTCCTGTCGACACCAAATCACTATCTGGGAATTAGACTTAGAGATCAACCACTAGTACCTTGGTACCTGCATTCCTCAATGGAAGGTTTCCTCGTGTTTGACAGTAGGTTCACATCATTGACCTCTGATCAAGCGATCTCTCGGATGCTCGACATCAACTCATTTATTCGCATTTCGTTGAGATGTACTATTGATACCTTGGGAATCATCGTCATCATTGGTGATCTCCCTCGCATTTGTTAACGGTTCACATCATTGACCGGTAATCAAATGGTTTCTACCATGTTCGACTTCAACACCTTGTAATCACATGGCTAGATTCGTATCTTTTGCGATCAGGTAGAAGACCCTGGGCGCACCTCTACATTTTGATTGCGTCCAGGTTGCGATGGAGATGTCATTTGTATTGTCACACAGATCCACTTATTGTATTGGTCGTGGCTGTGTCATTATTGTCTCATGGATCTACGATTGTTCATAGTAGCCATGATCTGTCCACAGTCTACATCATCTCAGTACTCATGGATCTGCAATGTATTGGTCGGCAGCCATGCTTTGAGTCATCTGTTTTCGAGCATGGGGATGCCCGCCTCGGTGGTATATCTAACACATTGTTTCTGTTTCAGCTTAGTGTCGCTCTCCTCGATTCTATCTCTGCACACTCTATTCGTAAAGTCTTTTGGCCATCAGTCCCTTCTGAACTCACACTTTAGGGGGCATCTGTTATACCTCCATGTTTCACAGTGTCGCATCTCCATCACAAAACAAGTTGACGACACTTTCCCTACTGTTTTAAACCATCCAGAAGAGAGAGATGATGAGTCAACCTTGAAGGTGAATCTACCTGACAAGTTCTGACCCACCTGAGACTTTATCTACACACACTACCGTGCCTTGCTCATTTATCAAAACGCGGTACTACACACTACCGCGCTATGATTTTTCCCCAAAACGCGGCAGTACCGCGCTGTGCTAAGACTGCAGAGCGCGGTACTCTTTTATTAGCCTTTTTCCCTTGGCTTGTGGGATTTTGGATTTTCGAAGATAATGGAAGATTGGGGTCCCTGATTCGATCTCAACTCATTTCCTTCGATTAGAAACCCTGATCCACTTATCTCTCCCTAGATCCACCCATCTCTCTTGTTGGTTAACCTCACCATTCACTATAAAAGAGAGGCATTCCATTGGGAAAGGGGAGGACTCTTGAGAGTACCAAACTTATGGTCTTGCAGCATTGTGGAGATAGCTATAGGAGAAGACACTTGGAGCTAGAGGATTGGCTTGGATATCAAGCACCTTTTGTAAGTATTCTTCAAGTTGTAATAAGATAACTTGTCTTGTCTTTCCCATTTCATGTGTATTGTTTAAATCTTTAACATGGAATGTATCTAATTCAGATTTGAATCTAACATTTACATTCAAGGTATTTGGAAGCTGGTATGTTTGTTCTTTGATTGGTCTTAACAGGTTCTACATCGGAGCACTTGGATCAAAAAGCTAGAAGCGGGACAAACGTCGAATCGAAAGGTATGTCATATATCTCACTTGTTTCTGAACGCATATGATCTTGCTGTAAAAGTTAATTCAAGAATCTCAAGGTAGCATTTGTTTTGGCTTGTTTCTTGCTTTAGAGTTAGTTGAGAATCTACTTTAAAGTTAAGGGAGTTTTGACTTATCCGTAGGGCAGAATTCCGCATAACACTTCACAATTTTTGAATAAATGAAAGAACATATTTTATCGCACTTGTCTGAGTAGATACTTGGTTCTTATAACAACCTTGGGGAGATCCCACCCAAAGGTGGTACATGGATCTTATGTTTTTAGATTAGATTTAATTTTGCGAGTGTTTCATACAACGTTGTAGAGATTTATTGTTTTCTGTAGGATTTCTACATGCTCTGCGATTTTTTCATAGGAAGCTTTATTTTACTCACAATGCACAGACTTGGCCTACTCATGTTGATTGATAGTTCATGATTATGTTGATGATAGTTAATTCTTATGTTATTGATAGTTGAATGCTTATGTTATTACTAGTTAAATGCTTATGTTTACTTAGTGTTGTTGGGTTTACATGCTTGTATCTATTACTCAGTTCAATTATCACTCACCCTCTGCATCTAGAGCATTTGCATGGACTTGGCAGTCATTCAACTTCCTACATCTTACATACCCAAGTTACAATAAGTTAGTTCGTCACCTTAGCTCTCTAGTCAAGATTGGGAAAGTTGGTCCAACTCATCCCTTTGGGAATGATAAAGAAGTAGATGTTGAATTGAATAGTTGGATCCTAAATTTGTTTCCTTTGTAGATAGAAGTTATTTCTGCTTTAAATAGAATGCTTTGCGATTGATGAATTTACATTCCTTTTTATCAGCTTAAGCTTTTCATATACTACTAGATGACTACTTTTCCTTTTTGTAGATGCATATACTTTGTTGAACCCTCTCAAGTTTGTACGACTCCCTAGGTTGACAATTAAGGTAAGGTTAGAGATACAATATTATTGTTGATACGTTTAACCCCACCAGCACTAAATAGTCGATAATACTTAAAAATGACATGTTTTTGGAAGTAAATCAAATAATTTGAAGAATCTAACAATGTTTAGTCAAATAACAATTCAATTTAATACTATACATTTTTTCAAATATAATAAATGCAAGGTTTAAAATAGAAAAAAAATCAATATGTATTAACAAAACAAAAATAAAAAGTAGGGAAATAATTAATGTTTTGGGTCATTTGTAAAAATAATTAATTTTTGAAAATATAGTAAATATTATTTTGAATCATGAATGCGGGTGTCTATTTTGGGGGGTGTTATGAGAAAATAAATCTGGTTTTTTCATGTTTTTCAACTTTGGGCAAAAAAAAGTTATGTTTTTGTTTAGAATTTCACTTTACAGTAAAAACAAAACTTTTGGAGAATTATGTCATCTTTCTATTCATTAATTTTTTTTATTGAGATTTTATATGTCAATTTATCAAATCTTTGACAGTATGTTCTTTCAAATGAAAGGGCTAATAAATAGTCATGTTTTTTGAGTCGCAAAAATTCATTCTTAAACTTGTGTTTACAATCTATACAAAGTGTATTACTGCATGACTATAATTTTGTATTCAATGGGTGAAAAAACTAATTATTATAATTTTTTGAATTGGATTGATGTGGAAAACTTGTCGAATATCAAAATGTTTAGTTTGAGTCAACATTTCTCTCAATTTCCACTAAAACTAAACAATCTTAGAGTACCCTTTTGAAGTAGACACTCCAACGAATTGTCCCATATTTTTTTCAAATTTTCTTATTGTCTATTTTTGAAGTTATTGAATTTTAATTTCATTGCGTTTTGAACGCAATGAAACCAAAGTAGACACATTTTAACAACAAAAATAATTAAAATTATCAAATCTCAACTAAATACAACAAAATCTGTGCCTATAGAAAGTAGATTCAATGGCGAAAATAATGGTATCAATTCCGAAAGTCGCTTTGCAGTACTAGATATTGGTTTTAACTTCCAAAATTGGAGAAACATGAAAACCTTCCAGTTTTTAGTATTAACAGGTTTTTAGTGGAAAGCTTCTTTATTTTTTTGGCTGATTTTTTTTTCAATAATTGACCGTTAGATTTAATCTAAAAAAAATCGTCCGTTGGATTAATTAATTTTTCGACTCAACTATTTTTCGGCCAAAAAATTGTATACTATGAATTTCGCGATGCAATTCTCACGGAATACACACCCAAGGCTTCATGAATTCACTCTTATGGTAATTTTTTTTTGTAACCAGGGGAATCGACAACTGGGATGTGGATGGTACTCGCGTGACATAAGGTACAGGGTTCAATCCTGTCCGCTACCACTATACCCCCTAGGTGCAACCACTGATCCCGCCACAATGGAGCACGAGTTATCTGGGGTTTGAAATAGCAACCTCTTATAAGGTTTACATGGGACTTTCCAGCTGGTCTACACACCGGTGAGCACCCTTATGGTAAAATTGTTCACAATAATGTGATAAAAAAATTTACAATTATAATGAAACACAAACCCAAAAAATTTCATATTCAATTCCATATATTTCTATATAATTTTTATCTTTATAATTCAGTAGAAAACATTCATAATGATTATTTTTCTCAAACATAACCTTCATATAAATAAAAATTTGATAACAGACTTAAATCAATCATACTTTTACGAGATGAGGACATATTTCTCTTTGCAATGTACATGATATGTCATAGTGTAATTTTTTATGTTTGTGGTATGGAAATGTTTATAATCAAATTTTATTATATGTTGTTATAGAAAATTATCCCTATGGATAGGTAGAATCCCTCTTGGATAAATAGTGGTTCCCTAGACTTTCTAATCCAAGATAGAAAGTAAACAAATGGTACCTAACATATACTAGACCTAATTCATACACAAACAAACAAAAGCATGAGAAGAAAGGAAGAGGGTAGATGGCCTACCTTTATCCTGATGGTTGTCCTAGCTGCTCCTTATTGATCTATATCCTAGCTCGTAGATATAAAATTGTGATCCTGCAAACGAAGACAAAGAACAAAACCTTCCAATGCACCAAGTGTAATCAAATAAGATATAACTTCCAATTAGTAGACATCTTCATATATCCATTAAAAGAGACATGAAATGGGAGAATAGGAAAATTTATATTAAAAGGAAAGACATAAGCAACATATACAATGCTATACCTCTCTAAGTTTCTTGCCCTTCTCTGAGTCAAGATGTGTATCTCTCTTTATAGGATGGAGAGGCCAAACTACTTGGGAGAAAGAGTTTGATCAAGTGACGATAAGGTGGATCAGGGGATATTTAAATTACTTTGAATGGAAATTCAATGGATACTCGAAGGATAATATGATCCACCAAAAATCAAGCTTGAATCTTGACCCTAAAATCAAGGAAAAGTAGTTTCAACAAGATTTTCGCTCCCCAAAAGGAGGCCACAGAGAGAAAAGATGAATTTTTTGCTTCCTAGAAGGCTAGCAAGGAGCGACAATGTTTGAATTTTCTCTCCCTAGACAAGGAAAAAGGAGTGCCAATCCCAATTCAAGGCTCCAAGTGAGGTTGGTTAATTGGATTTCGACCCCCAAAAGGTAGGAAACTCTCCCAAACATGGATATGGAGTGGGTGAACCATAGAATAGTGGGTCTTAACATACTTAGGGAACATAAAACCCATGCCTCTTATGGTGATGAAGCATGTAAACCCAAAGGTGACAATTTGAGGTATAACATGTTCCCCCTAAAGTGTGAGGTCAGAAGGGATCTGATGGACGAAAGCACTTTACCAATATATAGGTGCAAAGGAGTGTCTATAAGACAGCCGGAAAGAAGCTGCAAGCAAAGTCCAACTATATGTCATCATAATCCCCAAGAAAGGCATACCCATGCTCGGAATAAACTGACTCAAAGCATGGTTTCCGAGCAATACAATGCATATCCATGATAGTATTGACTCAGGATATGGCCACTGACATACAATGTGGATCCGTACCTAAAATGACAGAAAAAGATCATGGTTACAAGAATACAAGGTAGATCCATGATACAATAATGACACAGCCAAAGACTAGTACAAAGTGGATATGTGTGACAGTATAAATATCAGTGACAACATGATGTCCATGTAGGAACCTACTCAAAAAATATCCATCGCAACCTAAGTAAAGTACATAACAAGGGTCCCCAGGGTCTTCATCTCGATCCTGAAGTTATACAATTCTATCCATATGAATAAAGGTATTGAAGTCGAACATGGTAGAAACCACTTGATTACTGGTCTTGATGTAAACCATTAACAAGCGTGAGAGAAATCACCAATGATGTCAACGACTCCCAAGGTATCCTAGTACATTCCAACGAATGCAAATAAATGAGATGAACTTGAACACTCATGGAATCATCCGATCAGAAGTCAATGATGTAAACCTTCTATCAGAAACGAGGAAACCTGCCATTGAGGCATGCAAGACCCAAGGTACTAAATGGTTTCTAAGCCTAATTCTCAAATGATGTGTTGGATTCGACAAGAATAGACTCGTCGAAGGAGGGCCATGATCTATCCCAAATAATCGACACAAATCCAATATTGGAAAGTGATTTGAAATGTAGATCAAATGAGCATAGACTGACACGAGGATGAAGTCGATAGAACCCAGAAAAGCTGACTTAGGTTAAATTCCCTTGAACATTGAATGTCATGACATGTGACTTGGAAACATTGACTCAATGAGGCAGAGACCAAAACATAATGTGACAATGACTGGGGAATTATTTGGATGGACCAAAGGAGTAAGTTGACTCATGGAATTGGTATGACTCAGAGGAAAGCATATTACCCAACTGTAAGGCGAGATGCAAATAGGTTCCATGTTCAAGGGAGACAACGAGTTGCCATAAAGATTTCCAACAAAACTAACCCATTTTTCCCAAATCCCCCCCCCATCATGATCGATGAGTACCTATTTGTTTTTTAAAAAGCTTGAGGAGGATAACAAATGCTTGACATAGCTAATCTTAGGTGAGTCCTTCATCATATTTTTAACGAACCCGAAGAAGGATGGATTCGATCCCATATGGTCCCTTCGATGCATTGTTTTGAGAGTCCAAAGAAGGTAAACTTGGTGGCCTTTTCATATTTAGAGAGTCTGAAAAGAACCTAAAGAAGACTCCAAAATGATTCTTTTTTGTAAAATTAGTCTCCTTGCTTGAAAAAGGATAAACCAATGCGAGAGAGAACTCTTCTGGTCAATGATAGACCAGAGTATTCATTTTTCATGATTAGTCCAAATGGTCCAAAAAAGGGGTAAACTATCACCAACTGGATGTCCTTTCAAATTCTTTCATGAGTGTGAAAGAAACAAGTTCCCTCAGCAATATTTTTATGTTTAGGGAGTTTGAAAAGGGATTAAAGAGAACTCCGAGGGGTTCCATTTCGTAACTATTCTAACGAGTCCAAAAAAGTGATACTTTATCATCGAGAGATGACTCTTTCATTGCTTTAATGTGTTTGAATAAGTCAAAGCATACACATGTTCCAGGTCACTAAGACACAAAAATATCTTCCTCCCAATAATCTTGTAAAAATCACTCATGTATAGACACAAATTGTGTTAGAATCTCATGATGCCATAGTCAACAAGTCAAAAATATCTTGAAAAGAAGTTTCCAGTGTGAACATGAGAAAAATAACTAGCTATATGAGAGTAAAAAAGAAGTGATTGTTAAAAAAAACCACATTTTTACCTTGCCATTTACCTCAAAGATGATTTTTCCCTTCTTGGAAGCTATAGTTCAATTGCTGATTGTGGGAGATCTGGGACACCGTTCGACTTGTTGTCTGAACCAAGTTAGTCACCTCAACTAGCTCTTTCCATTCATGATTAAAATTTTCAATTTCATGCAAGTTTCAATGGGATTTAGGATCCGTTGGGGATTTAAATTCTCCCTTCAGAGATTGTCGCTCCCTTATAGGGTCGAAAGGGGAAAAAATTTAGGGTTTGTCGCTCTCTTGACCACTGTGGGGGAGCAAAAATTTGGGATTTTCACTCTATAAGCTATTATGGGAGAGCGACAATGCACCGGGAAGAAAATTTTGAATCTTGTTTCTCTTTCATCTTGCAAGATTTGAAGCTAAAAAATGAATAATGTTTCTTTTTGGTGATTCAAGGAGATTGCTAAACCCAAAAAGTCACAATGATCGAATGGAAAGAGAGAGAGCATGAGCTTGATGACATAGCCGCTCTTCATGACCAAGAGATCCTATATGAACTTAGAGATTGAATTTTTTTAATACTCGGTGCATGAGGAAACAACCACTCCTCTTGAACCATTTTCTAGGCATGTGGGATGCCAATAACAAAGTTTTTAATGTGGGGCCTCATGTTCTCGAAATCGAATTAGACAACATCAAATTCTTGTTTGGGATCTCTAAACGAGGGGCACGAGTTAACTTGACAAGACATCGGAGCACCAATGAGAGTACAAAGGGATATATAACATAAAGCCATATGGTTTGTATTTACATGCATGGATGCACAAAACCATATAGAAGCCAACCCGACTAGTCGAATGACCATGAAGCCATGAAACCTAAAAGAAGGTGTATTTGACGCCAAATCTTTGTCTTAGGTGGGAAGGGGATGTTTTGTGGGGCTTTGAGATGCAATTGTGGAGGAGATAATTTGTTTTCTTTGTGTTTTTGTTGAGGAGAGGGGTTTTGGGGAAATTTATTGGGATTTTAATTGGTATTTAAGAAATGGTTCATGTTGTCAGTTTGAGGGAAGGGTTTTGAGAATTTGGTATATTGAAACTGCCATGGAGAGAACATGGAGACTTATGAAAATGTGGACAAGGAATTCGTATTTGGAGAAGACTTATGTGAATAATTTGGAGAAATCCCCTTGAGCAACGGCTACATAATTGCAGGTTAGTCTAATTTCATTATCAAAACTTTTTTCCTTGGGTAAAATGCAAAGATTTATATTATTAACGTTAGGGTTTTGTTGGGATTACATCATTTCTATGTAGTCGAGAGGGTTAGGGAATAGCCATAAATGGATACATACTTCACACTGTCATCATACTTTCCCATATTGTTGTCTCCATGGGATAATCCTTATATGTTCATAGTTCAATAAATTGGAACAATGTTGAATTTGCCAGTTCAATTTCACTAGCACTGTAATGCCATGATGGTAAAACTATCCATTTTCATTTCCATAACGTATCCAACTACATTCAATGGCATTTGGGCAGATCCTTGACTTGATTGTTATCATGTATCTACATTGTTAGCTTGTGACAATCCCTCCTGTTGTGTATGGAGGGCATTATCTTTTGGGTCCAACTAAGAATTATTTGATGAAGGACTTTGTATCATATGGGATTGAATTTTAGCTCATTCTAGAAAAAATGCCTTATTGTCCTAATGAGGTAGCTTGCTACTAAAATGTACCTTCAACAAAAGTAGCGTAGGTGGCATTTCATATATGTTATTTTTTCCTTTGTGATAAGGTTAAGAGGGGAATTCTGCTACAAATCTGAAAGAATCCAACTATTTTTGGGTATTTAATTTTCCTTCAGTTTATTTTTCAAGGGATGAAGTTGAGTCTCCATATTGTTGGAGTGTTGTTTTAAGATTGAATTTATTGATAGATTTTGTGTGTAAAGACCACGGTGTAGCTTTGAATTAGAAGACACAACATTGTAGATATTGTTGTTACCTTTGTACATTACTTGGTTTTCCACTAGCCATGCATACAATGGATGGAAGTTGTGAAATCCAAGTGTTCTCAAGTTTGTCACATGCATAGTCTTGAACACAATTTAACAAGAAACTGTATGAATTACCCTTCATGTAGAGAATTGTATGAACATGTTGTAAAGAGAAGGTGCATAGTGTCACTGTAGGTAGACAACTTATGTGAACTTATCATATAAGTGTATTCTTAATGATTCAAAATGAAGTGAATCGGATACTAGAGAAACGTTTTTTCTATTTTTTGGGTTTCCTTGTTGCCTGAGTGGTGTTATTATACCATCATTCTTTGTTGAGACTTTATTGTTTATTATGAATATTTTTCTTATTTACTTGTCTTTTAAAGGATACTTCTACAGTTAAAATATTTATTTATGACCTAGAACAACTAGGTGCAATTATAACAATATCCATAGCTAGCATAGCTAATAGAAGGCCTTAATGCAGACAACTCATAGGGATGCTTCTTATATGGCCTTTATATATTCAAGGTCTGGTCATGAATGAGGTGGGTGATCATTATGATCCATTGTTTCAACAAGAGTTTCACAAGATATGTGACCCTATATTTATCTCTTTTTATCAGCTTATAAATAATTGTTATCTTGGACTTGGAATCTCTTTTTGTCACATGCATCACATGATTTGGTTTTGGAATATGATCTAATGTTAGAAATATCTTGTGAAACAAATGAAACTATTCCATCAAATGAGATTATTTCATTCTTGATGCTTGGATTTTTCTTTCTTGATGCTTGGATTTTGCTTTTCTTCATCATAAATGAGACCATTGTCAATAGATTCCATTGAATATATGGTTGCACTTTTAGTGGATGATTGATTGCATCTGATTATGTTCGATACACCGTTATGTAGCTGGTGTAATCCAAGTTTACATTTCCTGGCATTGGCTAAAGTTTTGGGTGCAATTGGACTTTCACCCAAATCTATACACATCAAATTATCTATTTCTTCTTAAATACAAACCAGAATTTTCATAATATCTTCTACGAAAATTTCATCCATATCATCACAAATAGTACTAAGTCCATTCTTTTTAGAACTACTGTTATAACTCATTTCACTTACAAACAAATCCCTTACATGTACGCATGAGAATGGACCAAAAAATGTTGGTAACGAAGGTTCCCCATGAATCTCAAGGCCACAATCGTCATCATCAACATTGCTTCCATTGCTTCTATACTCCTACTCCACTTTTGCATCATGATCCTCTGCAATATCGCTGAGGTGTTGAGGAGAAACCATAATGATCCTTGCCATTCTAGTTCCATTGGCACTTACTTTATTATGGAGACGACCCATAACAATAATTTTTTTATGAAAAGACATCCAAAACCTGTTGGGATTGAACCAAATACCTTGTAAAAGGACGTGATAATAAAATATGTCTTAAAATGGGGACAGTCCAAGAGAATCCATATCCTTTGAATTCAAAGCTTCTACATTAATCAATACCTTCCACCTATTTTGGTGTGCCGGTGATATCCACTGGTGAGAATACTTATCTCTAGTCATTTTAAACTAGACAAAAAACAAAAAAAATCAATTTGAAGGATACTTTTTCTATGTTTTCTTCTTCTTATATTGCTTGAGTTGTTTCCTAAATTTGCACTACACAGTCTAAGTGTTGGTCACTTGAACCAAGAACTACTATGTATTTTGGTACCCTTGTCTTTGATATTATGAGACATTCGATTAAGAGATTGATGTTTATTGCGACTGACCCTGAAAAGTGCACCACAACCCTTCAAGAGGATTCACTACACCCTTATCCCCAAGTGGAGAAAAATTAATTCTATATGTTAGAACCCAAAGGATAAAAAATCCCTCATTAACCCATGTGAGAAACCAAACAACAACATCCCACAAGGTAAAATAGACCTAAAAGGAGGACACTATATCCCCGATTCTCAAAATAAAGAGCCAGAGAATATGTACCCTAGAGCCAAAAAGACACCAAAAAGTAATAGTTTCCCAAATTGGAGAAGCACAAAAAATAGAAAACGAGAGATAGGGAGAGAAATCTCTGGTCAAATCATGGTAAATCCAAACAACCCTTCAAAAGTAGTCCTTTATCTCAAGTGGGGAGCCAAAATATGGGTATCTTACCATCCTTAAAATTCTCCAAAAAGAATATGTGTATCTCCAAAATTCCCACCAATAATGCCTAAACAATTCCACAAGGTTGGCCACCATGGGCGTATTGCCGAAGGTAAGGTGTTCTTACCTTTATTAATTATCTTGTTAGCATAGTGATCCATGAATGCATTGGATAGTGTCCAATGGAGTGTTATCCAAGTTTTCAAATTCTATATCACCTATCAACTCTCCGACCCTTCTTATCGTATTGGTTTTGTTAGCTACAATGTTATTATAGATACTGCTACTTAATGCAATGTTGTCCTGCTTTGAAACTCATTTGGTCCTTAATTGTATCACATACTTGGCATTATGGAGATATCTACCTTCAAGGTAAGAGTAGTTGGTTCTTTCACCCCATAGTTATTTGATTTTAAAGCAAAGTTTAGATACCTGGAAGCATTCTCACAATCTGCTTAGATAGGTGAAAGCATACAATATTTCTTAAACATGGCATTGACTAGATGATTATAAGCTAATTTATTATGTCTTATATTTGTTAATTAACAAACCAATTTCATAATTGAATGAAAAAAAATTAAAGATGAGTTAATGCCCAATGTTGACAACTAATGAATAACATGCACATGATGAGAATATACGGCGATCATAAGAGATTGGATAGATATGTATGTCCATGTAATGATTGATATGGTGGGAAAATGAAAAAATATGTGATTTATGAACATATGGTAAAATTTGATCATAGTGGTATAACCCATGTCCCTCAAAATTATTATCCAGATAGGATAGAACTGTGTAGCATGAGAGATGAAGAGGCAACAAACATAGATGAAGAGGTATAAAACATAGATGAAGAAGAAGGACTATTAGATGAAGGGATTGAAGTTGATAGAATGTTGAATGAGGGTCTCAAGGGTGATTGGAACAAGTTGATGGAGCATGCTTCAAAACCCACATATGGTACTTGCAAGTTAAGTCATTTGACAACATTCCTTCCAATTCTTAACTTGCAAGCGGTGCACGGTTGGAAAAATGAGAGTGTTGATGAGTTATTATCATTTTTATGTCATTTGTTACCACCTGAATCCACATTTCCAAAAAAATGAAGTCAATGTAAAGAACAAATCACTATGCTAGGTTTAGGGTACAAAACATAGACACATGTGTGAATGGTTGTGTATTATTTTGAAAAAATCTTGTAAGTGAAATTAAATGTCCAAACTGTAAATAGGGAAGGTATAGACCAAGGTTGAAGTCAAATTCAGTTCCTAGAAATTTTATTCACCACTTTTCACTAATCCCACGATTGCTTCTAATGTATAGGTGCTAAGACATTGCTGAAATTATGCAATGGCATGCCCAAAATAAGAGCACCGATGGAAAACAATGACATGTGTCTGATTCTAAGATATGGATGGAATTTTATAGCATATGTCCTATTTTTTCCCAAGATCCTTGTAATATAGGATGGGTTTGGATCTAGATGGGATGAACCCATCTTCATATCATAGTACTAAATGGTCAACCTGGCTAGTCTTTTTAATAAATTATAACTTGCCTCCATGGTGAGCAACCAAACATTTTTCTTAATGTATCATTGATTATACTAGGAAACAAAAGTGTGACTTCATATACAATTGATGTTTATTTAGAGCCATTATTTGATGAGCTAACATAATTGTGGAAAGCAATTGAAGCAATTCAATTTTTAAGGAATGGTGATTCAATCCAATTCACTTTAATATCTTTTTATTGTTTACGATACATGATTTTCCTACATATGGTGAATTGAATGGTCTCATTGTTCATGGATACCATGGATGTCTAGCTTGCATTTTTTAAGGGTTTTGTGAGGAACTCAAGTAGTTTTCATAAGTGTTTTTATTGTCGATATCATGCTTACCTTATACTGGAGTGTCCATATCGTCAAAAAAAGTCACATTTAAATGGTTAGGAAGAGAATCGTGAAGCACCATTGGCAATAACAAGTGAATACATTATTGAGAATGGAGAAATGAGAATGCAGTTTATCAATTGTGGTGGCATTTTTGGTAGTAAAAATGATCTAGATAATGACAATGGTGTAAAATGAGTGTGCATATTGTATAAGTTGCCATACTTTAAGCATAGATCCATTAGACCATATTGTTGACTTTATGCATATTGAGAAAAACATAGCTTATGCTATTATAGAAACTCTTTTTGGTGCATATGATACACTTTCATCACGTTAAGACTTTCAATAACTAAATATTCACCAAAACCTTTGGGTTAAATATATAAAACATATTGCTTCTTATGTGTGGAAAAAGGAGCAATGTGCACATTTCTTAAAGTTGATGTCTCAAACTCGCTTTCTTATTGGATATGTAATTAGTAATATTAAAGTCCAAACTGACAATAATAGCTTAAGAGGCCTCAAGACCCATGGATATCATGTCATAATCGAGGATATTTTACCTATTGCGATCATACCAAGTTTGGAAAAGGGGCCATTATTGGAAATTAGAAGGTGGGTCTAATATTTAAGAGATGAGTTTGCACGTGTTAGATTCTTCAAACTTCGATAATTCGAGGGAAGAGGTTGTTCAAGTCCTTTGTTTATTAGAATGGGGATTTCCACCAATAATATTTAATATTTCTATGCATCTTCTAATACATCTAGAATATGAACTAGATCATTGTGGCCTAATAAGAACAAGATGGATGTATCCTATATAGCAATATATGAAGGTTTTGAAAGAAATGTTCATAATAGGGTTAAACCAAAAGGAAACATGTCTGGGGGATATTCAATGCAAGAGGCCATATGATTTTACATAGAATATATGAAGGATTTTAATAATGTCAATCGACATGTATGAGATGATGACGAAGATGAGAGAGTTGCGAGTGAAGTATTAGAATGAAATGGACATTGCTTCAAGCTATCACATGAGGAAAGAATTGCGATAGATTCCTATGTTCTTCAAAACACGTTCATTCGAGAAGTGACAGAAACTATTATTATTCGTACTATCTTGTATTTTCATATTCTATATAGAAAATACCAAGAAGAAATTATAACAAGGATGCGTCCATCTCGAAAGTGTAGATTTTATGATTTGATTGTAGGTGGTTCTTTTCCAAAATTTGATGATTGGATTGTTGATGCTCTTAGTGATGCACAACAAGAAGGTCAAGATATAACGACCAAGGAAATTGAGCTTTCACAATCTCCACAATATGGGCTTGGATTTTTAGTGAAATGTGAACCTGTGGTAGTCATTTAAGTGTGGAAGAGATGGACAAAGGAAAGACAAATTTTGATTGTATTGCTAGAGCTGAATTTCAAAACGACACCGAAAAGAAATTTTCTATAACATTCAGACAAGAAATTATTCAAGTTGATTATAGTGAAACTAGTCCTATATCATTAAAATGTAAATGGATTAAACCATCTGCAGTAAAACATGATGAGTATGGATTTGTATGTGCAAATACACATCAAACTTTATACGTTTCCATTCTTCAAATTAACCAATCATTTCTAATTGATGATGTAGCAAGTCCAAGATGGTCCTATTTCATTCAAATAGATTCTTGTTCAAAATGAAAATTCATGGAAGATGTTGATATAATGCTTGATGGGAAATATAATACTTCACAAGAAATATTGGAAGAAGAAGTTGAAGACGAGGATAAACTGTTTGAAGAATAAACTTGTATTCCCAATGAAGAGACTAAGAGAGAGAATGTAATGCATGATCAAGACAAGCTATTGTATGAGGACAAGGAAGAAAATCAAGCAGATGTATGCACAAGTTACCATGCTTGTGATCCTAATGGCAATGGATTAAATTTTCACTGTCCAAATGGATTTTATTGTTTTCTCCATGGGATTAGCCAAATGGTTGGATTAAAATCTATATGAAATTTATTCTTCTTTTTTTCACTCTATTGGATATGCAACATTTTAATTTTTGTTTTCCTACATCTCTAAATTCATTTTATGTGGGTTATTCTTGTCATGGTCTACTTGTTTCCAATACTGTGTAGTGTTTTTGGTACCTCAAGAGAGAATTAATTGCCTTCCATTTCCGATATAACTTCAAAAGTAACTATTTTAATGTATGTTTGAGTTATGAGTGGGAATTCTCTACCGAGTAGAAATTGTTTGAATTATGGTACCTCCACTATATCCCAATCTATTCTTACCATTGGTTATAATGGTCAACCTTTCTCATAAACTAGGAAAGTACCATCTAGACTGTCTTTCCATCTATAAGCAGAGCCTAAAACTAGACAAGTGAATACTTCTAAAGGTTCAGTTTTGAAATAGTCCTTTTAGGATTATTAGATAGCCACATGATCAACATTTTTATAATATTGAATCTTAAATCCTATTGTTTTAGTGTGATGGTCAAAACAAAAAATTGGGATTTTATGTTTTTGGTGAATTGTTATCAATTAGTCAAGAGGGAGAGTTCAAATTATAAATATGTTAAGAGACATTATTCAACAGTAAATAATTAGATGGATAGTAATACAAAATTGGCAATGGATCAATTTGTGGAAACATATATAAGAAGAGATGTGTTTTAAATAGAGGCTACTATGGTCAATATTTGACCAACCATTGAACAATTGTGATCACCATAAAAATCATTAGGAAAAACACATTGGACCAAAATTTTAAAGAAATGGTATCATTAGGTACTACAACAAATTGGATAAGTTTATTTTGAGGTTTGATACCAAGTTACATCATGTTTTGATTCTAAATGATGACTGTAAGTTTTTAGAATATAATTGTAAATATTTTTTCTAATGTTTGTGTATATTTTTTGTTTTTGTTTTCTACAGTTCCCAATATTGCAAAAAGGACATAAAGACTCTAGGAAGGTGATAAAGTGAAAGTATTAGATTCATATGACTGTGCTATTACTGATTTTGGACAAATTCACTCACTTTTTATAATCCATGGAGTGACATTGAATCCTAAAGTTGATAAAGTCAATATTATTAAGGTCACATGTAACATCCCCATTCCATATGAAGATAAATTAAATGAATGTAAATGTTTGAAGGAGAAGGAAGTTTCACTCAACGACCATTGAAATATTTGTAAAAAGCATTGATGTAGATATGACTTTCATGTATTTGTCATAAAACTTGATGTTGTTGAGAGTATGGAGATAATTTTTGTCATGGACGAATACTGGATTTTTTCATGGACTAGTACTAGATCGGTGATCATCATGTATTAGTGGATATTCAGTTAATGGAAACTCAAATATATTGTAGTACTTGAATTTTCATATTTATTTTAAACTAATATTTACGTGGTTCAAATTATATATGTTTATTCTTGATCTGATTTATAGTATTGTTAATTAATACAGCTTTACATGTTTATATTATTGTTAAGAGGAGATTGCGTTGGTGAAGAAGTTCTCGACGTTTCAAATCCAAAATGCGGGTCCATCTTTAGGAGAGCGAGGCTCACAATTTTTACATTAGCTTTCATAAAAGGTATATATAGTTGATATGCTAATGTAATGTCAAAAAGACAAGTCGGCCCCAATTTTAATTAGTTAGGGTTTTGACTTTCGTTGATGGAGTGAGAGTGAGGGTTGTTTCTTATAGTGCATACCACTGGTTTCCATGCTTCCTTTAGTTTCATGTTGTCGTCCCTATTTAAGTTATCCGCAAATTTTTCAATTTCCAGAGCTTCCCTTCCTTTTCTTTTGTAGTAATGAAGGATGGATGCAAGGACCTCTGCATTCTCAAAACACATATAATGTTTCGTGTTATAGCAATGTTCAACAATGGCCGATTTCTTGACTCGTTCGTGGTGGACATCGGCAGCATGTTCTTTCAACCTTATCATTATGGAGCGTCCTGTTTCCCCGATGTATTTCTTTCCACATGAGCAGAGTATTGCATACACACCTTTTTGTAGTTTTGAAAGATCCCATTAATCCAAAACTACAAAAAGGTGTGTATGCAATACCCTGCTCATGTGGAAAGAAATACATCGGGGAAACAAGACGCTCCATAATGATAAGGTTGAAAGAACATGCTGCTAATGTCCACCACGAATCAGTCAAGAAATTGGCCATTGCTGAACATTGCTATAACACGAAACATTATATGTGTTTTGAGAATGTAGAGGTCCTTGCATCCATCCCTCATTACTACAAAATAAAAGTAAGGGAAGCTCTGGAAATTGAGAAATTTGCGGATAACTTAAACAGGGACGACGGCATGAAACTAAAGGAAGCATGGAAACCAGTGGTACGCACTATAAGAAACAACCCTCACTCTCACTCCATCAACGAAAGTCAAAACCCTAATTTATTAAAATTGGGGCCGACTTATCTTTTTGACATTACATCAGCATATCAACTATATATATATTTCATGAAAGCTAATGTAAAAGCCGTGAGCCTCGCTCTCCTGAAGATGGGCCCACATGTAGGGTTTGAAACGTCGAGAACTTATTCACCAACACAGTCTCCTCTTAACATTGATTTTACCTGCGTAAAAATCAGGATTCATGTTTATATTATTTTTCTCTTTCCACAGATTCACATGTGTGTTGACACAACTAATTATTTGATTATATATGTATTGTTTAATGTAAGTTTGGTCATTGCATGTAGGCCATTTTTGTCATGGATGAATCATGTATTTTTGTTATGGACTAGTCCTGGATTGGTGATCATCATGTATTAGTGGATATTCAGTTAATGGAAACTCAAATATATTGTAGTACTTGACTTTTCATATTTTTTATCTAATATTTACATGGTTCAAATTATATATGTTTATTCTTGATCTTATTTATAGTATTGTTAATTAATTCACCTTTACATGTTTACATAAATTTAATCTCTTTCCACCAATTCACATGTGTGTCAACACAACTAATTAGTTGATTATAGATGTATTGTTGAATACAAGTTTAGTCATTGTTATATGCCATTTCTATTTTTTGTTTAAGTATTTAATTTTATATCTAATTTGATTCATTTATATATGATCAACGTTAATATTGTACAATGACACAACAATACAAATCCATGACATTTTTTAAATTATTCACATCATATTAATTTATATTGAATAATAATGATGAACCAAAATAAAATGAATATAAAACTACTAAACTAGTACTAAATATAATGAATATGAAACTATGTCTCAACCATAGATAATTATGTGATGTCTATGCAACTACTAAATTAGTGATAAATATAACGCATATGAAACAACTAAATTAGTAATAAATATATATAACAATAATAATTATATATACTATTATTAGTTTAGTTGTGTTATAAGGGACTAGGATTATACTACTTGCGTAGTGTTTTATAACGCGACTAAATATACAAATAACAATGATAAAAAAATAATAACCAATTAAATTAGTAAATATTCTACATGATGACAACAATTAATGACTTTTTAAACTAGTAAATATATTAGAAAATGAGCAATCAATGACTAATTAAACTAGTAAATGTACTACAAAATGACGACAATTAATGACAAAATAAATGAGTAAATATATTACAAGATAATGAATCAAGTCAACCAATTAATGGCTAAGTGAGATACTAATAAAAGATAGTCATGTATAAGGGATTTAGATTATCCTACCATTAGTTGCCTCCCTCAAAATAATAGCTTATAACATGTTTTAGTTGTTTTGTTACAACAAATTAGCTAATTTGTACTTGTGGCAAGTGGGATATTATGGTTTTGAGCTATTTTTTAGAAAAATGTGTAATTAATCTCGGTTAAAGGATTGGAGTCTAAATCTAATCCGGGTTAATGGATTAGGGTTTTGGATGTTGCAAAATACCTAAATATTGTATTGTAAATGGTTAAGAAACACAAAGAGAAATATAGAGGGGCGACTCTAAGTTTTATTGGTTTTTCCCATTAAGGGTTTCTAGGGTAAATCTATGTGTATTGTGTGTGTGCAATTGTTTAATATTTTTTTCTTAAGAATCTATATGCATTGTTTCACTTCACGGGTTTAAAACTTACATGTGTTATCAGAGCTCGATCATTGACTTCAAGGGGACGTATTTGTTGCTGAGGGTTGGACTCATTTGATAGATCTTGGGTATGTGATAAACCTAGGTTTAGTGGGAGCTTTGCAGTGGTGATTTGTGCATTGAAAAAGAATGAGAAGTAGCTCTATAATCGAGATTGAGAAATTTAATGCTAAGAACTTTGAGATATGGAAGCTCAAGATGGAATATCTTCTTGTAGACCAAGAATAGTGGATTGTTGTGGATCCAAATACACAACCTATCGGGTCAATGGAAGAATATTGCGAAAATTAGAAAGAATGGCGAGGAGTACAATTTAACTTTTCCTATCAGATTTAGTGTTTCTAAATGTATTTGGATAATACAATGCTTTGAAGTTATGTGGTAAACTAGGGAATTTGTATAAATGAAAGCCCTCGGTAAACAAGTTGTTTATTTGAAAGAAAATGTATCGCATTAGGATGAGGATAACGACACAATGAAAGATCATCTAAATGTCTACAATACTTTGGTAATTCAAATCACCTTTGTTGGTATTAAGATGGAGGAAGAAGACAAATGCATTACATTTTTATGTTCTTTTCCAGATTACTGGGATAATTTTATTGTAGGAATCGGTAGTGCTAGTCAAACCACTTTAAAATTTGACAAAATAGTGGCATCTCGACTATCAAAAGAAATGGGGAAACAAAACCATGGACAATCATAGCATGGATGCCTTGTTTGTGAGAGGTAGTCTCCAACAAATAAATAAAAATAAGTCTTTAGGGGGAGATTTAAATATAATGGTAGATATAAATCTCCAAGAAAATATTTGAGGAAATGTTGGAAATGCAGTAAAGATGGGAATTATAAGAAGGATTATATATCTAAAAATGTTGATAAAGTGAAGGGATCTAATGATACCCCTTCCACAGAGGTGAAGACCTCCTTAGATAAAAGGAGAATTTTACCTAGCCTCAACGGGTACCTATTCAGATTGTGATCTATGGTTGATTGACTTAGGTGTGTCTTTTAATATGACTACTCATAGGGAGTGGTTTTGTGAATATGAAAAAATACAATGGATGAGATGTTTTCTTAGAATATGATCCAACAACCAAAATCATAGAACATGGAAGATTTAAGTTGCTACTCAAGGATGGAAGGATTATAACTCTCCTTGGGGTTTTACACATTCCATATCTAGCTAGAAAATTGATATCCATCGATAAGATGGGTGATGTAGGTGTACAAATTTTGCTTGAAGAACAAACATGCAAAATGGCTCGAGGATCAGTGGTCTTGATGAGGGGAGTTCAAAATGGAACCATATACAAGTTGTCGGGAAGCATAATCATTGATAGGTGTAATAGTTATGTTGTGCATGAGGGTGGAGATAAAGAAGACATAACCCCTTCTGTCTTTGGAGAAACGACAATACTATGGCATCAAAGATTGGGACATATTGGAGAGAAGGGACATCGAGCATTACAAGGTAAAAGAATGGTTGAAGGTATGTTTGATTACACACTAGATTTTGATTTTTATGAAAATTGCATATATGGAAAATAGAACTGGGTAAGATTTGCATATGGTGCTACAAGAGAAAAGGGAATTTTAGAGTTAATACACATTGATGTGTTTGGACCTGTGGTTGTTCCATCATTAGGTAAATTTGTGTATTATGTTTAATTTATATATGATTTATCAAGGAACACGTGGATTTATTTCCTTCAAAAGAAATCCGAAGTATTTAATAAATTTAATAATTTAAGGCTCTTGTATAGAATCTGATAGAGAATAAAATAAAGGTGTTGAGGACATATAATGGTGGGTATTTCTATGGAAATGAATTCAAATAATTTTGTAAGAAATGTGGAATAGAAAGGAATAAGACCACTCCATACATGCCTCAATGTAATGGAGTGGAAGATAGAATGAATAGGACTTTATGGGAAATACAAGAAGCATGCTAAGTGGTGTCGGGATAGGACACAAATACTGGGAACGGGAAGTAGGCACTGCATGTTGCTTAGTAAATCGATCACCCACATCAACATCGATTGAAAAAACTCCACATGAGGTATGGACTAGTAAGAAACCCTCTCTTAAACATCTAAATTTTTTTGGGTGTGATGCTTATGTACATGTTCCAAATGAAAAAATGAGTAAGCTAGATAATAAAGCTGAAAGTGTATCTTTATTGGTTATAGATATGGTGTGAAAGGTTTTAAACTTTGGAAGTTACCCAATAAATAAGAAGATTGTTTACAATTGAGATGTTGTTTTTAGAGAGGTTGGAGATTTTCCCAAACATGAAGTCACTCCAATGGAAAAGGAACCAGAGAAAATAGAGCTTGAGTTGGAAGATGCAGAATTTGACTCAACGGAAAAAAAGTTGAATAAGAAGAAGAAGAACTTCATACCCCAATTCTGAGATCATCTCAGAAAAGAAAACAATGAGAAATGTATTCTCCTCTCGATTGTTGAACTTGTTTTTAATTATCTATTACTGATGATGATCCTAGAAACATGAAGCAAGCAATTGAGTCAGAGGATAATGTTCTCTAGAAGAAGGCCATGGTTGAATAAATGGATGCCTTGGACAAAAATGAATCTTGGGATCTAGTTGAGTTACCGGTAGGAAGAGAAACCATCGGTAGCAAATGGTTGTTTAAGAAGAAGTTGAATTTATAAGGTAAATTGGAGAAGTACAAATCATTCTTATTAGCAAAGGGATATTCCTAGGTAGAGGGAATTGATTTTGGTGAAAAATTTCTCTAGTTGCTAAATTAAATTATATCAAATTACTTCTCTCTGTTGCTGCTTCTTTTGATCTTGAAGCAGAGAATATGGATGTGAAGAAAACATTCCTACATGGGGATATTGAAGAAGAAATCTACATGAAACAAATAGAAGGTTTTATAGTAAATGGAAGGAAAGAGCTGGTCTACAGAAATATCCAAGGATGTAGTACCAAAAGTTTGAGACATACATCCTTGGATTGGGGTTTGTGAGAAGCAAGGTTGATCACTGTTTATATTCTAAGCAGGTTGGTGGTAACTTCATTAATATAATAATGTATGTTGATGGCATGTTGTTGATTGGAAATAATGTCAATGTGATAAAGGAGGTGAAATCACAACTATCCTCCAGATTTGATATGAAGGATCTGAATGTTACTAACTTTATAGTGGGAATGGGGATTAAAAGAGATCATGCAAAAAAAAAATATGGTTGAATCAGAGAAATTATGTTGAGACGATATTCCAGAGATTTAACATGCAACAAATTAAACCAACCAAGAATATATTCTTGTAGGTGTAAAGTTATCTATAGATAAATTTCACAATATACAAGAAGAACAATAATACATGTCATGAGTTCCCTATGCAAGTGTTGTTGGTAGTTTGATGTATGCAATGGTATGTACCAAACTAGACATTATCCATGTAGTGGTAGTTTTGATCAAATATATGTCAAAACTATGGAAGGAGCGTTGAATAGCAATAAAGAGGGTATTTAAGTACAAAGGAAGACCTAAACTGAACAAAGAAATAGATGTACATGAATTTGTTGATGTTGACTAGGCTGGATAACTTGATTGGAGAATATATACAAGTGGTTATGTGTTTAACTTATTTGGAGGAGCTATCAATTGGATGAGCAAGATACGGGATGTAGTTTTACTCTCAACTACAGAAGCTAAATACATGGAAACCACCCATGCAAGTAAAGACGTTGTGTGGTTGTAGATACTATGTTCAAGTATTGGGTTTGTACAAAATTTTGTAAGGTTAGATTGGGAGAATTAGAGTGTAATACTTCTTGCAAAGAACCTTGCTTATCATGCTAAAACTAAGCATATTGATGTGCAATACCACTTTGTGAGAGATATGGTTTAAGACAAGAAGGTATTGCTGGAAAAGATTGAGACCTTGAAGAATGTTGTAGATTCATTGATGAAGACTGTTAGTACTAAGAATTTCTCTTGGTTTAGAGAATCCATGGGCATTGTTTCCCTGAAGTTGTGACCCTATCAGTATGTGGCTCAATGTTCTACAAAGAAAACAACAAGTGGGAGAATGATGTGTATGGGATTAAATACATATTTTATGAAAAAATAGCTAAAAAAATAATACACCACATGCAAATAATATAACTAGGAGGAAGTTGGATGTGCCCCTCTCATACCCAACATTATCATACTTGTTGTTTTCTTTGTAGAACAGTGGGTCACCTACTGATAGGGTCACAAGTTCAAGGAAGTAACATCCATGGATTCTATACACCAAGATAAATTATCAGTACTAACAGGATTCGTCAATGAGTTTGCAACATTCTTCAAGGTCTCAACCTTTTCCAACAATACGTTCTTGTCTTCAACCATATCTCTCACAAAGTGGCACTACAAATCAATATGCTTAATTTTGGTATGATAAGCAGGGTTCTTTGCTAGAAAGATTGCACTTTGACTATCACAATCTTACCTTACCATTTTTTATACAAACCCAATACTTAAACATAGTATATGCAACCATACAACCTCTTTACTTGCATGGGTGGATGCCATGTATTCAACTTTTGTAGTTGAGAGTGCAATTACAACCCGTCTCTTGCTCATTCAACGGATAGATCCTCCAAATAGGTTTAAAACTTACACATCCAACAAGCAAGGTTCCAATGCTAAATGATCCATGATATGTGTCCAATGCTCCTCTTCCACATTCCCCCTAATGCTCAATGCACCTCCTAAGCCATGTGCTGCTATGGGTCCACCCCATCTATATGATCACTTCTCAACTCAAGTGTCCTTAAGTTACGTACATGCCCCGATGGAAGCAACTAAGAGTGCCCATGCCATCTAGGCCTCAATTACTCCTTGAGGATGCCTAATACCCCTCCAAGACAAGTCGTGTTCCAAGTAAGCCACCCACTCTCCATGTGTGCATCATGAAGAATGGCATAATGTTGTCTAGGTCTCCAATGCTCCAAGGAAGAATGCCACATAATTTATCCATACAAGGTCTAGCAATCTATGAGCAATATGTCCACCACGACAAAAACAAGGTCATCCATAGACCAATGCACCCCACATCACATGAAGCACCCCCAAGTATGGTGTAAGCGCTTTCAAAGTAACCCTGAAAATGAACGTTAAGCACATGGATTACAAGTGGAGGAAACACACATTTAGTGTGGAGGCTGATAAATGCTCTTTAAAACATGGAACATGCTTATAGATATTATTCTAATACAAAATTTGATAAATAACTCATTAGATATGGATTTAGGTGAAGTCCATATGATCCATATATTTATATCATAAGTTGAAGTGATGATTTTCCAATTGTAATGGTTGACATATTATCACTAGTAGTGAGGTTGATACAATTCATAAGGTAAAACATGATTGATTTAGGTCTCCTACATTATTATGTAGGTTTAATATTTTGGCAAACAAATGGTTTTATTTTTCATAAACCAAGTGTGCTCAATGTTTGTTGGAATTTTTTATAATGGAAGGATGGAAAGGAACATCTACACCTATGGAGGTTGGGATGAAGTTATTAGCCACAAATGACTCTAAAGTGGCCAGTAAGTCAGTGTATGAAAAATGTTGATTACTAGCTTGATCTATCTCACATATGCTAGGTTGTATTTGAGCTTCATGGTCAATAACAATTCCAAATTTAGGATACCCCTTAAGGTTGATAATTATATTATAGTGGAGAATATTTTGAGGCATGTGAAGGGTACCCTGGAGTATGGCATGATTTGTGGTAAAGAAAAGGATTTTTGATTAACAGGTTACATATATTAAAATTAAACAAATTCCATAGGTTATGCTTTCATCCTCAATACAAGGGTAGCTTCTTGGTTGAATAAGAAGCAACACTAATGCAATATCATCCTTGGGGTTTCAGATAATCTACATCACCCTAAAACATTTCTAGTTTTGTTGCAATTTTTCATATTTTTAGTGCACAAACATCAATACGATGTTTTCATTAGTGCTCTCTCATACTTTGGAATCATGAATTTAATTTTGGATATGTTATAGAAGAGACATAAATATATCTTCACATCAAATTTCAGAATAATATATTAAGTTTAGAGTAGTTCCCAAGCCCATATTGAATAGATAGAGAAATTATTGTGCAAATAGTGGCCATATTTTGATCATCATTCGCTAATATTTTGGAATGAAGGTATAAAATTTTGACAATATGCAAAAGAAACATATTTTAATGTGCTAATTTTTGTTTCAATAATATTGGATTCCATGTAGGTGTCCAAAACCAATGCAGGGTAGTATGCTCTAGGTTTTATTTTTGCATTGACATAAGACTAGTTGTTTGATTAGTGTGCACTCATACTTTGGAGTTAAGGTATGAAATTTGAATATGTTGTAGAGGACACATTACTTTACCATCTCACCAAATTTCATCAAAAAATATTTAGTGTTAGTGCTGCACCCAAGTTGCACCATGTTTAGAGATCATGAACACAATTTTCCATAAAAAAGGGTTTAATGTTTCCTCACGCACAATAGAAATGACAAAATTTGGAAGCTGAAGAGTCAATTAATAATAATTTATTAATTGTAAAAACGTTTGAGCTACCTGAGGGAAATGAAAAGACTTGGGAACCAAATAGTTAATGCCTCAAGCATAATATGAGGTTTATAATTGAACAAAGGGCCTTTTGACTCTCCATGGTTTGAGCTTTCTATTTTTTTTGGTTATGTGTGGTCTAGGAGGCATGTGCGTTGCCTCTATGATTACAAAGAGGCCCAAGAGCATTGGCGATTAAATCCATAAAGTTGTAAGGATTGTTCTGGATAATATCTTCTGTAAAATTTCATTTGATTGTTGATTTGGTAAGAGATTGTTGTGAAATGTGTGTTCATATTTAATGCATTTGAAGTTTTTTTTATTGTTGTGCTATTTTTCACTATGTGAATTTGATCTATAGGCCTTATGCACTACAACAACATGCACTGTGACTTTCCTCCACTGAAGTGAATTTTAGGGTAGCAATGATTGCAAATTGTGAGATAATTTGGACAAGGATAACACACTTTTATTTGCAAGTAAATAAAGTTAATACTATAATACTTTATTATGACAAAGTGTTTTCACTTCGAAAATGGATCACATGTTCCATGAGAGAATAACACATGTAAGTGATACATTGCACTAAATTCAACAATTATTGGAGAATGAAGAAATAGATTTGCATAATTGTGCATCTTAAGGGCATGTTGTAAATATATTATGGCACTCCTTTGATCCAAATAAGTTTGTGAATTTTAGAGATAAGCTTGGTGTAATAATCAATATGAACATTAAATGTAGAGCAATAAAATTAAATATTTAATGGTTATATTTAATAATTTAGAAAATTAAGATAGTAAATATGTTTTGTAATGTAGTTAGATTGTGATGCAAAATTCAAATCATTCATTTTAATTGTATAATATTGGTAAAATGAAGTGAATAGTTGTTCACTCATCAATGTAAAATACTTTTATAAAATGAATCAATCATTTAAAAATATTCTCTCTTCCAATTTTATGCTGTGAGAATTTGTGATATCATGTGAATTGTAATAAGATTGTTAGAGCATATTCACCTTATCCTTAGCATTAATATCTCACCTAGGGACTTTAGATCTTGGTATCGTGATTGTAATGGTCCAATTTTGACTAAATTTGACCAAGTGAGACATCATAACACTTCATCCATAGATTTAAGGGGGAAATATCCTATTTTTAGTCAATGAGGGACCATTCCTTGATTTTGGGATCTTATTGCTGATTTTAGGATCCAAACTTGCATGTTTGAGTTCCTAAAACTTAATTCCATGAATCAATGAAGGGTAAATCCCTCTTTCACTATGTTGAGCTAATTCATGTCATGCATGGATAATCTAATGTCCCTATTCAAATAAATTCATGACAGGGAAATTCCATCAATCCTACTAGTTCCCTAGGTTGGATGGAGACATTGGGATTTGCAATAAGGGAGCTATAAATGATGTTTAGACACTATAATTTCATAAATATTTAAGACACATGGAGGGTGTGGGGCCCACACAAGCTAGATTGTCTATGCCACATGGAAACCTCCTCTTGTCAGTTCGAATCCATAAGAAGCCCAATGTTCTTGGGATGAGTTGGAAGGATCACACACTTGGAAATATGCATCATAGTTCAAATTGGGATGGAAGCGTAACTCCCATGGGAGAGGAAGAGTCAAATGAGAGGTCTTGGACACTTGGGCTAGATTCCCTAACCTCTATGACAACAATGATGAAGATGCTATGACACCTATGAAAAATTTCAGATCTGATTGCTGACATCTGACCAATATGACATGTCCAACCTAAAAATGTCATCCAAGTGAGCTCTCATGTGATTTGGAGAAGCTCAAGAGGTTCCTATTTGAATTGGTGGAAGGTGGAAGGCTAGGAAGTGGGAGACAAGTGGCAAATCTTGAATCCGTCTGTAATTCGAATTGGCTTGGAGTTAATGGATGGAATTGGAACCTTAGAATGATAAGGATGTTTATAAAATACAGAGATCAATTAAGAGAAGGGATTTTGATCATTTTCAGAATTTGCATTTGAGAGGAGAGCTAGTGGAGTGCTACTCTACTTGCCTTAGCACCAATTTCGAGGGTGAAAGATTCCCATCCTCGTTGGTAATTGGAAAGGCCATTCAGACCTTTCATTTGGAGCTTTAATGGATTCATATGTTGCAGGTTTAAGCTATAGGGAAGCTTGTGGTCACTTCTAGTTCAACGTGTTTCTCCAACCATTTCAAGTTTTCTCAGCATATTCATGATCCTTGAGGAATTGCGCACTTGGTGAGCTGTTGTTCTCTTTGGGGGAGCTTATAATGCCCCATTATTTTATCATCTGATTTAAATGCTGTGTTATTCATATTCAGAATAGATTCAGGTCAATATTCCAAGTGTAACTATGTAAATCAGATCATTAATGAGCAAATGGTGCCTATTTCCCCACTATGTTGATATATGCCAATGATATGTTGATATATTCGAATGGAAAAATGAACCACTGATGAATTAATGATGTATGGAATTTCAATAATGTGTTATACAAGTTTCATGTTCAGTGCATAAGATTTTGGAGTCATATTGTTCACTTTCATAGCATTTGGAGAAGATTGCCTATCATTTCCCCCAAGGTCGAAATTAGTCTTTTTGTATCTAATTGGAGAGGGTTGTAGCAGACTTAATAAACTGAATGGTGATGCATATGAGACTATATTGATGTCCCCTTATTC
The DNA here is from genome assembly GCA_027924585.1 of Larix kaempferi. NCBI lineage: Eukaryota > Viridiplantae > Streptophyta > Pinopsida > Pinales > Pinaceae > Larix > Larix kaempferi. The sequence continues at coordinate 13,849,418 of BSBM01000050.1, read as the reverse complement.
TTTTCTGAAATTTGAGAGGTTCCAATAGCATTTGGAGATCCATCTTCAGCACCTACCCAAGGGGGATTTGAACCCCAAATTGCTAGTCAAACTCCCTACTTTGGCCAGATCTGAAAGGAGAGTTGCAGAAGCCTTTTGAAGACTCTAAAGCATCCTAAAAACTCATAATTATTTCCTAAAAACATCCATACACCTTCTGTGACAATTTGGGAGCATTTGGAGCCATTTGGAGGTCAAGAAACCAATACTAGTCAAAGGTCGAACTAGTGGAAAAAAATTGAAAATTTCACCATTTTAATAAATTTCAAAAAAGGAAAATTACAAGTGGTATCAGAGCATGATATTGGCACCTGATGTGGTCTGATATTCATGAGGACAAGAATTCAGGGACCACCATTAGATATTGAAACCAAAAGTGCTTTTGTTGAAGAGGACAAAGTAGGAAAAGAAGAGCAATGTTTTGAGGAAACTATGGATAGAGATGAAAGGGAACCTTAGATGATAGTGAGGAGTTTAGGAAACTCATGAAACCACTCTTTGAATACATGAACCAATAGATTATGAAATGATTCAAATTTTTGGCTAGCCAACTTGGAAGCAAAGGACTAATAGGAGGCAGCAGTAGTTCTCATCATGAGGAAAAGAAGGTAATGGGTAAGCATATTTTCTCAAGCACAGGACCCCATAATAGAGATAATGAATTTCAGAGTGCAACAAGGCCTACCACACCTAAATTTCTTGATTCCGAAGTAAATATTAATACTCCAAATTATGTGGAAGAACTTCTAATCGAATGGCAAAAATTGAGTGAAGACTGTAGAAGTACCCTACCATTTGATCAATACCTTGCTATCTCAAACAAGCTCAAAATGAGGGAAAGTAATAGGAATCCCTTTCAAAATAGAGAATTGAAATATGCAATAAGTAAAATGCCACTTCCCACCTTTGATGGCTCATTTCAAATTTCTGCACATACTTGGGTACAAAAACTAGATGTGTATTTTCAGTTGAATCCAATGGTGGAAGAGGATGCTTTAAAAATGGCCATTTTGCATCTTGATGGGGAATCCAATGATTGGTGGCTCCATGGTCTGGAAAATTTGGGACATGATAAGGTTACAACATATGGAGAATTTGTTGACACGGTATTAGAAATATTTGAGCAAAAAGACCCAGAATTGATTTGCAAAGAACTAGCCCAATTGAAACAAGTTGGAACCCCTGTTGAATATATGTTGGAATTCCAAAGATTATCAGTTAAGGTGGCTGATATATCTATGGTGAGGTTAGTATTACTCTTTACTGAAGGTGTGGATTAACCCTTAAAAGGTTTAGTTAAGGCCCACAAACCAAATTCATTGAAGGATGCCATGAACTTGACAAGGGATCTACAAAATGTGTTACCTAGGACAAGGTTTCCTCCAAAGCCTAACTTCCCTTCCAAATTCAGATTGGACAAAAAGTCTTGGAAAAGAGATGCATTTGAAAAGAATAAGAAAGAGGGAATAAACAGGGAAGAACTTAGAAGAAATAAATTATGCTACACATGCTTCCAACCATGGGCACCGAGGCATAAATGTACTAAGGGAAAAGCTCAATACATTGAAGTATTTTCTGATAATGATGAGTATGAAGGGGCTATGGAGGAAGAAGGACATATTTCAGATCAATAAGAGGGATATGATACAACAAAAGAAGGGAAACAAGAAGAAAATCAACCTTCACCTGACAAAGCAAGGATGGCAGTACTTTCAACAGTGTCTCGTTATCACACTATTCGATGGAAGGGAGTGGTACAAGGACAAAGGGCCTTGGTATTGGTAGATGGAGGAGCCACACATAACTTCATTGATGCAGAAATGGTTGAGAGAAGGAATATATCTACTGAACCATTCGATGGCTTCACAGTCACATTCCAGGCCACCACACTATGGAGTGCAAAACATGGGTTCCAAAGCTGCAATCGCCATAGGTAATTACACTTTTTCTGATAGCTTTTATGTGGTTGATGTTGTTGATACTAATGTGGTTTTGGGAGTGCAATGGTTGTAATCTATAGGGGAGAATACAGTGAAATATCAAATTCCTTAAATGAAATTCCAAGATTCGGAAGGAATACTAAGGGTTGTGAGAGGGCAGCACACCTACCCAAATCAAGTAGTGACCTCCCATAGTATGAGATCCATATTGTGGCATGGAGACATAGAATGGGATGCTGAATTTTTCATAACCTCTCCCAATCCAAACATAAAGGTTGTTGAATACCCAAAGGAGATAGAGCAACTCCGACAAAAATATGAAAATTGTATTGGAGACCTTCCACATGGTAGACCACCTGATAGGGGGGTTGAGCACAACATTGTTTTGGAGGAGGGTACTTCACCCATCCAAATACCACCCTATAGAAATCCAAAAAAATTCATAGATGAAATTGAAAGGCCATCCAAGAACTCCTAGAGTTGGGACTCATTAGACCAACCTCTAGCCCTTATGCCTCTTTAGTAGTGTTGGTAAAGAAAAAAGATGGAACCTTAAGGATGTACATAGACTTTAGAGATTTGAACAAGAAGACAATCAAGAATAGGTATCCTATTCCTAGAATTGATGATCTCATGGATGAGCTATTTCGAGCAAGATGTTTCTCCAAAATTGATCTTAGATCAGGTTACCATCAAATTCAAATGAAGGAAGAAGATGTGCAAAAGACTACTTTTAGATGTCACTATGGCCACTTTGAGTTTCTTGTTATGCCTTTTGGATTAACTAATGCTCCAGCCGCATTCCAAGCATGCATGAATAGTATCTTTTGCATGCAACTTAGAAAGTTTGTTTTGGTTTTCTTTGATCACATTCTCATTTACAACAAAACTTGGGAAGAGCATTTGCATCATTTAGAGGTTGTGCTGAAAATTTTGCATGAACAGTCCTTGTTTGCTAAGTTGTCTAAATGTGAATTTGGGATGAAGGAACTCTTGTATATTGGGTACATTATTGGACAAGAAGGGGTGAAAGTGCACATGGAAAAAATAAGGGCTATCCTTGAATGGCCAACACCAAAAAACATCACAGAATTAAGAGGCTTCATTGGAATATGCACCTATTATAGGAAGCTTGTGAAAGGGTTCTCCAAATTGACTTCTCCACCCATTGATTTGAAAAAGAAAGATGATTTCAAGTGGGATGAAGAGGTCTAAAAAGGCCTTCCAAAAAATGAAAGAGGTAATGAGTAGTTGTCCAGTACTTTCATTACCTAATTTTACTAAACGTTTTGTTTTGGAATGTGATGCTTCAGGTGAAAGGATAGGGGTTGTCCTAAAGCAAAATCAACACCCTATAGCCTTTGAGAGCATAAAGTTGCAGCCACATGAGAAGCTTTACTCCATCTATGACAAAGAAATGTTGTCCATCATGCATGCCTTGGCCAATTTTAGACAATACTTCGTGGGAAACAAGTTTGTGGTGAAAACTGATCACAATAGTCTAAACCACTTCCTCACCCAAAAGGATCTTAATGAAAGAAAAAAAAAGTGGGTAAGCAAGATCCAAGATTTTGATTTTGATATTGAATATGTAAAATGGAAGAATAACATTGTAGCAGATGCATTATCTAGAAGACCTTCCTTTTCTCTCATGGACATTGCAAAAGATTGGAAAAACATGCTAATGGTTGAATATGCCAAAGATAGTTTTGCTTGTGATGTGTTAGATGGGGTCAAAGGGGATGATAACTACAAGATTTTGAATGGGCTGATATATTACAAGGGTAGAATTTATTTGGTTCAAAATTCAAAACTCAAGTATAAGATTTTGCAAGAAGCACATGATTCCCCACTAGCTGGCCACTCGGGGATCTTCAAAACTTATAGGAAATTAAGGCAAAGGTTTTTTTGGAGAGGTTTGAAGGGAGATGTTCTCAAATATGTAAATGAATGTAAGGTATGTCAGCAAAACAAATCTGAACTCACATGCCCAGTTGGTTTGTTGCAACCATTGCCCATTCTGGAACAAAAATGGGAGAGTATCTCAATGGACTTCATCACAGGTTTGCCCAAATATTTGGGGAAGGATTGCATATATGTGGTAGTGGATAGGCTGACCAAATTTTCTCATTTATTTGTTGTTACATCATATTTTAGTGCTGCACAAGTGGCTAATGTTTTTTTAAAGAAATATTCAGATTGCATGGGCTCCCAAGAGCATTGTAAGTGATAGAGATAGTAGATTCATGGGTGATTTTTGGCAGGAAATTTTCAGATTGGTGGGCACTCAATTGACTCCAAGCACAAGCTATCATCCACAAACTGATGGACAAATAGAGAGAGTGAATCAATGGTTGGAAAGGTACCTAAGGAACTATGTGGGAGAGCAGCAAAAAGCATGGGTCAAATGGCTACACTGAGTCTTGCTACAACACCACTTTTCATATGTCAATAGGAATGTCTCCTTTCAAAACATTATATGGTTATGAAGCACTCACTTTTCTTGAGCATATGTTTGGTGATAGTAGAACCCCAAAAGCTAAATATTGGGTGGAAGAGATCCAAGAAATTTTAAAGCTTTTGAAAGACAACTTGCAGGTTTTCAAAAATGAGCAAAAACAATATGCAGATCAACATAGGGAAGAAAGGACCTTTCAAATCAATGATTTGGTATATTTGAGATTGCAGCCATATAAACAAACATCTTTGAAAAAGAAGGGAGCAAAGAAGCTAAAACCAAGATATTATGGCCCATACAAGGTAGTTCGGAAGGTTGGGGAGGTAGCATATGAATTAGAACTTCCAGAAGGAAGTAAAATCCATAATGTATTTCATGTTTCATGTCTCAAAAAGGTTTTTGGTCAACAAATTGTCATTTCAGAAAAACTTCCTCCTTTGAATGATGAAGGTCAGCTCATACTTGTTTCAGAAAAAAAATTAAAAAATTAAAAAATTGAAGACTAGGGAAAGAAGATTAAGGAGCAGAACTATCAAAGAGTACTTGGTACAATGGAAGGATCTCCCAAGTGAAGATTCCACATGGGAGGAGGAACAAAGTTTGCAACATCCAAATCTGAAATTGCTTGAGGACCTGAATGCTTGGAGTTAATGGATGGAATTAGAAGCTTAGAAGGATAAGGATGTTTATAAAATACATAGATCAAGTAAGAGAAGGGATTTTGATCATTTTCAGAATTTGCATTTGAGAGGAAAGCTAGTGGAGTGCTACTCTACTTGCCTTAGCACCAATTTCGAGGGTGAAAGATTCCCATCCTAGTTGGTAATTGGAAAGGCCATTCAGAACTTTCATTTGGAGATTTAATGGATTCATATGTTGCAGGTTCAAGCTACAGGGAAGATCTTGGTCACTTCTAGTTCAGCTTGTTTCTCCAACCATTTCAAGTTTTCTCAACATATTCATGATCCTTGAGGAATTGCACACTTGGTGAGATGTTGTTCTCTTTGGGGGAGATTATAATGCCCCATTATTTTATCATATGATTTAAATTATATGTTATTCATATTCATAATATATTCAGGTCGATATTCCAATTGGAACTATGTAAATCAGATCATTAATGAGCAAATGGTGCCTATTTCCCCACTATGTTGATGTATGCCAATGATATGCTGATATATTCGAATGGAAAAATGAAATATTGATGAATTAATGATGTAAGGACTGTTAATAATGTGTTATACAAGTTTCATGTTTAGTGCATAAGATTTTGGAGTCATATTTTTCACTTTCATAGCATTTGGAGAAGATTGCCTATCATTTCCCCCAAGGTTGGAATTAGTCTTTTTGTATCTGATTGCAGAGGGTTGTAGAAGACTCAATAAAATGAATGGTGATGCATATGAGACTATATTGATGTCCCCTATATTTACCATGCTTTTGTTCTGAAATTTGATAGGGTCCAATAGCATTTGGAGATCCATCTTCAACACCTACCCAAGGGGGATTTGAACCCCAAATTGCTAGTCAAACTCCCTACTTTGGCCAGATATTAAAGGAGAGTTGTAGAATACTTTTGAAGACTCTAAATAATCCCTGAACCTCATAATTATGTCCTAAAACCATCCATACACCTTCTGTGACAATTTGGGAGCATTTGGAGCCATTTGGAGGTCAAGAAATCAATACTAGTCAAAGGTCGAACTAGTGGAAAAAAATTGAAAATTTCACCATTTTAATAAATTTCAAAAAGGGGACATTACAGATAAGATCCTTTATTATAATAAATTAATCCTCCACTTTTGATCATGGGTTAGATATGATCTAGTTAACTCACTCTTGATAGATTTCATGGCTAACTAGGGCATATGAGCTCTAAGTTAATCCCTTCTAGGTCTTCATGCATCAATGTACAATTCAAATCGCCTTATTTAGGAATTTGAATTACCTATATGTACAATATTTTTTCTCTTTGAATTAGGGAATAAGAATTCAGTGTTTTGCTCCAAGATTTTTCTCTTCAATCTATATGTTCTTTTTTCCCTTGTAAAATTGCTCTAATTATTGTTGTTCATTACTTTTCTAGATCTAGTTGTGATATCTTGTAGGTGAACACAAGGTTTTACATGGTTCCATGAAAATATCTTACTAGGGGGTAGGAGATATGGTCACCAAGGTTGGTTCTTCATCAGAGACCGATACTCCTTTTTTTTCCTTTTTAAAATTTCTAAGTGTATTGTTGTTCATTAAATTTCTAGATCTAGTTGTGATCTCTTGCAGGTGATCACAATATATTACAAAGATAAATTCTAAATGTTCAAAGAATTTTTATACACTTGGGATAATATATTTCATGGAGTGATTGAAATTATAATGGAATATCATGAACCATTAAATGAAATGTTACTAAGTTCAATTTCGATTACCACCTACACAAGATTCACCTGTACACTAGGAGCATCTTTAGTGTATATTAGTTAAACTGTATTGAAGTTTCTAGTGTAGATGTTTTATAGATGAGAGATGACTTGGCATGAAAAAGAGGACATGTCATAGTGTTGACATGGATTGGACCATTGCCTAAAGTTTGGCATTGTAATGTCCCAAATTAAATAAATTTTAGATAAACAATTAAGTTGGCCTATCCAATTCCTAAGGGTTATGTGGGAAAATGAAAATATTGATATTTAACCCCAAGGCCTAAAGTTGCTCATGGAAATTCAAAATTCAAAATTGATGTTGGAAAATAGGCCAATAAATTATGGAAAAATCATTAATTGCTCCAAAATGAAGTGGCATGGGGTCTTAGTTGATCTTGGGGGCTCATAAGTGGATATGTGGGATCCACATGAGGGAATATGCTTCCTTTACACATGGCACCATCCTAAAATTCGACTTTGGAAGGATAAGCAACTCCCATGGGGAAGGTGAAGAGTCACAAGGGTATTTTTAGTCAATGAAAGATTTTATGACAACCTATGACATATATGACAACTTATGACAAGAATTAGGTCCTGTGACAACTTATTATAACTTATGAAAACCTATGACATGTTGCAGGTCCTAAATTTATCCAAGGAGGGCACTAGAGGAGAAGGGTGGGCCCACATGCTAATGTAACTTCCCCAAAATCAAGCTAAGCCTCTCAAATTTGAATTTCGAAGCTAGACATAGTTATTGTTTGGTAAAATAACATTAGAGAGGAATTAAATGGGTCTCAATGTGTCATTCTCTCATAAAAATAACATTTATTAATATTTTATTAAATATTTGTGAGATAATTCTAGAATGAGGGGGAAATGCTCCATGAAGATTTATAAAATGGATGAAGGCACAAGTGAAAGAGATTTTGGGATCATTGTTGTTGTTTTGCACTCTTGGAGATTTTAGATTTTCCATTGCACGGTGGGTGTTTACCTTCCCTACGATTGATCTAGTTTCAGTGGTGAAAGATTCCACCCAAGCTAGTAGAGATGAGGAGATCATCCAGATCTTTTCATTGTGCTTCATTACAGCTGATTATTGATGGGATAAATCACTTTCAGATTTCTCTACAGATATTTATTGCAGGTTATATGTTCATATACAATAGTGGGGTCGAATTCCTATCATTTGGAGTTTCTTTCTATTGATTTAGATCTTGGACCGGTGTTGGTAGCCCAAAATGGAGGTTTTGGTTTTGATACTTCTGAGAATTTATGGACTATGAGACCTATTCCATTTCATTCATAGAATCATTTCCAATGGGAAACACTTTTTTTTTTCCCTCAAAAAGGTTTCCGTATGCCCGAGATATCATCATTTTACTAAATCTACTATATTCGACATCTCTTCTGGTGGAGGGGCGCACCACTACTTTTCTATATCTATATTTATTGGATTTAGAGATTCTATAAGATCTATATATTTTTATAATAAGTATATTTATTGTCTCCATACATTCATAATAAATATTTACAGATATTTTCATCATATGGTGTTCAATGTTCAAGCTTATGGGTGATTTATGTGCAAATTTGCTAGTATGCCATGAGCAATCTTAAGACAACATGTATTAAATTTTCATATCAGCTTTATAAAGTCTGTTATTAATTTATTTTTGTTTATTTGGGAGTGTCATGGTATAATTGTATCTGTTTGGGAAGACTTGGTCATATTGGGAAGTGTTTGGGTCAAGTTGAAAAACTAGTATTCCAATGTGTGGGGAAATCGAGCTAGTTTCTCACTAGTCTTGAGAGGGTGTGTTTCATACTTATTTGGAAGTTCTATGGAGTCTATCAGTGGGTCATATAGTTTAATTTTAGTCCATTTGAGTCCATTACATTGATATTTGGAGAATTCAAGTTTCTCTAGTAGTGTTTGGGAAGAGTTAGAAGCCTTGTGTTCAATGTGGCCAAAATTGAACTAGTGTTCCAAGTTTCTTTACCAACTTCCAATTTTATATCAGGTATGATTTGGGACACATATAAATGGAATCTAAACACTTTTAATAGCTTCAAAAATTTAATGTAAAACATAAATATACATACATTTCACTATTGTTGAACGAGAGCATCTCATAAGCCTTCATAAGCCACTGTTTGGGAAAAAGTTGAAAATCAACATAATTAAAGTTGGAACCTTGGAGATAATATTCTTGATTTCTGATTGGGAACATTACAATGGTATCAAAGCATGTTCCTTGCACATGTGAATTAATATAATCCATTGAATAAGAATTTTCAGCCATGTCTTACTATTATGATGGCTCCTATGAGTACAATGCTTATGAGCAGTATGAAGATGATTGTGAGCAATATGAAGAAGAATGTGAATGGTATGAGGAAGAGGTGCCATCATGCAACACTTCTTACAATTTCATAAGGAATGAGGGTTATTATTATGACCTTGTGTATGATTAATATGAATGTGTCATACCACCAAAGGCTAATCCTATGAATGAATTAGAAATATTGAGAGGAACATGTAAAACTTTGCCTCAACAATATCATGCATATATTGCTTCGATGGGAAAGAAAAAGAAAGACATTCTTTTTGAAGAATTTGTTGATTGGGGGTTTGGATATAGGCCCAAGAATGAATATGTGGAGTTAGTGAAGAAAGGTTTATGCCCTTCTCGCAAAAGACCTTAGAGAGAAAATCATATATGTTTGATTGAAAAGGAGGAATGAAATGAGGAGACCCATGAGCCACCTAGTTCTGAAGGTGGTGAAGCAAAAGAAGCATTACATGAAGAGGATCGAAATTCAATCCCAAGTGAATCTAAAAAAGATGAAGAAACATCACATGAGCATGAAGAAGATTCCATTGAAAATACTGAATATCATTCAGAGACACATTATACTTTGAACATGAATCAAAGATAATCTATTGATGGATGCTTGAATTGTGAAGGAGTACCTACTGATGGGTGTTGACACCTCTATGTTGGTGACATAAAGATCACTTTTGAAGGTGTTTCTGCAAGACAAATTTCCATTGACCATGGATATGAATACCTTGTATCAGTTGAAGAAGAACCAAGATCAACTTCCCCATCACCACTTGAGCTTCATGAAGTTGGTCCAAGCAAAAAGGAGGAAGAAGAGGAGGTTCATTTGCAAGAGCCTCATTTTCATGCAAGATCCTTGAATATGGATGGAAATAATATTCAAGAGGCCTTGAATACTCTCCATGACACACATGCATTGGTTTCAAAATTTTGTTGGTGTTTGGAGGAGAAATATTCCCTTGAAGGCATGGAGAAAATTCAGAAAGCAATGTTGGACACCAAAGGTAATTTTTTGAATTTGCTTTCTGATAGAGATTATTTAATTGAGATTGTTGGTTTTTATCATGGAATAACCTTGAAGGATGTATAAGAGAATGACAAGCTCTCAAATGAGTTGGATTCCACCCAAAATGCACTCCAAAAATCTATGGTGCATATTGAGCAGCTTCAAGAGAGGTTGCAAAGGTACTTTACACCCTCCTACATATCAGATAGTCATTCAATTGATGAAATAATTTATGTTACAAAAGAGGAACCTCATGTGATGGTGGAACATGAGGTACATGTTGATATGCAGGTTCTTGAAGAGGCTACATTCAAACAAGAAGGAAGCCAAGCACTTGTTCTTGTTTAGAGGGATTATGAGTTGCCTCATGGTGAGAGTTGCAGAGCCTTGGTGGAGGCACATGATCTCACAACAGTTGGACCAGCCAATTATGGAGAAGATGCATTAAAAATTTTGATGAGTAAGATTTGCAAAGAGGTAAGTTTGGTTCGCAATTCTTCACCCCCTACTTCTTTTTCAGCCACATCATTTGGGGATGAAAATTGGGTGAAAGGTGTCTTGCTGATGGTGCCACATGAGGAGTATGAAACTCCTATCTTTCCTTTCGATGATGACATGATTAGAGCACATTATGCTTTACATTTGAAACATAATAATTTTCTACCTTATGATGATACACATATACATGGATGCACCTATGATGTTCACTTGAGTCACTTGAAGACTCATGATTTTCCTTGCTCCTTGCTTAGTTCATTCGATGTTGGAGGAACTTCATCCAATACTTGAGTGAAGAGATATATGATTGGAGCACATTCTTATTGGCATAAACATCCTCTTTTATTTCTTGATGATACACATACTCATGGATGCACATATGGTACTCCTTTGAGCCCCTTGAAGGTTCATTGTTTTCTTTTCTCCTTACTTGGTTCAAACTTTGGTGGAGGTTCTTCATTCGCTTCTTGGATGAAAGAACACATGGATGATTATTTTGATCCATATTACATTCTTTTGGATAAACATTATAAAACATGTAATCCTCATCTATGTCATTGGAGTAGATTTTATTGGTCACTTTATGCTTGTATGCACTTGGCACATGATGATCTACTTACTTGTATGTACAAGCACTTTCATGATTCTTTGATGAGGTACCTTCTTGATGTACAATTGTATGATGTTTTTATGTACTTTGATGATCTATATTTTGAACTCATGATGTTTGGAATGATGTAATACAAGCAATGGGATCCTAGTATTGCTTGGTTTCAGCTCACTTGGAGCAGCAGTTTGATTGTTGGTTTGAGAGAGAAAACCAACCTTCAGTTGTTTGAGTTCATCTTTGCAAAGAAATGTTCCAATTTCCTATGTGGGAGACCTTTTGAGAGATGGATTCATTTTTTCACATGCTTGGTGTTCATGGAATTTCATAGTATACATTTCACTCCATGCATATATCATGATAATTTGGGACCTTGGGATCATTTTTGGTCTCATTGGTTTCAATTTTGGGGGGCAACAAGCAGTATGGGAGATTGAGTCACCACTTGAGAAGGTGATTGTAATCAAAGTAGTGCATCAACAAGCATGGTTGTTCCTCTCTGAAATGATCTTGGAATCTTGAAGACTCAAATTTTGGAAACTCAGTGGCAACTTCAAAGAAATATATACAGTGAGCAAAAGGGTTGAAAGTTCATAAAGGGTTTCCAAAATATGAAAGAGGTAAAGATTAATTGTGCAAATTTTGTTTTGATGGATTTAATTAACCTTTTGGTGTTTAGTGGTGATTTCACAGGAGATATCAATATGAAAACAAAAATCCACATCTCTTTACTGTTGGAAACAAACAATTGAAATACATGAGTTCCACTACTGAAAGTTTTGTAAGGAAAGCAGGTTCTTCAACATCCATGTTTGAAATTGCTTGAGGACAAGAAATCTTGGGTGGGGAGAACTCTAATGTCCCCAATTAAATAATTTTCAGATAAACAATTAAGTTGGCCTATCCAATTCCTAAGGGTTATGTGGGAAAATTAAAATATTGATATTTAACCCCAATGCCTATAGTTTCTCATGGAAATTCAAAATTCAAAATTGATGGTGGAAAATAGGCCAATAAATTATGGAAAATTCATTAATTGCTCCAAAATGAAGTGGCATGGGGTCCTAGATGGAATTGGGGGCACATAAGTGGATATGTGGGGTCCACATGAGGGAATATTCCTCCTTTACACATGGCACCATCCTCAAATTTGAATTTGGAAGGATAAGTAACTCCCATGGGGAAGGTGAAGAGTCACGGGGCTATTTTTAGTCAATGATAGATTCTATGACAACCTATGACATATATGACAACTTATGACAATAATAAGATCCTATGAAAACTTATGACAACTTATGACAACCTATGACATGTTGCAGGTCCTAAATTTATCCAAAGAGGGCACTAGAGGAGAAGGGTGGGCCCACATGCTAATGTAACTTCCCCAAAATCAAGCTAAGCCTCTTAAATTCAAATTTCCAAGGTAGATGGAGTTATTGTTTGGCAAAATAACATTAGAGATGAATTAAATGGGTCCCAATGTGTCATTCTCTCATAAAAATAACATTTATTAATATTTTATTAAATATTTGTGAGAGAATTCTAGAATGAGGGGAAAATGCTCCATGAAGATTTATAAAATGGATGAAGGCACAAGTGAAAGAGATTTTGGGATCATTGTTGTTGTTTTTCACTCTTGGGAAGATTATATTTTCCATTTCACGGTGGGTGTTTAGCTTCCTTGCCATTGATCTAGTTTCGGTGGTGAAATATTCCACCCAAACTAGGAGAGAGGAGGATATAATCCAGATCTTTTCATTGTGCTTCATTGCAGCTGATTATTGAGGGGATAAATAAATTTTATATTTATCTACAGAGATTTATTGTAGGTTATATGTTCATATACAATAGTTGGGTTGAATTCATATCATTTGGAGTTTATTTCTATTGATTTAGAGCTTGGACCGGTGTTGGTGGGCGGAAATGGAGGTTCTGTTTTGATACTTCTGAGAATTTATGGGATGTGATACCTATTCCATTGCATTCATAGAATAATTTATAGTGGGATTTTTTTTTTCACTCAAAAAGGTTTCCGTATGCCTGATATATCATCATTTTACTAAATCTACTCTATTTGGCATCTCTTCTGGTGGAGGGGCGCACCACTACTTTTCTATCTCTATATTTCTTGGATTTAAAGCTTCTGTAAGAGCCATATATTGTTGTAATCAATATATTTACTGTCTCCATACATTCATAATAAATATTTACAGATCTTTTCATCATATGGTGTTCAATGTTCAAGCTTATGGGTGATTTAGTGCAAATCTGTTGGTATGCCATAAGCAATCTTAAGACAATGTGTATTAAATTTTCATATCAGATCCATAAGTCTATTATTAATTTTATTTTATTGATTTGGTAGTGTCATGGTCAAATTGGATCTGTTTGGGAAGACTTGAGCTGATTGGGAATTGTTGGGTCAAGTTGAAAAACTAATATTCCAATGTGGAGGGAAATCGAGCTAGTTTCTCACTAGTCTTGAGAGGGTGTCTTTCATACTTCTTTGGAATTTATCTGGAGTCTATCAGTGTGTCATATAGTTTCATTTGAGTCTATTTGATTCCATTAAATTTATATTGGGAGAATTCTAGTTTCTCTGGTAGTGTTTGGGAAGAGTTGGAAACCTCGTGTTCAATGTGACCAAAATTGAACTAGTGTTCCTAGTTTCTTTACCAACTTCCAATTTTATATCAAATCTGATATGGGACACATATCAGTGGAATCTAAACACTTTGATGAGATGCACACCTTTAATGGAAATTAGAAATATACATACACTTCACTATTGTTGAATGGGAGCATCTCATAAGCCTTCATAAGCCATTGTTTGTGAAAAAATTGAAAATCAACATAATTAAAGTTGGAACCTTGGAGATAATATTCCTAATTTCTGATTGGGAACATTACAGACATGGTCATATTTGATCAAGGACCTTGTTAACTTTAATCATTGGGTAGTGGGATAACCAATTCATTTTATGGAGAGTGCATTGAAGACTTGGTTAACTTTCATCACTCTTCCAAGATCTATAAATATACAAATTTCTCACTCATTTGAGGCTTATGAATCTTAATGAATGAATGCGAGTATGAAGAGAAATTAAGATTATGAACCATAGTGATGTGAACTTATGAGCTTTAGCCTCTCATATTTTTTTGCATGAGCCAATGGAGATGTAAACTTTCTTATGTGAGCATGAAAATGATACATAAGATTTTGAGAATCCCTTGAAGGTGATTTTAATGTATTATATAATGTTGTACATTTACAAAAATTTTAGTTGGTGCAAAGTTACAATTCCTACAATTTGAAATGCAAAGATCTTATATGTTTGAATTCTTTACACTTAGAGTTTCTTATTTACTTAAGGTGTTTAACTATTCAAATTGCAAATGGGTAACTGCTAAGCACAAGTTTGTATTTTTAGATTGGTATTCTTTGCAAAAGACTAGCATAAATTTATGGGAATGCTATTGTACAAAATATGTGTGTTGATTTTTAGATGCTTGCTATGGAATTAGGGGATCCCGCATGTACCAATTCCAGCATAAACGTAAATCCATTAAAGAAAAACTAAAGGTCTAGAACAAAGAAATCTTTGGGAACATTTTCGAGGACAAAAGATGCCTTGAAATCCATCTTGACGAGATCCAAACGAGAGATATGAGGGAAGGATTTGACGATGCCTTGAAGATTGAGGAGAGGAAAGTCCTGGAGCAAGTAATGGCCATAGAATCTCAGGAGGAAATCATATGGAAACATAAATCATGGAATAAATGGCTTAAAGGAGAGTGCAACACAACCTTCTTCCAAAGATCGACAATTCAACACCGCCAAAGGAATAGGATAACATTCCTAAAGAGTGGGGATGGGACCCGCCTGGAAGAAAGGATGGAAATAGAGGGGAAAGTTGTGAGGTATTATAAGTCGATCATGGAGGATCCCATTCAAGACTGATCCAGGAGGATCATCTCATTTCCGATCAGATTTAAAGTATTCAAATAGCAGTACAAATGTTACTGTGGTAAATAGCTCGTCAACAGATTTCCGTCAACATTCGTTTCACGTGAAACGGCCTCCGGATGAACAAGTTGTTCACATTTGAAGTTTCATCAATAATGGTTAAAATAGTTTAAAATGATTTAAAAATGGTTGAAAAATGTGGTTGTTGAAGTTTTGGGAATCAAAACCAAGCCTTGGTTAGGCCACCATGAAACATCATTTGGTTAAAAAACATTGTAAAAAGGGGGGTCAAGGGCATAGCCCTTAACCCATTCCAACACCGAGGCACATGTTTTAAAATCATATGGTATAAACCATATGCTAACCTTTGCAACAAATGGAGCGCCACACTATATACCATATGAAATATTGCCACAATGCAATAATATTATAAACAAACCTTATCACATATACCATAATAAGAACCAACATTATTCAACGTGTAACCATGTAATACCAAGCCTTATAACCATATCATAACCATTTCAATGCCACATTGCAACGTATTAATACAATATGCGCCACATATAAAAAACGGGCATGGAGGGAGGAGAGGACCGCGCCCCAATTATTGCAATGCTTTACCATTGTGGCACCGCCCGCCCCACCGTTGAGTGGTAAGTGGCGCCAAATTCTTAAGAAGTTATAGTGCAATCAGGTTATAAAATGAGCCCAAAATGCTAAGCCACTATGGTCAAGGTCGAGTTTACACAGAATGCTAATTAGCACAAAAATCGAGACAGAGTACAGGCACGACTCCCGAGGAGAAGAGGCCATTAATGGGCACAGATCCCGAGGCGAAATCCATACTGTCAGTGCTATTTTGTCTTTTATGCAGGAAGTTGATCTCGTTTTTCATGCTAGAGGAGGTCTCAGGAATATATGGTCAACTTTATACTCATTTTTCTCAGAATTACGATATGGTCGTAGTGGCGCAGTCTGTTTCTGCATTTGACAGATAGAAAACAGAGGTGTTTCCAGAACACCCAATTTGTAATCTTTGAAGACTGAATAAGATCGGTCTTCCCATTGGAAGCAACCCAGAGACATAGCCTAGGAAGGGGTGAACTCCGTTATCATATTTGTGTTCTGTTTCTGGTTTGCATCTCTCTGTTATATGTTTATGTGTTGATTTGAAGCATTTAAAATTCATTTTTTAAGTCACTTTTATGAATGTTTTCATGCAAATTTCACATGCAAGTTTATTGGTTAAAAATATCTTGAGATTTTTAGATCAAGTTGGTATCAGAGTTGGTTAACCATTGGATTGTGAATTTGTTTATGTTAACAAGAGCAAGGCTTCAAAGAGGTGAATGAGAGCTTGAAGAATTTGATCTTGAGATTGGATCAAGAAGGAGAATGGCTTCAGAAAAAGGAGATGATGGAACTTATTCAATCCCTTTTGAAGGGGATTTTCTCAAAGCTTTCATGAAGATGCAAAGTATGGTGGAAGAACTTTATCAAGATCGGAAGAAGGGAGAATAAGGTGATTTTTCTCATGGAAAAGGTAAAGAAGGAGGAGGTGACGAGGAACCTCCTAAATCTCCTCCATAATCACCATCTTTTTTTGATGGTTCTTTAAATGCTTCACCTAAACAAAAAATTGATCTCAATATGCCTCAATTAAAGCTTGATATTAAGTTTGATTTACCTGTTTATAATGGAGAACTTAATGCTGAAAAGTTAGATAATTGGATTCGTCAGATTGAAGTCTATTGTAGGATTCAAAATTTTACTGACGATAACTTGAAAATTCAGTTAGCTTCTCTCCGACTTGGAGGTACCGCTCTCATATGGTGGGAGAGTAGAACTCAAAAGGATTTGGCCTCTAAAGGAAATGTTATATCTTCTTGGCATGAGTTCAAATCAGCATTAAAGAAGCAGTTCTACCCATTGGGTTATATTCATCAAGCAATGATGGACTGGAAGAGTCTGAAGCAAGGTAAGGGTCAAAGTGTGCAATATTACACACAAGAGTTTCGTAAGAGAGCTTTAATACTTGGTATACCTCTCTACACCTAGGAAATTATTCTTAAGTACATAGGTGGATTACATAGCTATTTAAGACACATGATACTTATGTTTAATCCAACTAATCTTGATGAGGTATGTGTTCAAGCGACTCATATGGAGTCAAAGGGGAAGAATACAAACCTTACAAACCTGAAGGAAACAAGTTCAAAGGTAAGGGGAAAGGTAAGCATACTGCTACAATGAAGAAAGAAGGAGACAAACCTACTTGCTCTCATTGCCAGAAAATGGGTCATGATGCATCCAAATGTTGGAAGCTTCATCTGGAGCTCAAGCCTAAGAAGTTTCAGAATAACGAGGAAAAAAAGACCACTGCTATAGCTATCCAACATGATTTGGGATCAGATTTAGGGGATGAGACTAAGATTGTTGCTACGGGCATACAAGGTAAAAATCCTTCCACTTCCAATTCAAAGCATGAATCTGTTGTTGATGAAAGAAAAGAAGTGAGTTGTTTCACATAAGAGTAATTTCTAAGCATACAAAGATAAATACTCTTTTTGACCGTGGATCACAAGCCAATCTAATTTCAGAAGAGATAGTTAAGAAACTTAATTTGGTAACTAAGTTACACCCAAAACCATATCCTCTTGGATGGGTATGTGATAATGCA
The DNA here is from genome assembly GCA_027924585.1 of Larix kaempferi. Lineage (NCBI taxonomy): Eukaryota > Viridiplantae > Streptophyta > Pinopsida > Pinales > Pinaceae > Larix > Larix kaempferi. The sequence continues at coordinate 13,831,449 of BSBM01000050.1, read as the reverse complement.
CAATTACAAGTGACAAAACAGTGTAGACTTAGATTTGCTATCACTTTTGGATTCATTAATGAAGTAGATCTAGATGTAGTTCCATTAGATATATGTGGTATTGTTTTGGGGAGTCCTTATCTTTATGATAGGAAGGCTATATTTTACAGAGAAGATAACAGGTATCATCTCACCAAAGATGGAATTGAATATGTTGTTCGTGCACATCGAATGAAAACTAATCTTTCATTAGTTTTTGCAAGTCAAATGAAGAGGACAGTTAATGCTAGTAAGAAATTTGTTCTTATGATTGTTAAAACAAAGGATGTTGGTCAAAGTGAATCTTTTAAGGGATGTGATCCAAGACTTAAGAAATATTTAACTAAAGTTGTAACTGATTACAATATCTTGTTTCAAGAACCTAAAGGGTTTGCCTCCAAAAAGAGAAATTCAGCATGAGATTCTTTTACAACAAGATGCACCACTACCTAACATTGGCATGCACAGGTCTTCAGTAATTGAAAATGCAGAGATAAAGAAACAGGTTCAGGAATTGCTTGAAAGAGGGAATATTTGACCAAGTTCCTCTCCATGTGGTTCACCAATTGTGTTGGTGCCAAAAAAGGGTGGCACATGGCGTATGTGTGTTGATTATAGGGTACTAAACAAAATCACAATTAAAAACAGGTATCCTCTTCCTCAGATTGATGATCTTTTGGATCAGCTTAAGAATGCAATTTATTTCACTAAGTTAGACTTAAGAAGTGGCTACCATCAAATTAGAATTCTTGACAATGATATTTGGAAAACTGCTTTCAAAACTAAACAAGGATTGTATGAATGGATGGTAATGCCCTTTGGGATTTGTAATGCACCTGCAACATTCATGAGGGTGATGAATGATGTGTTTAGGCCCTTCATTGATGACTCTGTCATAGTCTACTTAGATGATATTCTGATATTCAGTCGTACTTGGGAGGAACATGTCAAGCATGTTAAGCAAGTTTTTGATGTGCTTGGAAGGGAACAATTGTATTTAAAGATGTCTAAATGTGAATTTGGGAAGACATCTTTGGTATATCTAGGTTACATTGTAGGGGGTGGTGAATTGAGGATTGATCCCTCTAAAGTTGAAGTTATTGTAAATTGTCCCAAGCCAAATAATGTAACCGAGGTAAGAAGCTTTTTGGGAGTAGCCCAATACTGGAGGAAGTTTATTGCTAACTTATCCTTCATAGCTTCTCCCTTGCATGCTTTGACAAGTATGAACATAGTCTTTCAGTGGGAAGGCAAAGCACATAAGGCCTTCGACACTTTGAAAGAAAAGATCAGTACAGCTCCAGTACTTGCACTGCTGGATCTACAACAACCATTTGAGATAGAGACTGATGCTAGTGGTTATGCCATGGGGGCAGTTTTAATGCAACTTAAAAAACCAATATGCTATCATTTTGAAACCTTCTCTAAAACTATAATTAACTATCCAACCTATGATAAAGATTTGTATGCATTAGTGCAAAGTGTAAATAAGTGGAAACATTATCTAATGGGTAAAGAAACAATCATACATACTGATCATCAACCACTTCAATATTTACAATCTCAAACTAAGCTACAACAAGAAAGGCATTTTAGGTGGATGGGTTTTCTAAAACAATTTCATTTGATCATTAAGTATAAGAAGGGTATTTAGAATAAAGTTGTAGATATGCTATCAAGACCTCCAACAAATGCTTCTATAATCATTCAACAAAGTCCTTTATCTCATTCAAGCTATGTTGAACAATATGTTAAGGATGAAGATTACAAAGAAGTTTATGAATCACTACAATATGGCTCTCATAATGAAGAATGAACTATCATATTCATGACAAGCTGTTGTATCAGACTAGGAAAGATTTATATTCCACAAAGTGAAAGAGTACATGTAATAAGGGAAGCACACACTTCTCTCATTTCAGGGCACTTTAGTGTAGGGAAAACTGTAGCACAATTACAAAAAATTTGCTATTGGGCTCGAATGAATGAAATTGTGTCCAAGTATATAAAAGGATGTGTTATGTGTGCAACAAGTAAACCAAGCAATAGAAAGTTAGGCTTGTACACTCCACTTCATGTTCCTTCTTGTCCATGGGAAAGTGTTTCAATGGAGTTTGTAGGAGGGCTACCTATGTCTAGAAAAGGACATGACTACTTATATGTTGTTGTGGATAGATTCAGCAAAATGTGTATTCTCATGCCTTGTAAAAAGAAGATCACAGCTGAGATGACTGCTCATTTGTTTTTCCAGCATGTATGGGTTCATTTTAGACTTCCTACTTCTATTATTTCTGATCGAGATTCCCGCTTTCTTGGGAAATTTTGGTCATCTTTATGGGAACTCATGGATACAAAGTTAAAGAAAAGCACAAAATTTCATCCACCAATTGATGGGAAAACATAAGTGGTCAATCAAACAATAGTACATCTTCTTCGAGGGTATTGTGCCAAGCATCCCAAGCTGTGGGAAGAACAATTGCATTATGTTCAACATGCCTACAATAGAGCCATGCACTCTTCAACACAAAAGTCTCCTTTTGAGACATGTTTTGGTTACTTGCCAAATTCTCCCTTAGAATTTGTTTATGGGAAAGATCCAGTGGGATATGGACAAGTTGAATGCGATAAAGCATTAAAATTTATTCAGCAGATCCAGTTAATACATCAAGCAGTACAAGCACAGTTGGAATCCAGTCAAGCCAAGTACAAAGAAAGGCATGCATTAGAGAAATTTTGAGGTAAAAAAATGGCCTCAAAACAAAGAAAATGTACTATAAAATACAACCAATCACATTCTAGTAGATGACATCATCCCCCTTGGTGAGGTGGCATTGCATGAGTTAAGAATGCTTATTTGTCAAATTTTCTATGGTGGATGAAAACACATAGTTAACCAAGGTAGTGGTGTAAGTACTTTTAAGTCATTAGGTAAAGTACTCATAATGATAGTCTTTTCATAAAATAATATTATTGTCATTTTCAAGTAAAGTACTCATAATGATAGTCTTTTCATAAAATAATATTATTGTCATTTTCAATTAAAGTACTCATAATGAATGTCTTTTCACACTTTCTCATAAAATAATATTATTGTCATTTTCAAGTGAAGTACTCTTAATTCATAAAAAAAGTCCTTTCACATTTTTTTATAAAATAATATATTATCATTTTTATGTTTTTAATTTTAAATTATATACTCACTCCATTCTATTTAATAACATAATGTCAAACTAATAAAGAATAATAATAGATGTAATAAATAATAATAATGCAATGTGGATTATAATAATATTATTGATATTTTACATGTAAATAAATTCTCAATTAAATTACATTATTAAATTCATGAGAAAAGTACTAAATATAAAAAGTCAACATAAAATTAAAAAAATAGCTCTTAAAAATGTTTTTTATTATTTAATTTCATTTGCAAGTTCAAGACAAATAAATGTTAAAGGACAATACATTTTTGGGAATTTACAATGAATCTTAGTCACATCAATGTAGACTTATTTTAGTAATTTTATTTCTAGTGAATTTTGAAAAGTATCTCAACCATGGTTATTTATATTGTGCATAGAAAATAGTGTGGGAGGTGACTTTTTATATATACCTACCCCATAAAACCCCCAATTCATAATATTTTAATATATCTCATATTTTTGTAGTACATCTCTTAGAAGGCCATTTTTTGACCTCAAAATCTCTCTAATGATAAGCATCGGGTGGATCATCACTTCCAGATTGGTGATCGAGTATGGCTTCATATCAGCAAAGACTGGCTCCAAGGTGAAGGTAGAAAGTTGAAACCTATCAGGTATGGACCTTTCACAATTTTGGATCAAGTTGGTAATAATGCTTTTCGGTTAGAATTGCCTCCTCATATGCAAATGTATTCCATTGTTAATGTGGAAAAATTGAAACTGTATGAGCCTCCTATGATTGTGGACCAAGATGAACAGGTTCAAGTTCCTTATGTTGATGAATTTGCTCTTGAATATCTCAATGAGCTTTAGGAAGATGTTATACTTGGAAAGAAGGTCAGATCTACACGAAGCAGTGACATGGAGTTACTTCATGTGGGGCTCAAAGGAATGCATCCAAGAAAGGAAAGATGGTTAGAGACCGGAAGGGTGAGGGAACTATACCCTCACTTGTTTTCTGAACAATTCCATGCTTTTGGGGCCCAAAAGCTTCCCAGTGGGAAGGTTTGATCCAGGAGGATCATCTCATTTTCGATCAGATTTAAAGTCTTCAAATAGTAGTACAAAGGTTACCGTGGTAAAGAGCTCGTCGACATCTTTCCGTCAACATTTGTTTCGCGTGAAACGACCTCCGGATGAAGAAGTTGTTCACATTTGAAGTTTCGTCAATGATAGTTAAAATAGTTAAAAATGGTTGAAAAATGTGGTTGTTGAAGTTTTGGGAATCGAAACCAAGGCCTGGTTAGGCCACCATGAAACTTCATTTGGTTAAAAAACATTGTAAAAAGGGGGAGTCAGCCCTTGACCCATGCCAACACCAAGGCACATGTTTTAAAATCATATGGTATAAACCATTTGTTGACCCATGCCAACACCGAGGCACATGTTTTAAAATCATATGGTATAAACCATTTGTTGACCCATGCCAACACTAAGGCACATGTTTTAAAATCATATGGTATAAACCTTGAAACAAATGGAGCGCCAAACTATATACCATAATACTATTGCCACATTGCAATAATATTATAAACAAACCTTATTGCATATACCATAATAAGCGCCAACGTTATTCAACGTGTAACCATATAATACCAAGCCTTATAACCATATCATAACCATTTCAATGCCACATTGCAACGTATTAATACAATATGCGCCACATATAAAAAAATAGCATGGAGGGAGGAGAGGCCAACGGGTCTAACCCCAGGACCTTTCCCCAAGTATTGCAGCGCTTTACCATTGGGGCACCCACCCACCGTTGAGTCGTAAACAACACCAAACTATTAAGAAGTTAGAGCGCAGGCAGGTTATAAATGAGCCCGAAATGCCAAGCCATGATGGTCAAGGTCGAGTTTACACAGAACGCTATTCTACACAGAAATCAAGACAGAGTATAGGCACGACTCCCGAGGTGCATAGGCCGTTAATGGGCACGGATCCCAAAGCAGAATCCGTACTATCAGTGCTATTTTGTATTTTATGCAGGAAGTTGATCTCGTTTTTCGTGCCAGAGGAGGTCTCAAGCATATATGGTCAACTGTATACTTATTTTTCTCAGAATTTTGAGACGATCGCAGTGGTGCAGTCCGTTTCTGCGTTTGACAGACAGAAAACAGAGTTGTTTCCAGAACACCCAATTTGTAATCTTTGAAGACTGAATAAGATCGACCTTCCCATTGGAAGCAGCTTGGAGACGTAGCCCAGGAAGGGGTGAACTCCATTATCAGCTTTGTGCTATGTTTCTGGTTTGCATCTCTTTGTTATATGTTTATGTGTTGATTTGAAGCATTTAAAATTCATCTTTTAAGTCAATTTTATGAATGTTTTCATCCAAGTTTATTGGTTAAAACAATTTTGAGATTTTCATATCAAAGAGTGATCACAAGATATTGCCTTGGTCACCCAACACGTTTCAAAGCTAATCTCACCGGCATAAAACGACCTGCTCATGAAGCCCGTGACTGCTACCGAGGTGGAGGAGGCTGTCAACCAAATGGAGGATGGCGAGGATCTTGAGCCAGATGAATTTACGATCAATTTCTTCCACCACTTCTAGGACTTAATCAAGGATGGGGTAATGCAGATTGTGCAGGATTATAGAACTTCCATAGGAGTGCTAGCTGCATTCAATGCCACCTTTCACTCCCTAATACCTAAAAGTGAGGGAGACGATACTCCAGGTATGTTCAGACCTATATCTCTATGCAATGTTATTTACAAAATCATCTCGAAAGTTATTGCAACCGATCAAAGCCCCTTCTCCTCAAGTTAATCTCCCCGGAGCAATCTAGGTTTGTTGAGGGGAGGCAAATCCTAAATGGAATAATACTAGTCCACAAGGTCTATCATTCTCTAAAAACCAATAGAAAGTATGGCATGATGTTAAAAATCCCATATCTACTTTTTCAACACTCCTAGAATCACTCAGTAGAAAATTCTTTGAATCCTTAGGTTTATGAAGAGATCCCTTCTGTCCAAATACCTTGGAGCACCCTTGTTGGACTCCATACTTCAACAAGCTTCTTGGTGTGAGCTTATAGACAGAATGAAGCAAAGGCTAGCAAATTGGGCCTTCATCCCTCTCAATCTCCCATGCAGACTAGTCCTAGCTAATTCAATGCTTCAATCTATGCCCACGTACTTGTTGTCGGTCATGGCAGCACCTAAAGCAATCCTTACGCAAATCCGCCACCTACAGAGAAATTTCTTATGGGGAAGTTGACGAATAGGAAAAAGTGGGCACTGGTCTAGTGGGAGTCCCTCTGTCAGCCCGAGTCCCAAAGAGGGTTGGGCCTTAGAGACCCAAAAAATTAGTAGTATCGTCATAGGTGTGAAAATATGGTGGAGGTGGGTTTCCTATGACCAGGATCCATGGGCGCAACTGTGGCACTATAAATATGCCAGATGCTAGGAGAAAAAAGACCTAATTAGGTTCAACGATCTCTGGTCGGGCTTGCAGATTTGGAACTCTGCCAAAGGAGGTAAAGAGTTAACACAAAATCATGGCTTCTGGGAGATCATGAATGGGGAAACAACGGATTTCTGGAAGGACTCGTGGCAACAACTCCCCCCCTGTTTCGTTTGGGATCCTTGGATGAAACCTAGAGGGTTGCGTTGCTCACTTGGGGAGAGAAAGTGAAGCATTATTGGGAGGAAGATCCTGATCTGGGGGAATTCAAAATTTAGTGGAGGGAAGAGCATTGGAGGGCTCTGAATGGGAAATAATACACACAGGAGTTGTGGGAGTAACTACACGAGAGAAAGATAAGGAGAAATGAAAGCTCGAACAAGCTCCGATGGGGATACAAGGAAAAAGGGTCCTTCTCGGTGAAGGAAGCCTACAACATTGTAACAAGAATGCATGATCAGAAAGCCTCCCTAGAGTGAAGAAAATACGACAATCTAATATTTGGAAAAAAGTGGCAATGTTCTTGTGGATGGTCTCCAAATGTTGGATACTAACTAGGGCAAACCTCAAGAGACGTGGCTGTCAGGGACCCACGTGGTGTTGTATGTGTTGGTCCGAGGAGGAATCAATGAGTCATCTCTTGGATCTATGCCCCTTTGCTTCTTCAATCTGGGACATGTTGTAAATGTAACTTCGAAAGATATTCCTTTATATATTATTATTATATTATTGTTGTACTTTTATTTTATCTCCATCGGAGATGTTTTTCCTCCGTTCGAGGGTGTCATTATTGAGGCAAAACCTCCATTGTAAGTCGGGGCAATAGTTCCCCAAAAGGTAAATGTAAAATGTATTTTTGAGTCTCCCTAGGCCAGGTCGACCCAGTCAGTTAGGGAGGTTGGCCCCATTAAGGAATTAGGCCGCTCGCACTTAAAGCATAAATAGAGAGGCTCACTCTCTCATTTGATTATTTCACTCACTCAAGCACGTTCGTACCAAGTGAGAGAGAAGACAAGTTCGCTGGAGGAGAAAGAGAGAAGTTGCAGAAGACATCTTATATTTGGGTTTTCTATCTTGTTTGATATTGTACCAGTGACGAATCTATTTCTGAGGAAGTTGCGGGGTTTTCTCCTTTATGGTTTCCCCAAGGAAATTTCTTATGTCTTTTGTGTTTTGATGTGCCTATCTATCTTTCAGTTTAAATATCTAACTAAATTGAATTAAAGTGCAAACTCTAACATGGTATCAGAGCCACTCTGAAAGAAGGCACTATGCAACAACGAGAAACTAGGGCTTCCTATTTCAAGGACTTCTCTCCATGGATCATCAAGAAAAGAAGGATAGGATAACTCGCCCTAGGAGGGTGAATCTTTTGGAGGAAGCATAATTCAATTTGAAAAATTTTCATTTTTTACCCAATCACTAGTGCCGGGATAAAATTAGGGCATCAAAATTTTGGGGTTTCCTTCCATCAATCTAGGAAAAGGAGTACACTGGACAACTCGCCTTAAGGAGGCGCATCACTCTATCCAAGTAGAAGTTCAAAATTCCAAGTTTGGAAAATTAGGGTTTCTCTGACAAACCCTAGGTCAACCAACTCCAGAACTAGTTTGGGCATCTCAAATTGGTAAGATCTAATTCCTTGCTATTTCCATTTGAGGTTCTCATATCAAAATAACAAATCACACCAAGCTTGAGGATAAGTTTGAGGGAGTTGATAACTTATGTGCATGGAAGTATAGAATCTCTCTTATCATAGAAGAGAATGACTTGGACAAGTATGTTAATGAGGAGGTTCCAGAACCAGAGGGAGAAGATGCAAAGGAAATCCACAAGAAGAACATGGTCAAGGCCAAAAGGATTATTGTAGACTCCATCAAAGATCACCTCACCCTCATGTATCATCCTTGAATAATCTCAAGGATATGTTCAATGCTTTGACAAAGATATTCGAAGGGAAGAACATCAATCGAAAGATGACACTAAGGAACCAACTCAAGAATGCAAAGATCCAACACTCAGAGACTATGCAATCTTACTTCACAAGGGTCTCTCAAATCAAGGAACAACTTGAAGCAATTGAAGACAAAGTTGAAGAAGGAGAGATTGTAATGACTACCTTGAATGGTCTCCCACGATCACGGGACTCGTTCATTCAAGGAATATGTGCCAGGAAGAAGCTAATCACATTCAACAGATTATGGGAAGAATGCACCCAAGAAGAAGCTCGACGAGTAGCAAGAGAAGAGAACATGGGAGCTAATGATGACTAAGCTCTATCTGCTCACACAAAGGGAAATCATAACAAGAGGGAGTACCATCATCACAAGAGGTCCATAAGGCCCAATAGGAATCATGGAACTAGAAGAGATCTCTCTAGTATCAGATGCTTCACATGTGATGAGAAAGGACATTATTCAAGAAATTGTGCCAAGAATCAAGGATCCTCCAGAAGAACCAACAAGAAGAGGCACCATGCTCGCACCACTGAAGATGATGAACCAACAAGGAAAAGAACCAGAGAAGAAAGGGATGATTCTTCAAGTGATGAAGAATGTGTTTTAATCTCAGCACTCACAGGAACCATCACCCATGGGAGTAATGATTGGCTTGTAGATAGTGGAGAATCCAAGCATATGATGGGGTACAAAGAATCCTTCATCAACTTATCAGAACATGAATCACCCCACAATGTGAAACTTGGGGATGATTACCAATATCCCATCAAAGGAAGTGGAAAAGCTTCCTACAAGCTAGATTCCGACAAATCATTAAAGATGAAAGATGTTCTCTATGTAGCAGGTTTGAAGAAAAATCTTCTCTCCATCTTAGCATTAGAAGCTAAAGGAATGCAGGTTGCATTTATTGATGGCCAAGTTCTAATATGGCCAAAAGGAAAGACAATAAATGATGAAACAGTAATTGGAGAGAAAGAGGGAGGCTTGTAAAAGTTGAAAGGTCAACTAGAACAAGCGTTGGTCCATGACTCCATGGAACCAAGCGAATTATGGCACATAAGACTTGCACATGTGCACTATAGAGCACTACCAATTGCAAGCAAAGCATTTTCAGGTCTACCAGAAATCCAAACAAAGAATGAAGGCATTTCCAAGGGATGTGCATAAGGAAAGAATGTGAAGAAGACATTTCCTAGCAGTGAAACCAAGGAAAAAGGAATATTGGAGATAGTCCACTCAGATGTGTGTGGCCCCATGTCTTCCAACTCATTAAGCGGGTGTGTATACTACGTTTCTTTCATAGATGACTTTTCTCGTAAGACATGGATTTATTTCTTGAAGGCAAATATGAAGTGTTTAGCAAATTCAAGGAATTCAAAGCCTTGGTTGAAAATCATACCGAAAAGAAGATCAACTCTATGATAAGACAATGGCGGAGAATTCACCTTAGAAGAATTCAAGAATCTTTGCAGGGAATCTGGGATTAAGAGGGAGTTGAGCACTTCTTACAATCCTCAACAAAATGACGTTGCAGAACGTAAGAACAGAACAATAATGGAAGCAGTGAACGAAATGCTCCATGATCAAGATCTTCTGATGCACTTATGGGAAGAAGCATCAAGAACAACTGTGTATGTACAAAACTGTACACCTCACCGTGTATTGGACAACAAGACTCCAGAATAAGTTTTCTCAGGAGAGAAACCATAAGTTAGCCATATCAAAATATTTGGTTTCCCTGTGTACAAACACATTCTGAAAGAAAAGAGAACAAAGCTAGATCCTTCAGGAAAGAAGGGGATATTCGTGGGATACAATGACACATCAAAAGCTTACTGAATATACTTCCTAGGATTCAAGAATATTGAAATCAGAGACGTAAATTTTGATGAAGACTCAGCCTACGCCAAATAAAGAAAAATACTCACTGAAGAACCTAAAGTTCCCAGAACCAGAAACATAGTTATGGAAGAAAAAATTCAAGAAGATCACGAAGATCGCAACATAACATAACCACAAGAACCTGTAGATCCACCTTGTGAGAAAAAATCCCACAAGAGAAGACCAGCATGGGCATGCGAAGCAATACAAGATGCAAAGAAGTATGGTGCTCTGGATGGGACACTTAGAGAAAGCAAGAGACCTAGACCATACTCCATCTATGTGGCCCTACTATGCGACATCATTGATAAAAAACCTTCCAACTATGAGGAAGCAACATAAAAGAAGGAATGGAATGATGCCATGATCGAAGAGTACCAGTCAATTATGAAGAATGATATCTGGGAGATAGTTCCGAGACCAGAAGGGAAGTTTGTTGTGACCTCAAAATGGATCTACAAGATCAAGCATATTGTAGATGGTAGCATCGAAAAACACAAGGAAGGATTGTGGCACGTGGCTTCTCCTAGAAAGAAGACATAGACTACGAGGAGACATTTGCACTTATAGCAATATACACTTCCATCATATCTATAATTGTATTGGCTACAGTAATGAAATGGAAGGTACACCAGATGGACGTCAAGCCAACATTCTTGAATGGTGTAGTCGAAGAGGAAGTGTATGTGGGATTCAAGACACATGACATACATACTCATGTGTGCAAGCTAAAGAAAGCCTTGCATGGTTTGAAGCAGGATGGAAAACTTTCTGATGAGCTTAGGCTTTACCAAGAGTAAAGCAGATTCCAACCTCTACTTCAAGGTTGAGGACGAAAGACTAGTAATATTACTACTATATGTAGATGACTCTTCTTGTAACAGGGGATGATGAGCTCATTGCAGATACAAAAAGAAGGATTTTCGTTGAGTTCGAGATGAAGGACCTGGGAATGATGCACTACTTCTTAGGTATGGAGGTGTGGCAGAGTTCAGATGGAATTTTCCTTGGTCAAGGAAAGTATGCAGTGGAGATTCTAAAAAGGTTCAAAATGATGGACTGCAAGACAATGGCCACACCAATGACATCGAACTTGATGCTACTATGTGATGCTTTTTAAGAGACAGTTGATGCCACGATGTACAAGCAGATGATTGGTTTATTAATGTACTTAAAGAACACGAGACCAGGCATATGTTTTGCTGTGAAGACCATGGGCCAGTTCCGGACAGATCTGAGGCATGTTCACCTGACAGCTACAAAACATATATTGAGGTACCTAAAGGGTACAATTGAGTATGGGCTCAAATATGAGACGAATCAGAAGATTAACCTGCATGGTTATGTTGATTCGAATTGGGAAGGCAATGCCACAAACATGAAGAGCACTTCGGGATGTTGCTTCAATTTGGGATCCGGTATGATCTCTTGGTTTAGAAGGAAGCAATCATGTGTGGCACTGAGTACAACTAAACCAGAGTATGTTGCAGCTTGTTCGGCTAGTTGTGAGGTAGTATGGCTTCGGAAGCTACTGTCATATTTGTTTGATCTCGAGCTAGAGGCAACTTGTATCTTTTGTGACAACATATGGTGCAGAGAGGAGCAATGAAGCTCCAGCATGTGGCAAAAGACGAGCATACAACCAATGTGTTGACCAAGCCATTAGCAAGATTGAATTTCAAGTACTTTAGAGAGAAGCTTGGTGTTATCCAGATCGATGTTCCTTGAAAGAGGGAGTGATGTGACTGGAAGACGTACATGCACCAGGGCTGTATCTTACATGGTGGAAGACATATGCGGTCTGAAAGGACGTAATGCATCTGGGATGCTCCTGGGCTATATCCATATGTTTGAAGACGCTGGTAGGTCCATGGGTCATAAAGCATCTGGGATGCGCCTGGAGTGTATCTTACATGGTGGAAGACACAGGTGATTTGAAAGGACGTAATGAATATGAGATGCTCCTAGGATGTATCCACATGTTTGAAGACGCAGGTTGACCGAGAGAGTCGTCATACATCTAGGCTATATTCATGAGGTGGAAGACGCAGATGTCCCTGGGATGTATCCACTAGGTGGAAGACGTAGGTTGACTGAGAGAGAGATGTAATACATCTAAGTTGTATCCACTGGGTGGAAGATGCGGATGTTCTTGGGCTATATCCACTGGGTGGAAGACGCAGGTTGTCTAATGGACATGATGTATGCACCTGGGTTGCTCTCCGCATGAGATGATGAGATGATCTGGATACGATGAGATGATAGTAGGAGACGCAGGTGATTGTTGTGGCAATGTAATGTGTGGACTTGGGCTGTACCTACTTGATGGCTTCCTCACAGAGATGATGAAGACCTAGATGAGAGGTAGGCCTACATCCAACATGAAAAAGGGTTGGCTCTGTAGAACTTCTCATGACTGATATATTCAAGAGATGTCACTAGTCAATGATCAACAAGATGAGGATTGCTGCAGCAGCGATGATGATGATCCAGTGTTGATGATGTTCCAGCGATGATAATGATCCAATGATGATGATGTTGTCCAAAGTTTGTGTCCAACTATGACGATGACTGTGTCGAGAGAATACCTTCTTAGTTAAGAGGGAGTGTTGTTGTAAATGTAACTTCAGAAGTTATTCCTTTGTATATTATTATTATATTATTGTTGTACTTTTACTGTACCTCCGTTGAAGATGTTTTTCCTCTTTTCGAGGATGTCATTATTGTATTTGGTCATGTAAGAATATCGAGTTAAAACCTCCACTGTAAGTTGGGGCAATAGTTCCCCAAAAGGTAAATGTAAAATGTATTTTTGAGTCTCCCTAGGTCAAGTCGGCCTAGTAAGTTTGGGAGGTCAACCCCATTAAGGAATTAGGTCACTCTCAATTAAAGTATAAATAGAGAGGCTCACTCTCTCATTTGATTATTACACTCAATCAAGCAAGTTTGCACCAAGTGAGAGAGAAGACAAGTTCGTTGGAGGAGAAAGAGAGAAGCTGCAGAAGACATCTTATATTTTGGTTTTCTATCTTGTTTGATATTGTACTAGTGACGAATCTATTTCTAATGAAGTTGCGGGGTTTTCTCCTTTATGGTTTCCCTGAGGAAATTTCTTTTCTTTTGTGTTTTGTTGTGCTTGTCTATCTTTCAGTTTAAATATCTAACTAAATTGAATTAAAGTGCAAACTCTAACAGGACAAAGGAGCTGAAATATTCTGCCAATCCTCGAGAATCAAGGGACGACCAGATATTTCTATCAAAGAATGGACTACAGATCTTTATCATAACATTTTAGTTAACAGGATATGGCAGTTGTTCCCTGGATTCGTCCTATGGGGAATATGGAAGGAAAGGAATCAGAGGATTTTCCGGGACAAAAGGAAATCCAAGGAGGAGGTTTGGAACTCAATTACTATCCATATTCAAGAAACTCTCAAGCTTACCATGTGGTCCAACAACACCATGCAATATGGGGACAAAGAAATGCGAATCCTCCAAGCATGGGGCATGCAATCCATCCGCACTCCTCTCCCCCCCCCTCGAACACACGTCTAAAGCCTCATAGTGCATTGGTTTGGTCCCCACCCCTAGAAGGGATCTACAAATTGAACTTCAATGGTTGCTTCAAATGGAAATCCAGGCCAGGTTGGCTTTGGGGGTGTCATTCACAATCATCAGGGGGGCATTGTGTGGCTTTACTGGGGTACACTGGCTGGGAGACCAACAATGTTGCAGAGATGGAAGGATTTCTTTAGGGCCTAACTAGTGCATCTCAACAGAGTCTCTTTCCCATCATCATGGAAGGGGAGTTGACTGTAATTCTAAAAATGGTGGAGAACATAAAAAACGAATAGTCAATCTCCAACTTCTCAAACCATTGGAGGTTGGAATTCGGATTGGACAAACTTGCCCCCAGGATTTCTCAGGAAACGAGATCTCCTTCAGTCATGTAAAAAGACCTGGGAACAAACTTGCAGATCTCTTAGCAAACACAAGGGTCAGTAAGAGGAACAAGCTCTGGGAAGGAACGATCGAAAACATGGAAGATGAGGCACTGAAATCTCAGTGCATCCATCTTGATCTGCTGGACTAGACAACCCCAAATGCAGGTGAAGGACGAAGGAGTGATGTGTTGGCGGACGAGGCACATGGTGCACTCACGTCGCCACGCATTAGCTGCACGCATTAATGTTCGCAGGTGGTAAGGGTGGTAGGTGTAGGCGAGAAGGTAAAGGGAGGGCCCCTTCGTGAGGCTTGTGTGCGAGGAAGAGACATAATTTAATGGAGAATAAACGAGGTGGTACAATTAACAGATGGGAGCTGATTGGGTGCAGGATGAATCGCTCGATAGAAACTGGTGGGGATGCTAGATCGACCATTATGGGAGTTGTTGTTTGAGAATTTATTGGATATGTAGGCCTCATCGGCATGGTTTTTAATCGCTGCAAGACATTGAAGGTGATTATTGTGAAGGGTGGCAAAGATGGTTGGTTTAACATCGAAGGGAGGTGGTTTGTGCTCTGGGTGCTTGAACGTGGAGCCATGGATCACACCAGGACGTCAGGGGGCCTTGACGCACATGGGAAAAGAAGGGCTAATCGCGAGCAGATACGGGTTACAGAAGCAACATGGAGGTACAGAGCATCCATACCGCCTTCCATCCGAGCAGGCTTGGAATCACTTGAGCAAGGTGTTTGGATTGAGGTGATAGAAAATTCGTCATTGGTGAAGTCAACTGCAGTTGAATAGTGGATTGATGACTCTGTTTTGTTGTGGGCTCATCAAGGGCTCTACAAGAAGACGATGACGTTGTATTGGATGATTAAGGGGCTCTTAGGAAAATGTGCTGCTTGAGAGGGAGGAGAATAGCGGGCTAATGATATTCCTCTGGCATTTTGGAAGGAATTGTTTCAGGACACCAGGCTTTTGCACATGAAGATTGATGTTGTTGGGAAGGATCTTGGAATTCCCTTCCTCCCGCAGATGGGGGTGTATGCTGATGATTATAAGGGTTTTCATGACATAGCTAAGGATAAAGGCCGAGCGAGGGTGGCTCAACCCTCTGCCAATACCCAAGTGCCTTAACTATTTAGCGTCATTTTTATGTTATGTTGTTTCAATGTTGTCTTGGCTTGTTTCCAATGGTTCACCAATGCAATATGGTTTGTTTTTTGGCGGGTATTCAGCCTCATGTAGCCTTAACTAGTTTTAGTGGGGTACTATCTATTGGTAATAGTTCAGAATGTACACCTTGTTTTCTCCTTTGGGGGAGGGATCTAAGGTCAATTTTCTCAAGTTTCAGACTAGTGTTATGAAGAAATTTAGGCTGATGGAAGTTGCAATTTTGTACAAATGTTAATATAATATAGCTGACTTATTTACAAAGAAAACAATTAGGTAAATTAATATAGTTTATTCTTTGGGTAAATTGCACTCGCCAACCTTAATAACTATGGTTTCTTTCAAGTTGATTAGATATAATGTTAAAAGTTGGTGGCATAATGTTATAAGCTAAATCTCAATTTAATATATGTGTGGTTTTAATATATGGTTTTGGTAAAATTTAGATCCATAGTTTTACAACATATTTGGTAATTTAGTCAATGACTAATTTTGTATGTGCCCCAACCAAACAACTATGTATACTAAATTTTAGTTTTGTATCCTCCAACCAAACAACTATGTATATTAAATTTTAGTTTTGTATGTGCACCAACTAAGCAACTATGTATATTACATTTTAGTTTTGCATGTGCCCCAACCAAACAACTACATATGATAAAGTTGGATAATTTAGTCTTTGTTTTGCCCATCCATCTGATTGCTTGAATGAGTTCCTATTTGCCGTATTGTTCTATCTTGAGTTGGTAGGCCAATGGTAGGGTGGCCTTTATTAAATCTATGATAGAAGCAATAGATGTTCATTGGATTGTTGTTCTCCTATCCCAACATTCTTGCTTGTGTGATAATTTAGGTAGATCCCAACTCAAATTTATGTATCTAAATCAACAAAATAAGGTGGCACAAACATCAAGAATGAGTTTATTTTCAACATATCTTTGTTTGTGGTTCATGTTATTTTTGTGTTAGTTATAAAATCTAACATCGTATCAAAGCCAATATACAACCATTGCCAAAATAACAAAATCCTTTTACAACTATGATATGAACTTGCTACTTGATTCTACAAAGAATAACACAACCATTCAACATAATTGTCGTTCTGAAGAAGATTGTACATGTAACTTGGATATCCATGGCACATGAAAGAAACCCCATAACTTGTGAGTAGTGTAAAGAATTGCAATAAATATAATATTTCGATGGGTAAAAGATGCTTTGTATTTCTTACAAATGTCAATCACATTTATTATTGAAATGGATTTCTAGGCTATCGTTGCTTCCCACACATTGATCAAAGTTTTACAATGTAACTAAATTGTAGGTTGTGTTACAATGTCTTATTTAATGAATGTTAAAATCATAGCATCAAATTAGAATTTAAAATAGAAAAAAATCAACGACATAGTTTGTGGACTACCATCCTCAATTGAAATAAGGCCTCAACAATAAGAGGCATCGTACCTGCATGGTCATCATTACAACTGCTTTCGAGCTTTTATGAAGTGTGATGGTTATAAGTAGAATTGTAGGCAATCTACCATAGTGTGATGGTTATAAGTAGAATTGTAGGCAATCTACCATATTGACAACCCATAACCATACATTAAAACCACCAACAAAAATATCAATTTAACATTAACACTACCACTTAATGCCAATTTCGCATGAATTCAATAATACCAAGTTAAATTTTTACTCCTTGTCCATAAGCCTAACCTTGTATGCACGACTTGAATGATCTTGGCAAATTAATTTAATGTGATGGACACCAATTCCTTTTTTTTTTTATCTTCTTCTTGGAACATTAAATGGTTCCTTAATGTTCTTTATCTTTATTTGATGCTCACCAATGGTGCTACCTTCATGGATTCTCAAAGCATATAACTAGTTTATTTGATGGATACCAATTCCTTGTTTTTTATCTTCTCCTTGGAACATTAAATGGTTCCTTAATGTTCTTTATCTTTATTTGATGCTCACCAATGGTGCTACCTTCATGGATTCTCAAAGCATATAACTAGTTTCTCAACTACAAAACCCTAGTTCCATTTAAAGCCTCATACATATTCTTAAGAATTTTATAGGGCTCACAAGAGACCCCATAAATGAGGCATATAACCTCATTAGTAATGGCTTGCCAAAATAACAAACACTTCTTTATCTCTCTTGACATATGTTTATCTTTAGTTTGATACACTAGGCATTATTTTTACCACAAACACAATATGCTCTCACATAAACATTATTTTGTATTCAGATTTTCTAAATGAGGCATATAACCTCATTAGTATTGGCTTGCCAAAATAACAAACACTTCTTTATCTCTCTTAATATATGTTATCTTTAGTTTGCTTCACTAGGCATTATTTTTACCACAAACACAACATGCTCTCACATAAACATTATTTTGCATTCAGATTTTCTAGATAATGTACATTCTACCATCCAATTTCTAAGCTTCAACAAAGGACATACTTGAGCCCTCCGTATTCAATGTCGTCCATTACTACTTTTACAATCAAAACATTTTAGCACATGACACAAGTTTGAGGTAAAAATTCCATTCACAACCATGGCCCCGATTCAATGCTTATAACATGTGCAAACTAAAATATTATAAAAATCATGATAATTGGGCATTTTCATGCAAACTACAAATCAAAACCAGCATTGACTTCACCACATAATCAAGCACATCTTCAAGATCTTACATCTCAAATTACAATGTAAGTGAACATTGTGACCCAAAAGAAATCAATGCAAAGTCATCAATAGTTTAGCCCCTTTAATATACAATAATCTGTTTTCTTAATAAGATTTGGTCACCCATTTAACTTTGAGCATATGGAAATTAAAACAATTCAATAAACCATTGAAGCAAGTTTTAAACCTATAACCTCTTATGCAACAATCTAAAGAACTAATCCACAATGTAAGCGAATATTGTGACCCAAAAGAAATCAATGCAAAGTCATCACTAGTTTAGCCGCTTTAATATACAATAATATGTTTTCTTAATAAGATTTGGTCACCCATTTAACTTTGAGCATATGGAAATTAAAACAACAATTCAATAAACCATTGAAGCAAGTTTTAAACCTATAACCTCTTATGCAACAATCTAAAGAACTAATCCACTATGCTAGTATCGAACTTTTGAGATAATAAAATTCCAACAATTAATTTATCTTTTTTCTATGGAAATTTCCATACTATATTGTAAAATATCATTCAACATTTATAAGAGATAGGCACGACTTCTTCCATGAAAATTCAACGCACCAACTTGTTGACCCATCTATGCTTTTGTTTACAATGTTCAATTCATTTTTTATTAATGCTTTTAATAATTCATCACCTTAAAAGGGACAAATCCCTATTTAATCCCTTGGTAATACGCACCATATAATTTTGATTAATGTATGCAAGTAAATTTCATACTTGATTGCAGTTAAATTGAGCAGAAATAGAAATTTAAAAATAAATAAAATTTACTTAACTAGAGACGTTGAACTATTCTCCAAGGTTGAACGACTTCGGCGAAAAAACCCTAGCAAGGAGAACAAATGTGCAAGGAAAGAGGCGGATTAGACAATGCATCCAAAGAAAGAATTGAGGATAATTTCAAGGATAAATTTGAAGCTAAAACAAATGACATAAAAATTCTCATAGGTTAAGCCATATTGAAATCCTCATTATAAAAGATGTCTACAATCATGACAAAAATATGCATATCAACACCCAAATTTATAGGAAAACAAATGGCAAGACAATGTGTATAAATGAAATTGAAAGAGAAATTATGTAGCAAGACAAATCAAGGACAATCTTTAACAAATAAGTGGGAAGTTATGGAAATACATGGAATTGCCAAAATAATAGCTATAATTGACATAGGAAAACAATAAAGAACGGATTTAAATGGATGGATCGTTAAGAAATATGACAACAAAGCACCAAATTGAAGAAATCTGATCATTTAGACATCAATACTTTGAATTTCAAGGAGATGCATGTTGGGTATAATGTGAAAATGAAGGAAAATTCACATCAAGATGCATTCCAAAATAGTCACTAAAGTGAGCATTATAAATACAAGTACATGATATATTATGATAGTCAAACACTGATCAAATGAATTGAAAAGCTAGTAATCATGCCAGGGCAATGAATAAGAAAAGGACAAGTTTGAGAACTTCAAAGATTATCTTGAAGTGAATAATGATTGCAACATTATGGGGGAGTTTGTTGAATGAAAGTCAACATACATTTTTTTTCTATAGGGGAGGGGGGAGTTTGTCTAGTAAATGCAAATTGATAATAAGAGGGATTGTTAAAAGTTAATGTCAATTCAATCTTTATTATTGGTTTTTAATTTGACTTCGGTGTCTTGCATATAGTTTGGTAAGTCAACCAATGGTTTATTATGTATGTAACTACACAAAAACCCCTCTTAGTTAGATGTTCGAGTCTTGCCTATAGTTTTGTAAGTTAACCAATGGTTTATCATGTATGTGACCATGCAAAACCCCCTCTCTCTTTTAGATGTTTGAGTTTTGCCTAGTTAGTTAGCCAATGGTTTATCATGTATGTGACCGTACAAAACTCTCTCTCTCTCATAGATGTTTGAGTCTTGCTTGTAGTTTGGTAAGTCTGCCAATAATTTATCATGTATGTGACCATGCCAAAACTCTATGTGTTTGTGTGTGTGCACATAGGTGCATGATATTATTTGAATTAACTATAAAATATCATACAATTACTAACAATGAGCAAAGACCCTCTAAATCTCATCACATATAAACTTTCAAAAGGAAAAACCACTCAAAAATCACCATAATGAGAAAGAGAGACCTAAAGTTCTATCAATTAGCAACATATTTTAGTTTATTAATCAAACACAAAGAACTCATCCTATTCGGTATATATAATTTTATAGGACATTCACCCACCCTGCTTAATGAAATGGACACTATATACTTTCTTTACTCACCATACTTAATGAATACATTCAAACTCTTTTAGGCATAATCTCCTTTTTCTCTTGCAATCGCAACTTCGAAAAATCGATAATGGCTTATTTGGTACCACTATGTCACCAAAGCCTTTAAAAAATGATTAAAAAGAATCCGTAATAGCAAAGGATAAGCTATCCCCATCGCTTACAGTTCCGATCGAGCTTTTGTCTATTCCTTAACTCCACCTAATGTTCCTATGCTCACGGTATTCGCTTACAGTTCCGATCGAGCTTTTGTCTATTCCTTAACTCTACCTAATGTTCCTATGCTCACGGTATTCGCTTACACTTCCAATCGAGCTTTTGTCTATTTCTTAACTCTACCGAATGTTCCTATGCTCACTGGTATTTGATAATAACTGAGATGCAATCCATATATATATATGATAAAGAAAATATTCACCTTTTTCAGAACGATAATACCGAAGGTCTAATTATTGTCAATATAAAATTTCAATTATAATGAATATATTGTATTTCTTCTAAATTCAAAATAACTCAAGGTTGCCGCAACTGTTAGCAGTTCAACTTCTTGAAGGTAATGATCCAATCTTTTACCAAATTTAAGTTGGTGTAATGATTTAATTCTCACTCAAACTAAAGTTCTTTTATGTTCCCTCTGATTCGCCTATTTCTAGATTAGATTTATGTAGCATGTGACAATCACGCCATAAAAGAAATAATGCCAAAGTCAATATATACTATAATTTTTATTTTGAGTTTAATAATAAAGTGAAGTACGAGAGGTTCCCTAATCTACAAATAAGACGAATTGAACAAGTACACATCACTACCTTACATTGATGCTTGCTTATACATTTTGATGTAAGGATTTCGATTTGTTATGTGACACCTCGATAAACACTCGAGATGATCACAAACTAAGTAAATGATTTTCTTTGCCTTAAATGAAATATACCACCATTATTCTCTATACCATCTTCTGTCGAATGAAATGGTTAATGAAATTATTGGATTAACTCACGTATTTACCTCTAATGCATTGCTTGTGTTAGACAAAGAGGAAAAAGGAAAGATCCAGGATACGAAATATTAATGGCAATCTTCCTGCTTTAAGCTATTCCAACAGCATACAAGAGAGAATTAAACTTGGAGTATGCAGTCAAGAATTTCAACTTGTCATTCAACGGTTAACCACATTTAATAATCATTGTACTAACCGAACCTCCAACAGAATGATTTTGATTGTAGTAGGGGCTAGGATATAACAACGATCGAAAGTCTAAACAGAAAGCTCAAAATCTAAAGGCCAAACAATTGCAACCAGGACTAGTACTAACAAACAAAATTGGAATCATAGAAACCTGAAAGAATCTAAAAATACAAATAGTAGCAGCTGTAATTGCACTGAGAAAACTGAGGTGCTCTTACAACCTGAGGTGGAAGAGGGGTGTTACTTATGTCAAGTAATGTGCCAATGAACTAAAAAAAATAAAAATTGAGGTCCCAAGTCTAATGTCGAAAAATGAAAAATGAAAAAGAAAATAAAATGATAATATATTATTTCTTTTAATTAAATTACTCTATAACTAAAAAAATCCTAAACAAGCCACAGACCTTTTAAGCATCAAGAGATCTGCACCTGTTTTTTTCTCATCCCTCTTGGTGCTTAATAGATTTTGGTTAAGATGGATCTATACTTTTTGCATATGAAGTCCGATGAGGTTGGAACCACTCTCAAACATCTTGAAACAATTAATGGTAATGTTAAAAATTTAAGTAAAAGTGACATTCTCCTTATCTTTTATTTTCCAAAAGGATGGAAAATAAAAGATAAGGAGAATGTCACTTTTACTTTAAGAATTTAACATTACCATTAATATCACCAAGTACTACTGCATTATGGGGATATTGCATTGTTTTTTTAGTCCGTGGGCACCCACACAAAATTCCATACAAACCGGCCTATTTTTTACATAACTCGGTCGATTAGACCGGTTCAATACCGAACCGGTCGAACAAACTGATTTGATTCGGTTCCTTATCAAACTGGTAGATCAGCCACTTCCGAAACCGACTTGGCCGATTTTTAAACATAGATCTAAACTAGTAGATTAGAGTTACAATGTACATCCTTTCCCATTTCTTTTGTTGTTTTTCATATTGGAAATTTGCCATCTAAGACCAGATTTATATCTAAACTGACACAAGCAGCCATGGTAAGAATAATTTCGGGAAACCTTCTCAACCCTAACCAAACCATCAGTTTCAGACACTAACCTGAGCATGAAATTTGCACATGCCCTTACTTGTATAAGTGTCTGCCTTAGTTTACAATCCTTTCATGTGCCATGAATGTGCTTGGAAACAAAATTACAGGACAGGGACTTGCAGCAGCTTCTACGTTTATTAAAAATGTTCAGTTTCATAACACACTCTATTTAACGTTTTTTTTCATCCATCTTTACGTGGAAATCACATCCTATGCTTCATATGAACAAAACTATTACTATACCATACTGACTATTTTACAATAAAGTCTGAAGATATTGCTTTTACACATATCATATGGACAACACACCCCAATAGGATACATATCAAACATGGGAAAATTTATACTCTAGACATTTTAAAACCCATAGTAAGCACACTGGGGTAGCCTTACATTGAAAATGTGAAACGTTCATGATTTTGCTATAGCTTTGGAATCTTTATTTAATGAAGATAAAGCCTTTATTGCTTTCTTACTAGAAAATGTAAGAGTCATTTCATCATCTAGAAAATCTTTATTGTCATTCAATACCATGGATCTACCTTTCTGTTTAGATTTCATGCCTTCTGGAGGTTCTGGTGGTATTTCACGGTACAAATGCTTGAGAATGAATAGAGCTGTATCTAAATCTCGCCAATAGGATCTGCATGCAACATGTGCGTTACATTAAAAATGCTACAAGAAAAAAAGATAAAGATGAAACTCAAATATAACAACTGGCAAAAGAAGTGCAACTGAAAATCTTCCATTATGCAATTCTCAAATCAACAATGGTTCAAGAGGGTATAAGAATTGAGTTTGAAGCCAACATAATGTTTTGCCCATTTATCATTTCAAGGTTAGGTCATGTTGCTTCTGTTTTTTATTGAAACGTTGAATGTGCCCAATAAAAACAATGGCATGCTGAAATTAGTTCAGATTGTAACTTGATAGAAGCGTATTAGAGAGGATGTTCCAATGGGATACAATCATGTCACTTCAAATGAGGTGCAAGTTGGCTTTATAAAACCTTTGGAAAGGGATACATGTCCACGGTAAAGGTGATAAATTATAACAATAATAACATTGAGAGAATAACAGAGAATGGTGCACGACAAGCTATAAGATTCATTGTGAAAGAGGAAATAAATACACCATTCAAACATAACGGAATCAACTCCCTAAAGGTACAAGAGTGTGTCTAGACTCTAAATCACTAACTACATAATTACATGACTTATGCCTAACTTACAATTTCACTATTACTATTGACTTAGACTTTATTCCATAAAGTTAACATTAGTCATTTATTTCTAACACCCCTCGTTAATGACTAATTTGTTAGCTTTTACATTAATCTTATCTCTAATTTTTACTATCTTGTCCTTGGATGATGGCTTGATGAATATAGCAGCCAATTGAGAAGGACAAACCAAATCTTCACCAACTAGGGGGTTGCTTCAACCTGCTGGACTCCCACTCTAACCTGTTGAACTCCTGTGTCTTCAAAGGTTCTTCTTGAAGTGGATTTTTCACCATTTGTTGATCTAGTCCATAGTGAATCAGTCAATCCTGTCAAGTTGAAGTCATCATCCCTGACAGATTCCTAGTCCTTGTTCTTTTGTAATGTAGAATTAACAACCACACTTATCAGAGCAAATTCCTTATGTTTCTTGTTTGCTGCAATTCTGCATTGATTGGAAGGATACTTTCTTTTGCAATGGAGAATGAAGAACCACACTCATCAGAGAAAAATCCTTATGTTTCTTCTTTACTGCAATTCACATTCACTAGTGTTATCACTAGAACATACATGAGCTCAAGGCACATGAACAAAGGTTGGCATTATCACACATTTTAATGTGTAATAGTTCATTAAGGATACTTTTGAGGCATCTTCACATTCCCTGAGGCATATTTGCATATTTGAAGGCATGATCATGTTCATGGGTACACGTCACATCTTGCAAGGTATAATCTACATATTTGGAGACATGCTATGGCGTGGGCATTCTTTGCATGGTGTTAAAGGTTATGTCCTTCATAGGATGAATACACGTGGTACATGAAGTCAATCTACATGGTCAGTCAATCAATTATGGGTGGAGCACCCTTCATTCAAGGAAGGAGTTATGAAGGAAGGTTCAAGCCCCACATTTCAGCTCAAACGTCATACAAAAAGCATATTTGAAATCATTATTTGGTGGGATGCCTAGCTGGAAGGCTCTAGAGGATGTCTTCTGGAAGGCACTCAGCATTCAAAGCCCACACATGGCTCACATGCGAAGGTTAAATCACTCTTTAGTGGAGTGCTCAGTCATTTCAGCTCACATGTGGCATGTTTGACAATTTAAAATATATATTTAATGTTCACATGTGGCATGTTTGACCATTTAAAATATATATTTAAAGTTTGTCTAGTAGAGCGTCTCACCTCTAGGGAGGTCTAGAGCATTCTAATAATATTTTATTCCATGTAAAAGTGCAATTGAAGCTTATAAAAGGCAACCTCCTCTCCATTCCCACTTTATGTTTTCATTGTGGAGAAAATCCCCTAGACCTTTGGGATGGAATACACAAATATCTTGCAGATCGGAGGAGCTAATTCATGGAAATATCCAGGGCTGTCAATATCTATTTGTAAGGCTGTTATCACACATATTGTCTTAATTTCCTTTCCTGGAATTATTTTCTGCTGTTAGGGTTTGTAACCAGCAATAGGACCACAGAAGGACCTTTGTGTCATCCTGTAGAACATTAACTTCAGATATGCAAATGTAATATGCTGGGACTGTTATTTGAATAAGAAGGCTGTTTCCTTTGCTACATTCAATCAGATTTGATGTTGTGGGTTGATATACATGTTGGCTTTTGGGTTGTAACTTCTTATTGGATACAGTACACTGCCTAGAATAGATTTTGCAGAACTGTTATCACTTCAGATATTGCTGTTCATTGCATATTTGAGGGCAGGATATAACATTTCAGTGAGTTCTTTGAATCACTAAAGTGTTTTGACTCCATAGCCCAGGGATAGGCACTGATATACTTGAATTCACACTTGTATATCTCATGTTTATCATAATTTTCTGTGTAACTAAATCTGGAAAAGAGTTTTAAGGACAGATTAGTGATACGTTAGGGAAAACCCCCTTGTGCCAGAGGAGAACCGGCCTAAAGTGAGGCAGGTGTCCATTGAGGTGACACTGGGAGGAACCTCTAAGTAGCACTAAGCTTGCTAGTTTGTTTTGGACTAGAATTATATCTTACAACTGCAGGTTCGGAAGGTAACAACTAGAATGATACTTTACTCACAATTGAAAATACAAATATGGCATTAACATCCAATATCAATAAATAGCAAGTAATGAGGTAAAAGAAGAAGATATTATATTACCAACCCCTTTGAGGGATTAAACCTATACAGTCCATACGCATTCACATATATGAACCTAACCCCTAAATAAATACGATGTCTTTTCCAAAGAGTGGAAATAAAATAAGAATAAGAAAGTAGATGTGGGACTAATAGTGTGGCCCTTACATATCATGGTAAAATATAGAAGATAAAGATAAAAGTATTGTTATCACATCCATAGTAGCCAGGCTACCATGATCGCAGAGCAGTTTCTTGTATATTTTTGAGCCAGGCCTTTACACAGTTTTGATGAGATCAGCCTATGATGAGTAGTACTTTCGGTGATCACTCACATATCAGAGAAGCCCCAAATCAGACATGATGAACCTTATGCTAAGACTGAGCCTTATGACCTCAGATTTGATGACCGAGGTGACCACTTTTGTTCCATACAGAGCAGTGTAATGCCTAGAGTTTTTACAGCAGCAGTGTTTCCAGGGACTATTTGATGATCCAGATGGCAGATACAGGTATATGGCCCAACAGGTATATGGATGTGCATTGGTTATGATTGTTTTCATCTTTTGCTCATCTTAGTAGCTTGACTTGGTATCTAGTGGTCATGATCTGGCGGTATATATATATATATATATATATATATATATATGTGGACATGGTTGTTTCAATGATTATTTAAATGGTTTAATTACTCAGAATAAGAAGTTATTGTTTATACTCATTGGTTTTATCCTCTTAGTAGTATGGGCGTTATCATTCCCACCATTTATGGCTTGTTAGCTTTGGCATCACCTTTCACTTTCCCCATCCATCCGTTCTCTCTCATTTTTTGGTTTCACCTTTGACTTACACCTCAGCCTATGATATGGAGGACCTCCCCACTTTTGCCTTTGTGTTGGATAGCATCCCTGTTAGTTTGTGTCTCGGCTCTGAGTTGGCAACAGAAATTACCGAAGCCTTGATCCTTCTAGGCCAAGAGAACCCGCTGGTGTTGGTTCCTGAGCTTAGGTGAGTTGGATTTGATACCTTGACCTCTCTAGTCGGTTTCCCCGATGTTTGGTCCTGATTGTGGATTATCCCCCTAGTTGCCTGAGTTGTGTTGGCCAAACCTGAAGCAAACTGTATTACCATCATTACATGCATATGTGAACTATGATTATATCTTTTGTGCAAGCCCATGGAAATAAACTAAAATTGTGATTCTCAGCACAATGAAAGAGGGCTATGAAATGGAAACTGAAATGGAAAATACCTTGGATAAAAGTTGCAATTAGTTGTGCTTCTAAGCACACAAGAAATCCAAAGCGTCATAAGGCCTAAAAAAGAGCAGCGGTTAAATGAATGCTAAATCCAAAGACTGTTGGCCATGAAATTATGTAATGATTAAATTCCTCATGGAGCCTATGGGTTGGGATGTGAGATGGAGTAAGGGACAACTAATTCTAAGTGTCTCCTAGAACCTCAAGTTACGATTAGTTGTGCACCTAGTTACGATGGTTCTATATAGATCCTCACGGAGTTGTTTCAGATTGGATGTGAGCAGTAGACATTTGCTAAAGGTTGAATAAGCACCTCTCAAAACAACTCATTCCATTTGTGAGACACTGCCATTCCCTGTGTGTATATTATCCAGCTTGCTAAGGTTTTGGACACATTTGCCTAAGTCAGTCAAGGAAATTAGGAAAATTGGCAATTAATTAGTAAGACAAATTTTGAAAAAGTGCCTAAAGTCACTTGGGAGGTGGAAAAATTGTTTCCTAATGTCAAGTTATGTTCCTAAGGTGAAATTAAATTCCAAGCGAGCCCCCCCAAGCAAGTGTTTTTCAAGTTTGAAGTTATCGCCAAAAGGGGGGGGGGGCACCTTCATGATTCATTCCCCTTGGCTTAGCAATGAAATATACAACATGAGTGGGAGGTTCCCCCCCCATCGTTTTTTTTTCAACTCATGGAAGTGCACCCCCCTCCATGCCCCCCCTTTCTCTCCAAGTGACAAATGTCATTCATGCAAAGGAACTCTCCCCTCTCTCTTTTCCTATTTAAGGAGGCTCATCCTCATCATTTGGGTTACAATCACTCATGCTCTTGCTCTATTTCATTTTTTGCTTTGTCTTGAAATCTTGCTCTCTTGCTTCCATTCTTGTCCAAGAAGAGAGCCATTGTAATTTCCAGCTTTGTGAAGTTAATGAAAAAAATCTTTGGAGGAAAACTGTCCTTGGCATTGTGTGTGAGGTAATATTGTTTCATTCTTAGTTTCTTCTTACATTTGTGGATCTCAAGCAAAGTGTTTTGTTTAAGAATAACATTGTGATAGTTTTGTTACAGGTTATGTGGGTTATCTTCTTAGCATTTGAGAAGTTCATGGACTTCTAGTTTGAATATATGATTTCTCAAGTCTTTGTTCGATCTCTCACCCTATTTGCATGTTGAAGCTAGTTTGTTATAGGCTGCTCAAGCTTGGAGAGTGGGATTCCCGATGGGATACCCCATTGTTCAACAACTTTTGAAGGACTTGGCATCTTCAAACTAACATTTTTGTTTTGTAGATTTTTATAAGCTTCCTTTGCACTCTTAAATTGTCTTTTTTCAAATATTTTACATACTACATTACACTAGTAAAATTTCTGAAATTTATATGAAAAGTTTCAAGTTGATTTTAAATTCATTTTTATCACATTTGTACGATATTAGTTTGTTGTTTTGTGCAGGTTTTTGATGTTATAGGGGGAGGGAATGCTCAAATTTGGTCAATAGCAAACACAAAGAACACCCAACAGTGGCCACTTCAAGTCCCTCACTAAGAAAGGGTCAAATTTCTCACTCTTGACCTCATTATCTTGTAAATAATAAGGTTGAAATTCTCCTTGTTGTAACAAGCCCAAGAGAGTCTCTTGGGGCTTGACTTATTGTATTTCATTTCAAGTATTTAGTACTTAGATAGTTTGCTTTCGGTTGCATGCAAGGGAGGAGGCTTTGCCACTCTTGCATGGTTTTGCGAGTAGCTTGGGTTTAGCATCTTTCATTTATTGTATTTACTTTTGCCCGCACCTCACAAGTGAAAAGGATTTGCCTCCCTTGTGAAATCACGTTGGCTTGCACTTTTTCTTTTTCTCACATCTTGCATGGGAAGAGGCTTTGCCCGTCCATGCAAAATCATTGAGGCTTGCATTTTATTTCCTAAAGTTTTGTTTAAGTTATTTTATTTTGCCTACACCTCACAAGTGAGAAGGCTTTGCCTCCCTTGTGAAATCGCGTTGGCTTGCATTGCTTTTGTTTTTAGCTTAAAGGTTAAAATTAACTTAAGCCCCAATCCTTGCCCCTTTAGGAGTTGTGGTCTAAACGAAGGAGTTTAGAACCGAGGTGACATTGGGTTCTACACTCATAGTTTCCCTCAGGAACACACATAGCAGTTGGGAGACTTACCTGCAGTCAAGTGTGTTTTGGGCGGCAACACAACCTTCAGTATGTATAGAGATGATTGAGACAATATAGATGTACAAATGAAACCCAGATGATCGTGATGCTGATGAAGACCGAAGAATACTTTCCTTGTTGAGAGGGAGTGTTGGATTTTGTGAACCTTCGGAAGTTATTCTTATTATATTCTATTGTAATTATTCGTACCTCCTACAGGAGTTGATCTTGATGTAATTAATTATGTAAACCCTCGAAAGAATAAATGTAAACTTTGGGGAGAAAATTAAGTAAAGAAAATAATTATTAAATGTATTTTTATATTCCCCGAAGACAAGTCAGCCTTGTCAGATTAGACAAGTCGGCCCAGTGGGCAGTCTGCCCCAAAACAGTGGGCGTAGTCTGCCCCAAACAATGGGCAAAACTGCCCCAGTCAGGTCGGTCCAGAAAGGGAAAAAGTAATTTTTGCATGTGTATAAATAGAGAGGTCGTATGCCTCATTTGTTCATTCACTCACACACAACAAGTTTGCATCACTTGGAGAGGAGCTCGCACATGCAGCTAGTAGAAGCTTATTTTTGGGGTTTTTTGATTAGAGAGACTTTCTATTTTCTCTCTCTCATCTCTGTACTTTGTTCTCATAATTATTCATCTCTATACGAAGGTTGTTGGGTTTTTTCCCGATTGGGTTTCCCAGGATAAATTCTCGTGTTTTTGTTTCTGTGCTTTGTCTTTCTTCTAGTGATCCTATTGAATTTATGCAATTGAATTATTATTCTATAAATGTATGAAAAACTAACACATGCCATAGGTGAGGCATGTAATTCATAATCCAAATAAAATTGTTCCTTGAAACTAGAATCTAGGCACAAAAAAAGGATTTCTATACCTCAAAATGCATACTTCCTAAGTGTCATGCTCAAGAGGGTTGGAATGAACATGAAGTTGATGTATCAATTGTTGTGTGAATGGGTTAGCATGCCACTCATTCTTGACCACTTTGATCCATGTGGACAAAAGGGTAGATATGGCATATACATGAGGTGTATTGGCATGTTGTCTAGAGAGTGCATCAACCATAACATTGTCATTTCCATTTTTTTAGATGACCTCAAAATCACTGCATTTTAGCTACTTATATTTCTCTTCAAAAGAGACTTGCTGCTCCATAAATTATTTAAAAGTAGAGTGACTAGTCTTAACCTTGAAATGCCTTCCTAATAAATACTGAGACCATTTCCTTACTACATGCACAATGGCCAGCATCTCCCGCTCATATGTGGACTTGGCAAGATCTCTACCTTTGAGGTGCTTACTTTTCAACAAATGGATCTACCCTCTTGTAACAAAACTACACCAAGTCTCATTCCTAAAGCTTCAGATTCAATGATGAATACCTTATTTAAATATGGAGTTGAAAAAACATGTGTATGTGTCATAGGTTCCTTCAAAGCTACAAAAGCTTGGGGGACCTCATCAGAACATTGTAATTTTTTTTTTCAATAAGAGTTATGAATGGCGCTACAAATTTGGCATAGTTGTGGATGCCCCTTTTGTTGTAACCAGTGAGGGCCAATAAGCCTCTTAACCTTGTAATGCTCTAAGGAATGGCCTAAGATCTAATTGTTAGTTTTTGGTTGCTTCAAATTGTTCTCCTAGGAAGAAAGTGTTGTTGTAATTGTAACTTCAGAAGATATTCCCTTGTATTTTATATTGTTATTATTATTGTATTTTATTTGTACCTCCGACGAAGATGTTTTTACTCCGTTCGGGGATGTCATTATTATGCTTAATCATGCTAGGTCATTGAGGTAAAAGCCTCCATTGTAAGTCGGGGCAATAGTTCCCCAAAAGGTCAAATGTAAATGTATTATTGAGTCTCCTAGAGAAGTTGGCCCAGTCACTTTAGTTGAGGCCAACCTAGTCAGTTAAAACGTCACCCCAAAAGTAAAGTATAAATAGAGAGCTAGGCTCTCTCATTTGGACAAACACTCACTCACTCAAGTACGAATCTATCTTTGGGGTTTTCCATTTTGTGATATTGTATTGGTGACGAATCTATCTTTGAGGAAGTTGTTGGGTTTTCTCCTTTATGGTTTCCCCAAGGAAAACTATTGCGTCTATTGTGTTTTGTTGTGCTTGTTATTCTTTCAGTTAAGATCCTAGATAATATTGAATTAAAGTACAAAAATCTAACATGGTATCAGAACTAACCTGAAAAGAAAACATTGTGCAGCAGCGGGAAGCTAGGGCCTCCAAGTTTGAAGTCTTCTCTCCATAGATCATCAAGAAAAGGAGGCTAGGCTAACTCGCCCTAGAAGGGCGCATCTTTTTGTCGAAGCAGAATCGAATTCTGAGAATTTTCAATTTTTGGCATGTCACTACTACTGGGAGGAAAACTAGGGCATCAAGTTTTTGGGGTTTCCCTCCATCAATTTGGAAAAGTGAGTACATTGGACAACTCACCTTGAGAAGGCGCATCTTCCTGTCCAATCAGAAGTTCCAAATTCCAAGTTTGGAAAATTAGGGTTTCTCTAACAAACCCTAGGCTAGCCAGCTCCAGAACCAGATTGGGCATCTCAAATTGGTAAGATCTAAATTTCTGCTATTTCCATTTGAGGTTCTCATTTCAAAATGACTCACCACACCAAGCTTGAGGATAAGCTTGAGGGAGCTAATAACTTCCGAGCATGGATGTACAGGATTGCACTTGTCCTTGAAGAAAATGATTTGGACAAATATGTTAATGAAGAGGTTCCAGCACCAGAGGGAGATGAAGCTAAGGCTATCCACAAGAAGAACTTGGTTAAGGCCAAGAAAATCATTGCAGACTCCATTAAGGATCATCTCATCCCACATGTGTCATCCTTGAAGACACCCAAGGAGATGTTCGATGCTTTGACGAAGCTATTCGAAGGGAAGAACATCAATCAGAAGACGACATTAAGGAACCAGCTTAAGAATGCGAAGATCCAAAACTCAGAGACCATGCATTCCTACTTCACAAGGGTCTCTCAAATTAAGGAGCAACTTGAGGCAGTTGAAGAAAAGGTAGAAGAAGGAGAGATCGTGATGACCACCTTGAATGGTCTCCCAAGATCATGGGACTCATTCATTCAAGGGATATGTGCCAGAAAGAGGTTGATCACCTTCAGCAGATTATGGGAAGAATGTACACAAGAAGTAGCTCGACTTGTGGCACGAGAAGAGAAGATGGGAGCAAATGATGATCAAGCTCTCATAGTTCACGCTAGAAGAAATCATAACAAGAGGGAGCACCACCATCACAGCAAGAGGGAGAACCACCATCAAAATTAGAGGGAGAACTACGATAGACAAAGAAGACCCAGAAGAGATCTATCCAACATTAGATGTTATACATGTGATGAGAAGGGACACTATTCCAAAGATTGTCCCAGAAACAAAGAAGAGGACCAACAAGAAAAAGACATCATGCTCACACCGTTGAAGACGATGAACCAGCAAGAAAGAGAACTAGAGAAGAAAGTGATGACTCTTCAAGTGATGAAGAATATGTCCTGATCTCAGCACTCACGGGCACTGTCACACATGGGAGTAATGATTGGCTTGTAGATAGTGGAGCTTCCAAGCACATGACGAGATACAAAGAATCTTTTGTCAATCTATCTGAGCATGAGTCACCTCACAAGGTGAAACTTGGGGATGATTACCAACACCCCATAAACGGAAGTGGAGAAGCTTCATACAAGCTAGACTCAAACAAATCTCTGAAGATCAAAGATGTCCTATATGTTCCAGGACTAAAGAAGAACCTTCTCTCCATATCAACACTAGATGCTAAGGGAATGAGGGTTGCATTTGTTGATGGCCAAGTCCTAATGTGGCCAAAGAGAAAGACAATAGATGATGCAACTGTGATTGGAGAGCAAGAGGGAGGTTTGTACAAGTTGAAGGGACAACCTGAACAAGCATTGGTTCATGGCTCCATGGAACCAAGTGAACTATGGCATAGAAGGCTTGCACATGTGAACTATACAACACTACCCATTGCAAGCAAAGTTGTTTCAGGACTTCTAGAGATCCAGACAAATCATGAAGGCATTTGCAAAGGATGTGCGAAAGGAAAGAATGTGAAGAAGGCGTTTCCCAGCAGTGAAAGTAAAGCAAAAGGAATATTGGAGATAATTCACTCCAATGTATGCGGTCCCATGTCATCCGGCTCACTAAGCGGGTATGCATATTATGTTTCTTTCATTGATGACTTTTCCCGTAAGACTTGGATTTACATCTCGAAAGGTAAAGATGAGGTATTTAATAAGTTCAAGGAATTCAAAGCCTTGGTCGAGAATCACACATAAAAGAAGATCAAGACCCTACGATCAGATAATGGCGGAGAATTCACTTCGGAAGTGTGAGGTTGCCCAATGGGCAAATGAGCAGATTGGCTTACACACAGAGCCAAATACAAAATGAAGCACGGCAGAATAAGCGTGAAAGCACACACTATATTTCTCATTAACCAAATGTACATATAAATACAATGAGAAATGTCCCTTGGGTTTTGTTATCACACCATAGTAGCAGGGCTACTATTCTTGCTTAGCAGATATCTGCACATTCCAGAGCTTCCATTATTCAGAGCTTGGCTATGATGATTGTATATTTTGAGATCACTCATGATCAGAGCAGTGTATTATTCAAACTTATGTTAGACCTTGTGTCAAGGCTGAGCCTTGAGAGTTCAGATTTGATGACCGATGTGACCCTTTATCCCATACAGTTTCAGTTCAGTGCCTAGAGATGTATTGCAGCAGTGTTTCAGATGATATATGATGATTATTCTTGTGATGATGTTGTATGACCTATGGATGTTTTATCATAGACTGTGGATTATTATCTTGTTGCTTTAGTCTTGTTCATAGCATTGGCTTGGTATATAATTCATGATGTGGCAAAAATGTGTAAAACTTAAAATGGACATTTACTTGCACATTTAGGTTGTTTGACAAAACCCACCGGTTCACTACCTTGCATAGATATGGTCTTTCTTGACACCATTTGTCTGCTAGCTTAGGCTCCACCTTCACTTGACTCCATCCATACATGACTTTCCTTATTTGGCTTTAAACCTTGATTTGTCTTACTTGACTTTCTGGTATTGAGGACTTCCCCATTTTTCTACCTCTGTGTTTGGACCGCATCCCTGTATGTTTAGTGTCTCGGCTCTGAGTTGGTGACAAAACTTGCCTTTGGTGAGTTGGATTGTAGGCCTAAATCATTCTGGTCAGTTGTCCCGATGTTTGGCACTGGCTCGAACTCCCCCTAGTCACTTGAGATGTTGGCTAAAACTGAAAGCTCATGTACTACTTATGGAAACTTATATAAATTCGCCCATGGAAACTAAAAAGGGCAAGAGCAATGAACTACTAAAAATACCCCTTGAAGAGTATAAAAAAGGTCCAAAAAGCAATGGTTATGTTATCACCTAAGAGACAGGACACGTCCCAGGGGGTCCCCGTGTCCCGTGGGCCACGTTTGGGCGCGGACACGCTGGCCCCACGTGGGGGACACGCAAATTTTCGTGTCCCGAAATCGGGACACGCGTGTCCGAATTCTGCGCGACGTGGGGAATTTCCAGGACAC
Source organism: Larix kaempferi (assembly GCA_027924585.1). Classification (NCBI taxonomy): domain Eukaryota; kingdom Viridiplantae; phylum Streptophyta; class Pinopsida; order Pinales; family Pinaceae; genus Larix; species Larix kaempferi. Next base: position 13,796,209 of record BSBM01000050.1, on the reverse strand, counting down.
GGTTTTAGCGAAAAAGTGCGCCCGCGTCTCCATAAAACCGACTTTTTTGTTATTGTTTTGTCATTTGCTAATTGATGGGAGTGTGAGGGAGAGCTAGAGTGAGCCCAAAGTCAGTTTTTTTGCAGGTGAAGGAGATTCAAGAGTGTTTTCTTGCAGGTGGAGGAGATTCAAGTGTGATTTCACCATCAAGATTGAAGGAAAATGTCTCAACCAGCTAGGGCAGCAGGTAGAGGGCAAAGGAAAGGGAAGAATGCCCCATCTATTCCCTCTCGTCCTATTCATCCTCCAAGCACATCCCCTTCTGCTCCTAGTAGTGCTCCAACCGGTTCTAGTGAAGCTCATCCTCATTATAGCCATGCTTTGGCAAAACAACAAGCACAAGAGAAGAAATACCCTTTGTGGAAGTATGTGACTGTTGGAGCGAAGCTTGGTGGGGGAGGCAATGTGTGTTGGACTTGCAATTTTTGCAAGCATGAATTCAAGAGCACCTATTACCGGGTTAAAGGCCATTTGTTGGCCCTCCCTTGTGGGATTTCTTCATGCAAAGCTGTGAGTGTTAACCAAAGGAGGGAGATGGAAAGAGAAGACCATGTTGGGGTAGGGAAGGTGGCTGCAGCAAGCAAGACATTTCATCGTGAGGATCCTCTTCCATTCTTGAGGAAACCCTCTAGCACTAGGAGTGGGGTTGATGCTATTGCTTATCCAACAAGAAAGAGGCCAAGTTCAAAAGGTCCAATGGATAGGATTTTCCAACATGAGGCACGAGAAGAGGTAGACCTCTCCATTGCATTTTTCTTCTACCTCAACTTCATCTCATTCAATGTTGCACGGTCACCATTGTACTTTGAGATGTGTCGATCTATAATGGAACGAGCTCCAAATGGTTATGTGCCTCCTAGTTCAGAAAAACTTAGAACCACATTGTTGGTTAAGGCAAAGAAGGAGGTGGATAAAATTATTGATCCAATTAAATCAAAATGGTCCACATGGGGTGTTAGTATTGTTTCTGATGGATGGACGGATCCAGCACGCCATCCACTCATCAATTTCATGGTGTCTTCCACAAATGGACCGGTGTTCTTGAAAGCGGTAGATGCTCTTGGGAAATACAAGGATGCACAATATATGGGTGATTTGTTCATCAAAACCATTGAAGAAGTAGGTGTTGATTCTTGTGTACAAATCATCACGGACAATGCACCTGTTTGCAAGGCTGCTGGCATGATTGTGGAAGCTAAACATCCACAGGTATGTGATTGTTAATTTACTCATTTATTTGAAATTTTGAGCTGTTAGTAACTTAGTAGTTAGTTGTAGTCTTGTAGAGTCTAGGAGTCTAGACTCAATGACTCATTTATACTTTCTTTTATTGATCTTACAGGTATTTTGGACACCTTGCATTGTCCATTCTTTGAATTTAGCACTGAAATCTATTGCTTCAGATGTGCCATGGATTGGCAAACTTATTGAGGATGCACGCCATATCCGCAACTTTGTACAAAACCACACCAATGCCCTCACAATCTACAAAGAGTACACAAATCTTTCATTGTTGAAGGTTGCAGATACTCGGTTTGCTTCCTCATTCATCATGCTCAAGAGATTGAGAGAGGTAAAAACCGCTCTTGGGTCCATGGTGATTTCAGAGTTTTGGACTTTTTGGAGAAAGTCGGATCAGAATGCTTCACAAAAGGTGAAGGACACAGTATTAGATGATGGTTGGTGGGATAGGGTAGTCCTTAGCATCAAGATCATGGAGCCAATCATTTCTTTGTTGCGGTTTGCAGACACGGACCAGCCCATCCTAGGAGATGTTTATGAGGGGTGGGATTCCATGATTGAGTCCATGAGGACCATTGTTATGGAGAATGAGTGTGCTGAGTATGAGACATCGGCAGAGAACTTATGGTCCATCATACAGGGCATTCTTATCTCCAGGTGGGATAAGAATTGCACACCTTTGCATTGCTTGGCCCACTCATTGAACCCTAGGTTCTACGCTCAGGATTGGCTCAGTGGTGGGTCGGGGCACTCATCCAGAGTCCCTCCTCACATGGATGGAGAGATCTCAGAGGGGAGGAAGATAGCATTTAGACGGCTACTTCAGGATAGAGACCACCTTGAGGTGGTGGAGGAGGAATTTTATGAGTTTTCTAGTGGCACCGGGAGATTTGTAGGATATGAGGTGATTAGAGACATGGGGGTTAAGAAACCCCTTGTTTGGTGGACAACTCATGGGGCAACATGCCCTATTCTACAAAAGATAGCCTTGAGGGTCCTCTCTCAAGTTACTTCATCCTCTTGTTGTGAGAGGAATTGGAGCACATATGGGAACTTGTACAGTGTGAAGAAGAGCAGACTTGAGCAGTCCAGGGCAGAGACGATGGTGTATGTGCACTCCAACCTTCGTCTTATTTACAGGAAGAGGGAGGAGTGGGTGAAGGGAAAGACACGGATGTGGGATGTCTTTCCTGATGAGATGGGTTTGGACAGCAGTACTGAGTTGGCATTAGCCAACATGGATCTTAATGATCCAGTGCTAGAGCCGGTCACTTTTGATGAGGGTGATCGTATGGAGGGGTCATCCTCCACACCAGTAGATGCAGTTAGTCAGCTTGGCAGAGAGGAGGAGGAGGAGGAGGAGGAGGAGGAGGAGGATCAGGGCAGTGATGAGTTTGTTGATTCAGGCATGGAGGAGGACTATTGAGTCATTGATAGATGGGATTCTTCCATCTTGATCCACCCCTTTTTTGTATTTACTATTAGACTATTAGTCTAGACTCTATTTGGCATTTGCTAGTGCCCAGTGGCATTCCGACATCTATGTAATACATTTTGATTTTGATGACTTAATGAGAAATATGGTTCTGAGTCTCTGACATGCATCTATGTGTCTCAATGTCTCATTGTGATTTGTGATTGTGAATGACAAATGTGTTGTGATTTGTAAATGATCTAATTTCTATTGAATATTTCATATTTGTAATTGTAAATGTAATTTCTATTGAATATTTGTAATTGTAAATGTTAAATTTTATTGGATCTATATGTCTATATTTTTAAATTGTAATATATTTTAAAAAAATATATATGTATATAAAACGTGTCCTACGTGTCCTGATTCCGGGGGTCACCGTGTCCCGTGGGGACACTCGTATTTTGGGGACACTCGTGTCCCGTGTCCTCGTGTCATGTGACTTAGGTTATCACATATATAGTAGTCGGGCTACCATACATTATTTTTCTGATGCCAGTACACTATTCAGCCAGTTCCCTTACATTTGAGATGCTGAGATAAGCATCTATATTGGATCACTATCAGATTTTGGACAGTAGTTGTATTCCCCATGCCATGACTGAGTCTCAAGACACTCAGAGAGATGACCGATGTAGCCATTATACCATTTGTACAGATCAGTCAGTAGTGCCCAGAGTTACAGCAGCAATTTCGGAGGACAAATGATGGTACAGGTGATGAGCATTCAGGTATATGACTCAGCAGGTATATCATTGTGTTATGGTTATATTGCTTTTATACTTATTCTTATAGCATGTCTTAGCACTTAGTGTCATGATCTGGCGATCATACAGATATGTGGACCTGGTTGATCTTATTATACATACTATATTGTCCCTACTCAGACTTAAAAGTTCACTATTCATACTCATTGGTTTTACCCTCCTTAGGGAGAATAGAGGTGATCATTCCACCATACCTTGGCTTGCTAGTGTTGGCTCCATTATTCATTGTCTTCATCCATCCATTGCCTACCTTTTAGTTTATCACCCTGACTTGCTACTTGACTAGTGACATGGAGGATCTTTTCCCCACTATAGCCTCTGTATTGGATGAGCTTCCCTGTTTATTGTGTCTCGGCTCTGAGTTGGTGACAAAACTTACCTTTGGTGAGTTGGATTGTAGGCCTAAATCATTCTGGTCGATTGTCTCGATGTTTGGCATTGGCTCGAACTCCCCCTAGTCACTTGAGATGTTGTTGGCTAAAACTGAAAGCTCATGTACTATTTATGGGAACTGATAAATTCGCCCATGGAAACTAAAAAGGGGAAGAGCGATGAACTGCTGAAAAATACTCCTCGAAGAGTATAAGAAAGGTCCAAAAAGCAATGATTCTTAAAAGCCATATCTAAACAATTGCTGACCTTATACATGTATAAAAACATGCCCTGGATGAAAGCTACAACTAGTTGTGCTTATCAGCACACCTGAGATCCGAAGAGTAATGTAGGCCAAAAAGGCCATGAAATGAAATTAAATGATCCTAATGAACCTGGATCAACTTGAAATAGACATGATGCCTAAGTTGAATAAGCACTCTCTAAACAACTTATCCATTTGTGAGACACCGCCATTCCCTGTGTTGTTGCTCATTCAGTATATACTATGGTGTGTATTCCCTTTCCCATTGCCAAAGTGTCACAAAGTTAAGTCGGTCAAGTCATCCCTTAGCCTAGCCAGTTATTTTAGCCTTCACCGTTCACTAGCAAATTGATCACAGCTATGAAGTGAGTATGGTCTTGAAAGTCTGATCTGAGTAATAATAATAATTAATGACATTATATATTTGGATTTACATCACCAGTAATGATTACTTTGTGTTATAATTGTTATTTGAATAAGTTGTAGAGCATGCATTAACCTTGGACACTTTGCAGCAGCTTCTGATGATGGCTTGAGTTATATTTGGTCATGTTGACTTGGTCAAACCTAGTTTGACCAAGGTCAAACATAGGACATGAGATGGTTGGACCTTGTGATGATATGGATTGATGATATATGGTCTATGTACATGTACATGATGATTCTATGCAGCAGCTACAGGGTTATGATGATGATTCATGGTTTACATCAGTGTTTGATTATTTACAGATTATTATTATTTGACCTGTTCCAGTATATTGGATATATATATTGATCATGCAGAGACTCATATGGTGTATGAGTACACATCTTGGATGGATTTGGACCTTCTGAGTCCAATGAGACAGTTTGTTTTCAGTTCCGGGCACTTACAGTGATGATTGAGCCTCAGTAGGCTATCCCAGTGCAGTTTTGGTCTGTCGGAGGCCCTGTCAGAGCAGATGTGATTTTTATCCGGTTGACCTAGGGCGCTGTGCTTGGAGGGTGTGGTCCAGCCACTTGTTTTTACCATATTACCCCCCTCTCGGACACACTGATGCCCTCACCTTGACAGCGTAGGCACTCCAGGAGGCAGTTTGGGGCAGTTTCACGCTTCCCGAGGCATTTCAGGATTGGTAGAAATGGCTATTGAGGAAATCGATTTGGGCTACTGAAGCAATGTTTTGGCATGGGATGATCAGTGATGATGGATTGATGTCTTCCACACCTCCTCCAGCAGTTTCAGCTTCATCGGGGCCCGCATCCATCACTTATGGCACTTTCTGATGATTTCTGAGGTCTTTTGAGGCCTACGATTTGACCATAGAGGCACGATTTGACATATTGATGACTATTTTATTATTATTGTGCTATAGGGATTGACCAAGGGTGTCTAAAATTACCCCTTGGACCCACCATAAGCTTCTTATTATACTTTGTCATCATGATTTGGTGGGATTCCCCTCTTCTATGGCGATTTTGTCCACTTACATTATATTTTATTAGTGATCCATGTATTTTATTGTTGAGCTCATCTCAACCATTGATTAGACATTTGTATCTTTTAATCTTAGCCACTCATTCAAAAAGTGGCTAGGATTTTGATGCCTCTCCTTCCTATTTAAAGGAGAGAGCTTCTCATTGTAAGGGGTCTTTGGCTCTTGGATTATTGGTATAGAAAAACTTTCTTGTGGTCTCCTTTGCATCTGGTGTTCTTAGATGGTGATTGGAAAGTCTATTGCAACCTAGCATTTGGAATTTGTGGTAAGATCTATCTATTTTGGAAATCATTGTCTTGTCTACAGGAGGGCGACTTCAACAAGGGCGATTTTGCAAGGCTTCTTCAAATCGACTTTCTTGGCATTTGCTTGTATCAGGGGGTTATCATTAGTATCATTGTGATCTATGCTATCTTTCTGTTACTTCTCTTGTGGCATTAGTCTTATCTCTTGATTACATCAAATCTGATATTGTTGACATTTGTTGTGTAGGAGAGAGGGCGCATTGACCTCTTGGACTAAATCGATTGCATAGAAAACTACCTCAAATCTTCTCAAATTGATCGGGTTTGCATAGATCATCATCATCAAGGCATCTACAAGGTTACCCAGGTAAGATCCACAAGTTTGTTTCTTTTATCTTGATCCAATCCATTGACCTAGCTCATAAATTGATAAAACCCTTATTTCTTCAAACCCTCATTTTTACATTTTCTCAGATCTACTTAGATCTAGTGGGTTGTTGGGTATAATATTGAAAACCCACCTCTATGGCATCTCGGATCTATAGTTTGGTGAGGATTGGCTTCCATTTGACCCTCTTCCCAGGCCAACCTAGCTTCTCCAAGCAAGGGCGCACTTCTTGGTGAGGGTGAGTTGACCTAGATCTAGTTGATGGGTAGTTGAGATCCCGCTTGTTTCATGATCTACACATCCAATAACCTACCCCTAGGTTGTCACTTTTATGATTTCTACCTTGTGGGCCCTATTCCACATTTTAAGGGATTTAATCCCCATTGTGGACCACTTGGTATATTTAAACTCAGATCTAGTAAGATCTAGCCATCGGATTGCCTTGAAATTCTAGATCCATACTCTCACTTGCTTAAACTACTTGGATCTAAAGTTTGGATGCCATTGGACTTGTCTTGATCCATTTATCACCCTTTTTAGCCTCCTTGGGTAAAGTCGCACCACCTTGGAGAAGGGAGTTGGTCCACTTCTAGGACGTGGGTACTTGAGATTTCAGTGGGTTTGGAACGGGCATAATTCAAAACCTAGGTCTAGTAGGTCACTTCATCAAATCTTGCCTTGGAGATAGCATTCCTTGTTTTAAGGGATTATCGTCCACTTAGGTCAAACCTTGAATCTCTAGATCTAGACCTATTCATCCATCAAGACTTTAATTGCCCACTTGTCTCATGCAATAGGAGTCCTCAACCACAAGTTAACTTTACTTTGACTCCATTATCCCCATTCCCAAGGCACTGGTCTCTCTCCAAGTCAATTCGACTTTCCTAGATTGTTGGATTAACTTGTGGTTTGACCCTTGTATGGTGAACTAAACCCTTTGATGCCATCATACTTCATGATCAAGCTTGTCATTTATACTAGTTAGCCCCAATTCAACCCCTAAACTACCCTGCATTGGACACGGTTCCCAAGGCAGTGGATTTTCTCACATTGAACTAGTACTTTAATCTTGGATCCTATTTCACAAATCATAAGTCACTCTCACATCAATAATGAACCAAAGCTATACTCATTAAACCCCTCACTTGCTTTGTGACTTCATCCTAAGGTCTAGGATAAACCATACACCTTACTTCACTTAGAATTAACTTGATTGGGTGTCTTGGTTTTGATCTCTCCTGTCGGGAGTAGATCGGGTCTCCCCCTTTGTTGTCTGGGCTAGATAACATAAAGTGAAGGTTGCCTCGACTGGCGTGACAACCATTTATTGGAGGTTGAGGTGATCGTGGTTGCACCTTTTGAGTTGCCCTTCCCTATTGCCATCCATGAGTGGATACATCCATAGGGGTAACTACAGTTTAGGTGATAACAGGTTCTTAAATGCTATATCTAAACAATTGCTGACCTTATATGTATATGTAAACATGCCCTGGATGCAAGCTGCAATTAGTTGTGCTTATCAGCATACCTGAGATCCGAAGGGTTATGTAGGCCAAAAAGGCCATGAAATGAAATTGAATGATCCTAATGAACTTGGATCAACTTGATGTAGACATGATGCCTAAGTTGAATAAGCACTCTCTAAACAACTTACCCATTTGTGAGGCACAGTCATTCCCCGTGTTATTTTATCCAACACAAAGTTTGTAGTTTCCCCTCTCTCCCAGTCCGAAGTATCTTTTAGTTGAGTTTAGACAAGTCACCCCTTTGCCCAACCTTGTTCTTAGCCTTCATCCTTCGATAGCAGTTTGACCATGTCCAATGGGTGAGTTTGTCATTTAAACTATTGTGCAAGTAATTACAAATAACAAAGGAATATACTAACATGATTGATGCCACTGAATGGATGTTATACTTTAAGTTAAGCTGTGAGTATGATTAGAGGAACATGTCTTAGTCTACTGATATGATTTTTCCTTAGTTATATATGGACCTAGTCAAACCTAGTTTGACTATGGTCATTTCTTGGGATCCGTGATGATGTGGGCCACATATGCTTATAGATGATGATTGATGGACCCACATACTCTTGATGATGATGCCATATGATGGATATATGATGCAGATGATGATTGATGCAGTTCAGCAGTTTTATTTATTACTTCAGATCATCAGATTGTACACTGTCCATATATGGTGGACTCTACAGTTGGCCCATTAGGGCAACCCATTGTGTATGAGTACACATTCCCAGTGGATTTGGGTCTTCTGGATCCAATGAGACACTTATCTTTCAGTTCCGGGCACTTCTGACAGTGATTGATGCAGTTTTACACTTGTTGACCAGATTTGGGGTTGATTTCCCAGCCTGAGCAGCAGGGGCCAGGAGAGGCCAGTTCACCTAGGGCCCTGTATGAGGAGGGGGTGGTCTAGCCACTTGTTTTTACCATTCACCCCCCCTTTTGGAGAGCCTGGTGGGTTCAGTTGGACAGCGCAGATGCCCTAGGAGGCAGTTTTGGCACTTTCACAGTTACCGAGGTAGTTAAAAAATGGGATAAAGTGGTCACTGAGGAATTCCATTTGGGCAATTGAGGCAAGGTTTTGGCACTTGGTTTTCACAGAGGTCTTCCGGGGTGATCCCACTATCTTCCAGCCAGTTTTCACCATGTGGGTAGGCCCATAGCGATCACAGGAGGTCTTTTACTGCTTGTCTGTCACAGATTTTGAGGACAGATTTGATCATTTATATTATCTTGGACATATTTTATTATTTTATTGTGCCTTGGGGATGAGCTAGTAAGGATTGATGCCTCCTAGCCCCACCATGTGCTTCTTATGTTATGTCCTAGTCATTATGAGGTGAATTTTGTACTTTTACCCCTCTAGTGGATGACGTCATCCTCACTTTGTACCATTTAGTTAGGGCGTCATCATTATATTGGGTGATCCATGTGATATATTGTTATGATTCATTATTAGCCATTGATCATGTATTGAGATCTTTTAATCTCAACCACTCATTTGATGTAGTATTGTAGAGTGGTATAAGGTTTTGGTCTTTATTATCCTATATAAGGAGGAGACCCCCTATTGTATAGCTCACCTTTGGAGCTCTGGAATATTGGAATAGAACACTTCTTTGTGGAGCATATCTCTCTTGTCTTGTGGATTCTCTTGCATCTTGAGTATACAATATCTCTTCTATGTATCATTGTGGGTTTTGGTTCTACAACTATTTGTCTTGCAAGGAAGTCGAATTGGTGGAGAGGAGGGTGATTTCTTGAGGGTTATTGTTGGAGGGATCCACATATTCTCTCTTGGGTTGATCTTGTGATACGGAGTATCATTATTGTATCTTCGTGACATAGTTGATGCTTTCTATTACATCTTTCTATCATTTTCATAATCATCTTACTTGACTTGTTTTCTTTGATCTTGTCTTGTAGGAGGAGGACGATTTGGCTTGGAGAATCAAAACTGCACTCTTGAATATACACATAGGAGAATGCTATCAATTTGCAAGGTGGCCATAAGCAATTGAGGTAAGATCTACAAGGTATCTGTCTCTTTCCATCCATTCTCTCTTCATTGGTCACAAACCCTAATTAATCAAAACCCCAAATTTTGGTTTTTCTTAGATCTACTTAGATCTAGCCTTGCTTTTGAAAAGATCTTAAGAACCCACCTCTATAGCATCCGCCCCTAGTTGGATCTATAGTTTGGTGGTGATTGGGTTAAAATTTACACACTTTTCAAGGCAATATAGCTCTCTTGAGGCAAATCGCACTTCCTCGGGAGAGGCTTGTTTGGTTAGATCTAGCATATGGGTAGGTGAGATCCCATTTGATTTGCAATTTACATACTTAATAACCTACCCCTAGACTCTTACTTTGGTGATTTCTACCTTGTGGGCATTATTCCACATTTCAAGGGATTAAAACCCCATTTTTGACTACTTGGCACCTTAAAACTCAGATCTAGTAAGATCTAACCCTTGGATTGTATTGATTTTCGAAACCCATATAGATTATTGCCTAAACTACTTGGATCTACAATTTGGTGGCCATTGGACTTGTTTTGACACACCTTTCCCACCTTTTAGCCCTCCTTGAGCAAGGTCGCACTTCCTTGGGTGATTGAGTTTGCCCACTTTGAGGACGTGGGTAGTTGAGATTTTTGTGGATTTGGAAAGAGCATAATTTAAAACCTACATCTAGTGTGTCATTTTGTGACGATCTGCCTTGGTGGTAGCATTCCTTGTTTCAAGGGATTGTGGTCCACTTACGATCATATCATAAAATATTAGATCTATAAAGATTCAACCATTATATCTCAATTAGCCCACTTGATTTGCCTACTTGGTATCCCGATCTACACTTTGACATATCTTTTGACTCCATTAACCCATCCAACAAGGCACTAGTCTTCCTTAGCCAAGTCGCACTCCTTGGGAATTGTGTCAAACCTTAGATCCTGTAAGTGGGTATTCCCAATTTCAACTTAGATCCATAGATCTACTCATTATATGCCCCTTAGTACCAATTTCATCCCTTAAAGTCCACCTTGTGGGTCCCATTTGAGTCATTCACATATCCCAAGAAAGTGGGTCCCACTTGCGTAGTACATGGTACTAGATCTTGTCTTTTAAGCTCATCATGTGGCCTAAATCATACATTGGTTGAAACACTAATCATCTCTCAAACCACCTTCAACCATACTTTAACTTCTAGGTCCACTTAACCTTGCATTGGTTTCTGTAACTCATCATTTACTTATCCCTAGGAACCTTTGTTTGGGTCCAATCATCTTTGATTGGTAATAGGGTCTCCCCCTAGGTCTTGATTCATCTAGATCTAAAGCGAAGAGTGCCTCGGTTGACGTGACTCCCACCTTGCATTGGGAACCATGGCATCTCTTGGGTCACCTCTATAGTTGTCCATCTCCTCTACCGTCTCAGATGGGATACCACTAGGGACAACTACAAGTTGTGTGATAACAGGTTTCATATTCCCAAGTGGACTCTTGGACTCCCGGGTGACTCTTGGTCTCCCTCTCACATTGATATTCCTCACACCGATGATTAGACTCCAACAAATCACCCCTTAATCCAAAGGGTGTATATGAGTCCAAGAAAAAGAAGAGAGCTGAATAAGTGGAAGTGGATAGCTACCACCAGCTAAACATTTCCATCTCGAGCATCCTTTACTAAGAAGGTTAGCTAGAAGCTTGCACATGCTTCTGCTAAATACAATGGTTCTCTGAAGGGATGGTTTTTAGGCTGACCATCAACCGAAATGGGCTAGCAGAAGGCTGAAATCTTCTACTATGTGTGTGGTTCAATTCTGACCACAAAGTCTCGAACTTGGTGATAACAATAGCTTAGAGGTTTTTCTGGAATGGTTGGGATGGGATGACACCAAACCAACTAGAGAGTTGAAAACGGGAAGTGAACAACTGCAACTTGCTGAACATTTCCATCTTGACAATTGTTTGCCAAGTTAGCTAGAAGCTTGCACATGCTTCTGCTAAATGAATGTGCTCTCGATACCGGTGGTTTTAGGATGACCACCAACTCTGGAGCTTAGTCGAACATAGCTCTTCACAGGCTCGCTTGCACTCGCTCGCTTGTTACTGACAGTCTTCATTCCCCCCTGTTAGGAACAATGTGAGGAGAGGAGAGTCTCATGGTGTCACAACTAGACACATGAGTACTCTATGTCATGGTTCTCTTCTATCTGACTGTCTACATCACTAAATCTGTCCTTTGAAACTGGATGCGGATCATGCTTGTTTGATCTCACTTACTTGTAGAGGGCCATGGCTGCTTGTTGTTAGATGGAGGCTTCGAAACTTGACGCCTGACATCATGTTCCCCTTGTCAGGGTGAGAGGAAGAAGATGTCTCAACTGCAAGATGTGTCAATACTCGTGAATGAACTCTCCGGTATGACTTACAAATCTTCTTAGTTGTTGACGACCATTGCCAAGAAGCGATCCACCCAAAGTGAATCTTCTCTCTTGGAGGTTTCTTCAAACTGAAGCATCTGTCTGATGAGTGTGTATGTTTTCCACATTGCTTACAAGGGTGAAGATCAAAACAATGATCTTTCATATGGCCAACTTGATCACAGTGTTGGCATGTCGAACTCTGAACTGATTTGGATGAAGATGAACTCTAGTTGAGAAATCCAGCACTCTGAAACTGAATGGGCTTGGAGAATTCAAGAATGTGAACTGTCACTTCCTTGTCATATCCAAGGCTGGTTTTGTGCTTGTTATGGCTGATCTCTTCCAATAGTCTGATGATGGGCTTGGAAGGAGCAAGCAGAACCTCTGCATGCATGTCTTCATCTTCATTTTCTTTCACTTCTGATGGCGTGCCACTGATTTGATCATGTGCTTCTGAAGTGGCATCATTCTGTGTAGGATGCTGAATAGAAACATGAAGGGGATTCTTCTCAACATGAACAGGTTCAGATTGTATTTCTTCTTGTTGAAGCTGCAACTCAAGTTGTAGGAAATCAAGAGTGTCTTGTGAATCTTTTACACAATCTCGGATGTGAGTGAGAGTGTTCTTGTCGATCATGATAGTGTTGTCGACAGAGGAAAATAGTAGAGTGTTCAGCAACTCTACAAGGCCATTTAATATTTCCATTGATAAAATGAAGTTGATGACTCACTCAAACAATGAAGGGCTTCTTGCAATTCCACCCTTTTACAAACACTTGACAAACTCAGAAAATGACGGGTGTCGATCTCAGCCGAGAGTGCACCCAATTACAATGCAATTCAACTTGATTTTGAAAGGTACAAAAGAAACTAGTTGCAAGTTACAAAACAATTGCTGACTATGATGCTTTACCTTTGTTGTTGTAGATATGCCTCTATCACCAAATTTAGGAAAATATTTGCAACACAATGCAATCATGGAACAAGCTACAATCTACACATTCTTCTGACCTATTCTCTGAATTTTTGAAAGAGGCAAAACCTTTTATTGAAGAAGGATTCAATGCAAAAAACACACTGAGTCGATCTGCAGTAGTGCCATTTTGAAAAGATGATTCACAACCACTTCAAATGAATGATCTACAGCCAGTCCAAAAGAATGTTCTCCAGTTGCTTTGCATATGTTATGAATGTAGCGATGTCTTTACCATGCCCTCCAGCTCCAATAGATATTGACACCAGCCCCACAAGCTAGTTCTTCAACGAGTGCTTGAGCAACACCAACATCAGGTTGATAACTCTAAGCAATATCAATGCAACAACAACATTAATGGAATGCAACAATTCCAACAATAATTGAGGGTTCCTCCATGTAGCAATAGGCACACAAAGAGCATCACGCAGTCATCAAGAGATATCTAGAGAGAATTCACACATTTCCATGCGTACAATCTTCATGCCAACATGAGTTTTGATACATAGGAGAGAGTGAGATCACCGACACTTCTGCGCATCTATTTTCCCACGTTTGCAGCTGAATCTTGCAAGCTTAGACCACTATGATCAGTACCAGTCCTTCATCATCATCAAACTAATATCGATTTCTGGAAATGCCATTTAATTGAGAGAGACACACCTCGAAATACGGAGGCATGAGAGAAACAACGGTCTCCTCCTAATTTGCAGTCTTATCCAACAGGAAAACCAAGGATGCCTTCAGATTTTTTTCACAGTCTTCAATATGGAGTCTTAAACAAATATACTTTGTAATATGCAATCTTCAATAATAGAAAAATAATACGGTGTCTCTACCAGTCTTCCGCATAGCTACCAAGTCGTTAGTGTTGAGAGGAAAAGCGCATATCATTCCCATATTCAGACAGTTCTTATATCCAAACGAACTTGTGCCCCCCGAAACTAATGAGAAAGGGTTGTTGGAGGAATAGCTGTAATGTCCTCTTTTGCTTAAGCATTGAGGACCATCCCGCTAACCTATATGATTCCCATAGGTTCGAGCGGGCACTGACAATCAGAGAATTATCTGAGGATTGATGCCATATAAGAATATCTAGGGCATTGATATTATATAATCAGTAGGTAGACAAGGGCAACCAAACCCAAAGGCCACCTGCATGCATGACATCTGAGCATTATTTCATGATGCATGCACTTGATTGAGTCTCCAGGCACCTGCATGCAAGTCAACTACGAATTAGAAGGTAAAGTGACCTAATTAGGTCAAAAGTTAGGTTATTTGCAGTTGAAAGTTATAGAAGAGAGGTAAAGCGAATGGAGAAGTATGCTTATATGATTATTGATTTGAGGATTCGAAGTGGAGAGCTCAGCGAGCTAAGTTGGGGTTGAGTGCATGCTCAGCTAACTGGTGTATTTCGGCAGCGAAATCTATCTGCCCTAGTTCATCATCAGGTTGGATCATCCAAATTCAGCATTGCTTCAGCATCAGGTACATCTATTATTCATCTTCTGTAGAGTTATATTTTATGAGATATTGAGGGAATCATCCTTCTGCTTGGGTGCATTGTCCAAGGACTTCCCTATTCGCATTCCAGTTTCCAGCCTTCAGTTTCTCTGCATGCAGCTTGCATCCTCTTCAGAATAGTGGTATTACCCTTCCCTTGGAAAAAGGGCTCTTCAGAGCAAGCCTTCAATTAGTTATCATCATTCCTCTTCAGAGAAGGATGTCTTGCATGCTTGGGGGCAAATTGCTTGGGAGGATATTCACGTTTTGGTCTATTGAGCACTCTTTCTATCTGCATGCTGCTTCCATCTTCACCGGAGGAGCACTATAACCCTACTGCACCTTATCTAGAGCTTCATCAGTGGAGTATTAATTATTGAGGAAAATATTGAGCTTGGAGGAGGGCGCATTCCTCATCTGGAGGACGACTTGCCTTAGCATACTATTTATCCAGCATAATTCCCGCATGCGGGGACCATCTTCATCAACATCAACAGATCTACATACTGGTATGTACATGCATTAATTCCTCCTACTTTCAAACGTTTCAGTATTATCTAGGTTACAGATTTGCATGCAAATGCATGCATGCAGAGATCGGGGTTTACTTTCATATTCTATTGAGACATAAGCCTACTAGCCATCTACAGTACAACAAAAAAAGAAAAAATACCATTTTGGGATATTACAGTGGTATAAGAGTATGTTCCCTGCCAGCTGTGGGCATGCAAAATTGTAAATGAATTCAGAAGACCCATACAACATTACTTACAGGAGACAGAGGTTTAGAAATAGTGATAGAGGAGAAGAAGAATTAGAGGATATAGAACTGGGGGATAGAGAGTATTAGTTTGGAAAGGGCAAAGAAACAATGACCGAGGATGATAAAACAACTTTCAATAGTCTCATTGTAGCTATAAAAGATCTCACTACTGGATAGAAAGAGATGATGAGTACCTTCAGACAAATGACAGAGAAAAATGGGCCCACCCCACACAGCCCTTTGTTTCCCAATAGTGATAGGTTATCCATTAGTAGTAGTGGCGAACACTTACATACCAAGATGCAGAGCCATCCCCATATATACAACAAGCCATCCCGACCTACCATGCCTCACTTCTTAGATAGATCAGCTGCAGTGCCTCTAGCACAAGTAGAACCAGAAGAATCCATGAATGCCTATTTGAGAGAATATCGATCTTTAGGAGATGACTTCTAGTCAGCCATGACCTCCACTGAATTCTGCCACTTTAAAAGTAAGAACAGACCCAAAGCTTACAATAGGCCTTTCACCCAGAACTATGAGTTACAACGCACAGTAGGGAAACTGACTATCCCTACCTTTGAGGGTACCCGGGGTGGCCCAGCCCGAAATTGGGTACAGAAGTCGGATACATACTTCCAGTTCAACCCCATGATTGAGACAGATGCCATTAAATTGGCTACCTTGCATTTGGATGGAGAAGCCCATGAGTGGTGGTACCACGGGTTGGTGACATTGGGTCACAACACCATCACCTCATACTCTGATTTTACACAGAGGCTCATTGAGCGATTTGACAGGAAGGACCCTGAGGTGCATTTTAGAGAGCTGGCACAACTCAAGCAGACAGGTAGTGCAAATACATTCATTTCAAAGTTCCAAAGGGTGGCAGTCATGGTGACAGATATTTCAAAGAGCAGATTGATTATGCTATTTACAGAGGCTCTCACTATGACCTTATGTGGATGGGTCAAGTCCTACAGACCCACCACCCTAGCCGATGCCATCAGTCGGACTAGAGATTTGCAAGATGTAGTACCCAAGAATAAGTTCCCCCCTAGAACTAATTTTCCTATTAAAGATAAAGAAAGGAAACCATTCCAGAAAGAGTGACTGAAGAAAGAATGGATGGATAATGATGTCCGCCAGGACCTTAGAAGAAAAAAGTTATGTTTCACCTGTAAAGAACAATGGGAACTAGGTCACAGATGTTCAAGAAAGGGAAAGGCCTACTACATAGAGGACTATTTCGATAGCGGGGAGGATGAGCATTATCAGGATCAGGAGCAGGGAGAGACACCAGAGACAGTTGATGGGGGACAACCCTCAGGAGGTACCTGTTATCACCAATCTTGTAGTTGCCCCTACAGGTGGATCCAATGTGGATGGTAGAGGGGATAGGCAACTAAACCCCCTTGGTTCCCAAATGGATGGTTGTCACGCCAACCAAGGCACTCTTCGCTTTAGCTATCAAAGCCAAGATAGCAAGGGGGAGACCCAGATCTACTCCCGACAGGAGAGATCAACCCAATCACCAAATCAAATCAATCTACTGAGGTACGTAAGGTGACAGGTATGGAATCCTAGAAATAAGGAATTAAGACCACTGTGGAGGCTTACGAAAGGTATAGTATTACAATGATAGATAATGCACAGTGATTCAATGATCAATAATGATTCCACGATTCAAAGCTAGTTTCAAAAGGTCAAAATCAACTGCCTTGGGAAACATGACCTTTAAAACAAGGAAAGTGTCCCAAATCAGAGATCTCACAGTTAGAGCTTTCTAGCTATGCTTGATAAAAGGATATGACAGTTTAAAGTGTTTCAAGCAATAAGACAAAGATCAAGCCACAAGATAACTCAACAATCCAAGAAAGTCGAATTGTCTTAAGGAAGATTAGTGCCTTGGGAATTGGGCCAAATGGAGTCGGATGTCCACCAAATTATAGATCTGGATAGTTGAGGTATTGAGGTAGGTGGATCTTGAAAATTAAGGTCATCCAATGGCTAGATCTCAGTAGATCTGAGATTGAAATGTGCCACAAAGTCACCCAAGTGGAGCTCAACCTTCAAAATGAGGAATGGGGCCCACAAGGTGAAAATCACTAAAGTGACACACTAGGGCTAGGTTATTGATTAAGGAGATGATAGATCAAGTGGGATCTCACCTACCCAAGTGCTACATCAAGCAAAATCACCCCTCCTAGGAAGTGCGACCTCCCTTGGAGAAGCTTCTTTGCCTTGGGAAGTGGGTCAAATCAAGGCCAATCCACACCAAACTATAGATCCGAATTGTCGTGGATGCTATAGAGGTGGGTTTCGAATGTTATACCCAAAAGCCAGGTGGATTTTGCTAGATCTGAGAAAATGTAAAATGAGGGTTTGAAGCATTTAGACAATTGGATAGATCATGGAGAGAGAAATTACCTTGAGATCATACCTGAGTGTTGGAATGAGATGCCTTGTTGTTGAGGAAGACTCCCGCAGAGATCAAATGAGAGCGTGTTGAATTTGCTTGCTGAAATGATGCCCTAGCCCACAAGTGCGACCTCCTCTACCTGTCAAACCAAGGAAAATCGATTCAATCAGTCAGATCAAGTATGGAGGAAATACAAGTGAAATGCAATGATAACATGAAATAGAAGGTCCTAGGACAGTAATACTCCCTGTTACCAACAAACAAACCCAAGGAAGAAGTAGGGAGGGTCCTCCTCTACCAATACGTCCTCCTCAAATGAATTCAGCCTCCACCTGTAGATGCAAAAACGTGGTACAAAAGTATAGCAAGACAAAATCTCCAAGAACCCAGTGCAAAGGAAGAATCAACGAACAAACTCCAAAAGCATTCACCACAACACAACAAATAGATGCAATGATAATTCTCTATTCCAATAATCCAGAGCCAAAAGTCCCCTTTACAATGAGAAGCTCTCTCCTTTAAATAGATTGGAGAGAGGCCACAATCCTAACCACTTTTTGAATGAGTGGCTAAGATTAAAAGATCAAAAGATCTAATCAATGGTTGAGATGAGCTCAACAATACAATACAAGGATCACTAATAAAATATAACAATAAGTGGACAAAATCGACCTAGGAGAGGGGATCCCACCAAATCATGACGACAAAATAATAGATCTAGCCTATGGTGGGTCCAAGGGGTAATTTTAGACACCCTTGGCCAATCCCCATAGCACAATATCAATAAAATAATCATCAAAGTACCAAATCATGCCTCTATGGACAAATCATGAGCCTTGGGAGGCTCCAAAAATCATCAGAAAGTGCCATAAGTGATGGATGTGGGTCTCAATGAAGCTGAAACTGCTGGAGAAGGTGTGGAAGACATTCCACTCATCATCACTAATCATCCCATGCCATAACCTTTGTTGCACGAATTTGCAAGTAGTCAGCGCTCCCCGGTGTATTGTGACAAGGAACTAATCGCCTCTCGTGGATCCTTAAATCTGGCGGTGGTGAGTTTACCAATCACCTACGGGTTTTGGTGTAACGGCAGCCATACTACCAACAATTGGTATCAGAGCTAGAGGTCACGAGTTCGATACACACTTGGCTCGCGCTGCGGGGGAGATTGCTGCACGAATTTGCAAGTAGTCAGCGCTTCCCAGTGTATCATGACAAGGGACTAATCGCCTCTCGTGGATCCTTACATCTGGCAGTGGTGACTTTACCAATTACTTGTGGGTTTTGGTGTAACGGCAGCCGTACTACCAACAACCTTGCCTCAGTAGCCCAAATCGAATTCCTCTGTAGCCATTTTTACCATTTATGGACTGCCTTGGGAAGTGTGAAACTTCCCAAACTACCACCTGGAGGGCCTCGCTCCAAAAATAAAAATCACCAGACTGTCTGGGAGGGGGGTAATATGGTAGTAACAAATGGTTGAACCACCACCTCCAAAAATAGCGCTCTAGGTGAACCAATCATATCTCTGCTCTGCTCTGATAGGGCCTTCAGCAAGCTAAAACTGCAATAGGATAGCCAACTGAGGTTCAATCATCGCTGTAACTGCCCGGAACTGAAAACAGACTGTCTCGTTGGACTCAGAAGGTCCAAATCCATCTAAGAAGTGTACTCATACACCATATAAACCTCTACATGGTCCAAAATAAATACTCATCATATCCGGCAGACCAAATAATAATAATCTGTAAAAGTGCTGAAAAGCAAAAATCATCATCATTAGCCTGAAACCACTGCATAAGCCCACCATGGTGACCTGTACCAGACCACATATCATCTATCTGTAACATCTGAGGTCTACCACTTCATGTCCTGCAGTTGACTTTTGGTCAAAATGAGGTTTGACAAAGTCAACATGACCAAAATATGACTCAAAGTGTCATCAAGCTACTGCAAGGTGTCAAAGGTTAAAACATGATTTACAATCCATTCACATAGCAATTATAACAAGTAGCAATCATTACTGGCGATCTAAATCCAAATATAATATGTCATTAATTATTATTTATTACTCAGACAAGACTTTCAAGGTCATACTCACTTCATAGTTGTGATCAGTTTGCTAGTGAAGGGTGAAGATTAAGAATAACATGGCTAGGTTAAAGGATGACTTACTGACTTAAGACTGTGACACTTTGGAAATGGAACAGGGAATACACACCATACCATATAGTGGACAAGCAACAACACAGGAATGGCGGTGTCTCACAAATGGATAAGTTGTTCAAAGAATGTTTATTCACCTTACACTGATGTGCACAATCCATAATACAAATGAGGCCAGCAATCTTTTTGATATAGAGTTTAAGTTCCATTGCTTTTTGGGCCTAAAGTTTCCATAGCCTTTGATCTATGTGTGTTTACAAACACATTGCATAGATTTACATTTCATGAGGCTTCTTGCTGGACGTGTGTTTTTAAGGCACTTGTTTACCTAAGCACTTCTAGGTGTGTCACAGACAGCTTGTTTACCTAGGTATTTACATTTCACAATAGATATAACATTTGATTTTTCATAGCCATTTTCATTTGGCTTGCCTTTCATTCATGTGTTTTAAGAAACACATTGCATGAATGGGCTTTTCATACAAGATACAACATTTCATTTCCATACTTTGTATTCATGGCAGCACTAAAAGTTTCAAGTTTAGCCAACAACATCTTTAGTGACTAGGGGGACTTCTCAAGGAAATCCAACTCACCAAAGGTAAGTTTTGTCACCAACTCAGAGCCGAGACACAATAAACAAGGAAGCTCATCCAATACAGAGGCTACAGTGGGGAAAGGTCCTCCATGCCACTAGTCAAGTAGTAAGTCAAGGTAATGAACAAACTGGGTAAGTCATGGATGGATGAAGACAGTGAATAATGAAACCAACACTAGCAAGCCAAAGTATGGCGGGAATGATCACCTCTATTCTCCCTAGGGAGGGTAAAACCAATGAGTATAGGCCAAGAACTTCTAAGTCTGAGTAGGGACAAATATATATATATATATATATATAAGTACAACCAGGTCCACATATTTATATGATCGCCAGATCATGATACTAAGTCCTAAGACATGCTAAGAAAATGGAAATAAAAGCAATCATAACCACAACACCATAGTATATCTGTTGAGTCATATACCTGAATGCTCATCATCTGAACCGTCATCTGTCCTCTGAAACTGCTGCTGTAACTCTGGGCATTACTGACTACTCTGTACAAATGGCTAAATAGCTACATCGGTCATCTCTCTGAGTGTCCTGAGACTCAGTCATGGCATGGGGAATAAAACTGTTGTCCAAAATCTGATAGTGATCCATAATAAATGCTCATCTCAACATCTCAATGTAAGGGAACTGGCTGAATAGTGTACTAGAATCAAAAAAATAATGTATGGTAGCTCGACTACTATATGTGTGATAATAGTACCATTGCTACCATGATAAGGGTCCCTAGATTCCACACTCTTCGGATCAGAGGTACCGTACAGGGCCACAGAGTGGGAGTGCTGATAGATATTGGGGCATCCCAAAATTTTATTGATGCTGCATGGGTTAAGAGGAAAGGCATTTAGACTGAGAGTTTTGATGGATTTTCAATAGCTACAGCAGGTCACACCATGGAGTGTAGTCAGAGGATTCATAAATTAAAAGTAACACTTGGGATTTATAGAGTGATAGAGACATTCTATGTGGTAGATGTACCTGACATGAATGTGGTATTAGGAGTTCAATGGTTGTATTCCATAGGGAAGTATTCCACGAACTACCAAACCATGGAGATGGAGTTCACAGGGGCAGAGGGACAGAAGGTAGTATTGAGAGGGATGAATACCTAACCTCCCACAATAGTGACATCACACAGGATGGAGGTAGTACTCTGACAGGGAGATATTGAGTGGGCAGCACAGTGCTTGGTTACTGTTATCACATATATAGTAGTCGGGCTAACATCCATTATTTTTCTGATTCCAGTACACTTTTCAGCAAGTTCCCTTACATTAAGATGTTGAGATGAGCATCTATTATGGATCATGATTATTATATGGACAACAGTTTTGTTTCCCATGCCATGACTGAGTTTCAGGACAATCAGAGAGATGACCGATGTAGCCATTTAGCCATTTATACAGAGCAGTCAGTATTGCCCAGAGTTACAGCAGCAATTTCAGAGGACAGATGATGGTTCAGATATTGTGCATTCAGGTATATGACTCAGCAAGTATATTATGGTGTTATGGTTATTTTGCTTTTATATTCATTCTCGTAGCACGTCTTGGCATTTAGTATCATGATTTGGCGATCATATAGATATGCGGACCTAGTTGTACTTTTATATATATTATATTGTCCCCACTCAGACTTAGAAGTTCACTACCCATACTCATTGGTTTTACCCTCCCTAGGGAGAATAGGGGTGATCATTCCCACCATACTTTGGCTTGCTAGTGTTGGTCTCATTATTCATTGTCTTCATCCATCCATTACCTACCAGTTTGTTCATTACCCTGACTTACTACTTGACTAGTGGCATGGAGGACCTTCCCCCACTTTAGCCTCTGTGTTGGATAAGCTTCCCTGTTTATTTGTGTCTCGGCTCTGAGTTGGTGACAGAACTTACCTTTGGTGAGTTGGATTGCAATCCTAAATCATTCTGGTCAGTTGCCTCGATGTTTGGCACTGGTACGAACTCCCCTTAGTCGCTTAAGATGTGTTGGCTAAAACTGAAAGCTCATGTACTACTTATGGAAACTTATGTAAATTCGCCCAGGAAACTGTAAACTCTATAATGTGTTTATCAACACATGTGAGTCAAGGGCAAGAGCAATGAAAAGCTAAAAATACTCCTTGAAGAGTATAATGAAAGGTCCAAAAAGCAATGGTTCTTAAACTCTATATCTAAACGATTGCTGACCTTATATGTATATGTACAAACATGCCCTGGATGCAAGCTGCAATTAGTTGTGCTTATCAGCACACCTGAGATCCGAAGGGTTATGTAGGCCAAAAAGGCCATGAAATGAAATCAATGGATCCTAATGAAACTAGATCATCTTTTATAAAAGTAGACATGGTGCCTAAGTTGAATAAGCACTCTTTGAACAACTTACCCATCTGTGAGACACTGCCATCCCCCGTGTTATTTGCTTGTCCAGCATATGTTAGAGTGTGTATTCCCTTTCCATTTCTAAAGTGTCATAATGTCAAGTCAGTAGTCACCCCTTAGCCTAGCCTTTTTATTTTTAGCCCTCACCCTTCACTAGCAAATTGATCACAACTATGAAATGAGTATGGTCCTGAAAGTCTAGTCTGAGTCATAAGTAAATATTGAAAGCCTTATATATTTGGTTTTAGATCGCCAGTAAATGATTACTTCTTGTTATAATTGTTACTTGAATGAATTGTAGAGCATGCTTTAACCTTTGACACTTGCAACAGTTTGATGATAGCCTGAGTTATATTTTGGGTCATGTTGACTTGGTCAAACCTGGTTTGACCAAAAGTCAACCACAGGACATGAGGTGGCAAACCTCAGATGATGCAGAGATATGATGGATATTTGTTTTTGATCATGCAGAGATCTATATGGTGTATGAGTATACATCTTGGATAGATTTGGGCTCTCTAAGTCCAATGAGACAGTATGTTTTCAACTTTTCAATTCCGGGTAGTTACAGTGATTTTTAGCCTCAGTTGGCTATCCTAGTGCAGTTTCGGCCTATCAGAGGCCTTGTCAGAGCAGTGATGAGATTTGATGGGTTCACCTAGGGCGTTGTGCATGGAGGGGGTGGTCCAGCCACTTGTTATTAACATGTCACCCCCCTCCCAGAAAGCCTGGTGGCCTCACCTTGATAGCGCAGGCAGTTTGGGCAGTTTCACACTTCCCAAGGCAGATCAGAAATGGTAATAATGCTACTGAGGGATTCGATTTGGGCTACTGAGGCAAGGGATTGGCATGGGATGACTTGTGATGATGAGTAGGATGTCTTCCACACCTTCTCTAGCAGTTTCAGCTTTCAGTGGGGCCTACACTCTTCACTCCGACATTTTATATGATTTTCTGGAGCCTCCTAAGGCTCACGACTTTCCCAGAGAGGCGCGATTTGGTGCTTAGAGCATTATTTTATTGATATTGTGCCATGGGGATTGACCAAGGGTGTTAGAAATTACCCCTTGGACCCACCATGAGCTAGATCTTATATTTTATCATTGAGATTTGGTGGGACCCCCTCTCCTAGGGCTATTTGGTCCATTGATATATTGTATTGTTATATTGATCCATGTACTTTTATGTTCAGCTCATCTCAACCAATGATTAGATCACTTTGATCTTTTAATCTTAGCCATCCATTCAAAAGGTGGTTAGGGTTTTGGTGTCTCTCATCCTATTTAAAGGGGAGAGCTTCTCATTGTAAAGGGACTTTTGGCTTTGGATTATTGGAATAGAAAAATACTATTGCATCTACTTGTCTTGTGGTGGTGAATGCTTTCGAAGTTCGACTGTTTGTTCTTCTTTTGCACTGGGTTATTGGAGATTATCTTGCTATTCTTTTTGTCCATGTATTTTTCATCTACAGGTGGAGGCCGAATTGGTTCAAGGAGAACGCATTGGTAAGGGAAGACTCTCCCTGCTTCTTCTTTGGGTTTCTTCGTCGGTAACAGGGAGTATTATTGTCTTAGTACCTTCTATTTCATGTCATCATTTGCTTATGCTTGTATTTCCTCCATGATTGATCATTCTGATTGAATCAATTTCCTTGGTTTGACAGGTAGAGGAGGGCGCACGTGTGGACTAGGGCATCACTTAAAAGCAAGAAAAATCAAAGATTTCCCATTTGATCTTTGCAGGAACATTCGTCTTACAACATGGCAACCTCATTCATCACACAAGTATGATCTCAAGGTAAATTTCTTATTCCATGATCTATCCATTTGTCTAAGTCATTAAAACCCTCATTGCTTAAAACCCTCGTTTTACATTTTTTAAGATATACTTGGATCTAGTAGGCTTTTGGGTAAGATATTGAAAACCCACCTCTATAGCATCCACGAAAATTCGGATCTATAGTTTGGTGTGGATTGGCTTCCATTTGCCCCCTTTCCCAAGGCACATTAGCCTCCCCAAGTGAGGTCGCACTCCTTGGTTAGGTGAGTTTGCTAGGTTCCAAGACCTGGGTAGGTGAGATCCCACTTGATTTGAACTCTCCTCAATTGATAACCTACCCCTAGTGCTTCACCTTGTTGATTTTCACCTTGTGGGCCCCATTCCTCATTTTGAGGGTTGTGCCCCACTTGGGTCACTTGGTGATGCATTTTGAATCTCAGATCTACTAAGATCTAGCCATTGGATGCTCTTGGTTTTCAAAACCCACCTTGCTTTGCACCTTAAGAACCCCGATCTACAATTTGGTGGACATCCGACTCCATTTCGCCCATTTTCCAAGGCGCCGATCCTTCTCCAATCCCTCACGACTTTCCTGGGTTGTTAGTTTTCCTTGTGGGTTGATCTCTGTCTGGTTGCTTGCACACTTAGATACTGTCATATCCATCTATCAAGCATCATTAGAAAGCCCTAACAGTTAGATCTATGATTTGGGACACTTTCCCTGTTTTAAGGGTCACGTTTCCCAAGGCAAATGATTTTGACCATTTGAAACTAGCTTTAAATCCTGGAATCATTCTTAATCCTAGAATCACTGGGTGTTATCTTTCATTATCATATCACACCTTTCCTAAGCCTCCACAGTGGTCCTACTTCCTTAATTCTAGGGTTCCATACCTATCACCCTACGTACTTCATTAGATTGATTTGATCTAGTGATTGGGTCGATCTCTCCTATCGGGAGTAGATCTGGGTCTCCCCCTTGCTATCTTGGCTTTGATAGCTAAAGCGAAGAGTGCCTTGGTTGGCGTGACAACCATCCTTTTGAGAACTAGGGCTCTCTTGGTTCACCACTTTAGTTACCTGTCCCCTCTACCATCCACCTTGGATCCATCCGTAGGGGCAACTACAAGATTGGTGATAACATTTTGGCGCCGTTGCCGGGGAGGTAGAGGCTTACCTTCGGTGTCTGCGAGTGTCCGTGCGTTAATCCATATCTTATCGCATCCAGTATTTTGCCTTGGTGATTGCATTTTCAATTCCATAATTACTTCAATCACCATTTTAATTATCACTCATCTCACCTCTCCTACGACATATTTCATTTCGGTGAATTACTTGTGTGGTTCACCTGGTGACTCCACCCCGCGACTCTACTGAGGACCGAACCCAACGTATTAATCCTAAGTTCTAGAGTCATGCCTTGCATTGTAGAAAGTGACTCAGAAAACGATATGATCATGAAAATGATGATTGAAATGGGCAAGCTAATACAAAATTTGTATGGCTTGGTTCTTAAACAACAAAAAGAAAATATAAGACGTGATGAACATCTTCATAAATTGTATGAGAATGTGTATACCAATGAATACCTCCAAACCAGGTCTATGAAGAAACCTTCTAATAGTCAAGTAGTGACTAGATCTCAAGCAAAGAACAATTTAAAAAATCAAGATAATAATAAGCCTGTTATAAAAGAAAACTCCCCTGACCAAAGGAATATCATTCGTAGGGCTCCTGCTCAATCTCCAAACACTCCTCCTAAGGGTATTTTAAAGAATAATGATCAACCTCGAAGAATGTCTCCTCAAGCAACTAAGAAGATAATAAGTTCAAGCCCTGCTAGACCCAGAATGGGGAACCCATGCAGAGAAAACAAGTGAATCTTCCTGGCAGAGAAGTTTCTCCTATAGAACAAGAAAGTCTAAATACAAATATATTAGGGAAACTGTCTGGATCTTCAGTTATGATATCTTTAAAAGAGTTAATAGCTATCCCTTCTGTTAAGGCACAGATAATGCATCTTTTAGGGCTAAAGGCGAATGTTAATGATCAAGAGAAGTCTTGCAATGTAAAAGTCGATCTAAGTAATTTCTTATCCAAACCTAATGTCCATGTGCCTTTGGATGAACTATTAAAGATCCCTGCATACTTTGATCAAGCTACCAAATTTTTGGGAATAAAGCCTAGAGCCAAAGCTCCTAAGAAATTGACAGTTGAGGAAGACCCTCCTGTGATGATTCAAAGTGTAACTGATAGTGGCAAAGGTCATCCTCCTTTCTATATCGCTTTGGAAATCAACCAGCTGATCTTACATAATTGCATGTTAGATTCAGGAGCAGAGGTCAATATTATGCCTCTCAAAGTAATGGAACAGCTAGAGCTAAAGCCATCTCCGCAATTTAAAAATGTGTGTGGGATGGACTCTAGACCTGTTCGATTGAAGGGGGTAATTGAGAATTTAAAAATGAAGTTAGCAACATATCCTGAGATTGAAATAAGCATGAATGTTTTGGTTCTAGACATACTTGATGCATGGGGAATGTCGCTATCAAGAGAGTGGGCTGCTAAGTTAGGAGGAAGCATCCAAATGGACCTATCCTATGCAACCATCCCTATTGGAGGAAAAGCCTCTTATAAGTTAATGAATGACAAACCTATGACAGAACATGTAGAAACCCTGAGCATCTTTTTGAAGAAGTCATGCATCCTACAGAGGAAGTTGGAAATTATATGGTTTTGGCAAACTATTGGGAAGGGCCCCGACAACATCCTTTTCCTCCTAGCCAAGTGTGGAAAATGCATTTTGATGGAGCTAAGTCTAGACATGGTGCCGGAGCTGGAATTCTCCTTACTTCCCCCTCTGGAGAAGAAAAGTATTTTTCTTTTCATCTCGCGTTTGAAGCCACAAATAATGTTGCTGAGTATGAAGCCTTGCTTTTGGGATTAGTTGCCAGGGATCTGAAGATTAAGTGCCTGAGTGTTATAGGTGATTCGGATTTAATTGTTTCCCAGGTCAAGAATCAATTTGCAGCCAAGAATAATAGACTTAGAGACTATAGAAATGCTGTGTGGGATACTATTGAAGAGTTTGATGCATTTGCAATCCGAGCAGTTCCTAGAGAGGAAAACACATTGGCTAATGCATTATCAGTAATAGCATGCACTTTTGAAATCCCAGATCACCTTAAGGAGAAGAATTGTAAAGTTGAAGTATTATTCAGACCTTCAGTGCCTGATAATCAAGATCACTGGCAAGTTTTTAATGATGATGCTAAAATCATTGCATTTTTACAGTGCACAGACGGCTTTCAAAATTGCAATGTTGATCTGGAGGATAGGGTAAACAATTTGTCTTTGCAAGATGTTGAGGTCATGAAGTTAGCTATCCCTCTTGAGATAAATTTCAATATGCATGATGAATATAAAGATAAAAGAGTTGAACTAGTAGATGAGGTCATAGAGATTAACATTGGAACCCCAGTCTCTCCCAAAATGGTCAAGATAGGAAAGAATGCTTCCCCAAAGGAAAGAAAAGCCATTGAAAATCTAATTAGGGAGTACAAAGATGTGTTTGCATGGACCTATGATGATCTCAAGACTTTTGACCCTAAAGTCATCAAGCACACTACCCCTTTGCATGAAGGAGCTAAGCCATATAGGAAAAAGCTAAGAAATGTTAACCACAAACTAGCCCCCTTAATCAAGAAAGAGCTTGAGAAGATGTTGGCTGCTGGAATCATCCGACCGGTTCGACATACAACTTGGGTATCCAATCCAGTAATTGTAAGAAAAAAGAGTGGTGAAATTAGGGTGTGCATTGATTTTATAAATCTAAACCAAGCATCTCTTAAAGACAATTACCCTTTGCCAAATATGGAAAATTTGTTGCAAAGTGTTACTAGGGCAGGAATTTTGTCTATGTTAGATGGCTTTTCAGGGTATAATCAGGTGCGTATTAAGAAGGAAGATAGAGAAAAAACAACTTTTACAACTCCATGGGGAACTTTCGAATATATAAGAATGCCTTTTGGACTGTTAAATGTTGGTTCAACTTTTCAACGAGCTATGGATCAAACCTTTAATGATCTGATTGGGAAGATCATTGCCATTTATCAGCATGACCTGACAGTTTTCTCCGAAGAGCGAGATGATCATGTAAAACATTTAAAGAAAGTGTTTGATCGATGTAGGAAGTTCAGTATATCTTTGAATCCCAAAAAGCCTACTTTTAGAATTGATGAGAGTAAATTGTTGGGACATATTGTGTCAAAGGAAGGCATTAGAATTGATCTTGAACGTGTCCAAGCCATTAATGCTATTGCTGCACCCCATAATGGGGATTCCTTACAGTCTTTCTTTGGTAAAATAAACTTTGTCCGAAGATTCATTCCCAATTTAATAGAATTAGCCAAACCTTTAAATGCCCTTTTAAAAAAGGATGTAAAGTTTATCTGGGATAAAACTTGCAAATCATCTTTCTCTAAGCTAAAGAAAGCCATTTCAACTGCTCCTGTCATTGCCTGTCCTGATTATAGTAAGGAGTTTATGATTTATTATATGCTTCGGAAGACACCATTGCTGGGGTTTTGTCGCAAAAGAACAATGAAAATCATGAGCAACCTATTGCTTTTATGAGTACAAATTTGAGAGATGTTGAATTGAAATATACCACTACTGAAAAGCAAGCTTATGCTTTAGTCAAAGCCTTAAAGCATTTCAGAACCTATGTGGGATATTCCAAGATCAAAGCATTTGTGCCATATCAAGCAGTGAAGGATGTCTTGTCACAAGCAGATGGTATAGGTGTTAGAGGAAATTGGATTTCACGAATACAAGAATATGATCTTGAAATCAAGCCTATCAAGATTGTGAAAGGACAAGGGTTGGCTCAACTTTTAACCGAGAATGGAGGTAGTAGTACGGTCAACATTATAAGTGAAAAGAGTCCTTGTGTTTTAAATATTGATGAAGAGCATGAATGGTATAAAGATATTGTGTATTTCCTGAAAAATTTGCCTTGCCCTGATTACCTGGTGGATCATCAAAGAAGAGCGTTGAGGTTAAAAGCTGAAAAATATGTTTTGACTCAAGATGGTTTGGGATGGAGGAATCCTGATGGAATAATTTTGAAATGTGTTAATTTTGAAGAATCAAAAACCATCATAAAGGAAATGCATTCAGGATTATGTGGTGGACATTATGCCCCAAGAACAACTGCTACAAAAATCATGATGGCAGGCTATTATTGGCCAACACTTTTCAAAGATGTGTATTCCTATATCAGAATTTGCCAAGAATGTCAATTCTTTTCGAGAAAACCAAGATTGCCTGTTTGCCTTTGAATCCGGTAGTAGTTGAGGCTCCTTTTCAGCAGTGGGGCATGGATTTTGTGGGACCTTTTAGTGAAAATTCGAGTAATGGATATAAATATATGTTGACTTGTACTGATTATTTCACTCGTTGTGTGGAATCCATTCCAACCAAGAAGGCCACAGCTGAAGTAGTAGTGAAATTCCTGGAAGAAAATATTGTGTCAAGGTATGGTTGTCCTTTGAAAGTAACAACAGACAATGCCCCGGCTTTTAGCAAAATAGAAATGTCAACTTTCTGCATGAATCATGGAATCACTCTCTCCCATTCTTCAAACTATTACCCTCAAGGAAATGGTCTTGCAGAATCCAGTAATAAAAATCTGATTAGATTATTAAAAAGGATGGTTGGTGAAAACAAGAGAAGTTGGGACACAAAGTTGAAATATGCTTTATGGGTTGATAGGACGACAATTAAAAGAACTACAGGAAAATCCCCTTTCGAGTTAGTTTATGGGCAAGATTGTAGACTTCCAATAAATTTGCAAATACCAGTTTATGATCTGTTACAACAATGCACTTCGGATAAAGAAGCATTTCATGCTAGAATAGATAAACTGGTTGAGCTTGATGAAAAAATAAGGGATGCACGTGATAAGATGCTCATAGAACAGGAAAGGGTAAAAGGCACTTTTGATCAGAGTAATAGAAATAGTACTTTTGGTGTTGGAGATGTGATTTTGTTGTGGGATAAGCATAAGGAGAAACCTGGAAATCATGCAAAGTTTGAAAGTTTGTGGAAGGCGCCGTACATGATAAGTAGGTTAGCTGGAAAAGGATCCTTTGTTCTTGAGACATTGGATGGAGATGAAGTTGAGTTGCCCGTGAACGGGAGGATGCTTAAGCATTATTTCCCTCCCATCAACCTTGAATGATTTTCCTTGCCTTGCCGTGCCTTGCTTGGTAGATTAGAGTAGGTAGGAACTGAATAAGCCTGCTTGGGCAATAGTCAGTCTTTTCAGCCATTGAGTCTGGCACCTTTTTGTCTTTTCCCTAAGCTCACTTTTGAAGCTCGTAGTATAGTCCTGAGTACTTGCCATTTTCTTTTCCTGCACAATAAAACCAAACTTTTTTTTAAGTTATGTTAGTAGATTAGATTTACTTTTCTACATTTATATTTTATGCATTTCAGTTTTAGTATTGTTGTTTTTTTTAGATTCATATATATATATCCATGCGTCGTTCTGACATCTGGTCTGTGAGTTTGGTAAAGCTCTGGCCATTTTGCAGATAGTAGGTGATATGCTGGTAGCAGTTGCAGAGATAGAATGCTGGATCGAGGATACTAGTAGTAGAGTTCGAGGACCAAAGATTCTGAGGTTCTTAAGCGCTCTTTTCAGCAAAGCACTCATCGCAGTTGGAGCCAAATGTTATCACATATATAGTAGTCGGGCTACCATACATTATTTTTCTGATTCTAGTACACTTTTCAGCCATTTCCCTTACATTAAGATGTTGAGATGAGCATCTATTATGGATCATGATTATTATATGGACAGCAGTTTTGTTTCCCATGCAATGACTGAGTTTCAAGACACTCAGAGAGATGACCGATGTAGCCATTTAGCCATTTATACAGAGCAATCAGTATTGCCCAGAGTTACAGCAGCAGTTTCAGAGGACAGATGATGGTTCGAATATTGTGCATTAAGGTATATGACTCAGCAAGTATATTATGGTGTTATGGTTATTTTGCTTTTATATTCATTCTCGAAGCATGTCTTAACATTTAGTATCATGATCTAGCGATCATATAGATATGTGGACCTGGTTGTACTTTTATATATATTATATTGTCCCCACTCAGACTTAGAAGTTCACTACCCATACTCATTGGTTTTACCCTCCCTAGAGAGAATAGGGGTGATCATTCCCACCATACTTTGGCTTGCTAGTGTTGGTCTCATTATTCATTGTCTTCATCCATCCATTACCTACCAGTTTGTTCATTAACCTGACTTACTACTTGACTAGTGGCATGGAGGACCTTCCCCCACTTTAGCCTCTGTGTTGGATAAGCTTCCCTATTTATTTGTGTCTTGGCTCTGAGTTGGTGACAGAAATTACCTTTGGTGAGTTGGATTGTAGTCCTAAATCATTTTGGTCAGTTGCCTCAATGTTTGGCATTGGTACGAACTCCCCTTAGTCGCTTAAGATGTGTTGGCTAAAACTAAAAGCTCATGTACTACTTATGGAAACTTATGTAAATTTGCCCAGGAAACTGTAAACTCTATAATGTGTTTATCAACACATGTGAGTAAAGGGCAAGAGCAATGAAAAGCTAAAAATACCTTTTGAAGAGTAAAATGAAAGGTCCAAAAAGCAATGGTTCTTAAACTCTATATCTAAACGATTGTTGACCTTATATGTATATGTACAAACATGCCCTGGATGCAAGCTGCAATTAGTTGTGCTTATCAGCACACCTGAGATCCGAAGGGTTATGTAGGCCAAAAAGGCCATGAAATGAAATCAATGGATCCTAATGAAACAGGATCATCATTTATAAAAGTAGACATGGTACCTAAGTTGAATAAGCACTCTTTGAACAACTTACCCATCTGTGAAACACTGCCATCCCCCGTGTTATTTGCTTGTCCAGCATATGTTAGAGTGTGTATTCCCTTTCCATTTCCAAAGTGTCATAATGTCAAGTCAATAGCCACCCCTTAGCCTAGCCTTTTTATTTTTAGCCCTCACCCTTCACTAGCAAATTGATCACAACTATGAAGTGAGTATGGT
The DNA here is from genome assembly GCA_027924585.1 of Larix kaempferi. NCBI lineage: Eukaryota > Viridiplantae > Streptophyta > Pinopsida > Pinales > Pinaceae > Larix > Larix kaempferi. The sequence goes on along the minus strand of BSBM01000050.1, from coordinate 13,763,278 downwards.
CCTGAAAGTCTAGTCTGAGTCATAAGTAAATATCGAAAGCCTTATATATTTGGTTTTAGATCACCAGTAAATGATTACTTCTTGTTATAATTGTTACTTGAATGAATTGTAGAGCATGCTTTAACCTTTGACACTTGCAGCAATTTGATGATAGCCTGAGTTATATTTTGGGTCATGTTGACTTGGTCAAACCTAGTTTGACCAAAAGTCAACCATAGAACATGAGGTGGCAAACCTCAGATGATGCAGAGATATGATGGATATTTATTTTTTATCATGCAAAGATCTATATGGTGTATGAATACACATCTTGGATAGATTTGGGCTCTCTAAGTCCAATGAGACAGTGTGTTTTCAGTTTCGGGCAGTTACAGTGCTTTTTAGCCTCAGTTGGCTATCCTAGTGCAGTTTTGGCCTATCAGAGTAGTGATGAGATTTGATGGGTTCACCTAGGGCGCTGTGAATGGAGGAGGTGGTTCAGCCACTTGTTATTACCATATTAACCCCCCTCCCAGAGAGCCTGGTGGCCTCACCTTGACAGCGTAGGCACTCCAAGAGGCAGTTTGGGCAGTTTCACACTTCCCAAAGCAGACCAGAAATGGTAAAAATGGCTACTGAGGTATTCGATTTGGGCCACTGAGGCAAGGGATTCGCATGGGATGACTTGGGATGGCAGAGCATTATTTTATTGATATTGTGCCACGGGGATTGACCAAGGGTGTTAGAAATTACCCCTTGGACCCACCATGAGCTAGATCTTATATTTTATCATTGAGATTTGGTGGGACCCCCTCTCCTAGGGCTATTTGGTCCATTGATGTATTGTATTGTCATATTGATCCACGTACTTTTATGTTCAGTTCATCTCAACCAATGATTAGATCACTTTGATCTTTTAATCTTAGCCATCCATTCAAAAGGTGGTTAGGGTTTTGGTATCTCTCATCCTATTTAAAGGAGAGAGCTTCTCATTGTAAAGGGACTTTTGGCTCTGGATTATTGCAATTGAAAAATACTATTGCATCTACTTGTCTTGTGGTGGTGAATGCTTTTGGAGTTCAACTGTTTGTTCTTCCTTTAAACTATGTTATTGGAGATTATCTTGCTATTCTTTTTGTCCATGTATTTTTCATCTACAGGTGGAGGCCGAATTGGTTCAAAGAGGACGCATTGGTAGGGGAAGACTCTCCCTGCTTCTTCTTTGGGTTTCTTCGTCGGTAACAGGGAGTATTACTGTCTTAGTACCTTCTATTTCATGTTATCATTTGCTTATGCTTGTATTTCCTCCATGCTTGATCATTCTGATTGAATCGATTTCCTTGGTTTGACAAGTAGAGGAGGGCGCACGTGTGGACTAGGGCATCACTTCAAAGCAAGAAAAATAAAAGATCTCCCATTTGATCTCTGTGGGAACATTCCTCTTACAACATGGCAACCTCATTCATCACACAGGTATGATCTCAAGGTAAATTTCTTATTCCATGATCTATCCATTTGTCTAAGTCATTAAAACCCTCATTTTACATTTTTTCAGATGTACTTGGATCTAGTAGGCTTTTGGGTAAGATATTGAAAACTCACCTCTATAGCATCCACGACAATTCGGATCTATAGTTTGGTGTGGATTGGCTTCCATTTGCCCCCTTTCCCAAGGCACATTAGCCTCTCCAAGTGAGGTCGCACTCCTTGGTTAGGTGAGTTTGCTAGGTTCCAAGACCTGGGTAGGTGAGATCCCACTTGATTTGAACTCTCCTCACTTGATAACCTACCCCTAGTGCTTCACCTTGTGGGCCCCATTCTTCATTTTGAGGGTTGTGCCCCACTTGGGTCACTTGGTGATGCATTTTGAATCTTAGATCTACTGAGATCTAGCCATTGGATGCTCTTGATTTTCAAAACCCACCTTGCTTTGCACCTTAACAACCTTGATATACAGTTTGGTGGACATCTGACTCCATTTGGCCCATTTTGCAAGGCACTGATCCTTCTCCAAGCCCTCACAACTTTCCTAGGTTGTTAGTTTTCCTTGTGGGTTGATCTTTGTCTGGTTGCTTGCGCACTTCGATACTGTCATATCCATCTATCAAGCATAGCTAGAAATCCCTAACTATCAGATCTCTGATTTGGGACACTTTCCCTATTTTAAGGGTCACGTTTCCCAAGGTAGTTGATTTTGAGTCTTGAGCATTTGAAACTAGCTTTGAATCCTAGAATCATTCTTAATCCTAGAATCACTGGGTGTTATCTTTCATTATCATATCACACCTTTCCTAAGCCTCCACAGTGGTCCTACTTCCTTAATTCTAGGGTACCATACCTGTCACCCTACGTACTTCATTAGATTGATTTGATCTAGTGATTGGATTGATCTCTCCTATCAGGAGTAGATCTGGGTCTCCCCCTTGCTATCTTGGCTTTGATAGCTAAAGCGAAGAGTGCCTTGGTTGGCGTGACAACCATCCTTTTGGGAACTAGGGCTCTCTTGGTTCACCACTTTAGTTTCCTGTCCCCTCTACCATCCACCTTGGATCCATCTGTAGGGGCAACTACAAGATCGGTGATAACAGTTACCTTCAGGAAACCACTCGATAAGTCCACACAACATCCAGCAGATATAGAGGCCTTACTACAGAAGCACAAAGCAGTATTCGTAGACCTTCTAGCAAGTCGACCTCCAGATAGTGGATTTGAGCAAATTATTGAGTTAGAGGAGGGGACTCAAGCAGTTATCACCACTCCTTACAGACATCCCAAGAGAATACAATCAAGGAACTACTCAAGCTAGGGTACATCAAACCTAGCTCCAGTCCATTTGCATCTTTAGTAATGATAGTGAAGAAAAAGGATGGAACCTTACGCATGTGCATCGATTACAGGGCACTGAACAAGAAGACCATAAAAAACAGATATCCCATCCCCAGGATTGATGAGTTCATGGATGAACTGCAGGGGGCAAAGTACTTTTCCAAGATTGACCTCCAGATTCGGGTTAGGGAACAGGATGTTCCAAAGACCGCTTTCCTTACCACTACGGACATTATGAGTTTCTAGTGATGCCATTTGGGCTCACTAATGCACCAACTACTTTCCAGTCATGCATGAACAATACCTTTAAGGCTCAATTACGCAAGCATCTTCTGGTATTCTTCGACGACATATTGATATACAATAGAACTTGGGAAGAACATTTGAGACATCTAGACGAGGTACTAGGAATTTTACAGGAGTAGTCACCATATGCCAAAATGTCAAAGTGTGAGTTCGACATGCAGGAGATGTTATATTTAGGGCATGTGATAGGGGCCAACGAGGTCTAGGTGCACCTAGAGAAGATTCGGGCCATATTGGATTGGCCTACACCTAAAAATGTGACAAAACTTAAGGGCTTTTTGGGCCTTTGCACCTACTACAGGAGGTATGTCAGTGGATTCTCACAGATGAGCGCACCCTTCACTGATCTTACAAAGAAGGGGGCATTCAATTGGTCGGAGACAGCACAACAAATATTCGAGAAAATGAAAAAGGTAATGAGTTCATGCCCAATATTAGCTCTACTAGACTTTTCTCAACCCTTCATGTTAGAATGTGATGCTTCAGGAGAGGGAATCGGGGCAGTATTGATGCAGAACAACCACCCCATTGCATTTGAGAGCAAGAAGCTCAAAGACTATGAGCGCCACTATTCGATATATGACAAAGAGATGTTAGCCATTCTCCATGCGCTAACCAAGTTCAGGCAATACTTAGTGGGTGGCAGATTCAAAGTTAAGACAAATCACAACAGCTTGAAATACTTCCTAGAGCAGAAAGAGGTAAACGAGAGGCAACAAAAATGGGTGAGCAAAATTCAGGCCTATGACTTCGAGATTGAGTACGTAAAGGGAAAGAACAATGTAGTGGCCGATGCACTTTCTAGACGACCAACTACTTTGTCCCTTATGAGCATCTCATCAGATTGGAGAGCTCATCTTTTGGTCGAGTATTCCAAAGATAAGTTTGCTTGCGAGCTATTGGATGGAAAGATTTAGGATGACAGGTACAAAATCTTCTTAGTTCCAGAGTCTTCCCTCAAGAAGAAGATTTTGCAGGCATCGCATGATTCACCATTAGCAGGGCATGAGGGGTTTCTCAAGACCTACAGACAGATTAGAGAGAGGTTCTCATGGAAGGGCCTCAAGAATGATGTGATACAACATGTGAGAGAGTGCAGCTTATGCCAACAGAAGAAAATAGAGCACACACACCCGGTTGGTTTATTACAACCCTTGCCTATTCCCGAGGCAGAAGTGGGAGAGCATCTCCATGGACTTCATTACTAGGCTTCCCAAGGTTCAGGGCAGAGACTACTTGTACGTAGTGGTGGACAGATTGACCAAGTTCGCTCACTTCTTTGCCATTCCTTCAGATTATTCAGCGGCACAGGTAGCAAAACTATTTTTCAGAGAGGTATTTAGACTCCACTGGATACTCAAGACCATTGTCAATGACAGGGACAACAAATTCACGGGAGCCTTTTGGAAAGATCTTTTCCAGTTAGTGGGGACCTAGTTAGCCATGAGCACAAGTTATCATCCACAGAGTGACGGACAGACTGAGATTGTCAACAAGTGGATTGAGGGATACTTGAGAAAATACGTAGCAGGTCAACAGAGGACATGGATCAAATGGCTACACTTGGGTGAACATTGTTACAACGCCACCCACCATATGACCATTGGGATGACCCCTTTCCGAGCTCTGTATGGGTATGAAGCTTCCACTTTCGCAGACCAGATATTGGACGATAGCAGGGCCCCCAAGGCCAAAGAGTGGATTCAGGAGGGTCAAGATGTCATCAGGACACTCAGGGAGAACATACAGGTTGCTCAGAATCAGCAGAAGATATATGCGGACAGGCACAGGGTTGAGCGCAGTTTTGAGGTAGGAGACTTCGTTTATTTACAACTCCAACCTTCTTACCAACAGACATCTCTTAAAAAGAAAGGAGCGGAAAAACTCAAACCTCGCTTCTATGGTCCATACAAGATAATCCGAAAGGTCGGAGAGGTAGCATATGAGCTAGAACTACCCCCAGAGAGCAAGATTCACAACGTATTTCATGTCTCCATCCTCAAGAAGGCAGTTGGTCAGCAGATTGTTACGTCTTCCGAGCTGCCCCCCTTGATGATGAGGGGCAATTGAATTTGATTCCCGAGCGCATCCTAGAGGTGCGAGAGCAAAAACTAAGGAACAGAATCATCAGAGACTACTTGATTCAGTGGAGAGATCTGCCTCTAGAGGAGGCCACTTGGGAGGGAGAACAGGTATTACAGCACCCGGCTTTACAGTTGCTTGAGGACAAGCAAATTCGAGCGGGGAGGACTGTAATGTCCTCTTCTTCTTAAGCATTGAGGACCATCCCGCTAACCTATATGATTCCCATAGGTTCGAGCGATCACTGACAGTCAGGGAATCAGCTGAGGATTGATGCCATATAAGAAGATCTAGGGCATTGATATTATATCATCAGTAGGTAGACAGGGGCCACCAAAGCCAAAGTCCACCTGCATGCATGACATCTGAGCATTATTTCATGATGCATGCACCTGATTGAGTCTCCAGACACCTACATGCAAGTCAACTACGAATTAGAAGGTAAAGTGACCTAATTAGGTCAAAAGTTAGGTTATTTGCAATTGAAAGTTATAAAAGAGAGGTAAAGTGAATGGAGAAGTATGCTTATATGATTATTGATTTGAGGATTCGAAGTGGAGAGCTCAGCGTGCTAAGTTGGGGTTGAGTGCATGCTCAGCTAAATGGTGTATTTCGGCAGCGAAATCTATCTGCCCTAGTTCATCATCAGGTTGGATCATCCAGATTCAACATTGCTTCAGCATCAGGTACATCTATTATTCATCTTCTGTAGAGTTATATTTTATGAGATATTGAGGGAATCATCCTTCTGCTTAAGCGCATTGTCCAAGGACCTCCCTATTTGCATTCCAGTTTCCAGCCTTCAATTTCTCTACATGCAGCTTGCATCCTCTTCAGAATAGTGGTATTACCCTTCCCCTGGAAGACAGGCTCTTCAGAGCAAGCCTTCAGCTAGTTATCATCATTCCTCTTCAGAGAAGGACGTCTTGCATGCTTGGGGGCGAATTGCTTGGGAGGATATTCATGTTTTGGTCTACTGAGCACTCTTTCTATCTGCATGTTGCTTCCATCTTCACTGGAGGGGCACTATAACCCTACTGCACCTTATCTAGAGCTTCATTAGTGGAGTATTAATTATTGAAGAGCATATTGAGCTTGGAGGAGGGCGCATTCCTCATCTGGAGGACGACTTGCCTTAGCATACTATTTATCCAGCATAATTCCTGCATGCGGGGACCATCTTCATCGACATCAGCAGATCTACATACTGGTATGTACATGCATTAATTCCTCCTACTTTCTAGCATTTCAGTATTATCTGGGTTACAGATCTGCATGCAAATGCATGCATGCAGAGATCAGGATTTACATTCATATTCAATTAAGACATAAGCCTACTAGCCATCTATGGTACAACACAAAAAGAAAAAATATCGGTTTGGGATATTACAATAGCGTTATAATATCACCATTTCAACACAACACTACCAATTGCTGATATCAATAGCATACCAGTTTTCGACGATAGCTCGATGGAGGTGTTCAGAATTCTAGGGTATACTCTTCAACACAAAAGATGTAGAAATGAGCTCCAATCTCCAAGCAGTACTCTAGATCCAACACAGCAAGTTAGTCTTTAACGTGGATTCAAAAATACCTTCAACACAGCCTCAAGAAATACTGAGTGAAACGCATCCTTGGATGGTATAGATTAGCGGCCTCAATTTTCATTGCCAGGAGAGATTAATATTTCTCAATTGCTATCAGAATGCTTCGCAGTTTCATTTGGCTTGGTTTGTTCCATACTCCGATGATCAATAACAACAACAATCTTCAATGATCCAATACACATCAACAGTTCTAGATCCAAAGTAGTAAAATCAAGTGATCAATCAATTCCCGATGTGCAGCTCAACGCTGAAGAAGTCAATTCACGATGAGCATGGATACTAAGCGTGAACAAGCAAATTCTAGCCAACAATCGCTCAATTGATGAAGTTGGGTCTCAATATAGCCAATAAAATACTATTTCTCAAATCATTCATTTGTTTTTCCTTCATCGATAAATCCTATTTCTCATGGTAAATCACATGGCGCTCAAAGCAGTGAAATGTATCACCTTAGTCTTCTTGCACTAGGAAGCTCCACGTTCTGGTGAAGGAGAGGTCACACTTCACAATGCAGCTCTACACTACTTGCTCCATGCAGTTCCACGTTGTCATGATAGTAACACAACTCTCCAATGCACATGCAACTCGGAGCTTCAAATTAGGGTTTTTATTTCTTATCGTGGTAATCAACAACTTTACTCCATGCAGCACACACAACGGTCCTTACGTTGACAGTATTCAAAATTTAGATAGACGCAACTCCAGGAAAACAAGTCGCAATTAGCATAGAGTCGTCAATGCACCAAATGTAAAAACATTTCAATGCTTCAACATTTTAGGGTTCCTCTAGAAGCCGGCGGTAATGGGTTTCAGTCTCCAGATAATACTCATCTCCAGTCTCAACGCAATCTTCACACTAGTAAATTGCCTCAATGCAACACCTCGACGATCTTTGAATGTCACCAAGAGAGATAGACATCTCATGCAAGAATAACACTTGATATGATTTGAAAAATACAAATTACAATGAAATTTCTGCAATACAATTTCTTCTATCAAAATTTAGGGTTTTGAGACTTCTCCATAGATGATGCACAATGTAGGGGATACTAAACAAATATGCAGTGCGAAAGTCTCCATCTTGCAACGTGCCTAAGGAACTCAAATAACAATGTCCAATCTTCAACCAGCAACCATACGTTCGTATCTATAGTCATCAAATATCACGTCGAGGGGAGAAGCACCGAACTCCTGAGTTGATGCAACTTGTCTTGTTCACGCCAATTCCCTATGGCTCAAGTAACCGCGGTAATGCAGGCATCTTCTCCAAATCCCCTAGCGTAATAGCGTGAGCTGATACATCCACAGTCTTTGCTCAAAAGATGCTTGTAATGTCCACACAGAGGTGAGAGAGATTAGGGTAACGACAAAGAAAGATTCAACCCATAGTCACGTAGGTATAAAAGATAACTTACACTCAACAGTATTATGGGAGACGCTCGGTTGATGATCACGCTGGAAGAAAGGCTCGAGATGAGGCCAAAGAGGAGGAGAAGCCAAACCATCACACACAGGTGCACAGGGATGTACACGAAAGAATTAAGGAAGGTCTGGCAAAATCTATGCAAAATAGCAGAGGTTTGAAGAAATTGGCAAGGTTAGGAGCAATATTACATGCCACAAGTTCTCATGCAAATGAAGCTCTCACAGGCCTAAAAACAAGGCAGGCTCTGATACCACTGTGAGGTTTCCCAATGGGCAAATGAGCAGATTGGCTTACACAGAGAGCTAAATACAAAATGAAGCACAACAAAATAAGTGTGAAAGCACACACTATATTTCTTATTAACCAAATGTACATATAAATACAATGAGAAATGTCCCTTGGGTTTCATATTCCCAAGTGGATTCTTGGACTCCCGGGTGACTCTTGGTCTCCCTTTCACATTGATACTCCTCACACCGAGGATTAGACTCCAACAAGAAGATTTCAAGAAGCTATGTAGAGAATCTGGGATTAAGAGAGAGTTGAGCACTCCCTACAATCCTCAACAGAATGGCGTTGCAGAACAAAAGAACAGAACGATAATGGAAGCAACGAAAACAATGCTTCATGACTAGGATCTTCCGATGCACTTATGGGCAAAAGCTGGAATGACAACGGTGTATATTATGCATATTATGTTTCTTTCATTGATGACTTTTCCCGTAAGACTTGGATTTACTTCTTGAAAGGTAAAGATGAGGTATTTAGTAAGTTCAAGGAATTCAAAGCCTTGGTCGAGAATCACACAGAAAAGAAGATCAAGACCCTAAGATCAGATAATGGCGGAGAATTAACTTCGGAAGATTTCAAGAACCTATGCAGAGAATCTGGGATTAAGAGGGAGTTGAGCACTCCCTACAATCCTCAATAGAATGGCGTTGCAGAACGAAAGAACAGAACGATAATGGAAGCAACGAAAGCAATGCTTCATGACCAAGATCTTCTGATGCACTTATGGGAAAAAGCTGTAAGGACAGCGGTGTATGTATAGAACTGTACTCCTCACTGAGTACTAGATAACAAGACTCCAGAAGAAGTTTTCTTCGGTGAGAAACCAGAAGTCAGCCATCTCAGGATATTTGGTTGCCTAGTGTACATACACATTTCGAAGGAGAAGAGGAGAAAGCTAGATCCTTCAGGAAAGAAGGGAATATTCGTAGGATACAGCAAAACTTCAAAGACCTACCAAATATACTTCCCATGATTCAAGAAGATCGACATCAACAGAGACGTGACATTCAACGAACACTCAGCATACAACAAATCAAGAAAACTACCTATTGAAGAGACTGAATAACCTAAAGCAACCAGAAGAGACACAGTTATGGAAGAAGCGATTCCATAAGAGCATGAAGACCACGGCATGGAAGAACCACAAGAACTTGTAGATCCACCTCATGAGAAGAACACCCACAAGAGAAAGCCAGCATGGGTATGAGAAGCAATACAAGATGCAGAGAAGTATGGCGCTATAGAGGGGATGCACAGAGAAAGCAAGAGACCTAGACCAATGTTGCACCACTCGAACTCGGCAAAGACTCAGCTGGCCAATGACTCGTCCACTCGAGAAAGACTCGGGATAGATTCGACAAATAGGAAAAAAACTCAAAATATGTTAAATTGTGGGCACAAAAGAGAAGCTAATTACATTTCCAATCCATTTACGTTATAAACCACAATTTATACAAAAATTCATAACATCATCTCATAGAATATGATAATACAACATAACAAAATCGATAGATATATAAGATGTCTAGTGATACAACAAATCAATAAAGAATCGTTTCCTGAGTCTTGACTCATGAGCCTCAAAATATCATTAAAAAATATAATAAATGTATCTCATCATCATGAGTCATTTACAATGAAATCAAATACAGACAATTCAAAGTTTACTCATGCATATAACATGTAAGTACTAAAAGTTAATATAGCGAAATGGCATTGAGTGCAAATCATGAATCGTGATACATATCAAAAATAAATTACATAGACATTGAGGTTCTAAATGGCTTCTATTGTCCAAAACCATCATGCAACAACAAACAACCATGTATCATCAAAATCATCCCCTATATTGGGATCCTCATCATCACTGACACCCTCTTCCCTAAGTTGCACTGAAACGAATACGAAAACGGATACGGATACAGGGGGGGGACACGGATACGACAAATTTTCAAAAAGTCTGGATACGACACGGCAGAGAAACAACGTATATATATATATATATATATATATATATATATATATATATATATATATATATATATATATATATATACTAACTAAAATTTGTCATTCATCATTTAAATTTCAAATTAAAATTTAAAACTACATATTAACATATTACTTAATCATTAAGGAGCCTCCATTGTAGGACTTTGAAACACCCTATGGGCTTATATACATGGTGGCCAATGTAAATGCTTGGAATCCATCCCACTGAAATGCTTGGAGTTCCTCAATACACCCTATCATTTTTCATATCATATTCCTTCTAGTGCATTTATTTTGGCATAGGACCTTAGGTTACCAATGTATGTAAGTGGCAAGTTTGAACCCATGCCCCCACCAAACCAAATGGCAAATAATGCATCAAAAGAATTTAAAAAGCACAAAATAAATTAATAATTTAATAATGCATCTAACTTTCAATTAACTTTTACCTTAAGCAAAAGTGAATGTTGAAACTTGAAATTTACATTTATTTATAATTTAATAGCTAGGAAAAATTAAAAAATTAAAAAATTAAAAAATTAAAAAAAAAATTAAAAATTGAACGTATGCTGGAACAATAGCGAGGCCGAGTTGGAATGATAAGTTGGTAACACTGTAAAGTTTAAACAGTAACAGTCAGTTGGAACAATAGCGAGATGCTTTCACTGTTCAGGCTTCAACCGTCACTCGAACCTGTAGGCGACTTTGAACACGACCTTCACTCGAACTGATCGGCTTCACTCGAACACGACCTTCACTCGAACACGATCTTCACTCGAATCTTCACTCGAACCTTCACTCGAACCTGTTGGCGAATTTGAACACGACCTTCACTCGAACGGGAGACTTTGATAGTGAGCGTAGTCTTCAAATCTTGACAGGGAGATGCCGGAGACTCACTTCACTTCACGGGAGGAGGTATGTAGCAGGCCCACTAGGGTTGAACCTGTGTTCAATAAAAAATCGAAACGGAGCAAGAGCGAAAGCCGGATCACGATTTTTTGGTAGCCGGATTTCTATCCCTTTCCAGGTGATTCGTACCCATTTCCGGCTGATCCATATCACCTTTTGGTGGATCCGTTTCCAACACCGACTAATCCGTATCCAAATCCGGGGTTTCCATTTCCACATCAGCTGATCCGAATCAACTTCATTAGAAATGTATCACTGCCGTTTCCCACCCGTTTCGAATCCGTTTCCGTATCTGAAACGGGGAACGGCGTTTTCGGGGTGCCACTTAGCCGTTTCCGGTAACTTAGCCTCTTCCCCCTCCTCTATCCTCTGTCTCTACCTCAATCCTCAAGGGGCATCACTCAACAATAAACCCCCTCCAATTATGATGAAACTCCCTAATCCAAGTGTTGAAATAATTTAGAAGAAACATAACATGCCTAATTAATAATTTGTTTGAGTGAAGGGTACATTATTACTAAGGTCATGATAGACGAGTTCAACAGTGAACACCACCAACATCAAAGTACATAGAGGACTTGGTGTTCTTAATTAAATGCCAATCCAATACCCTCATACATGATAGAATCCAGTGCAGACACTGCAATCTTGCCAATCCTAAAAATTGTTAAGTTCACTGAATTTTGAATAGGATATGAAATTCTACTTTCTCTGTATCAAGTTCGATGAGGTTGGAACCAACTCTCAAACATCCTGGAAGAATTAATGGTAATGTTAAAAATTTAAGTAAAAGGATAAAAATGAAAGATAAAGGAAATGCCAACTTTTACTTTAAGAATTTAATGTTACCATTAATTACTAGGCTAACAAGCTCCCGAGAAAAGAAAAGAAAAATACCACATTTTTTTAGTAAGATGCCGAGTCTAGGGCGAGTATGGCTGAGTCTTCGACAAGTATGGCCGAGTCTTCGACGAGTATGGCCAAGTATGGCCGAGTCTAGCCGAGTCTTGCGAGTCTGGACACATGGCGAGTTGTTGGGCGAGTCTCTGGCGAGTACTCATTTTAGGACTTACTCGGCAAGACTCGCGAGTCTTGGCCGAGTCTTGGCGAGTGGTGCTTCACTGACCTAGACCATACTCCAACCATGTAGCCCTACTGTGTGACATCATTGATAAAAAACCTTCCAACTATGAAGAAGCATCAGAGAAGAAAGAATGGAAGGATGCCATGATCGAGGAGTACCAGTCGATTATGAAGAATGATGTCTGGGAGATAGTTCCGAAACCAGAAGGGAAGTCTGCTGTGACTTCAAAGTGGATCTATAAGATCAAGCATGCTGCAGATGGTAGCATTGAGAAACATAAGGCAAGGTTTGTGGCATGTGACTTCTCCCAAAAGGAAGGCATAGACTACAAGGAGACATTTGCACCTGTAACAAGATACACTTCCGATGCTGCAGATGGTAGCATTGAGAAACATAAGGCAAGGTTTGTGGCATGTGACTTCTCCCAAAAGGAAGGCATAGACTACAAGGAGACATTTGCACCTGTAACAAGATACACTTCCATCAGATCTATACTGGCATTGGCTGCAGTGATGAAATGGAAGGTACACCAGATGGACGTCAAGACAACATTCTTGAATGGTGTAGTAGAAGAGGAAGTGTATGTGGAGCAGCCACTGGGATTTGAGACACATGACAAACAGACTCATGTGTGCAAATTGAAGAAATCCTTGTACGGATTGAAACAGGCACCTAGGACGTGGTACGGTAGGATGGACAATTTCCTGATGAGTTTAGGCTTTACCAAGAGTAAAGCGGATTCCAACCTTTACTACAAGGTTGAAGTGGGAAATCTAGTGATACTTCTACTCTATGTAGATGCCTTGTTTTTAACAGGGGAGGATGAGCTTATTGCAGATACGAAGAGGAAGCTTGCCGCAAAGTTCGAGATGAAGGACCTAGGTATGATGCATTATTTCTTAGGCATGGAGGTGTGGCAGAGTAAGGATGGAATCTTCCTTGGACAAGGGAAGTATGCAGTAGAGATTCTGAAGAGATTCGGAATGATGGACTGCAAGGAAATGGCCACACCCATGGCATCAAACTTGAAGCTACTATGTGATGCTTCATCAGAGTCAGTTGATGCCACGATGTATCGTCAAATGATTGGTTCATTGATGTACCTGACGAACACGAGACTAAAAATATGCTTTGTTGTGAACACCTTGAGCCAGTTCCTGACGGATCCGAGACAAGTTCACCTGATTGCTGCAAAGCATATATTGCGGTACTTGAAGGGTACAGTTGAGTATGGTCTCAAGTATGAAGCAAATCAGAAGATTAACCTGCAAGGTTATGTTGATTCGGATTGGGCAGGCAATGTCGCAGATAGGAAGAGCACTCAGGATGCTGCTTCAGTATGGGATACGGTATGATCTCCTGGTTTAGCAAGAAGCAGTCATGCGTGGCACTGAGTACAGCATAAGTAGAGTATGTTGCAGCTTGTTCGGCCAGTTGTGACGACCAGAGTTGCGTGGAGTTGTCCGAGTACCCGATGTTCCACGACAAGTCGAAGCATATTGAGATCAAGTACCACTATATCAGGGATATGGTGTAGAGAGGAGTAGTGAAGCTCTAGTATGTGGCGACAGATGAGCAGATAACCGATGTGTTGACCAAGCCGTTAGCCAGAGTGAAGCTTGAGTACTCCAGAGAGAAGCTTTATGTTATCCAAATCGAGGTTCCTCCTAAGAGGGAGTGATGAGACTAGAAGACGCAGATGCACTAGAGCCATTCTCGCATGGTGGTAGGCGTAGGTGGTCCTTGGGACGTAATGCAATTGGTGTGCTCATGATTGTCCTCCCATGTTGGTAGATGTAAGGGTTCGTTCTCACATGGTGGTAGGCGTAGGTGGTCCTTGGGACATCACTTGGTGTGCTCTGATTATCCTCCCATGTTGGTAGATGTGGTTCTCGTATGGTGGTAGGCGTAGGTGGTCCTTGGGACGTAATGCAATTGGTGTGCTCCTAATTGTCCTCCCATACTAGAGACGTTGTGAGGTCCACCGGTCATAAGACACTGTGTGTGTGCCTAGGCAGGATCTCGCATGGTGGAAGGCGTAGGTTGTCCATGGGACGTAATGCACCTGGGGTGCTCCTGATTGTCCTCCCATGCTGGTAAACACGGGCTGACTGTTGTGGGACATGAGGGCTGACCGTAATGCACTTGGTGTGCTCCTGATTGTCCTCCCATACTGGAGACGTGAGGTCCACCAGTCATAAGACACTGTGTGTGCGCCTAGGCAGGATTTCGCATGGTGGAAGGCATAGGCTGTCCATGGGACGTAATGCACCTGGGGTGCTCCTGATTGTTTTCCCATGCTGCATGTATGATGATGAGATGATCTGGATACGATGAGATGATAGTAAGAGACGCAGGTGATTGCTGTGGCAATGTAATGACTGGTCCTGGGTTGTACCTACTCGATGGCTTGCTCGCAGAGATGATGAAGACCTACATGAGGGCTAGGCCTACATCCAACATGAAAAAGGGTTGGCTCTGTAGAACTTCCTATGACGGATAGATTCGAGAGATCTCACCAATCAATGATCGACAAAATGAGGATTGCAACAGCAGCGATGATGATGTTCTAGCATTGAAGATGTTCCAGCGATGATGACGTTGTACAGACTTGTGTCCAAGGGGTTGACGACTGTGGCAAGAGAATACCTTCCTAGTTAAGAGGGAGTGTTGTAATTGTAACTTCGAAAGATATTCCCTTGTATTTTATATTGTTATTATTATTGTATTTTATTTGTACCTCCGAAGGAGATGTTTTTCCTCCGCTCGGGGATTTCATTATTATGATTAGTCATACTAGGGCATTGAGGTAAAAGCCTCCATTGTAAGTCGAGGCAATAGTTCCCCAAAAGGTCAAATGTAAATGTATTATTAAGTCTCCTAGAGAAGTCGGCTCAGTCAGTTTAGTTGAGGCCGACCAAGTCAGTTAAAAGGTCACCCCAAAGTAAAGTATAAATAGAGAGCTAGGCTCTCTCATTTGGACACACTCACTCACTCAAGTTCGCATAAGTGAGAGAGAGATGACAAGTTCGCATAGGAGAAAGAGAGAGAGCTGCAGAAGACTATCTTGTTTTGGGGTTTTCCATTCAGTGATATTGTATTGGTGACGAATCTATCTTTGAGGAAGTTGCGGGGTTTTCTCCTTTATGGTTTCCCTGAGGAAAACTATTGTGTCTATCGTGTTTTGATGTGCTTGTTTTTCTTTCAATTAAGATCCTAGATAATATTGAATTAAAGTACGAAAATCTAACAGAAAGTGCATGAGTGTTAAAGGGGAATCATTATCATGGGTGTGTCACATGAGAGAGACTCCCCTTCATCCCCAAGACAGATCTCTTATACTTATGATACTTGGCATCTTTTAATTTTGTCCAGTGTAAGGTTATGATAGATACTATGACAGTTATGACAAAATCCTCTTACATAGTTATGACAACTTAATGATGGATTCCTTACATTGTTATGGCACAATTACGATAGATTCCTCCCATGGAAGAATGTGTAAGAGTTTCTTAGCCATTAAGTTTCATAACCTCTTTTCCCTCTTGTCAAGTTTGGGAAGATGAGGAAAGCTCAATAATTAGGGTTATATATTCATACATGTGAGGTGTGTGAACATATAGTGAGAATATGAAGACTTGAGAGAAGCCATTGTAGTTCCTTGAAGAAAATATTGTATTTTTCTTATGGGTTGATCTCAAATGCCCTAGTGAAGAACACTGAGCCATAGATCATTTGAGGTCTAGCATCCTCTGAGTAAGCTATCACAAGTGTGCATATCCATCATGGACCATCTCTCATGCTACAATCCATCTCAAACCATCCAAGGGATGAACATACACCATGTAACCCAAATCTCATGAAGCACACCAACACCTGTCAACTCCCTCTGCAACTCCACCAAACCTACTATCTGCAAATCAATACTGGTTGGGCTCTTGGAATCAACCATTGTCATATACAATAAAGTTGTCAAGCATGCCATCACAACATTTTGATCATCTAATGAATAATTACCACCTATGAATATATAGGAATGTTTCCCTGGAGCAAAAACCAACTACCACCCTCCATCATCCTCAACATCACGAGTCAACATCAAGGGGTACCACATCATAAGCTAACTAGGACAACTTGCAAAGATAATCATATCTCCATGCAAGATCAAATCGATCCTAGGATGCAAAGCTCATGGTATAGACATCGAACTATGCAAGGTCATCATCAAACTACCATCATTAGAATCCCTCTCATGCACCTCAAATCCCCTGGCAATTGAACTGCCTTGAACTAGGCCAACTCCCTCATCTTGAGAGAAACTTGAAGACTATGATTAAGAAAAACTCCTTTTGTCTGAGAGAAACCATAATCTCTAGCTATGTACCCTATAATACTCCCATTAGCTGCAACTCCGGAATCAATCTCAGTAACATCCTCCATCAAGGCATCACACATTTCCAATGAATAAGTAGAAGGCTCATGGATGAAATCAATCTCATCATCACAACTCTACTCCTCTGCAAATGGAAGTCTCATGGATGGAAGAAACCAATGCTATATATATCCTGGGTGGTACACTCACCCTTACATGCTCCTAAGCCACTGTATCAACAATCTCCACATTCTCCCTGATCACTATAGGAGAACCCTGTGCATTGAAAGATCTTACAACTAGAGTGCAAGGATCAGACCCTGGCTTTGCTGGCACACTGTACAGCATGGAGACATGAAGACACATCACTCCATACTTCCCAGCCAACCACCACAGCCACAATTAAACCTTGAGAGAAGCATCATCTCTAAGCAAAGACACAAGTGTACCCCCTACCCATCAAGATGTGTAGCCATGAAATCCTGCAAGCTCAATCCTTGTGAAAAAATTCAGAAGTGATGTGATAAAAATGACATGTGTGAACCTTGCAATCTGAGGGGTAATAGTTCCCAAAAGAAACTATGGATGTTAAATAAGTATTCAATATAAATATTGGCCTTTCTCTTTGAAGTAACATGCCAATTGTCCATTGTAAGTAATCAATTTCCAGTTGTCAAGCTGAGATCCAGGTTAAGAATCTTGAACAAGCTGTAAGATGCAAAGAGAAGTGCAGATCACTTACGTATGAGAGCTGATTGCTGAAATGTAAGGATGTTCAAAGGTAGAATCCTGCATTATAAAATATAAACAAATGGGTGTTAGAACAATGTGAACTTCAACTAAACAGCTGCAAAGATACATAAAGTGAAATTTATCTCAGATGAACCTGCACATTTGTACTTCTAAATATTTTCATATGTCCAACTAATATAATTTGATATCAGCTGAAACTGAGATCATGCTCAATAGCCTGTTAACTTTAGTGTTTGTAAACACAGAAGAAGCACAAATAAACAATATGCAATGTGCATATAAAACATGTCGTAACACTAATTGCTTCCTTAAGTCTACTATATGGGAATCGAGTTCATCACTGCCACAACCAGGGGTGCAATGGTGCTGATTTGAGCTCAAGCTTGAACTCTGCAGACTAGGTTCAGTCTTAACTCACAGATTAGAACAGAGATTCACTATAGAACTTAATTGGTTAATCAAACACTCAAAGACCTTAAGAACCAGATCATGCATGGGAACATAGGTTCATTCATTCTCAGTACTTAGAAAAAGGAATACATATACATAATTACAGAAATGTGGCTCAGCGCTCTACTCTACCTCTCAACTCTCTCTCTACAAATATACTCTACCTATTGAGACTGGCTATGGACTTGCTAACCTGAATCTAATGACAACATTCCTATCTATTCACTTCATTGGTTGACTTTCCAGATTCCTAAACTCTTCGTCTGGCTCTTGCATCTCTTCCAATTTGGCTCTTTGGCTTCCACAGGAACTCTTCAGATCCATTTCTTTCATGTTGACTTCTAATGCGACATTTCAGCTTATTTTGGCACTTCAAATCTGTGCATGTCGTTTCACCTTCACATGGCTCTTTCCAATCCCTCAGTGTGATCATTGTAATGCACACTCATCAGGCTTGCCAAATACACTCATTGTTATGCAATTACCATGTGTGTTTTTCTCACATAAGCCTGAACCACACCTAACGTGCCTAATTTATGTTGTGTACTTTCCCTTAAAGCCCATACCTGCCCCACACACTCATTGTGAATGCTTCATGTTGCTTACTAAGTTGTACTTAGTTGGATTTCAAGTGAGCCAGCAGGGTTTGAACAAGGATACTTGTTCATGATCAGAGTTCAGAAGTCCTTCAGGCTTTCTAGGCCCTTTTTATTTTTTCCACATGTTCATACCCCTTTGGAGGAGTTGTAATAAAGTGTGCTAGCATGGATTTTTTGTAAACGACTTGGCCTTCCTGGGACCTAGATATCAAAGACGAGTATTCCAAGGTGTTTTTTCCCTTGTTAATTATGCACTGCTGAAACAAGTTGTGTATAATTTTCGAGTTTTTCACCTGCTTCCTCCAAAGATGGAATGCTCGTCCCGGTGCTTAGGCATTAGGTGGTTATTAAAGTTCACGTGTCAATGTATTTGACCATGCTAGACACTAAAATTGAGTCATATGGACATGTGCTAGGTCCTCTAGGTTTTTTTAATTTCTGAGAAAAAAAGATTCCGTAAAATTAGACTATTTTTTAATAGTTTAATTGGAAAAATTAAAAATGTAATAAAAGTATGGTTTGTGGGCATAATTTGTCAAGTGGATGCTTATTTTCTAAGCCAGAGCATCCACTAAACACATAAACCCACTTATCTTAAGTTTTGAGTAAGTATTTATATCAAAAAATAATATTTACTCAAAAAACCCAAAAAGACCAATTTAATTGGCAAAAAAGACATAATAAAGGCAAAATCTTGATCCCACGGATCAAGGAAATGTGTTGAAATCAAATCTCCTTTGATTGGAAATCAAATCAGGGAGAATATTGAGCAAATAAATGATGATTTGATTAAAGATTGGAGATCCACCAAAGCGGGGGGCGAATTTGTGGTTGGAGAGGTGTCAAATGGGGGTTGAAAAGTGTCAAATGGTTGGAGAAAGGTGTCATTAACCTCCCCAAACCTCTCACATGTGTCAACAACCCTTTTCCAAGTGTATCAACTCATTTCTCCAAGTTTCAAAGACGATCTCTCTTGGTTTTGCTATATAAGGAAGGCTCTCCATCACTATTCTCGAGAAGTGTGGAACCTCTACTCTATTTGTAACTCTTTGTTTAATATTGTTAATCATTAATGAAATAAGGCTTTGGAGGTCTTGTTATCCACTAAAGTTGTTCTTCGTGAATTTCGAGTGAACTATCGAAGACTTGGACAATCCAATTGTTCATCATCAATGTTCCGAAATCCATCAGGCCAAGTTTTGGCCCCTTTTTTAATAATTGCATGTTCATACACCCTTGGGGGATTTTGTAAAAATGTACTAGCATGACGGTCTATGTAAAGAGTTTGGCTTCCTAGGACTTAGTCATCAAATGCGAACATTCCATGGTGTTTTTTCACTTGTCAATTATGCACTATTGAATAAGCGATGTATAATCGACAAGCTTTTCACCCACTCCTCCAAAGCTGGAATGTCGTCTTGGTGCTTAGGCCTTAGAAAGTTATTAAAATTCATGTGTCAATGTTTATGAGCATGACAGACATCAAATTGAATCATTATGGACATGCACTAGGTCCCCTAGAATTTTCGTTCAGTTCCGAGAAAATACTTTTTTCTCCTAAAACGGGTTTTTTTTAATATTTTAATTAAAATATCCAAAATGTAATAAAAGTGTGGTTAGGAGGCCAATTTCGCCATGGTGGTGCTCATTTTCTAACTAAAAGCACCCACTTTACCCTTAGACCCACTTTCCTAAGTGTTTAAGTGATTTATTTTTCACTTATTTCACTTTTAGTCAAAAAAGTAAAAAAACTGAGAAAAAATGCCAAAAAATGAAAAAAGTAAAAATATCCAATTCCTAAATTGATGGAATTTGGAGGCAATCAAGGTCATAATTGATTAAGGGGAGTTAAGGGAGTGTTTTGGGCTGATTTATGGCAGCATAAGTAAGGGAATCAACTCCCCATGAAGGAGGGTGCATTTCCCCATAAGGGGAGCGCATTTCCCCATGAGGAGGGGCCCATATGTCAAGGAATTTGCAACTGAAAAGGTCGCTTCGTTTTCACTGAGTTTTGGCAGCCCATTTGGTGGGAGAAGCTCCCTCATCAAGCCATGAATCAAGGGCATGATTCCCTCAATAAGTGTGCCCCCCTCTTCCTCATTTTTTTCTATTTAAGCAAGAGCTCTAGCTCTCTTTTGCTCATGGTCAAAGAGGACCGAAAGGCTGGTAATTCTTGTACTGTATTTTGTAATATCTTTTGGAATAATAAAGGATTTGGAGGCAAATCTGTGGTGTAGTGCTCTATGTGTGTGGATGCAAATGTCAATGGTTTATGAGGTAACTATAGCGTAGCTTAATTATTTGATGCATTTGTGGATGATCAAGGCCTTCAAAGGACTATTACTAGTTGGTAGGATTTATGATTCTAGTTTGATTTCATATATTGCCTAATCATGTCTACAGTATAGAAGTAGTATGTTATTACTAGTTTGCATGCTTACTCTTCTGATTTCTGGCATGAGAAGTGCCGGATTTGATGCTTTTTGCAAGTAGTCTTAGTTGTGCAAGTTGCCTAAGTTTGAAAGTGCAGATGATCTAGTTTGACTCTACTGCTCTTCAAGTACTTTCAGGATACAATCCCTCGGCTCTCCACCAGCAGGCTCCATAGCTCAAAATTCCCAAGATTCCAACATTCTTTCTATCTCTCTCTTTCCTTTGTTTTAAATTTAAACTTTTCTGGTTACGGTTACTTTCATGCTTAGTTAAATTAGTTTCATTTGAAAATAATATTTTGAGAAGCTAATTTAAATTAAGTATGTCACTAGATCTAGGATTTAAAGCTTATTTTTAGTAGATCTAGGTTGCTTAAGTACTTGTGCATAATTCTTATCTTTCAGTACTTAAAATTTTTATGCTTTTAACATTCATTTGGGCACATTTAGTGCATTACAGGTGGTTGGTTTCGTACTTTTATCGCCATAACAAGAGGAGGTGCTGCAGGAAAATTGAACATCTAAAGCCATCCAAGGCTTCCCAGAGCAACACTCTTCTTTCTTCTTCATTTCTAAAAACTTGTAAGGATTTGGATCAAGATCTGTAAGGACCAAAGGCAGCCACCTTTTTTCTCTTGTAATATAATAATAAGAAGAGCAAGTGGGCTTTCCAAGCGCCCGCACCCCATCCCCCCTGGGAGGATTCGTGTCGCCTCCTTGATGATTTGCTTTCCTGTATCATTATTTATTTTTTGCTTTAGATTAGTCTCCCTTTTCTAATTTTGGTTAGTTTAATTTTTCTTGCATGGTTTTGTAAAGCAATGAACACTAACCCGACATTGCTCTACCGAACTACCCAAGAGAGCTTGCTCGATTGGGGAAAAGACACTCTTTGCCGTAGTAGTTAGTCTCACATTTTTTTTTTGCATTTCAGTCTCAAATTAGAATAAACAATCCGCCCTTTTGTGTATGCTCTTGCCCATTGACCAATAACATTGACCACAATAATTTAAAATTGACCAAGAACATTCGCACAACATTTCATTTCAAGCATTACAAAAACACTTTATTTGACTCCATTATCAGCACTGGTCTATTGCTTTATCATTATAATTTGTGTTTAAATTCTATAATGTTTTGAATGGTTGGGGAACACTTTTAATCTTTATGTTGTTATGCTTTAATTTTATTGCAAATCTCTTGTATCAATTTCATTGTTAAAAACTCCTAAAAAACTTACTCATCCACAACCAATAAATAATTGAAGAGCCTTAGAAACTCTTTCATAAGGACTACCCCCCCTTGGCTTCGTTAGGAGTTAACCTAAATGGAGGAGTCAGGATCAGGTGACAGCCTTAACTCGAGGCTTACCCCCAAAGACACACTTAGTGGCTTGAATATTTCTGCCACGTTAACCCCAGGTGTGTATCCGGCGGCAACATTCTTTGGTGCCGTTGCCGGGGATAAATATTTTTATTCCCGGAGTACGATTTTTGTTTTTGCTTTGTTTGATGAATGATTAAAGTAAATATTTTTTTTTTCATCTGGCAACTCCATTAACTTTTTTCCTTTTTAAATTTTCAAAGAAAAGCAAAAAATAGAAATTTTTGTGAGTATTTTAAATGCATATTTGTATTCTCACATGGCCACTCCATTGAAGCGATAAAACCCTTGTATCTCATCAAATTGTTGATACTTATTGTGTGTAGATGAGCCCATACAATACATAAAATTTTAAAAGCTCATTGTTGGACAACTCTGCTTTTTCAGTAGCTGAGATCATCGATTTGTTATGCTATGGATAGTAATAAAGAAGGGCTTTGTGCTCACTTGTTCGATGCATGCCCCTCAATAGATTTCTCAAATATCCATGGGTTTCCTAATGATTGTTGTGATCATCATGGGCTATATAGTGTGGCCCCAGAATTCTGTGGAAATAGTGGTGATTCAGCCATTGATCATTTTGCTTCATTTCTCAAATTGGTGGTTGACTTCAATGTTATTCACGAGGATGATCTAATGACCATTTTTGCTTTCTCCTTGGCGGGGGATGCGTTGAATTAGTTCTATGACCTTCCTGACAAATGCATTACCTCCATTTCAAGTTTCTTTGAGATGTTTCTTGAACGGTGGCATGATGATGAGATTGATATGAAAGAATTTATAGAAAACTACCTTGTCATCCTTCCTAAATCAAAGGCTATTTCATAAACTAAAGAAGAGATTCAAGAAAAGCACCCTGAAGATCAAAGAGATATTATTGAAGCTCCTCCTTGTGTGGCTGTAATAGAAAATATTAAAGATCTGGAACTATCTCAGGATTATGAAGATGATCACATGTGTATGCCAGATCTACCTCAAGAAGAAACTATTATGGAAGATCATGAAGGAATCCATGATATAATTTGGGATGTGTATGATGATACTCCTTCATGTGCTCCACATAATGATGAAGGATTGGTAAATGCATTCACTTTTGATATTTTTGAAACCAACCCTTCTAAACCTGATAATTATGAATATGAGGAGCACAAGTACAACCTAGAGCATGATGTAAGTGATGAAGACTCTCTCATATCTGACATAGATGGGGGTGATGACTATTGGAAATTCACTGAAAATCCAACCTATGAGGCTTTTGAAAATCTTATTGAGAATCCCATCTATGATATGTCCAGCAAGGGGAGTAGCTATACAGAAATTTATGGAAGACCAATTTATGATTCATCCAGAGTAGTGTTGATCTCGAGACTTGGGAAAGCCTGGTTATGGAAGAGGAACATGCTAACTTTTTATATGATCAGTATGAGCCATGCATGAGCATTAGCAAGGAAGACCTGAAGAAGCAATACAATGAAGGTTCAGATCAGATACAGCTAATTGAAGAGCAGTCTCAACAATCATCTTCATATACAATGGTTCTTTATGATTTGGAGCAGCTTCGGGCTTATGCTTTCACAGAAATTTATCTTCAGAAGAGCCTTTCAGATCAGTATGATGAAGTAGTGGATCTGCCTCATCATTAAGAGTTTTTTCTCAGTCCTATCCAGTCATGGATAGAAGAAGCCTGTAAGAGGACTTACTATTTGGGGAAGCACTTCAAAGATCTACTACATAACTATGATCTCCATCCAAGCCTCCCATCCAGAATATCCATGCAGGTTTGCACTTTCTGATAAATGTATCCTTGCTTTGGCTGGTAACCAAAGACGAGGCAAAAAATTGTTGTACTGATAAAATGCTTAGATGGTTACATTGGATTTCTGATTACACTTAGCATTTTGCTTTATATCATGCTTAGAGTAGGAAAATAAGCTCCTCAAAGTGAGCATTTACTTTACGCATTTATTTCTAGTAAACATTTTTCCTTAGTTAGTTTTTGTTTTTATGAATAAATGCAATTTGTGATTAATTGGATTCTTCATAAAACTTGTGTTGCTGAAGGTTTTTCTTCTCAAGTTGAGACGTTTTTTCAGGTTGTATAAACCAGAGATTCTGGTGTTCTCGCATCCTCTCCTTGCCTGAAGCCCTGATCGAGCACACGTCCCGAAGTTGGAGCCAGATGTTATCCACTAAAGTTTCTCTTAGTGGATTCCGAGTGAACCATTGAAGACTTAAACAATCCAATTGTTCATCATTAGTGTTCCAAGATCCATCAGGCCAAGTTTTGGCCCCTTTTCTAATAATTGCATGTTCATACCCCCTTGGGGGATTTTGTAAAAATGTGCTAGCATGACGATCTTTGTAAAGAGTTTGGCTTCCTAGGACTTAGACATCAAATGCGAACATTCCATGGTGTTTTTTCCCTTGTCATTTATGCACTGTTGAATAAGCGATGTATAATCGACGAGTTTTTCACCCACTCCTCCAAAGCTGGAATGTTGTCTTGGTGCTTAGGCCTTAGAAGGTTATTAAAACTCATGTGTCAATGTTTATGAGCATGATAGACATCAAATTGTGTCATTATGGACATGCACTAGGTCCCCTAGGATTTTCGTTCAATTCCGAGAAAATACTTTTTTCCCGTAAAACGGGCTTTTTTTGAATATTTTAATTAAAAAATCCAAAAATGTAATAAAAGTGTGGTTAGGAGGCCAATTTGGCCATGGTGGTGCTCATTTTCTAACTCAAAGCACCCACTTTACCCCAAACCCCACTTTCCTAAGTGTTTAAGTGATTTATTTTTCACTTATTTCACTTTTAGTCAAAAAAGTGAAAAAAAGTGCCAAAACATGAAAAAAGTAAAAAAATCCAATTCCTAAATTGATGGAATTTGGAGGCAATCAAGGTCAGAATTGATTAAGGCGAGTTAAGAGAGTGTTTTAGGCTGATTTATGGCAGCATATGTAAGGGAATCAACTCCCCATGAAGGAGGGAGCATTTCCTCGTAAGGGGGAAGCATTTCCCCATGAGGAGGGGCCCATATAGAATTTGCAGCTGAAAAGGTGGTTGCGTTTTGGCTGATTTGGTGGGAGCAGCCCCCTCAACAAGCGTGAATCAAGGGCTTGATTCCCTCAACAAGTGTGCCCCCCTCTTCCTCACTTTTTCTATTTAAGCAAGAGCTCTAGCTCTCTTTTGCTCATGGTCAGATAGGACCTAAGTCACAAGATTCGGCGAATTTGAACCTTGAGGTTCGAATTTTGCCGAATCTCAAGCTGGTTCGAATTTGAAGACGAATTTTAAGGCGAATTTAATAAAAAAATAAAAACAATTTGTGTTGGTTTCTTAACCTTAACCTTAGTCCTAACACACCACGGTCTACCTACCTCAGTCTCGACTCCCAACTTGGGAGCGAAGTTTTTCCTCTCTCCTTGCCACCACTTAGCAAAGAAACCCTCATGCTACTACTTAGAGCTCATGACTCCATGAGTTTCAATCTCAGTGTTCACGAATCACTGCTACTGCTCACAATCACCAACTCACTATTTGAGTTACAGACTATAATCTACAAGTGCAACTGCAATCATAGACCCGCGATTCTGCTGTGCTGCCATTGAAGACTGAAGATAATCGCTACCAAGATTAAATTTATCTATGCAGATGAGTTGAAAATTGAAACAAACCCCAAGTCGTGCATTTCTAGTTCCACGAATAAATTATTGATGTAAATTTTTATTATTTTGTACTATATTTCAGATATATATATATATATATATATATATATATATATATATATATATATATATATTCGAATCTAAAGATGAATCTCAAACGAACCTCATCGAGAAATTCGAATTTGAATCGAATCAAATGGTTGTTGAACTCAAATTCGAATTCGAACCATGTGACTTAGGATAGGACCGAAAGGCTGGTAATTCTTGTACTGTATTTTGTAATATCTTTTGGAATAATAAAGGCTTTGGAGGCAAATCTATGGTGTAGTGCTCTATGTGTGTGGATGCAAATGTCAATGGTTTATGAGGTAACTGTAGTGTAGCTTAATTATTTGATGCATTTGTGGATCATCAAGGCCTTCAAAGGACTATTACTAGTTGGTAGGATTTATGACTAGTTTGATTTCATATATTGCTTATTCATGTCTGCAGTATAGAAGTAGTATTTTATTACTAGTTTGTATGATTACTCTTCTGATTCCTGGCATGAGATGCACCGGATTTGACGCTTTGTTCAAGTAGTTTTAGTTATGCAGGTTGCCTAAGCTTGAAGGTGCAGATGATCTAGTTTGACTCTACTGCTCTTCAAGTACTTTCAAGATACAGCCCCTCGGCTCTCCACCAGCAGGATCCATAGCTCAAAATTCCCAGGATTCCAACATTCTTTCTATCTCTCTCTTTCCTTCATTTTAAATTTAAACTTTTGTGGTTACGGTTAATTTCATGCTTAGTTAAATTAGTTAAAGTAGATATAGGTTGCTTAAGTACTTGTGCATAATTCTTATCTTTCAGTACTTCAAATTTTTATGCTTTTAATGTTCATTTGGGCACATTTGGTGCATTACAGGTGGTTGGTTTTGTACTTTTATCGCCATAACAAGAAGAGGTGCTGCCGGAAAATCGAACATCTAAAGCCATCCAAGGCTTCCTAGAGCAACACTCTTTTTTCTTCTTCATTTCTAAAAACATGTAAGCCTTTGGATCCAGATTTGTAAGGACCAAAGGAAGCCACATTTTTTCTCTTGTAATATAATAATAAGAAGAAGAGCAAGTGGGCTTTCCAAGCCCCCGCACCCCATCCCCCCTGGGAGGATTCGTGTTTCCTCCTTGATGTTTTGCTTTTCTGTATCATTATTTATTTTTTGCTTCAGATTAGTCTCCCTTTGTTTATTTTGGTTAGTTTAGTTTTTCTTGCATGGTTTTTGTAAAGTAACGAACACTAACCCGACATTGCTCTACCGAACTACCCAAGAGAGCTTACTCAATTGGGGAAAAGATACTCTTTACCGTAGTAATTAGTCTCACATTTTTTTTTTTTGCATTTTAGTCTCAAATTGGAATAAACAATCCGCCCTTCCATGTATGCTCTTGCCCATCGCAAAATCGCCCTGATCTTTGGGATAACCAAAAGCGGAAGTGTGCACTTTTTAACTTTCCACATGTAATAAACAACTCACCTTAATAAAAACAACTTCCCCAATACTTTACGAAAATCTGGCGTAATCCTTTCTTGACATTGTGTGGGGAAATTCTTCAAAAGAAGCAGGAACCACTGGGTAGTGACCTCGGGATACCGTTAGACTACACCCTCGTTTGGTGTAGTGTTGAACACCTTCCAGAGACTCCGATCCAGCCCACATTTCCTTGTGAAGAGCCACCTTTGTCATAATCCAAACATATTTCTAGTACCTCACGGTATATTGGGAATCCCCCTCCCTAATAATCCCCTCATCTCCACAATAATTTAAAATTGACCAAGAGCATCCGTACAACATTTCATTTCAAACATTACAACAACACTTTATTTGAATCCATTATCAGCACTGGTCTATTGCTTTCTCATTATAATATGTGTTTAAATTCTATCATGTGTTGAATGGTTGGGGAACACTTTTAATCTTTATGTTGTTATGCTTTAATTTTATTGCAAATCTCTTGTATCAATTTCATTGTTAAAAGCTCCTAAAAAACTTACTCATCCACAACTAATAAATAATTGAAGAGCCTTAGAAACTCTTTCATAGGGACTACCCCCCTTGGCTTCGTTAGGAGTTAGCCTAAACGGAGGAGTCAGTATTAGGTGACAGCCTTGAATCGAGGCTTTCCCCCAAGGACACACTTAGTGGCTTGAAGATGTTTGTCATGTTAACCCCAGGTGTGTATCCGACGACAACGGGTCTCAATTGTGTCTTCTTTCAAGTTAGATGAGCATTGCTTCATGTGTTAGTTGAGGTAACTGTAGGATTCATTTTTGCATTTATTCTTGCTTTGTCAATCTTTAGCCTAATATGATTAGTATTAATCAATAGGACTGAGTAGTGTTGTTTCATTGCTTATTTAAAATTTCTATTTTAAAGATTTAGGATTTTGCATGCTTGTTTGTTTATGGGTATGCTCTCCTTATTTTCAATCTAGAATTTCACTCAAAGATTTGACGAGTTTGTGCAACTGTGAAGGGATTCACAGGTGTTTTTTTGGATTTTACAAGAAATCTTGCTTGCTTCTCTTGTTCTCCAACTCTTTGTGAGAAACATAGTCCTTCTCAAGGCTACAAAAGTGATTCCATTGCCCATTTCTCAAAGGGGGCACTTCTTCACCTTCGTCTCTCAAATTTTCAAACAATCTTTCCGGTTACTCCCTCTTATGCTTTAGATCTACTTTGCTAAGAAGTTAATATCATCATAGATATGATTCATAAGAGTAGTTTGCTTAGATCTAAAAGTTCATAAAGTTATCATTCAAAGAGATAGATCTAACTTAGAAACTAGTTTGTTTTGCAAGTATTATCAAAGTAAACTTTTAGCGTGCTAATCAAGTAGTTTCATTTTTGAGTTTAGAGTGTTTAAATCAAGCATCTAAGTCCTATATTGGCTGCCTTTTCAAGGTTTTCCAAGACCCTAAGAGGGTTGGCTTTTAGCCAATTCATCTTAGTTACTTGTTTTATTAAAGCTAATTTTAACTTTGAAATCTTTAGGTTTTTTCTAACTTGCCCAAGTCACTTTTAAAGTGATTTTGGGTACTTTTTCTACTAAAATTCTTTGTTGGTTTTTGTTTTATTACAGCAGAAAAAGAAGCTTTGGAGGATCAATTTTAGCAAAGATCAAGCAAACCAAGACCTCCTTGAAGCATCTCCTTTCATCCGAACTTTTTTTAAAAGCTTTTGCAACCTCTTTCCTCCAAGATCTATACGGAGAAAGAGGCTTTCTTTTAGTTTAAAGTTGGCATTGTAATCTCATAATAAAATCACTTTTGGAAGTAAGCTCATAAAGCTTGCTTCTCATTCCCCCCAGGGAGGATTGGTGTCGGTGCCCTTCTTTGGTTGTTTTTACTTCTTTAACTTTTCTAATTTTTTACTTTAGCTTTAATTTTTTTTAAATCAACTTAGATTAATTAAAATTTACCGTCGTGGTCCAATCCAAATATTGGGCCATTGACTCACTCAGGACATAGGAACATTGTGGTATACTTTTACAGTACAATTTGATTTATTTTTTGCAAAAGTAATCGGATACTAACCCACTACTTCGGTAGTGTAGTAATTAGTTCACATTTCCATTTCCAGTATTTACTTTTGTTCAAAGTAACGAACCCAACTGTGTATACCCGTAGTATGCTCTCGCAATCACATAAAGGGCTTGCTTGAGTACGTGGTGGATGATGATCAGAAAAATAGTTTCTCAGCTTGTAGTAATTAGTCTCACATCTTGCAATCAATCTCCCCGAGAGACTAAAGTCCAGCGTCTCGATTTTTACTTCGTGTGGGCAAAGCTTACAAAGAAAGCAGGACCAACTAGAGAGCGACCGCAAGCCCCCGTCAGACTACACCCTAGTTTGGCGTAGTGTTGGACATTCCCCTGTGACTCCTAGCCCACATTTTCTTGCGTAGGACCACACTTGGTGAGTCTGGATATATTCCCAGTACCAATTCGGTATATTGGGAATCCCCCCCCCCCTTCTAATCAGCTCATTAATTCATTAACTTAAAACGAACCAAGACACACTGCAAAACACTTTACTTTCTCAACAGCATTTTACGACTACATTTTTCAGCACTGGTAATTTTACTTTTACAATCATCTGCTTTAAACTACTATGTGTTGAATGATCTTGTAATTCATACGTGATTTATGTTGTTGTATCAGTTACTTTATCTGCAGTCTCTTGCTTCAGTGTCTAGTTTATAAAAACTCCTAAAAAACTTACTCATCCATAAACGATCACCTAAAGCTTAGTCAGCCTTAGTAACTTTTAGGGTCCACCCCCGTTGGCTTCGTTAGGAGTTTGCTTGAACGGAGGAGTCAAGAATCAAGTGACAGTACTTGACTCGAAGCTTGCCCCCAAGGACACACTTAATGGCTTGAAGATTTCTGCCATGTTAACCCCAGGTGTGTGAAAGGCAGCAACACTTCCTATCACACTCATTCTTGTCACATTCCTCTACAATCCGAATGACATCACCATCCTATGCATTTATTTCCTTTGCATGTCATGCGCCTTCCATCTTTATCGTGCTTCTCTAGAATGCCATTGCATCAACTTCCCACTTGCGAATAAAAAACACATGTCCTAACTCCTCACATTGCTCCTGTTACCTCTCATATTTTATGAGGATTACACTTGTGATTTTGATCACAAAGATCAAGCTTACAACATGTTTCATTGGACAGACTGGAGTATATGGGCTTGCAGCATGGTACCTATGGAGTTATTTCATGGAGCTCACTTCCTTACATATGCTCAGAGATGGTTTTGGGTGTTTTGATTGGGAGATTCACTTCTTCAGGATGGATTGTCATTCATGGCTTGTCTCTCTTATGTTGGTAACATATCTTCTTTAGGTGATAGACTGGCATAATTGGTGGAGATACATGCTACCTCATATGACTTATATTTACATTATGGTATATTGCTTAGATGGTACTGCTTATTGAACATAAAGATTAGCCCCTTGGTAATCATTGAAGGTTTGATAATGACATGGCATAAAAGTGTTATATTTGATTGTCATTAGGAGGGATATTTCACATCATCCCAGTTTATGATTGTGTTCTAATCACCACGAGACTAGACTTGTATTATGCTGAAAACTTATATAGCACTTGGGAATATTTAATAAGGAGTTTTGACGAGTATTATTTTAAAGTGGTTCCCCTTGTATCACAAACCAGACTTTGTTAAAGTTTGTTTACCATGGTGTCCACATATGACTACACATGATATTCAACGGGGCCTTCTCACTTCGCGTTTTCACTTATTAAAGGAGTAACCCACCCACTTGATGTCATGCACATGAAGATATGTGTGTTACCTTTTCTCACGGAATTAATAATGTGGCTTTGGAACATTCTTTTATTATGGGTCGTCCCACCTTTGACTTATTACATGGCCCACATCAAGAAGTCATTGTCTCTACACAGAGTAGCATAGAAAGGAGTTGTGACATGCGATGGGCATGGGCATAAATTGTGGGGTCATTGGTCTTCGAACTTACCCATCCGTCACCTTTGGATTGTTGATTATGGCACATTTGTGGTGGGCCATGGTATGATTGGTGCATTCCTTGGTTTCAAACTATAATGGAGCTGCTCATCACATAGACTTCCCTCTTGGTATATCATAAGAGCATACCATGAGGAGCCATCTTCTATAGTTCTCATGATACAATGTTATCATGGAGCCATCCCCTTAGACATTCTCTAGTCCAATGTGCAATATTATGTGGAGGGGTCAATTTGGAAGGGGTCAAGAAAACATTACTAATGGGCCATCCCATCTTGGCTTACTCCATGGCCCATGTGATGAAGTTTAATTAAATTTCAAGCCATCAAAGATAGTTGTGAGATTTATTTGGCTTAGTTGTTCATACATTATATGGGTATGTTTGCACTTTGATTGCATGATGTCACAATGCGATTAACTTGGAAAAGGTAATTGAGGATTATTATTATTTCCTTGGACAATTCTCCAATGCATTTGGATTTCTATTTTCCATGTGTGAAAATTGAAACCAGTTCTAACTTCATTCCCACGGCGTATCCATGGCTTTAACAGATTTGGAATCTTTATGCTTCTCAAAAATAACAATTTTTGGAAATAAAACAAAAATCATTGTTGAATTGTGCTTCGTGTACGGACTGTACAAATAAAAATCGTTGGTGGATACACTCGGAATTTGGTAGCGGTTGGATAAGGGTTGTATAGACCAAAACATTGTGGGCTATTGTATAAAAAATAGACTGGCGGCTGCATTTAAGAAATCAACAGCTACAGGATGGTTATATGAAAATGGCGGCTTCCTTCTCGACAATGGCGATGGTTCTCTTAACGATGGCTCAAATTGATGAGAACGGCTTGATAACAGTGATGGTAGCTTCAAACTATGAAGATGACTTTCTCAACGAGTGGATGCTTCGACTCTTGGCGACTATTGGCTATTAGGTGGCTTCTAACAGTGTTGAACAAAAATAAAACAACGGATAGTGTAATCTTGATGGTTGAGCAAAAATAAAATGGCAATTGGCTTCAAAACGATGGCTGGATTCGAAGGAGAAAAAAACCGTGAGCGGTAGTGACCTTGATGACTGAGCAAAGAATAAAATGATAGCTGGAGAAACAAAATGTGCAGGCAGGTGACAACGACTAGATTTTGTGGTAGCCACAGCGGGTCCTATAGAGAAAACAGCTACTCATACGAATTTATTGAAGCACAACTATGATTGTATTATAGCTAGCATGGCGAACAATGGATCATGGGTTAACCAAATGTGTGGGTGGTTGTACGATACTTAATGGTCTTTGATCATCCTTGCTCTGATACCATATTACGAAACCAAAGCAATCAGAAACCCTAGATAAGATTACATCACCTAACACATGAGAGCTGAGTAATGCAACAAAATATTATTATGAGACGGTATGGTACAACATTACAATGAGGGTCCGCACTCTAATAAATAGCTCGAGTGACCAAAACCCTAACCCTAATACACCTAAAAACCTAAGATGCCTAAAACCCTAACTTTTAACCTAAGTGACTTAAGTGACTTTATTACATTAAATAAATATATATCCTAATGCTCCAATAAATATATCCATTAAGCTCCAAGAGGGGAAATTTCAAACATCCAACCATCAAAAATGAATTAGGAAGGGATACTCTGTATGTAGGGAGTGTAGCTCAACTTCCTTTACAATAAAATAATATTTTCTTCTCCTAGATCCACTAATTGTTGAATAAACTTTCTAATAATAGGATGAAGTTGTTGGGATCCACTTTCCTCTCTAAAGGAAATGATAATAATCCTCAATTACCTTCATGCCAAGTTAAATAATAATAAAATAGCGGAGTACAGGGCCTAATGTTGAAGAGGTTTTTAGTTTGAGATCTACAAAGCTGACACAGTGCAACATGATGGATCACACAGCCCGTGTTGTTGGGTTTATCAAAGAAGAACCACCAGACATTGCCAATGGTGTTTTCATTACTAATGAAAACTAGATTCTTGCATTTTAAGAAGCCAATGCTTTGAGGACACAAAAGGGAGCAGTTAACAACTCAGTATGGATGGTTTTCCAGATAGTTCAGGAGTTATGAATCTAAGGAATTATCCCCCATTAGTTGTTGAGACATGCATGTGACTTGAAGTCTGCTCATGAGGTTATGAGACATGCATGTGGATTTCTCTCCAGTAATGGACTTCGGGAGATTCGTGATTTAGGAGTTCAGGGAGGTGGAATCCAAGAACTTGGGAATTTAACTTGGAAACTACACCTTTCCAAGGGTTACGAAGCAGTGTGATGGAGCTCAACCTAGTCCAGGAATTGTGTTAAAAGAAGAAGCTGAAGCTTTCAACAGATGTTTAGTTTTCAATTTGTGTTTTCCAGTATATGCATTTGATTTCAGCATTGTACACCTTATGGGGGTGTTAAGAGATAAGGCTACATTAATGTAATAAAGTCACTTAAGTGACTTAAGTTAAAAGTTACGGTTTTAGGCATCTTAGGTTTTTAGGCATATTAGGGTTAGGGTTTTGGTCACTCAGACCCTTTATAAGAGCGAGGACCCTCATTGTAATGTTGTACTGTACCATCTCATACTAATATTGTGTTGTGTTACTCAGCTCTCATGTGTTGGGTGATGTAATCCTATCTAGGGTTTCTCGCTGCTTTGATTTTGTAATATGGTATCGTAATATATATGAAGTGTAAGGATTTCAATCCTATCAATGCGAGGCTTATTTTTCTATTTCTAAATGTTGTTGGTGATGTGTAGATTAAAATATTGTTGTTATAACCTTTGATAATGTTACTATTATCACACAACTTGTAGTTTCCCCTAAAGGTGATCCTATCCAGGATGGTAGAGGTGCTTTGCAACTAAGGAGATGACCCAAGAGGCCTTGATTCCCAAAAAGGATTTGGTGTCATGCCAATCGAGGCACTCTTCACTTTTTGCTATCCAAGCCCCGAATAACAAAGGGGGAGACCCTGATCTACTCTTAGAGAGAGAGATCTAAATCAAACACTAGATCAAGATATTCAATGATGAAAAGTGATGATCTCTAGATTTAAGGAAATGAGTTACTGTAGAGGCTTAGGGGATATGAGATATAAGCATTAATTAGATCAATCACAGTAACTTGAGATTAAGGATGAATCTAGGTAAAAGATGCTAGGGTAAATGATCAAAACTAGCTGCCTTGGGAAACGTGTACTTAAAAGATGGAAAATGGTCCCAAGGAGTAGATCTAACAAGTTTAGGGCTTCCTATCATAGCTTGATAGTAGATCTGACAGTATCACAGCACACAAGCTTAGAAAAGATGGATTAACCACTTAGAAGACCAACAGACCAAGGAGGGCACAAGCATGGAGAGATCAGTGCCTAGGGGATCGGGAATATGGAGTCCTCAGAGCTAGATGCCCTTGTGAACCCACTTGGGGCTAGCGCAAAGGATGAAAACCAAGAAATGGTTTGCTAGTAAACCAAGTAACTAACCCTAGAGAATTTTTAGAAATTTCTGGAGTTAGGGTTTTGAAGTAAATGACAGATGGGTAAGTTAAAGGAACCAAATACGTACCTCATGAGCTTAACTGGATGATGAGAATGAATGCCAGTATTACGAGGATTACTCCCGCAAAGATCAAATGAAATTTTGGTCTTTTCTCTTGCTCCAATGATTTGCCCAAGTCCACTAGTGCGCCCCTCTCTTCCTGCAAAACCAAGGAGACAAAGTTCAATCAGTAAACAACAATGAGGGTAGATGCAAATAAGAAGTAAAAGATAGAGAATAATTGGTACAAAGACAAAATTACTCCCTGTGTAAACCAAGGATCTGACAAAAGGTAGCAGGGTGAGCCTCCCCACCAATGCACCCCTCTCCAAATCGCCTCCTTCACCTGCAAATCGAAATGGTGGAACAAAATATGCAATATAGTTACCACGATCCTTCAGTGCAATGGAAAAGTAGTTTCAATCACCATAGCCAAGCAATCAACCCAAGATCAAAAGCATTTCTCACAAAATATTTCTTTGTATTCCAATAGACAAGAGCCAAAAGTCCCCTTCAAATGAGGGGGGTCTCTTCCTTAAATAGGAATAAGAGAGACCAAACCCTAACCACCTTTTAAATGAGTAGTGGGGATCAAAAGATATAACAATAATAATAACCGGCTAAGATGAGAAGAAATACAATACATGGATCAACTCACAAATAGAGGGGGGTGCACTCACTAAGACGCCCTAGCGGGACGTACCACATGACAAGTGACTGAAACACATGATAAAAGCACATGGTGGGGCTAGGAGGTAATCATATCCTTCACTAGCATGGCCCCATGGCACAATAATAAATAATATGACCATATAACATCATAAAGTGACCATAAGACCAAATCATGGCCCCCTCAATAACACAATAAATATCCAAATAGTAGCCTAGAGTGTGTGTGGACCCCACTGAATGGTGCAAGTTGTGACTTAAGGTGTGGGATGCATCAAAAAAATCCTCTGAACAAAACTCATGCCAAATCCTTTCCTCAATTGCCCAAATCGATTTCCTCAATGACTAAAAGTACTTTGGAACTGATTCATTCAGATGTATGTGGTCCAATGCCTTCCACATCCTTGAGTGGATATGAATACTACCTTACATTTATTGATGACTATTCAAGAAAGACTTGGATATATTTCCTAAAAGGAAAAGATGAAGTCTTTGGAAAATTCAAGGAATTCAAAGTCTTGATAGAAAATCATTCAGAAAAGAAAATCAAGACACTCAGGACAGATAATGGTGGAGAATACACTTCAAAGGATTTTGAAGTCTTTTGTAAAGAAGCTGGAATCAAGAGGGAACTAACCACTCCCTACAATCCTCAACAGAATGGTGTTGAGGAAAGAAAGAATAGAACCATCATGGAAGTAGTGAATACAATGATACATGATCAAGATCTTCCTATGCATCTATGGGCTGAAGCAGCAAGCACGACATTCTATGTCCAAAATAGATTGTCTCATAGTAGCCTTGGATTCAATACTCCAGAAGAAATGTTCACAGGGAAGAAGCCTGAGGTAAGCCACCTCAAGATATTTGGGTGCCATGTATATGTTCACATACCAAAAGAAAAGAGAACTAAGCTGGACCCTTCCGGAAAGAAGGGAATATTTGTTGGATTTTGTGAAGCATCCAAAGCATTCAGAATATACATCTCAGGATTCCATCACATGGAAATTAGTAGAGATGTAGCATTTGATGAAGAAGCTGCTCTCAAAAGATCTAGAAAGAGCTAGTGTGAAGAAGTATATGAAGAAGATATACCTCCTAGAAATATAGAAGCGGTTTCCTTCCTTGAAGAAGAAACACCAGAAGACCATGATATGATAGAACCTCAAGACCCCCCACCAATGAACATATCACAGAAGAGAAAGCCAGCATGGGCAAGAGAAATCATACATGAAGTAGAAAAGTATGGAGCTCCAGAAGGCTCCACAAGAGTGAGCAAGAAACCAAAGCCATTCTCCAGCTATGTGTCCTTGATGTGTGATCTTGTAGATCAAGAACCTACCAGTTATGAAGAAGCAGTTCATAAGAAAGAATGGGTAGAAGCAATGACGGAGGAATACCAGTCAATAATGAAGAATGATGTTTGGGATGTAGTTCCCAAACCAAAAGACAAGAGTGTGGTATACTCCAAGTGGATATACAAGATAAAGCATGTTGCAGATGGTAGCATTGAAAAGTATAAGGCAAGATTTGTGTCCAGGGGATTCTCTCAGAAAGAGGGAATTGACTATGAAGAAACATTTACACCAGTTGCAAGGTACACTTCCATTAGAACCATCATGGCACTTGCATCCATGATGAAGTGGAGATTACATCAGATGGATGTGAAGACAGCCTTCCTGAATGGTGTGATTGAGGAAGAAGTGTACATAACACAACCACAAGGATTTGATGTTGAAGATAGAAGAACTCATGTATGTAAGTTGAAGAAAGCTCTGTACTGGTTGAAACAAGCTCTTAGAGCTTGGTATGGGAGAATTGATAGCTTCTTGACAAGCTTGGGCTTTACCAAAAGTAAAGCTGATCCTAACCTTTGCCTTAAGGTTATGTATGATGAACCTGTCATACTATTACTGTATGTGGATGATCTATTTCTGATAGGAAATGAGAAATAGATCATGGAAAGCAAGAAGAAGCTAGCTACAGAATTTGAGATGAAAGATCTCGGATTGATGCATTACTTCCGAGGTCCGGAAGTATGGCAAGGCCCAGAATGAATCTTTCTCAACCAGGGAAAGTATGTTGTGGAAATCTTGAAAATATTTGATATGTTGGAATGTAAAGCCATGGCCACTCCCTTGGATACCAACTTGAAGTTGTTGGCTGATGAATCGTCATAATTAGTGGATATGACTCAGTACAGACAAATTATTGGGTTGCTGATGTATCTAATGAATATCAGGCCAGATATATGCTTTGCTGTGAATACCCTGAGTCAGTATCTAGTTGAGCCTAGACGTGTTCACCCGATAGCTGCAAAGCATGTGATGAGGTACCTAAAAGGTACGATAGACTTTGGTATATATTATCTTGGAGATCATGACTTCAGATTGTATGGTTATACAGATGCAGATTGGGATGGAATTGTCTCAGACAGAAAGAGCACATCGAGTGGATGTTATTGTCTGGGATCTGCTATGATCTTGTGGTTTAGTAGGAAGCAGTCCAGTGTGGCTCTCAGCACAGCTGAAGCGGAATATATAGAAGCTTGCTTTGCTAGTTGCGAAGCCATATGGCTTCGGAAGCTATTATCAAGACTATTTGACTTAGAGATGGACTTCACTATGTTCCTGTGTAACAACCAGAGTTGTATCAAGATGACGGAGAATCCAGTGTTCCATGATAAGTCAAAGCACATAGAGATCCAATATTTCTATATACGGGATATGGTGCAGAAAGGAGCTATAACGCTCGAGTATGTGAGCACTGATGAGCAAGTTGTAGATGTATTGACCAAACCCCTGTCTCGAGTAAAGTTTGAGTATTTCCGAGACAAGCTTGGTGGAGTTAAAAAGGACCCTCCTCGAAAGGGGGAGTGATGTGGTTGATGATGATATTTGGATACTGGTATCGATGATGTGGATACCTGTATCAATGATGAGGTTGCCTATACAGATGGTAAGGTCGATGATGAGGATACCTGTATTGATGATGTGGATACTTGTATCGATGATGAGGATACTTGTATCGATGATGAGGTTACCTGTTTCGATGATGAGTTTGATGATTAGGATACCTGTACCAATGATGAGGTCGATGAAGTGGTCCTTAGACTTTGTCTAAGAGGACGAGAGGATTGCATCATCCTTGGACTAATGTCCTAAAGTGATAGGGATTGATCATCCCGTATGTAGATTTGGATTGCATCGTCCCTAGACATGTTGTGGTGTCTTAAATTGATAAGGATTGATCATCCTGTAAGTAGATCTGGATTGCATTGTCCCTAGACATGTTGAGGTGTCTTAAATTGATAAGGATTGATCATCCTGTAAGTAGATCTGGATTGCATCGTCCCTAGACATGTTGAGGTGTCTTAAATTGATAAGGATTGATCATCCTGTAAGTAGATCTGGATTGCATCGTCCCTAGACATGTTGAGGTGTCTTAAATTGATAAGGATTGATCATCCTGTAAGTAGATCTGGATTGCATTGTCCCTAGACATGTTGAGGTGTCTTAAATTGATAAGGATTGATCATCCTGTAAGTAGATCTGGATTGCATCGTCCCTAGACATGTTGAGGTGTCTTAAATTGATAAGGATTGATCATCCTGTAAGTAGATCTGGATTGCATCGTCCCTAGACATGTTGAGGTGTCTTAAATTGATAAGGATTGATCATCCTGTAAGTAGATCTGGATTGCATCATCCCTAGACATGTTGAGGTGTCTTAAATTGATAAGGATTGATCATCCTGTAAGTAGATCTGGATTGCATCATCCCTAGACATGTTGAGGTGTCTTAAATCGATAAGGATTGATCATCCTGTAAGTAGATCTGGATTGCATCATCCCTAGACATGTTGTGGTGTCTTAAATTGATAGGGATTGTCATTGATCATTCCGTAAGCAGATCTGGATTGCATCATCCCTAGACATGATATGGTGTCTTAAATTGATAGGGATTGATCATCCCGTAAGTGGATCGGGATTGTATCATCCTTGGACTTATGTCCTAAAGTGAGAGGGATTGATCATCCCGTAATTGGATCATGTGTATTGCAGATGATGATGTTGTTGATCAAGAGATCCAGATGATGTTGTTGATCGAAAGATCCAGATGATGATGCTGTTGATTGAGAGATCCAGATGATGTTGTTGATCGAAAGATCCAGATGATGATGTTGTTGATCGGAAGATCCAGATGATGATGCTGTTGCTCGGGAGATCCAGATGATGATGTTGATGTAGCTGATCGAGTGTTGCAGAAGATGAAGACTCAATACTAAAGATGTTGATGTTCCAGTATTGAAGATATTGAAGATGTTCCAATAACTGTTTGAGTTACTAATGATGATTGAAGAAAACTTCCAATGATTTATAGATGTATCATGTATCATGTTGTTGATGACTCCTTGCTCCTACAGATGTTGTTAGAATATCCTTCTCGTGAAGGGGGAGTGTTGAAATATTGTAACTTCTAAGAATATTCTATTTGTACTTTATTATCGGAGATGTTTCATTCCTCCGTCGGGACATTATTATATATCCGGAGATGTTTATTCCTCCGTCGGGATGTTGTAACTAGGGTTATTAGACATCCCTAGTGGGGTCGGCCCTGAGTTAAGTGTTTAGGGGTTATTAGACTCTCCTAGGAGAAGTCGGCCCAGTTAAGGTTAAAAGTCAAGTGAAGTAAAGTATAAATAGAGGAGGTGTGTTCCTCATTTGAACACACAATCACTCATTCACTCACTTGTGAATTGCACATAGGAGAGAGAGAGATCTGTGAAGGAGGAGAATGAGCTCTTGTTTGGGAATTACATCTTTGTATTTGTTGGTCATTTATATTGAGGAAGCTTTGCTGGGTTTTCTACCCCATGAGGGTTTCCCACGATAAATCTGTATCTATCTTGTGATTGTGTTTCTTTTAGTGATCCTTATTATGCTCTTGTTGTGAATTTTATGTTAATCTTAACAGAAAGAACCAAGCCATGATAATCCATCATAGAAGAAAGATCAATCTCCTCCCCTCCGAAGCAGTCCAGCAACACAATGAAAGTACCATCCTCATGAAGCTTCTATCCTACAAATCATTGACATGTATGATGAAAATCACACATGTAATCCTCATGCAATATGAGGGGTAACACAACAACTTAATATTGCAATCTAATTAAGTTTCAGGTAAGAGAGGTTAGGCCTTCATCTCGCATACTGTACAACCTTATTTAGAACTATAATTATTGCTTGCAACAATGAGTAGTTTTTAGGAGCAATCTTACACCTAGCAAAGAGTGTTACTATTTTCTAGATACTCCATCTTTTGATAGTGCAATCATACAAGGTGTTTTGTGACAAGCTCTATTGTGGACTAGTTTCCCTAGCAACCTATAACCATAGCTAGCATGCAATGAACTCACTCTAGGAATAATTCGTTATACAACTTGTTATACCATTTTGTGTATGGGTATTTTTGCCCATATTTTTGCCTCAGAGATCAGGATGACATTCAGCGTATGCAAATGTGACCAATGTTGAGATGCCAATAGTTAATGCCATATCTTTAATATTGAGTAGATATTGTTGTTTTATGGAGATGTCATTGTCTAACAACTCATGGTCTTTGCAGTGATTATAACTCTCCTTTAGTTCCACACTTTGACCTTACCTCCATCTCCATAACACTCCACCTTGGTTTCAAAATCCCATTGGATTGAGAATGCTAGATTGATTCTTGACTCCCCCCTCTGTGTCCCTTTCACCATGAATGCCTCCCTGTCTTACCTTGTGTCTCAGGCATGCTTGTGTTATGATGAATACCGCAATAATTCACGAGGCTCACTTGTAAAACCATGGGGCTAACTGCTACTAAACAAGAAGAATCGCTATTGAGCAATGTTCTCCCTAGATCTAAAACAAGTCTCCCTATGTTATGTATCATTGAAAATGGTTAGCGGTTGGAAGGGTAGGTACTCCTTGAATTAATAGGTAATGCCTATTTTAACCAAGCATTACTATGGAAACACTGTCGGGCCTATGGACTGTCGTTGGCAGTGGAGCTAAAGTTGTGTCATCACTAGTACCCAGAAGGTATCCAGGGCCAATACCTTTCAACCATTATTCAAATAAATGAGCAAAATAAGAAAGCATCAAAAGAAAAAGAAAAGAAAAATGCAAAAAAAAGATTCAAAAAGCAAAAGAGAAAGATGGAAAATAATGAAGGGAGGCTTGCTAGGGTCTATTACCAACAAGGTTACACAAGTTGGAATAGCAAGTGAGCCGCCAATGTTTGCACAAGTGTTCATTTATCCCGAGATCGCTACTCCCTCTGGATGCCTTGACAAATCAAGCGGTTTGAGTCTCTATAAATAAAAAATGCAATGATGACTTAAGATACAACCACGACAATTCTCTTAACACTTCTACAATAAACCACAACAATCACACAACTCAGGATGTTCCCTGGAAACCCCAAACGGAGAAAACTAGCTACCTATGGGGCTTTCTTCTATCTCGATCCCAGAGCAAAGTAAACAGAAGATAAGTACATACAAGATACCTCAGATGGAACAACCAAACCAGACAGGGTTAAATCCCTAGATCTGCATGCAACAAACTAATGCATGCACTAAGGAAATGTGCCTTAACTGTCAACTGGATCTGGATCTGTTTGCAAGTAACTATCTGTCGGTACTGTCTCTCTCTCTCACCACTGTTTTGATCTGCTCTGCCGAAGAAGAAGGTCAACTGTCTAGATCCGAAGAATGCGCCCCTCCCTTTGCATGGAAAAGTGCGCCCTCCTCCAACTGCCGAAAACTCGTACGGAATCAAATCTGAGCTCTAATCATCACAGTCCTTCCTCATACACTGAGGAAGAGATACTCTGAAAGTCTCAGCTGCTCAACCAGTCAACCGAATGCAGAACGAGCCTCTCTCCTCAAGAAGTGCGCCCCTCCTCCTCTGAAAGTCGCCCTCCTCCAATCTCTGAAGAAATCACACTGATGAACTCTCTCTATCCACAGTAACTGGGAACCAAGTGCCTCTGATCAAGTGAGGCCTGATCCAACTCAAATCCCCTCACTCTCCCTCCTGCAGAAGCTCCTCTCTCTCTCAGAAAGTCGCCCTCTGCATGCACAATGTGCCCTCCTCACTCTGACTGATCTCCCTCTGATAAACCTACTGAGTAACCTTTATGGGTGACCTCCTGCCTCCTTATATCATCTCACTGATCAATTAGGTTTAACAAAAACCTAATATCAATGCATGCAAAAAGTCACTTTTGCATGCATTTTTAATTAATAGTTGTACATGCAAAACTCATGCATGCATGAGGCAAAACACCCTGGATTCATGCCACTGAGTAGAGTGCATCTCACCCTCTACTCAATCTCGATGTCTATACTGCTGATGTACCTCCATGCAAGGCATCTGAATCATGAAGGACATCCCGAGATACCACTATCTCTAACAACAAGTACTTGTAATAAAATGTCGCTAGCATGATGAATAATGTAACAGACTTGGCTTCCTTGGACTTAGATATCAATCCGAGTATTCCAAGGTGTTTTTTCCTTGTTAATTATACTTTGCTTTTTAGTGAGGTATCCGAGTTTTTCACCCACTCCTCCAAAGCTGGAATGCTTGTCTTGGTGGCTAGGCCTTATGAGATTATTAAAGGCTATGTGTCAATGTATATTACCATGCTAGGCATTATTTTGGAGTCTTATGAACATGTACTAGGTCCCCCTAAGTTTATTTTTGTTTTCCGCAAATAAAAAAATTTCCCGTAAAACGAAGAATTATTAATGATTTTAATGTAAAAATAAAAAAAGTCATAAAAAAGTGGTTAGGGTGAAGAATTTTCCATGGGGGTGCTTGTTTTCTAACTCAGAATACCCACTTAACCCCTAGACCCACTTTTGAGAGAAAAAATTCAATTATTTCTCATTAAAATTGAAATTCTATCAAAAAAGGGCAAAAAGACAAAATTGACATTCATAATTTCATGGGAACTTGTCGAGAGTTTGTCTCCAGTGATTGAGAGTTCATTGGCTAGTGATTGCGAGTTAACTCGAGCCTTGATTTGGTTGTTGAGTTCATCTCTAGAAGTGGGCGAGTTATCTCGAGAGGAAAGGCGCATCATAAAGGAGGGCGCGCATGCCTATGTAGTGATGTGGCATCAATCAAAGGAGCGCGCATCCACCAAAGCTCAGTTAACTCCAATGAGGCCTAGTATACCTTATTCAACTCTAAATCATCTCAGTCAAGCTTCTAGTTAACCAAGTGCGCCCCTCTTGTGAATTGCACCCCCCCCCCTCTTGATTTTTCTATTTAAGTGAGCAAGTTCTTCACTGTTCACCATCAGAAGGTGGAACCTCTGCTCCTATTTCATTGTAATATCTTTTGAAGTTTGGCATTAATAAGAAAGGATTTGGATGCTACTCTGTGTGATTGCATGATGTGTGGATGTCTAAGGCTCTTTGAACCATTGAGGTAACCGATATTGTTTTACAATTTTGTTTATTGTTGGAATTGCATCGACCTTTGAAGGGAATTTTCATTCTAGTAGGGTAAGAACTAAGAAATAGTATTTAATGTTTACTTCTTATTGTGAGATATATATAATGCTTTGAAAAATTTGTAATTTCTTGTTTGAATGCACATTTTTCTTAGTCTTTTATATGGTTAACTTCAGTACCTTTTAATTCTCTTTTGCAAATTGTTGTGAGACACTTATAGGTTATCTAAGTTGGAGGGAGAGACAAGAATGTTAGAATTGTCTCTTCTCAAGAAAATCTAGAAAGAAGCTTAGTCCCTCTCAATCCCACTGCAAAGAAGACTCTATCCACCCGACTTTTCTTGCCAAAACCTTG
Organism: Larix kaempferi; assembly: GCA_027924585.1. Lineage (NCBI taxonomy): Eukaryota > Viridiplantae > Streptophyta > Pinopsida > Pinales > Pinaceae > Larix > Larix kaempferi. Next base: position 13,718,459 of record BSBM01000050.1, on the reverse strand, counting down.
GTTCTTCGTTTTTGTTTCAATCTTCCAATTCTTTTCTTGGTTACCGGTTCTATTTTCCTTTTAGATCTATATTCGAAAGTTAAAGCAAAAGTAGATCTAAATTCAAGTGCTAGATGTTATTGTGCTTTAAAAGCTTATTTTAAATCTAGTACAAGTAATCACTTTTCCTTATGCAAGTTTATTCTGAAAATCTAAAAAGGCTTAGAGAAAAGTAGTTTGTTTAAGATTTACAAGTTTATCTAGCAATTAGTGCATTGGATTTACTTGTCATCTCTTGAGGAAAGCAAAGATCCTAAGGGATTAGCTTTTTAGCTCTTCCCCTTGGTTAATTTATGCTCTTTTTCAATCTTTTTTACTTATAATTTTTTGGTAAATTTTGTAGGCTTGCCCAAAACACTCAAGTGTTTTTGGGGGTTTTTACTAATCTTTAGCTTGCTGGTTGTCAAAATCTAATGAGGCACTCTAGCCAATTTTTTGGAATCTGAAACATTCAAGACATTCCAGACACCTTCCTATACCTTTTGCTATCTTTCTGAACCATTGTAAGCCGTCTGGATCCTCAATTATAAAGGACCAACGACATTCCCAAAAAAGAGAAGTGATTGTAACAAAAATAATAAAAAGAGCAAGCGGGCTACCCAGCGCTTGCATCCCATCCCCCCTGGGGGGATTTGTGTGGTCTCCAATCGTGGCATGATTTTTTTATTTTTCATCTTTAGTTTAGTTTTTCTTGATTAACAGTAGATCAAACCACTCTTTCACACACACACCTTCACTTAGTTTACTTAATTCATTTTTGTGAGTTTTTTTTGTAACTTTTAGAATAAATCCCCACGCTTTCCCGAAGTCCTGTACCAGTCGAAAGGGCTTTCCCAAGTAAGTGGTGCGTGGAAAAGAAATTCGTGGTTTAGTTAGTTAAGCAACTCATTTAAAATTAATAAAAATAACCAAGGCTCTTTTCCCCATATGCTCTGGACCTATGCGGCTTGTTCGACCAATTGGTCAAACCAGAAAGGGATTAGAGTGACTAGTTTAATAGGACAACCCGCTTAAGAGTTATCCTTAAGAATTCGAGAGATCACAGTAGAGATTGCTAAAGAGTCAGGAGGCTTCCCAAAGTAGAATGAATGTCTCGCCTTGTTGGATGCTTGGCATAGCTACTTCTTCACTCAATTCAAGGGGATAGGTTCTTGGTGGGCCACAACAAGAATAAACCCACTAATTACCATCACCCTAATAATAAAATTTACCAAGAACACTTGCACAACATTGTCTTTGTATTAGCATTTAATTTGGCACTGGTCTTACTTTTGAATATCTTTTGATGTTGAATGTCAATGCTTTAATGATGATGATGGATTATGAATGCTGTAAAGATTAAGGTTGTGTTGTTATTATGTTTTTCTAACTCCTAGATCTTTTACCTTTTCTTTGTAGAGTAAAATCCCTATAAAAAGAATCTGAGGATTAAGGTTGTGTTGGGCTTCGCTAAGAGTAAGCCTGGACAGAGGAGTCGATTTTTCAGGTGACAACACTTGACTTTGACTTGCCCCCAAGGACACACCCAGTGGCCTGAAGATTTCTTCCACATGAACTGAGGTGTGTATTAGGCAACAACAGGGTCAAAGGAGAAGTATCTCATACACAACACCCATTTGTGAGACACATTCCCTATTATCTACACTAGTGGTAAAGATCACAGAGGTTTCCTCTATCCCTTATCTTGAGTCAATCAATCAACTTTGACCAATCCTCACTTGACTACCTATTTGGACTATCCATCCACTTCACCCAAAGGAGAAATAATCTTTCTAAGGATTGGTTCACCAATGACAAAGTTGGTGAATTTTCCTATACGTTACATTAATTTTTATTGCAGATTTCAGTTTACTTCGTCATTACAGTGCAGAAATGTGCTAACACAACCAAGGATGGCTAGGGCTTGAGAGACAATTCCTACAATATCCAAGAAAGGCCAGATTTATCAAAGGATCTACAAGGGAATAACCTAAGTGGTATCTTCAACACTATATTCATCAAGCATGGAATACTAGGGCATACAATCAAGAGCAAAAAATACACCACCTATTAAACCGTAAACCAAATAAATTTAACATTGCAAAGTAAAGAGCTCACTCGCAAAATCATCCCAAGCAAGAAACCATTACTGATCCAAAAAATACACCATAGCATTAGCAAGGTTTCCTCATCATGGCGCTAGCATCAATCATCCATAAGCACCAAGAGATATTTCACTAAGTCTTAGTGGGATTTCTTCGCCAATCCAAACAACTCAAAATACTCCATTAAACCCTAAGAAACTCTAACAAGATCCAAACAATGGGGTGGAAAAATCACAAGTACAACACCCAAGATACACAAGGTCCAAGAAGGAGGGCACCTCCATCAAATGAGGAAAGACAACAAGTAGATGTCCCAAACATAGCCTCCAAAGGCTCTCCAAAAGGTAGCACCCCAAGGAAAAGGACTAAGAAGGTGGAACGCTTCCTTATTAAGGTGAATGCCCTCCATGAAAAGGCTCCAAAAGGCGCACACAATAAGAATACGGTGCAACTCTTTAAACGGTAATCCTTGAATTTGCTAATTTCTCCAATATTTATCGGATTTTCTATTTTAACCACTTTTCAAAAATCCCATGGCCACTCTGCATCTAATGGCATTGAGATGGCACAATTCTGGGCACTCTATCAAAATATAACTGCTCTCGAAGCTAGGATGCCCTTCCAAAAACGTCCCATCAAAATTGGCCTCAATGAGTTTGTAAACAACCCTCCAACGGGAGAGTGCTCATCAAGGGAAAACCAATGAATGTAAAACAAGTCAACAAGTGCAAGAAGTTGCTTCCATACATAAAGGGGTCAAACCCTCACCAACAAACAAATCCATAATAGCTCATCAAAGAAGGGAACAACCTCAACAAATGTGTAATAAATAATGTTCACACAGCAACCGCCAGCCTCCATGCCAACTCATCAATCCATGAACCAAGGAGAACATTAACCCATGATAGAAGCATCAAAATCAAGAAGAATATGCCCACAATAGACAACCATCACCATGAACAAGGGAACGACCCTCTCTACAAGCCAATAATATGCCTCCATACATGCCAATGGAGAGAAACAAGGAGGGCACTCAACCAAAGATGATACCCAAAATTGATATGATGCCATCTATGTGCCAATGATCAAGAAGGTTCCACAAGAAAAGAGCTTGACAAGCATCAATACTAGGCCATCCAATTCTCCGTCAACATGTAACCCCCTGCTAAAAATGTGTTAAAAATCACATGTCAACACCCATGCAAAATGGCAGGTAACAAGCACGTTGCATGGTTGTTTCTTTAGATGGTGTTATGGTTAGAGCAGTTGGTACATGTGAGAAACACACAACACTAAGAGGGGGGGGTGAATTGGTGTTGTAAGCTCTTAATTAAATTCCAAATTCAAAAACAATATATTGATTCAGTAATCTTTACTCAGAAAAATATAACCATTAAAATAACATCAACAATGAATTTGCTTCACTTTGTATAAATATATAATTCATACATGAAAAGTCTGTGCTGCAACACAGAGTACATACACCAGCTACAACTGGTCATTCAGAGGCTCCAACCTCAATTAATAACTCATCTTCAGCTTCAACTCAGATGTTTTAGTCAGGCTGCAACCTGAATGTGGAGAAAAGATTGTCCCCTAGCACCACCCTTCCTCCCAATCAGGGATTGAACTTAATCAATCCAATTCACAGAGATTTACAAAGCTGGAAGTTAAACTTAACTGATCTTGTACAGGCTGCACCAAGAATTCATTCTTCTCTGTTCATATATCAACATCTCCAGCATGATCTCACCAATCTGTAGCCCCCAAAATATGTATCTTTTACTGATCCATGCTGCTGTACTCCTCCTGCCTGAAGCCCAAAATCAAAGTTCCTGAACCATGCAAATTTTCTCTTCTACTGTCCCACGAAATCTCCACTCAAGTCCTCCTCTATTTATATGTTTTTTTTGTCAATCATCTAGGGAGGCCGACTTGTTCAATCCACAATAATTAACAGTTTTAATCCATAAAATTGATGTTCATTTTATTTTCTGGAAGTCGACTTGTACAACAAATAATCAAATGATTTTTATTATTTTTGCCTCCACGTTTTCTTCAACAAATGTATATTTATTTGTTTTTGTTTTAATGCATAGAGGTCTTCACACCCACACACCACCATTTTCTTTTGCTTTCAGCATGCCCGCACGAGTTTGTAAGGGCTGTCTTTCACGGCCTCAAGGAGGATGCCCGCATTCTTCTTTCATATGCCCGCTGCAGCTTGGTTTATGCCCGCACTTGTCACTTCCTTCCCATCTTGAGATGCCCGCAGAGAGGGTTTTGGGATGCCCGCATTTGTCCTCACATACATGCCCGCAGTAACTTCCAGGATGCCCGCACTGGTGTCATTGGAGTGCCCTTCAACCATATGCTCGCGTGGGTATGCTTTGAATGCTCGTACTGCCACCTTGTCCCCATCATCAAGGATGCTCGCGGAATGCCTCTAGTGCATTTTAAACATGCTTGCAGCACACTTCAGTGTCCACTTGTCTTTTGTCCTTATGCCCATATATGCCTCATGAAGCATGCCCGCAAGCTCACACTTGCTTGGCATTGCCATCACTTTCAGCCATTTACACCTTGCTTGTCAACTTTCATATCTTGCCTATTGTTTTTATGCCAAGTCATATTTCATTCATTGTCCTTGTCCATGAGCCATGTCATCATACTTGTCTTATGTCTTGCCATCTTTGCCATTTGTCCTTTGTCCACCTCATTATCTAGGGTATTAGGGCCATCTCCAAATGACCACAGAATGGGTCATTTGGTTCTTCTTACCACTTGCTTGCTTGTCAATGCATGTCATCCAATGTTCAATCCATCCACACACTTCACCTTTGTCATTAAGGTTGTCATCAATGACAATCCTATTCATCAACATGTATATTCCTTCAGATTGCTACAGGTTGCTTATGGGGGATTTTGCATGATACATGTGATGACGATACAAATGTTCTTAGAATTTCCTTCAAAGATGATTCTCTTGACATGATGTTATTTCGCATGTGGATGGTACACTTGTATACTTTGTTTCACATATTGATAATGTGCCTAACTTTAACGATCACTTTATATGAATTCAACATGGTTTGGAGGAATCTTCCTTGGTTTTCTATGATTGGGGCTATCTAGCTTGAACGCCCTAGCACTTATGGGTCTATTTCATATACATTTTCTATTATCAAATCATATCTTGTGATCATATGTGAACACTTAGCCTATGCACACATTTGGATGGTGATTGTTGTGAATTAATTATGGTTTTGACCTCTTTTTACTTCATGTTTGGCTTGACTATGGAATGCCCTAGCTTAACGCGTCACTTTCCACACCTATATGTTATGATTGTGAGGTTAAAGGCCTAAATAAGCAGAATGCTCAGTTTGATTGCACACATATTGAAGCGTATGGCTTTATTTAGTCGATTTGTGGGGTCAGCCCCCTTATTTTTTATGATGGCCTCTCTATCTTGCATGTGTCACTAGGATGGTGAGGTTTGATCCATTACTATGGGGATAAGATAGTTGGCACTTCTTTTGAGGAATGGTTATACCTTGGATACCTCACATTAACCATTTATCACCTATTTGATGGGATGACCCCCTAGAAATGCCCACATGTGCAATGCGTGGGAGTCTTCTCTTGGTTTTATCATAGTTTCTCTATCCCTAAGCTGCAGGGAATCGCTCTACCCCCTCCGCTTCGCTCCAAATTCGCGATCTTGGAGGAATCGATCCCGAAATCATGATTCCTCATCGATTCCTCCCGAGATCGATTTCCCAATTCGCAATTCCTTTGAGAAAAAAACGATCCCTAGAATTTTAGGAATCGATCCGGAATCGACGCTTCCAAATCGATTCCTGAGCGATCCTGGGCAAAAAAAATCACTCCCGAAAACGGTTCCTGAGCGATTCCGCGGGCTTGGAGAACTTGAGCCCGATTTTTCTCATTTTTGCATTTTTTTTTTGTTTTTTAGGGATTGGCTAGGGTTAATTTGGGCAAATAAAGTCTATTAGACTCCATTTGGACTCATTCTATTCCTCGTTTTATTGATTTCACTTCTCTTGCTAGGGCTTTGAGTGGGTTTCCTAGTTGTTTGAGAGCAAATTTGTGGGAGCTTGGATGGGAGATTGAAGGGGAGATTGAAGGCTTCTATTTGTGAGAGCTTGGAAGGGAGATTAAAGGCTTCCATAAAGACATTCAACCACCATTGAAGAGCTAAAGAGGTAGGCTCTAAAAACCCAATCTTTGTTTGTTTTTGAAAAAATATTTCACTATGTTAAAAAATTTAAACCTTGCAATGCTCTCTTCTCCTACTCTTTCCAATTTCTTCTTCTCCATCATTCTATTGCAGGAAACAAGTGACTCTCATCTTGAATCAAGAAACATGATGGGTATGTGGTTTTGGCTTTTGGTTCCACTTCTTCTCATTATGATGGTGTTGGGAAGCAAATGTGGTCGTAGTGATGAGGGGGGAGAGGTAGAGAGTGACAAATACCATGGAGAAGAGGAGGAAGGGGAAGAGGGTGATGATCATGAGAATGAGAGTGATCAAGGGAAAAAACAAAAAGACACAACACCTTTGTGGAAGTATGTGACAAGGATTGGGGGAGGGAAAGGGGGTGGAACCACAAAGTTTATATGCCCCCATTGTAATAAAACTTACACAAGTTCATATACTCGGGTGAGAGCATTTGTGTGGGATTATGCCATGCGATCAAGGTAAGGCTACTGGAGTCAAAACATGTGACAAAGTGCCAGCTAAAGAGAGAAACAAATACAAGATGGAAGAAGAGGCCGCTCAAAAAAATTCCAAGAGATCAAGGGTTGAATCTGAATCCTCATAGAGAATGTTTCGTAGTGGAACTGGAACTGGATCATCATCGGCTCGATCGGGACCCTCATCTCCCCATGGAATCTTGCCTATGCGAAGAACATTATCGGATTTCCTTGACCAAGGTTGTAGAGATGATGTGGATTCAAAAGTTTATAGGTTTCTCTATGCATGTGTTGTGCCATTGAATGTTCTTCGCTCACCCTATTGGCATGAAATGGTACAAGCCATCAATGGTGCCCCTCAAGAATACAGAATCCCTGGGTATGACAAAGCTAGAACCATGGGACTTGACAGGGAAAGAGCCAAAATCAATGGTGCTCTTGGAAAGTTTACAAATGATTGGTCCAACTATCGGGTATCCATTGTATCTGATGGGTGGAGAAATGTTAAAGGCAAGCCATTGATAAATATTCTTGGCATTTCTGCTAGCGGTGCAATCTTCCTTTCATCCCATGACTACTCAGATCGCTACAAGAATGGTATTAATATTGCACAACCTTTACTTAAAACCATTCAGGAGATTGGGCCATACAATGTCATTCAAGTCATCACTGATAACGCTGCTAATTGTAAGGTAGCAGGAGCAATCATTGAGGATAAGTATCCCAACATATTTTGGTCATGGTTTTTGGTTCACACATTGAACCTTTTGATGCATGATATTGTTAAGATGAAGGACCCTAATTACCGATGGATTGGTGCCCTGGACAAGAGAGGTAAGAAAATGATCAAATTTATTACCAATCATAGCATGTCCCACCACATTTTTCGCAATCACTCTAGGTTGGAGCTATTGAAGATAGCAAAGACTAGATTTGCTAGCTACTACCTTGCCTTCAAGAGGCTTTTGAAGGTAAGAGAGGCATTGGCTAGTATGGTTTGAAGTGATTCATGGCAGGAATTGAAAGACAAAGTTGCAAGGGTAGCTGATAGACATGACTTTTAGGAGGTGGAGGACACCGTTCTTGATGGTCAGTTCTAGGTACAGGTTAGGTATATTATGTAGTTCACCAAGCCTGTTTATAGTATGATTTGTTTTGCAGATACAGATCAACCGGTGATTGGGGAGGTATATGAGTAGATGGATAGCATGCTTCGTCAAATCAAAGACATTGTTAAGCAAAGCCATGCAATCTTGTATGACCATATTCATAAACATGTCGTCAAAAGGTGGGATAATCTGAATGTTCCACTCCATGCCCTTGCATATGTCCTTACCCCAAAATATTATTCTCCAACTTGGTTGGTCCAACCTGCACCTGGGGGTGGAGTTAAGAAAAAACCACACACAGATCCAGAGGTGCAAAATGGGTATATGCTTGCATTAGACAAGTAGGTCCCTGATGAGGAGTGTGCTCAAGTACAGAGTGAATTGAGCCAATACATCAATGAACATGGAGTCTTTGGTACCCTACATGCAACCAAAGATCAAGATAGGTTGAATCCTATCCGCTAGTGGAACATGTATGGCTCCAGTACCACATATTTGCATAAATTGGTGGTGAGGGTGTTGTTATCGCCAAACTTATAGGTGCCCCTAGAGATGGATCCAAGATGGATGCCAAAAGGAACGGGCAACCAAAGAGGTGCAACCAAGATAGCCTCGACTCCCAATGGATGGTTGTCACGCCAATCGAGGCAATCTTCACTTTATGTCATCTAGCCCAAGACAACAAAGGGGGAGTCTCCCCCGACAGGAGAGATTAGACCAAGACACCAAATCAAATCAAATGATGATTAAGTACGTAAGGTGTATGGTAAACTCTAGATCTATGAATGAAGTCAGAAGGTAAGTAATAGGTTGGATCAAGGGGTTTAGACAATGTAGATTTGGTCCAACATGTTTATGCAAGTGACTTATGAGGTTTAGAATAAGATCCAGAATCAGGGTACTAGTCAATTGTGAGAAAATCCACTGCCTTGGGATCATGTCCAATGCAGGGTAGTTAAGGACTAAATTGGGACTAACCAGTACCAAAAGTGAGCTTGATTGATTGATATGACAATGTCAAGGGGTTCAAGTAGCCAAAACAAGGATCACACCACAAGCCAACCCAACAATCCAGGAAAGTCGAATGGGCTTGGAGAAAGATCAGTGCCTTGGGAAATGGGCCAAATGGAGTCGGATGTCCACCAAATTGTAGATCAGGAATGTTGAGGTGTTGAGGTAGGTGGATCTTGAAAATTAGGACTATCCAATGGCTAGATCTCAGTAGATCACAAAGTGACCCAAGTGGGGCTAAACCCTCAAAATGAGGAATGGGGCCCACAAGGTGAAAATCACTGAAGTGACAAACTAGGGGTAGGTTATTGAATGTGTAGATGAAGGATCAAGTGGGATCTCACCTACCCAGGTGCTAGATCCTAGCAAAATAACCTCTCCCAGGAAGTGCGACCTCCCTTGGAGAAGCTTCTTTGCCTTGGAAAATGGGTCAAATGATGGCCAATCCACACCAAACTATAGATCCGAATCCTTGTGGATGCTATAGAGGTGGGTTTTAAATTTTATACCCAAAAGCCAAGTGGATCTTTCTAGATCTGAGAAAATGTAAAATGAGGGTTTTGAAATTATGAGGTTTTGAAGCATTTAGACAAATTGATAGATCATGGAAAGAGAAATTACCTTGAGATCATACCTGAGTGATGGAATGAGATGCATTGTTGTTGAGGAAGACTCTCGCAGAGATCAAATGAGAAATTGTTGAATTTGCTTGCCAAAATAAGGCCCTAGCCCACAAGTATGACCTCCTCTACCTGTGAAACCAAGGAAAGTCGATTCAATCAGTCAGATCAAGTATGGAGGAAATACAAGCGAAATCCAATGATAACATGAAATAGAAGGTCGTTGGACAGTAATACTCCATTTTACCAACGAACAAACCCAAGGAAGAAGTAGGGAGGGTGTTCCCCTACCAATACGTCCTCCTCAAATGAATTCGGCCTCCACCTGTAGATGCAAAAACGTGGTTCAAAAATATAGCAAGACAAAATCTCCAAGAACCCAGTGCAAAGAAAGAATCAACGAACGAACTCCAAAAGCATTCACCACAACACAACAGATAGATGCAATAATAATTCTCTATTCCAATAATCCAAAGCCAAAAGTCCCCTTTACAATGAGAAGCTCTCTCCTTTAAATAGAATGGAGAGAGGCCACAATCCTAACCACTTTTTGAATGAGTGGCTAAGATTAAAAGATCAAAAGATCGAATCAATGGTTGAGATGAGCTCAACAATACAATACATGGATCACTAATAAAATATAACAATAAGTGGACAAACTCACCCTAGGAGAGGGGATCCCACCAAATCATAATGATAAAACATAAGAAATAGCACATGGTGGGTCCAAGGGGTAATTTCTAACACCCATGGTCAATCCCCATGGCACAATATCCAAGAATAAAAGATCTAGACACAAAATCGTGCCTCTCTGGAAAAATCGTGAGCCTTAGGAGGCTCCAAAAATCATCAAAAAGTGCCATAAGTGATGGATGTGGGTCCCGATGAAGCTAAAACTGCTGGAGAAGGTGTGGAAGACATCCCACTCATCATCACTGATCATCCCATGCCATAACCTTGCCTCAGTAGCCCAAATGGAATTCCTTTGTAGCCATTTTTAGCATTTCTGGACTGCCTTGGGAAGTGTGAAACTGCCCAAACTGCCACTTGGAGTGCCTGGCTCCAAAAATAAAAATCACTAGACTGTTTGGGAGGGGGGTAATATGGTAATAACAAGTGGTTGGACCACCCCCTCCAAAAATAGCGCTCTAGGTGAACCAATCATATCTCTGCTCTGCTCTGACAGGGCCTCCAATAAGCCAAAACTGGACTAGGATAGCCAACTGAGGCTAAAAATCACCGTAACTTCCCGGAACTGAAAACAGACTGTCTCATTGGACTCAAAAGGTCCAAATCCATCTAAACTATGTACTCATACACCATATAGTCCTCTGCATGGTCCAAAATAAATACTCATCATATCCGGCAGACCAAATAATAATAATCTGTAAAAGTGCCTAAAAGCACAAATCATCATCATAAGCCTAAAACCACTGCATAAGTCCACTATGGTGACCTGTACCAGACAATATATCATCTATCTGTAACATCTAAGGTCTGCCATCTCATGTCCTGTGGTTGACTTTTGGTCAAATTGGGTTTGGCCAAGTCAACATAACCAAAATATGACTCAAACTGTCATCAAGCTGCTGTAAGGTGTCAAAGGTTAAAACATGCTTTACAATCCATTCACATAGCAATTATAACAAATAGCAATCATTACTGGTGATCTAAATCCTAATATAATAGGTCATTCATTATTATTTATTACTCAGACAAGACTTTCAAGGTCATACTCACTTCATAGTTGTGATCAATTTGCTAGTGAAGGGTGAAGGCTAAGAATAACATGGCTAGGTCAAGGGATGACTTACTGACTTAACACTGTGACACTTTGGAAATGGATAAGGGAATACACACCCTAGCATATAGTGGACAAGCAATAACAGGTGTCTCACAAATTGGTAAGTTGTCAAAGAGTGTTTATTCACCTTCACAGATGCACACAATCCATAATACAAATAAGGCCAGCAATCTTTTTGATATAGAGTTTAAGTTCCATTGCTTGTTGGGCCTAGAGCTTCCATAGCCTTTGATCTATGCGTGTTTACAAACACATTGCATAGTTTTACATTTCATGAGGCTTCTTGCTACAGGTGTGTTTTTAAGGCACTTGTTTACCTGAGCACTTCTAGGTGTCACAGACAGCTTGCTTACCTAGGTATTTACATTTCACAAAAGATATAATGTTAAAATATTAACCAGGAAAATGATTGGAGAGAAATGCATACAAAGGGTTTGCATGCATGCATGCAAAAGTGGGTTTTGCATGCAGCCATTTTAGGGTTTTGGTGAACCTAAATTGATGGTGAGATGTTATAAGGAAGACAGGAGGTGATTGTCTTCATCAATGTGATCATTGATCTGAGATAGATCAAGAGAGAGGAGGACGAATTCATATGTGAAGGAGGGCACATTATTCAAGGAGGCAGAAGCTCGTACCGCATCCGGTAGAGCATTTGAGTGTCTGTAACTTACAGAGTATCTTCGTCTCAGAGATTGAGGAAGATCAGTGATGATCAGAGCTCATATCTGCTGAGATCTGATTCAGTACGAGTCTTTCATTGTTGGACAGAGCGTGCACTTGTGCATGCAAGAAGAGGACGTTCTCAGTCACCGAGCAGTCTTCAGAGTGAGCAGAGCAAAGCTGAGGATAGAGACAGATAGATCAGGCAGAGGCAGATACAGGGACATCCAAATCCAGTTTCCATTTTTAGGGCTTATCTCTTCCGTGCATGCATCAGTTGGATGCATGCAAATCTTGAGTTGGCCAGAAAAGATTACTAAGGTAACCCTGTATTGTACTAGTCTCTTTTCCTATATGCTTTGGGCTCGAGAATGAAGATAGCCCCATAGTTTGTTGGTTTCTCCCGAAAGGGGTCCAGGGTACATTTGATGTTTATGTATGCTTGCATTTATATTGTTAAGTTGGTAAATGCAGATCTAGTTGTTTGAGTTCATGTTAATGTTGTATTGATATCGAGACTCATCCCACTTGAGATCTCAGGGCGATACAGAAGGAGTATTGATCTCTGGATCAAATATTTACATGGTATCAGAGCCCTAGTAAGGGTCAGGGAGTGCTTTCATACATAGATCTAAAGCTGTAGCTTCAAATCTACATCATGGGGGAAGAGCAAATTGTTTGCACCCTTGCTCCGCTACAGATATTGGTGAGTGTACGACAGACAGGATTGACAGGGAGATGGCTCTTAACTCCTGTCAATCATTGATGGCCTCCACTTCTAGTGTATGGTACATAGACAATGGAGCTTCGAGTCATATGACAGGTGTTTGCGGATATTTTTATGACTTAGCAGAGGATGGGATAGATCTTGAGATTGTCCTGGGAGACAATTCCACGATCAAGGCTATAGGACGAGGAACTGTGTCCTTCCAGAAAGACTTTGGGGAACAAATGACAGTTCGTGATGTCCTATATGTTCCAAGTCTTAAAAAAAATTTGATCTTCGTTTCCACGATTGAAGATCAAGGGCTATGGGTGATGTTCAGAGATGGAAATGTACTAGTTCATCCCAAGGGATCCAATGCTGCCTCAACTGAGAGGATTGGAGTCCGCAGTGGGAAACTATACAAGCTGAGTTTCCAACTACATCATGCCCTAAGTCATAGTAGTCGAGATGAGGGATGTGATCCCTGTGAGCTTTGGCACAGAAGGATGGCTCATCTGCACCATCCGGCTCTAAAAATTCTAAGGGAGATTGTGACAGGAGTACCTGAGTTCAACACTGAGCACACTGATGTGTGTAAGGGGTGTGCTCTCGGAAAGTACGTCAAGACAGCATTTCCCAAGAGCGACACTAGAGCTACGGGAACTCTTGATTTGATTCATTCTAACCTTTGTGGTCAGATGTCCACCACATCACTGAAAGGATACAAGTACTATGTGTCTTTCATTGATGACTATTCCAAGAAGACCTGGATCTACTTCCTGAAGAGCAAAGAGTCTAAGGAAGTTTTGCAGAAGTTTCAGGAGTTCAAGGCCCTTGTGGAAAAGTAGACAAAAAGGAAGATTAAGATCTTCAGATCAGACAATGGGGGAGAGTACACCTCCGCTGAGTTCAATAAGTTCTGCACTCAGGAAGGCATCAAGAGACAATTGACTGTTCCTTATACACCTCAAAAGAATGGGGTGGCTGAGAGGAAGAACAGGGCCATTATTGGAGCTACGAGATCCATGTTGCATGATCAGGGATTGCCATATTTCCTTTGGGCTGAAGCATGCAACACTGCAGCCTACATTCAGAACAGGAGCCCCATAAGGCTTTGGGGGACAGGACCCCTGAGGAAGCCTTCTCTGGGAAGAAACCTGAAGTTGGGCACTTCAGGATTTTTGGATGCCTCACCTATTCTCATGTTCCTTTAGAGAAAAGGACAAAGCTAGAAACCACTGCAGAAAGAGGAATTCTTGGGTACGATGAGACTTCAAAGGCCTACCGCATTTACATCCCTGCTATCAAAAAGACTGTTGTGAGACAGGATGTGAAGTTCGAGGAGGACCAGGCCTTTCGGAAGTCGTGTGAGTCAGAGAAGGGAAAACAGCAAGTTGCTACATCACCACTTGACACAGGACAAAGTACTGCTCAGCAGTCAACAGGGTCCCAAGTGTCCGGAGTGACAAATACACAGGATACGGTTTCCACAGGCACAGGAGCGGGGACTGGCACAGGATCTCAGGTTGGTGATCAACTAAGATCAGGATCCCAGATTACAGGTTCTCGAGCTACAGGATCAACAACTACTGGCACCTCTACTGGAGGTACTCACTCACATACAGGATATTGGGATGAGGATGAGGAGTTCTCATCTCAGAATGTCACTTCAGGAAAGAGGAAGCCTAAGTGGCTTCAAGACACCTTGAAGGATGCTCAGGCAGTAGGAACTCCCAAAAAAGATGTGAGAGAAAGCAAGGCTCCACGGAGATTCTGCAGCTACTTAGCACTAGTAAGCAGCATTAGTGAGTCAGAGCCTTCCTCATACGAACAAGCAGCAGAAAAGCAGGCTTGGAGAGATGCCATGTTGGAGGAGTATGCTTCCATCATGAAGAATGATGTCTGGGAAGTGGTACCCAGACCAAAGGGAAAATCAGTAGTCACCTCCAGATGGCTCTATAAGATTAAGTATGCAGCAGATGGCAGCATTGAGAAATACAAAGCCAGGTTTGTGGCTAGAGGGTTCTCACAGATAGAGGGAGCTGACTATGAGGAGACATTTGCTCCTGTGGCCAGGTATTCTTCCATCATGACTGTCATTTCTGTTGCAGCAGAGATGGGATGGAAGATTCATCAAATGGATGTCAAGACAGCCTTCCTAAATGGACTCATCGAGGAGGAAGTTTACATTGAGCATCCTGAGGGCTTTAAGGTACTTGAGAGAGAGTCTCATGTGTGCAGATTGAAGAAAGTTCTATATGGCTTGAAGTAGGCACCCAGAGCTTGGTATTCTAGAATAGATACCTATTTGCAGTAGCTAGGATTTCAAAAGAGTGAAGTAGATCCAAATCTCTACTTCATTGTGGTAAGAGGGGATCCTCTTATTCTTGTGCTTTATGTAGATGATCTGTTTATTACAGGAACAGGGAAACTCATCAATGATTGCAAGAAGGATCTTGCATCTGAGTTTGAAATGAAAGATATTGGGCTTATGCATTACTTCCTAGGGATGGAAGTCTGGCAGGAGGATGGGCATATCTTTCTCAGTCAGGGCAAGTATGCAATGGACATTCTGAAGAGATTTCAGATGAAGGATTGCAAGCCTATGACTACCCCTATGACAAACAACTAGAAGAAGTAAGTGGCTTCTGAGAGTAAGTTGGCCGATTCCATGAAGCATAGACAGCTCATTGGCTCCTTGATGTACTTCGTCAACACCAGACCAGATCTGAGCTTTGTAGTCAACACCTTAAAGTCAGTACATGGTTGAACCCAGAGATGTGCACTGGATAGCAGCAAAGCATGTTTTGAGATACATCAATGGAATTGTAGAGTATGGACTGAATTATGTGAGGCAGGGAGAAGTCCAACTTGTGGGGTTCGCAGATTCAGACTGGGCAGGGAATGCAGGTGACAGGAAAAGCACCTCCGGGTGTTGCTTCAGCTTAGGATCGGCAGTTGTGTCATGGTTCAGCAGGAAGCAGAAGTCTGTTGCATTGAGCTCTGCTGAGGCAGAATATATGGCAGCTAGCTTAGCCAGTTGTGAAGCCATCTAGCTTCGCAAGATGTTGGTGAGTCTATTTGATCAGCAGTTGGAGCCTACGGTGATTCACTGTGACAATCAGAGTTGTATCAAGCTCTCTGAGAATCTAGTGTTTCATGATCGATCCAAACACATTGAGATCAGATATCACGTTATTCGTGATCATGTTTAGAAGGGAGCAGTTGAGCTCCAGTACATTTCTACAGATGAGCAGGTTGCAGACATTCTGACGAAGTCCTTGATGAAGACTAAGTTTGAGTATTTCAGGGAGAAGATGGGAGTGGTATAGAATCCTTTCCTGGTTAAGAGGGAGTGTTAAAATATTAACCAGGAAAATGATTGGAGAGAAATGCATGCAAAGGGTTTACATGCATGCATGCAAAAGTGAGTTTTGCATGCAGCCATTTTAGGTTTTTGGTAAACCTAACTTGATGGTGAGATGTTATAAGGAAGACAGGAGGTGATTGTCTTCATCAATGTGATCATTGATCTGAGATAGATCAAGAGAGAGGAGGACAACTTCACATGTGAAAGAGGGCGCATTCTTCAAGGAGGGAGAAGCTCGTACTGCATCTGGTAGAGCATTTGAGTGTCTGTAACTTACAAAGTATCTTCGTCTCAGAGATTGAGGAAGATCAGTGATGATCAAAGCTCAGATCTGCTGAGATCTAATTTAGTACGAGTCTTTCATTGTTGGAGGGAGGGTGCACTTGTGCACGCAAGAAGAGGACGTTCTCAGTCACCGGGAAGTCTTCAGAGCGAGCAAAGCAAAGCTGAGGATAGAGACAGATAGATCAGGCAGAGGCGGATACAGGGACATCCAGATCCAGTTTTCCATTTTTATGGCTTATCTCTTCCGTGCATGCATCAGCTGGATACATGCAAATCTTGAGTTGGCCAGAAAAGATTACTGAGGTAACCCTGTATTGTACTAGTCTCTTTTCCTATATGCTCTGGGCTCGAGAATGAAGATAGCCCCATAGTTTGTTGGTTTCTCCCGAAAGGGTTCTAAGGTATATTTGGTGTTTATGTATGATTGCATTTATATTGTTAAGTTGGTAAATGCAGATCTAGTTGTTTGAGTTCATCTTAATGTTATATTGATATCGAGACTCATCCCACTTGAGATCTCTGGGCGATCCAGAAGGAGTAGTGATCTCTGGATCAAATATTTACATATAACATTTGATATTTCATAGCCATTTTCATTTGGCTTGCCTTTCATTCATGTGTGTTAAGAAACACATTGCATGAATGGGCTTTTCATACAAGATACAACATTTCATTTCCATACTTTGTATTCATGGCAGCACTAAAAGTTTCAGGTTTAGCCAACATCTTTAGTGACTAGGGGAACTAAGCCAACTCACCAAAGGTAAGTTTTGTCACCAACTCAGAGCCGAAACACAAATAAACAGGGAAGCTTATCCAATATAGAGGCTACAGTGGGGGAAGGTCCTCCATGCCACTAGTCAAGTAGTAAGTCAAGGTAATGAACAAACTGGGTAAGTCATGGATGGATGAAGATAGTGAATAATGAAACCGACACTAGCAAGCCACAGTATGGTAGGAATGATCACCTCTATTTTCCCTAGGGAGGGTTAAACCAATGAGTATAGGCCAAGAACTTCTAAGTCTGAGTAGGGACACATATGATATATATATAAGTACAACCAGGTCCACATATCTATATGATCGCCAGATCATGATACTAAATGCTAAGACATGCTAAGAAAATGGAAATAAAAGCAATATAACAACAACACCATAATTTACCTGCTGAGTCATATACCTGAAAGATCATCATCTGAACCATCATCTGTCCTCTGAAACTGCTGTTGTAACTCTGGGCACTACTGACTGCTCTGTACAAATGGCTAAATAGCTACATCGGTCATCTCTCTGAGTGTCCTGAGACTCAATCATGGCATGTGGAATAAAACTGTTGTCCACAATCTGATAGTGATCCATAATAGATGCTCATCTCAGCATCTCAATGCAAGGGAACTGGCTGAATAGTGTACTGGAATCATAAAAATAATGTATGGTAGCCCGGCTACTATATATGTGATAACAGTGCTTTCACAGGTTGTTAATAGTTCTTCTGCAGAGAGGTGTTGGAGCACCTACAACTTCATCCACAGCGTCAAGAGAAACAGTTTGAATGTAGAACGGGCAGAAAGCTTGGTTTATGTGTACTACAACTTGAGGTTGTTGTCCCATTATTGTGAGGCATCCAAGAATGATAGAACATTTTTGACTTGGGACAACAATCCAGAGGAGGCTAATGTGGAGGATGGGGCCATAGCATTAGAGAGCTTGGAGGCTGAACTATTGGGTGATCATGATGATCCAATTCATACTACAGGTACCCATACAGAAATGCCACCCTCAAGCAGCAGCAGCTTTCCAGATGAAGGAGTTTTGCCTTTAGCTTCACAACGTCCAACAGTCTGTGGGGGCCATTAATCTTCTTCTCATGTTCCACGATCACTTCCAGCAGCTCCTATTCCACCTAGACCACAAGAAAAGAAATTGGAAGTTTCTTGTGGCAAGCAAAAAGCTTAGTAGATACTAGATAGTATCATAGCACTTTGTATTTCATGTTTATTACGACCTATTTTGTAAACATTATGGCCTAGTTTGATGGCAAATATTATCTGTTGAAATTTGAAGGTTGATGTTGTTGATGATTGATGATTGATCATTTGATCATTTAATGACAATGTTATAAGTTATAGCTCCTAGATGATTGATGTTATATCAATGTGTACTAAATGGTTATATGAATATCTATGTTTTCATGTTTTCTATAGCTAATTTGGCATAATACATGTTTTTTTAATATATATGTATCAAAATATATTAAAATATATATTATATAAAAAACGCTCCCAAAATGGAAGCTTTTGAAAATTTCGCTTTTCGCTCTCACTCCGTGCTCCCAACAGCCTTGCTCTACCCTTCTCGATGGTGTGCCCACTTTGGAGGTTAGTCCATCTTGTAGAGGTTCTTGGCACATTTTTGGAGAAATTTGTTAGAAACTTGATTTCTCTTGAGTCTTTCTAGGAGCAAGTTGGAGGAGTTAACGAATTTTTGTGCTCACATAGGAGATTTGCCCCACATGTTGGTTGCGTTGTGCTTGGAGATGTATACATGTGGCATTGCCACTTTTATTTTATGCATTGTTGACACTGTCTTAGTCATTGTTTATGTTTTCCTAGGATAGATTTAGGGTTTTAGCCAAGAAAATAATACTTTATTGATGCAGATTTTGAGCCTAGAACATTATATAAGCAAGGTTCTTGCCATTGTAATGGTTGTCAGAAAATTGAGCACTTGAGTTCTTGGTTATTTTTGTATTGCAATTCTCTTGAGCTATTGGACACTTTTGGTGATACGCCCTTGAGGATGAGGAGGCCTTTTATATGATAAAGTTTTCTATTTCAAATTCTTCTTTGACAAATGGTTGTGGAGCAATAATAAGTGGTGACATCTTTCCACCGTTATATATTTGTCATTTGCTATGAATTATAACAATGTATGTATCTCTACATGCCATAAGGGAAGTGTCGAGGAAAGTTTGTGCATTCATAACGATGTCTTTGTATCTATCAAGTAATCCATCAGTGTCATCCTGCAAGTCTTTGTCATGTGTGATGAAAATCACAAGGTGAAACCTCATGCAATATGAGGGGTAACAAGTTGCAAAATATATATAAAGTGAGATGCAAGAGCAAAGGTCCCTTGCATAGAATTACCATGTGCCCACTCTCAACCCCCACCCCAACAAGTGCAAAAGGAAGGATTCATAGATATATATTACCAAATAAGTTATAACCCTCAAGGGATACACATTGTCGTGAAAAAATGTGTTACAAGAGACCTAGTCTAATTTGCATAATATAACCTTAGAAAATATGAAACTGAAAAACTTGAGTTTTAATAAGTTGATTATATGTTGAAATTGACAAGCAGAACAGTCACATCCACACTTGTAGTTGTTATTTGTTAGAACACAGGAGCACTAAACAAGCATTAATTCAATCACAATCAGATTCACACTTACCTGAAGCATGTAGTCAATCCGACCATCTGAGCTTCCGGTCAATTGTTCCATTATAGTTGAACCGTATGTCTTCACAGATCTGCTGTTTGTATCATCTTCTTTGACTATGAAAACAGTCACGAACTATTAGATAAATAGACTGACAAATTAGTTGTAGCCATCCATTTGTGATTTGAAAAAGTTTCAAGCAAAACATAGAAAAGATATGATCAAGTTTCTCATACCATCATTCTCATGACCTCCTTTGGTACCAAATGCATTGACCATGCGACTCTGATCCAAGCAATGATAATAGTTGCAGTATAATAGAGAAATCATGCGTGAAAGAAAATACAACATAGGGAATAGGGAGTGCTCACCCTTGCAGACTTTAGACGGTTCATGAAGGCCTTAGAACGAGCTGACATATCTTCAGTGAATTCCTATGATATAGTTTAGGAAGATAAAATATAAATTCGCATCTCAGGGAATTAATATAGATAATCCTATCAATGGCTCTTCTATTGCACATTCCATTATTGTTATACCTGCATCCCGATGTGCAATCTCTTTCCTCCCTTATGGTAAGGGATAAAAACAGGTCGATGAACATCTTCCTTACATACCAATGGCTCTAGCCTACATGAAATGCCACCCTAAAGTCACATAAATAGCTCTCATTCCAACTTTGAATTTGAAATATAGAAAAACAAAGCTGCATAAAAAATATTGTAGCGAGTAACAAAAAAGTAAAAGGAAAGCATAAAGAGTCAAGTATTCACAGTAGAGACTCGTCAATATCACTCTTAGGCTCTTAGCTACTCAAAATGTGATATGACAAATATCAAAGAAAAAATAGATACTTCACACATACCTGTATGCAACTGGATCATAAGGATGGAATATATTCAACATTTGTCGGCAATCTGGCATTTCCTCTGTTATACCTTCATCTTGCCAATAATCGTCCCCCTTGCCTAAAGAGCATGAGAACATTTAGCTATAAAGGAGGAAATATTATGAACCAACATAGAAACAGTTTCTAAACATACACAAAATTTCAGCAGCTCAGACTTCTAACAAAATGTTGTGTGCTTGAAGAATATGGAAAATAATTATGAATGTTGATAAATATTAAATATAGAATAATTAGAAAACATAGGAAAACTATACCCTAAAAGGCAAAGCATGCTAGCCATAAGAATAGAGGCTTTGCATCAAGAACGATTAGAGAGGAAAAAAAGCCCTAATAAATGCATATATCACATGTTGAAAGACAAGCCCTTAAAATTAATAGGTTCACACAAAGTCACCTGACACGGGGACACGGGACACGTAGGACACGAAAATACGAGAGTCCGACACGGACACGGTGACCCCCGAAATCAGGACACGTAGGATACGTTTTATATACATATATATTTTTTTTTAAAATATATTAAAATTTAAAAATATAGACATATAGATCCAAAAATATTTAGAAACTAGAATATTTACAAATATTCAATAGAAATTAGAATAAAAACACATTAATGATTACACATTTGTCATTCACAAATCACGATTCACAACACATTTGTCATTCACAAATCACAATGAGACACAGATGCATGTCGGAACCATATTTCTCATTAAGTCATCAAAATCAAAATGTATACATATATGTCGGAATGCCACTGGGCACTGGCAAATGCCAAATAGACTAATAGTAAATACAAAAAGGGGTGGATCAAGATGGGAGAATCCCATATGTCAGTAGTCCTCCTCCATGCCTGAATCAACATACTCATCACTGCCACTGCCACTGCCCTGATCCTCATCCTCCTCCCCCTCCTCCTCCTCTCTGCCCATCTAACGATCTGCATCTGCTGCTGTGGAGGATGACCCCTCTGTACGATCACTATCATCAAAAGTGACCGGCTCTAGCACTGGATCATTTAGATCCATGTTGGCTAATGCCAACTCAGTATTGCTGTCCAAACCCATATCATCAGGAAAGACATCCCACATCTTTGTCTTTCCCTTCACCCACTCCTCCCTCTTCCTGTAAATAAGACGAAGGTTGGAGTTCACATACACCATCGACTCTGCCCTGGACTGCTCAAGCCTGCTCTTCTTCTCACTGTACAAGTTCCCATATGTGCTCCAATTCCTCTCACAACAAGAGGATGATGTAACTTGAGAGATGACCCTGAAGGCTAACTTCTGTAGAATAGGGGATGTTGCCCCATGAGTTGCCCACCAAGCATAGGGTTTCTTACCCTCCCTATCTCTAAGCACATCATAGCCTACAAATCTCCCAGTGCCAGTGGAAAAATCTACAAAGCCATCCTCCACCTCCTCAAGCATGTCTCTATCCTGAAATAGCCGTCTAAGTGCTATCTTCCTCCCATTTGCAATCTCTGCATCCATGTGAGGAGGGACTCTGTGTGAGGCCCCCGATCCACCAGTGAGCCACTCCTGAGTGTAGAACTTGGGGTTCAAGGAGTGGGCCAAGCAATGCAAAGGTGTGCAATTCTTATCCTACCTGGAGATAAGAATATCCCGAATAATGGTCCATAAGTTCTCTGTCGATGTCCCATACTCGGGACACTCATTCTCCATGACAATGGACCTCATGGACTCAATCATGGAATCCCACCCCTCATAAACCTCTGCTAGGATGGGCTGGTCCGTGTCTGCATACCGCAACAAAGAAATGATTGGCTCCATGATCTTAATAGTAAGATCCACCGTGTCCCACCAACCATCATTTAACACCAAGTCCTTCACCTTTTGTGAAGCAGCCTGATCCGTCTTTCTCCAAAAAGCCCAAAACTCTGAAATCACCATGGACCCAAGAGCGGTTTTGACCTCCCTCAACCTCTTGAGCATGATGAATGAGGAAGCAAACCGAGTATCTGCAATCTTCAGCATTGAAAGCTGTGTGTACTGTTTGTAGATGGTGAGGGCATTTGTGTGGTTTTGTACAAAGTTACAGATATGGCGTGCATCCTCAATAAGGTTGTCAATCCATGCCACATCCGAAGCAATGGCTTTCAGTGCTAAATTCAAGGAATGGACAATGCAAGGTGTCCAAAAAACCTGTAAGAGCAATAAAAGCATGTATCAATGACTCTACAACACTAACATTGCAATGACCAAATTCAAACAATGAGCAAATTAGAAATGAAAGGTGTCCAAAATGAACATACCTGTGGATATTTAGCTTCCACAATCATGCCAGCAGCCTTGCAAACATGTGCATTGTCCGTGATGACTTGTACACACGACTCAACACCCACTTCTTCAATGGTTTTGATGAATAAATCACCCATAAATTGTGCATCCTTGTATTCGCCAAGAGCATCCACCGCTTTCAAGAACACCAGTCCATTTTGGGAAGATACCATGAAATTGATGAGTGGATGGCGTGCGGGATCCGTCCATCCATCATAAACAATACTCACACCGGATGAGGGCCATGTTGATCTAATTGGCTCAAGAATTTTATCTACCTCCTTCTTTGCTTTAACCAACAATGTGGTTCTAAGCTTCTCTGAACCAGGAGGCACATAACCATTTGGAGCTTGTTCCAAGATAGTTTTAACCGTCTCAAAATACAATGGTGACCGTGCAACATTGAATGAAATGAAGTTGAGGTAGAAGAAAAATGCAATAGTAAGGTCTACCTCTTCTCGCGCCTCTTTTTGGAAAATCCTATCCATTGGACCACCTGTAGATTGCCTCTTTCTTGTTTGATAAGTATCCCCACGCCCACGCCCATGCCCATGAATGCTAGGTGGAAATGGAGGCTTGGTGCTAGAGGACTTCCTCAAGAATGGAAGAGGATCATCCTCTTTTTTCTTGCTTGCTGCTGCCACCTTCCCTAAGCCAACATGATCCTCTCTTTCCATATCCCTCCTTTGGTGAACAGTCACCGCTTTGCATGAAGAAATTCCACAAGAAGGAAGGGCCAACAAATGGCCCTTAACCCGGAAATATGTGCTCATGAACTCATGCTTGCAAAAATTGCATCTCCAAGACACATTGCCTCCCCCACCAAGCTTTGCCCCGGGTCCATCTTTCCTTGTCACATACTTCCACAAAGGGTATTTTTTTTCTTGGGCTTGTTGTCTTGCTAAAACAGGGTTAAGTGGAGCCATAGAATGAGCTCCACTAGCAGCCGATGGAGCACTTGACGGAGGAGGAGAACCGCTTGTGCTTGGTGGAATAGGAGGGGAGGCCCTAGATGGTGCATTTCTCCCTCTCCCTTGCGCCCTACCTCCCGCCCTAGCTGATTTAGACATTCCTTTTCTTTTGTGATGGTTGAGCTTGCAATCCTCTCCACAAATCCACCGGAATGCACTTGGAATCGCTTGGAAACAATGGATAGCCTTCAAATCTCCTTCACCTGCACATACAACTCACTCTCAACCGAATGCTTCCTTGCAAATGACAAAAAGAAAGGCAAAATTCTGTTTTTAAGTGAACCCGGACGCCTTTTTCCACCAAAAACGTGTCCTGTTTTTCGGGTACGTGTCCAACAGTTGGGACACGTTGTAAATTCGTGTCCGATTCGTTTTTAGCACGTGTCCCGATTTCGGATTCGAAGTAAGGTCGAATCGGACACGAATTCATATCGAATCGTGTCCGATTCGACCGATTCGAGACACGGCTGGGGTTTCATATGAATCCGATTTCTGAGGGTTCACATATCCAAAAGCACTGTTGCACTGTTGTGTACCTGTAAAAAATATAGTTTGAAATTTTGAATGCCATGGGGTTCAGTTTGATTATAAAGATCCATTTCTGTGAATGTTGTTAATACATAAATGAAGTCAGTATGGATAGAGTATTACCCCTAGATTTGCAGGGGTGACTTGATGATCAGTTTTGTTTTTGATTCCATCAAAAACAGCTCACCAAAAGGAGATCTGTGAATTGTCAAAGATCATTTGTCAAAGATTGTCCCAGCATGCTCCAATTATTTTTGTGTCTTCATGTCATTGATGGATATGGTGTCAAATGTGCTTGGGCTTTTCACCCTCATTGACACATGGACTATTTTCCTTTATGTTGATATGACCATGGGAGGTCACTTTTATGCTCTATAGTGGCTCATAGCACTTTAAAACTATTGTTCATTGGTAAGACAAACCATGGTGTAATCATAATTTTCCCTTAGATAAGTGTGTCATCCTAAAGGTTAAGTTGTATCCCTAGCAAACTAAGTAGGTGTTGCACACATTTCACACCAATTCACCTAGCCAGTTTTCGTTCACTAGCCTTATCATCCATTTCCATCAATTTTCCCTTCTATAAGTGATCATATGTAATTCTTCAAACTCTCATAGCAATCCCCATGTATGAATGCCTAAATCAAAGAGAAAGAGTCAAAGTACTCTAAGGTTGATGCTGCTAAATCAAAATGTAAAAATACATGAGTCATGCCCCCTTGCCAAAAGCCCATTTCCTAAGTCCCATGGTTATCAAAAGTTAAATCTTAAGAAAAAAGGACCAAGCAAAAAAAAAATGAAATAAAGGGAACAAAAGTGTGCAAGGAAAGGGTAACTCGTGATAAAAACTCTCCCTTTCATAAGGCACACATGTGGAAAAAAATCTATAACCCCTAGCTCTTGAAAGATAAGGGGTAGACCTAGCACTCATTTGCTATGATAAATCACTTGCAAAAATATCCTTTCTTCCCTAAGTACCACATTATTCCATCACCCTGACCTAACTTAGGAACCTAGGAAATTCACCTTGACTTGGGGGTTATACATGTAATAGGAGTTAATGTTGGTCACACCATGGTAAGCCTAATGTTTCATTGGATAAAAATTAAATAAGTCATTCTGCCATTAGAAAAGTATGATTGTTGATTATTTCATGTTATTTCTTCATAAGTGGAGGCATTTCCTAGTTAAATTTAGGAGAAACCTATTAGCACATGGGCACCCTAGCATGTTCCTATGTTTTGACACTTTCTATTGTACACATGGAGGATGAGTACACTCCACTTGGTTTGCAATTCCCTTTATTTGCACACCGTGAAAGCTTGTTACATGTTCATGGGAGCTTGCACACGTGGGAGCTTGTTGAGATGATGCACTCCCTTTAATTGATGAGTAAAAGGATACTTGACTAAGGCAATAAGGTTATAATTAACACTAAGTATTTCATGGAATGGGAACCCATCAATTTAAGGTCTCCCTGAGTTTTGAAGTAATGAATTAATTAAATTGTCTTACCTTGGGTTTTCTAAGGTTTTAGTGTGATTAATTAAAGTCAACGAGGAAATATAACTAATCACATTAATTAACCAAAGTACCTAAGGTTTGCACTTAGGATTAATTTAAAAAATCACTTTGGAGGGACACCCTAACTTTCGGAGTAGTTGTCTTTTGATGGGGTGCCCAAAACCTTATTAGCTCAACACCATGAGATGTAGTTTTATAATAGAAAACCCGATAGATGTAGAGTAGTTATCTTTTGATGGGGTGCCCAAAACCTTATTATCTCAACACCATGAGATGTAGAGTGTTATAATAGAAAACCCGATAAATATTGAGGAAGTTGGCAATTTGAAAACTATCGTTTAAAAAACTGCTTATTGACCCACACATGCCACACATGGGGAAGTTTGTTGGACCTTGGACTCGGTTGTTTCCTCTCCCAGAGATGCACCCTTCTCATATGGATAAGGCTAGTTAGAGTCTGATTGACCATGTCAAATGGAGGATATTATTCTTTACTCCTCCCTAGAATAGATTTAGAAATTTATCATTATTTTATTTGAGGATTTGTTAAGCCTGTTATCCCCTTATTTGCATGGGGTAAAATTTGAAGTCATAAGAGGCTTCATTAGATATTCTGGGCGCTGTTGAACAAATTCTGGAACAGTACTTTGTGGATCAGGAGATTGCACCTGTTCATTGTGAAGCCTATATCATCAGCTTTGGGTTAATTCCTGAGATTCTGAGCAGTAGACCTACAGCTGATAAATGGAGGAATTTTCAAACCTTCAGCTCCAAAATCATCATGCATTCTCAGTTTCTAAGTATGGAACTAATGGACTAATCTTTTCAGTGATAGTGATAACTGTTCTAAGCATAAACCAACACTTTTGACGCAGAGATCTGTGGGCTGTAGCAGGAGTAAAAACACATAAATTATAAATCTGGGCGTACTTCAGACCTATTTCATGAACCAGACAGCAGTAAGTGGCACTTCTGGTCAATCTGTGCAGACCTGGGTATAAAAGAAGCAGTCCTGGACTTGTCTAACAGCATAGGGGGTGCACTATGCTCCGGAAAATTTAAAGGATGGAAAGCATGATTTAAAATTTTAGATCAAGACAAAGTGTTCATGCTCCTGGGTGCTTGTAAAGACTTGCTTCATGTAGCCTCTAATTAGTTCGATGAGTGTGTGCTTCAAGGATATCTCCAGAGCAGCCTAGTGGCCAATGTGAAACTATAGCAATTTTCTTTCCAGCAATGGGTCAAAGAACTGTATCAGAATGAGCTATGTGCAGTTGTCCAAAATCACATCAGTGATCTGCGTTCAATGTATCATGGGCTATAGAGAGGCCGCAAGCCCAGAAAAAATGATGATATTATTCAGTGCGCATAATGTGCCAGTCACGTATTCTGAAGGAGCTGGGATCTATATGAGTCAAAGATGGAAAAGTGTGCACGTTTTCCAGATCGATGATATTCGATCTAAATATTCTTGGTCATTTCTTTGAAATTTGAACAAGCAAATGGTTCGATTGAAATTGCACTTATTATCTTGACCCTGGGTGCATCAATGGCTGCTCGACTGTGTTCCATTTCTATAGTGATTGCTACTCACGAATGAGAATGCCATTCAGGTTGCAAAAGATTGTTGGATATATTTGGAGGCTCAATGAAATACTTATGAGTGAGGGCTCAATAAAATACCTGATGAGTGACAATATCTTCTAGATCATAATGCTTTTTCTCATGTTGTTGGAATGAGCATGACCTATGCTAATTGAGTGTGAAAATTGTAACACCCTTCCTGTTTCCTTTATGTTATCAATAGAATATGGTTTATAATTGCACATCTTCTCTACTCTTTGTTGGATGCATATAAATGATAATCTTGATAGCCATAATTATCATATATATTAGGGGTTTTCTATAAATGACATCTATAGACAGTTTTTGCAGGTCATTTAGATCAACCCTCCAAGGGGGTTACATCCCAAGATGGCCTTCTACACTATGCACTTCTTGTATCTGAGGGACGGTATCATTGTACGACCCCCTTACACATTCCGCCATTGGGCGCACACTCTCTGTATTCCTTTAGGCTAGTTCAGAGTAGGCTCTCACTGTCTTCGGGTAGAGACAGATCACCAACTTGACCGACCAGACAAGATCTGCTAGGTATGTCACCTTCGAGAGGTTGAGACCGAGAAGCACTTCATCTTTCAGTGTTCTATTTACTACAAGATCTGCGGGCGGTTTCATTGTCTTTTCAAGGACCTTCTTCTCAGAGAGCTCCAGACTTTGACTAGATTCTTCAGATACCCTAATTAGAGATGTATACCCTTGTACTTGCAGGAGGCCCTTCAGCTTCACTCCTTCACTCTTCAAAAACATTCTCATTCGAGACCAGGATCCATTCAGAGTATCACCTCCTTCTTTCCAGTGCTTCCTCCCTCTAGGGGTACCAAGAGACAGACAGATAATGGCACAGACCTTGACCGCTCAGTTAGGACATGACAGTCCACCTCTACCTTTGCCTAAAACCAACAACGGGGATAGTCTCGGACCATCACAGCAGACGAATGACTTCTTCCAGGTTGCAACATTATGTACCCTCCTCCAAGCAACAGCGCAATACTCATTGCAGTTCCTCTTCTAGCTCTTCCTTCATAACAGAGCACTCGGATGGTAGGAGAGATACTCCTAATGCTTCCAGTGCTTTCAATGGCTCATGACAGTTTCACCATCACCATTTTTGCATCACAGTTCTTGGATCCACTCTCCTTCCTTAGATCAGCTCTCTTCATATTTCTGCTTGTATATATCTTTCTCCGAGATCGGCTCTCCATTTATACAACCAGGGTTTTATTTGAGTTCTGCTTTTATCATTTTTAGGAGCTACTTTTATGCTCCCACTTTGTATTGACATCATGGTACTACACAGTCCCATTGACCTACTTTTATGGTCATTTGTTGGACACTAATAAAATTATCTTATCTTATCTTATCTACTTTAGTAATCTCTCTAGTTTCATTTTTGCAATTCAGGACAGCAATGCAATGAATTCATGTAACTTGTACTATTCAGCCTAAATAGCCATCACCCTTCATTAGGATAGCCTCCCACTTAGCTTTGAATTGACTCCATTGCCCAATTGATAAGACATTAATCTCTGGTCCACTCATCCATTTTTATTTAAACTTAGTAAAGTGTTTTGATGGAATTTACTCTTCATCTCACCTTGTAACTCATTGCCTAAAATTCCATAAATCCTATCCTAGGTAAGCCCACCTTGTGCTGGAGGAGAGCTAGCTTAGAGTGTAGAAGAGGGTGGTGGGGTGATAGTGGCCTTCCAGGCTTTATCACAAGAAGCAAAGGGTTTGGGCTGTAACACAGCCAACTAAACATTTTTTCTCCCTTGTGAATACTAGTATGTTTTCTCTTATTTTTCCCTCTTGATGATCTTCAAATCTACTGAGCATTTGAAACTGATCTCTACTTTTTCCATTTTACTCCTCTTCAAATATAGAAGGATATATGTCATTTAAACTGTGCAAGACTTGCATGAAACAAATGAATTACTAATGGCAGTACTGTAAATGTAGATGATGTGTTTGAAGCATAGAACTTCAAGTTATTGTTTTGGAAGATGATGCTTGCATATACATCAATAATGATCCATAAAAGATTTATTGGATCACTGTTTACATATTTTCAATCTATTAAAGATTGAATTTTCACAGCTTGATGATTCCCTACACTTCAGAGGTTTGAAATTTTGAACCGCAAAAAGAAAAGAGAAACTTCATCATACTTCTCTGTAAATTATAAAAGACATATTAAAATGTGGTATATGAAAGCATAGGCACTGTTAATCAGAAGTCTCGGCCACCTATTTTGCAAGGTTCTTTATTACTAGACAAGCCAAACAATTCCAAAGGGTATAAGAGCCAAAAACAAAGTTCAAAGTTACCACTTTGTAAATCAAGGAATCAAACTTTAATACCCACAGCACAAAAAAAATAAAGAAGGATAGAAAGGACAATTATTATTAATAACAAGCAGCTATTCAACAGAGCCCTCATGACCAGGATCATCTTCATGGATCTAGAAAAGAGTCTTGCAAGGATTACAGTCAAAATCAAAACAATAAAGTCTATTTGAACTCAATGTTATTCTGAAGAAGACCACAAGGATCTTGACATTAAATGACACAATATTCAGTTTTTTACATAGTCAGAATAATACCTTCTCCGATGCGAACATTGCGCACAGATAGAAATACACCTAGTGGAGAGCCAACCGCAAAGAAGGTGTCAACCTGTAAGGAAGCAATCACTAAATTAAGGCACAGATGCTAGAAAATCCCTACCCAATTCTTATGTTGCTCTATGAAATTATGTTCAAACAGTGCCATTTCTAGAAGCTAAAATGCAGTTATCTACGATAAAACTTAATCATAAGGATTTCAGTACATTCACTAGCAAAGATAGAAAGCCGATTATCATAAACAATGTTTCTCACCTTGAAATCAAGTTTTGTGTATCTGATATATGGGGTGTAATGCTTTGCTGATTCAACTCTTATTACCGTATCATTTTTCACAGGACCTGCTTTTGCTGTACCAAGATTCAGTTCCTCTTCTCTCTGACAATTGCAAATGGTGTCTCCTACAGAATTCTTTGATGGTAAGGAATTGGCATTTAGAGTGAAATCACCACCAAGTCCCTCACTGGTTTCCAGTGAATAGAATGGAGGGACATGATCTGTTACTGTACCAACAGTGAACTCATTTACTCTCTGCCTCCCCTCAAGTTCCCTTATCTTTTCTTTCAGAGTCATTACCTATAAGGTTTACAATTGAATCCAATCCGGCCAAATATTAGAATAGAATACAACATATTCACATCACTGCACAGTGTTGAGCATTAAAACATTTTGTTTGTGTACATTAACTGCAAGGTAAATAACTGGCATCATGATTCATGAGCAACCATGTACATAGCAACCATTTTAAAAACTTCCATCAGGCGTTCATATGCTTGACAAAATATATTTACAGAATATTATCCACTTCATATATAATAGTTGGCAGTGTGCATCACCAAGAAAATGCAACCTTGCATGCTCTGACATCTCCAATTATCACACAAAACCATGACAATTATTAGGGCTGCAACACAATCTACAATGGGTTCATCTTAAAAATCTAAAATGTCTTCTTCTAAATCTGAATTTTAATCTTCAAAACGTTCATTGGGTATGGAGGGCTCATGGGCTCATCATCACTAATATTATGGGAGTTGGGCGAATATTCAAGAGGGTTTCCTTCAATCTTCCATCTTTTACAAAAGTCTTTATTACAATCAGAAAATGAGAAAATCGTCCAGTTACCTAAGCTTAGAAACCAATTTCGTGCATACCTTGCAAGCAATGAAGGAATAATATCATCATTACATCTTCATGTTCAATCTGTATTATTGTAGCATAATCCAACAAAGATGCAATGTGTTGTATAAAACTTTGGGAAATTACTAATTAGTACCCATCTTATTGAAGGAACCTTATTTGGATACCCATGAATGTTAGAAAAAACAAAATTTGGGTATAGACTATTCTTCCATGCCATTTTTACTTCTTTAATTTTGAAAATCAGCAAACAAATTTCTGCATATCTATAATCTGGAAATGAAATCTGCAACAGACTTCAAAGTTCGTACAATACATATTCAATGGAGTCACCAAGGTGAAGCTTAGAAATGTCTACAATACTTGTTGGATGTGCTCCCTTCAAATACCCAACAAGGGATTCAAAAATATGCAATAGAACAAAGGACTTTTGCTCCTCATGGAGTCGCCATAATGAGCTTTGAATGTTCAATAAAAATCTGCACTCATCAAGATGTCATATGTGGCCAACTACAAATCTAGGAAATGGACTTCATCTACGGAAATGGCACCAAAATGTTACAGCAAAAATTCACACACTTTGTGATAGAGCCCTAAAGCATAAGTGTGAACCTAGGTTTAACTAAGAGGTGGGGCACTGTCACCTCACCACCCTCTTATGCTATTTAGTGTTAGTTCTCGTCTAGCACGATTGCTATAGGCTAGAAGTGGCACGATTGCTATAGGCTAGAAGTGAATGCTCATGGGAGAAAGATACTTTAGCAAATTAAATGGGGTTTAGATATGGAATTAAAAATGAGTGATGGTATATAGGAAAGGACTAGTGCCTAGAAACAATTGAGGGTATAGGGTCATAAATTTAGAGCAATGAATGATGCACTTGAGATGGAAGAGAGGCATTTGATTGCATAGTCCAATCTTCCTACCAAATATCAATGGAATTTATCAAGTGATTGCATGAATTATTCTTACAACAAGGATGAATTACAATGGAGCAAGCCTATTACATAGTCCCAATATCTATTACAATGAGAAGGAAATATGTAATTTAGATAAGAGAAGAAAATATGTTCTAATATCAAAGCCAACAACTGGCATTTAAGAGATCGGAGCCACCACAAAGAGTGGACACCTTGTAGATAAAGACAAAGGAATAGCATTGCCATTTGATGAAGCACAATGAGGAAGCATCTTGTGCACATCAACACAAGAACGAGGCTAGGGAAGAATAGCGTTGTGCTCGGACACAAGAATTCTGTTGGGAGACATAAAGGGTTATGCTTTTTAAGTTATGTGAGGTGGTTATACAAGTTCTTGTCTCTCACAAGGAATTATTTTTATGCATTTCATTATTATGCACATGGAATGATATTGAATATTGTTAGAATTTTAATGGTTATACAATATCTTAAAACATTTAGCATCATAACATCATAACCATATGCAATAGGATCACTGAAAGAAAGATGAACACAACAACACAAAAAGAACACAGACATTTTCATTTGGGAAACCACAAGAGGGAAAACCCAACAACTTCTTTAGTATAGATTCCGTCACCAAATGCAATGTCAACCAAGATAAGATAAACCCCAAAGACAACAGCAGCTTCTTCTCTTCTCTAGCGAGCCTATTCTTCTCTCTCATGTGCACTTGCTTGAGTGTGAGGCGTGTACAAATGAGAGGAGCGCCCTCTCTATTTATACTCATCAAGTGAGTGACTTTTTTACCTAACTGGGCCGACCTGTTGTTCTAAACAAAGCCAACCTCCTAGGGAGATTCAAAATAACATTTATATAATATTTCCTGTAGGTACTATTGACCCGACTTACAACGGAAGGGTTACATTGACTCTTTCAAGTACATTTACATGACCAAGTACATCAATAACATCTCCCGAAGGAGGTACAACAATAATACA
Organism: Larix kaempferi; assembly: GCA_027924585.1. Taxonomy (NCBI): domain Eukaryota; kingdom Viridiplantae; phylum Streptophyta; class Pinopsida; order Pinales; family Pinaceae; genus Larix; species Larix kaempferi. The sequence goes on along the minus strand of BSBM01000050.1, from coordinate 13,685,061 downwards.
ATAAAAGTACAATAAGAATATCTTCCGAAGTTACATTCTTCAACAAATATATATCTCTCTTCTCTCTTTCTACAATTATTCTATATCTATGTGTTATGCGTAACTCTCAAATGGTATTAAACCTAAGGGTTAGCATCTATGAGATCAATGTCGTGATAAAGAGTAGACATCGTGAAGATTAAAGCCAAAGGAACAATATTGCCATTTGATGAAGCAAAATGAGGAACCATCTTGGGTACAACATCGGAATGAGGATAGGGAAGTATAGAGTGGTTCTTGGTGACAACCATTTTGTTGAGAAATACCAAGGGATAGGAGAAGAGAGGTAAGAATAGCAAAGGAATCTTTATGTTATATGCTAGCACGAATAAGTTTCTACGATAGTCACAGCACTAAGAATCCTTTGGCTAGTCAAGAGAGGTTGTGAAAGGAGCAATAAGGGTTCTATCAAATAAACAACCTCTTAATACATCATAATTCAAATCTGATATCAATGGACAGAAGAGAGTTTTGAGACAATGCTTCAGCCTCTGCTTTTAGCAAAGAATGGCCCACTATGATAATCAAAAGAGCCCTTTACTTGAAGATATGGCATCCTTACATATACATGAGATTTTTGAGGAAAGAAGATGGAAGCTCCAATTCCTTAAGCCCTTGCTCCCTTTCCTGCAAAAAAACATCGTACTTGGCCTTAAGGGGGTTTTCCTCCTTTTGAACTTCCTATACAAATGAGAGCTCTCTTCCTTTTCTGGAAATCTTCCTCAACCATTTTATAATCAAATATTATTTAGAAGCACCTAGATCCATTTTTTCTCCATTGGAATTAATCAACGCTTCATAAAATATTATAAAATGCCCTTGGAATCTTTCCCAAGGAAGACATTTCTCTTCTATCGGCGTCCTTCGACTTGGATCAGACATTAAAATATTCTTTCCCCCATGTGTCATCATTCTAGTTCATGTACTCCTCTAGATGGACCACATTTCCCTTGCAGATGGTCCCAAAAACTTATAAGTCTCCGCCCATGCCTAGAGATCAATACAAAATATAATTATAAAATCCCTCTAGGAGAGTGTGCTTTCATAATTAGCCATTTTTTCCTTAAGATGTGACTCGACCATATCAAATTTGCTACTTGGCACTTTTCTAGGTCAAGCACTCCTCCAAGAAGGCACCATTCAATAACTTCTTCCCCAAAAAAAGAAACAAACTCCTAAGAAAGTGGAGCACTACTCATTAAAGTAACAAACTTCTTGATTTATGTGCACTAAAATATTTAAAAACCTCCCTTATTGAAGGGTGCTCCTCTAAGAATGTGCATTTGATTTTGAACAATAGATCTCAAGGTCATGTGTAAACCTCCAAGGTAGGGCATCCTCCTAAAACCCTCATCTATACTTTCTAAAGTATGTCAATGGTCCACAAAATGATGAGTCTTGCCTCCAAATATGTGTATGTGCCTTGGAAAATGTGAAAGATACCCCAAATGGAGAAGCATGCATAAAAATATGTAGCATGGTGCCCCAAAGGTGAGATGTTACTACCCACAATAGTTCCTCCAAATATGTGAACTAAACATCAAAACATGCCTCCAGCCATGTGAAAGAAAGGTACCACATGGATCTCCATCACTCTCTCCTATGCATGATAAACAAGATGATGCTTAAACTATGCAATTGTTGTAACTTGTACCAAACTCACAAAGTCCACATCTCTTGGTCCAGTGCTGCTGAAAAGTGTGCCTCTGAAAATGAAAAGCGGACCATGCATTTTCAGGAAATAACAAAGGGCTCTTACTTTATTCTTGCATAATCTGAAAATATTTTTGTACTAATTATGCCACATCTATGATGGTATAATTGCATCTTCTTCATCCTATTCTAACCCTCTTGTTCAAAATCTGCCCTAACTCCATTTCCCAATTGGATAGGCATTGGTCTTGGCAAATTCCACCATCCATTTTATTCCTAAAGAAAACACTAAAAACAATATTTCTAGCTTTTACCCCCTTGTACCAAAAAAGAACGGGTCTAAAATGAGTGGAAGAGTTGCTCAAGTGACAATGAGCAACCCTCCAAAGTGCCCCTAGGGTTTCCCTTTGTTAAAGGACTTTGTAGCATTTGAAGTTAGGTTTTGGGAGGTAACACAACTAGCAAACATCTTCAGTTGAATAGATATGAGATGGGCTTGTTTAATCTAGAAGTAAATGGCAATGTGGGATCAAAATCGATTCCATGGCTGCCAACATACATGATCACAAAGTGGCAAAATGAATAAAATAAAGTCCAAAAATAGAACTAAAAAATTAAAAATACACTATAAACAATTGCATTAAACAAAAATTGTCCATCCTATAGGCACAACCAGTTATAAAAGTCATTCATGAAACCCAAAGGAGAACAGCAGGCCATACTAGATATTACAATCTAATAATCCATATGGACAATTGAAAATAGCCATAACACTACCACCAAAATATGCCATGAACGTCTAAACACCATTTATATGAACTTTGAAGTGAGAATTAAATTTTACGGGATTATATAAGAATGAATGAAAATATTATAAAACAAAGAGTTATGTGACTAACTTTCAAACAAAGCGTTGTAAATAATGTGCTATGGAATAATCAAATGTTCTTGTCTCCTCTAAGAAAATTGCAAACTTTTAATAGAGTAATTCTGCACAAAAGTCTTTCTTATTGATCGAACCAAGATAAATGTCAAAATGAAATACACCAGAAGCATGCAAGATGAATTAAATTAATTACCTCTTTCCTAAGAGACTCAGTCACTTCATCACATTTTTCAAATATAGCATTCTCTGTGTTTTCTAGATGTCCAGCTCCATCATTAACAATTTGTGTTTCTGGATTTGGCTCCACAGTAATATCTTCTGAAGCACTAACTCTCTCTTCTTGTTGCTTTGGCTCAAATGGAACCTCTTGTAGAGTGATACCAACTCCCTCTTCCTGTTTTGACTCTGATCTAACCTCTTGTTGAGCATCTAAAGTTTCTGATTCCCACTTGGAGTCTACTATATCCGCTTCTTGAGCATAGACAGTTTCCATTGCCTGTTTTGACTCCACTCTGGCTTTCTTTGGAGAATTTTCACTAACATCCACTTTCCCCTTTTCCTTAGAAATCACAGGAGGCCAAGCTTGGACATTTCGAGAATAGTCACCACGATCAAGTGGTTCATCATTATACACTGCACCTTGGTTAATATTTTCAATGGGGAAGTAAGAAGATAAATTCTTTTGATGACAAAGAATATCATACGAAAGAACACTACCCAAAGAATGCCCATAAATAGAAACCTGCACAGCAGAGTATGCTTCACATAAAATACAAATTGCATTTAATTTGACATTCCATTCATGGAAAATTTCTGAGGGTCAACAGTTTATTGAAATTATTTTTTACTGCTTTTACTAAAAAATGCAACTTTAGTCTCTGCATGGTATCACAACTCTGATGAACTACAGAATGTTACCACACATGTTTGTTACATGAGTTCAAAAAACGTTTCATAATGCATTACCTTCCCATCATAGCCAGGATTCCTCTTAAGAAATTTCAAATACAAACTGTTCAATTGATTGGATACCTGCAACCAACATGAAATTCATGTCCAAACATCAGGTGATGGAAACTTTACGCTTTTCTTCTCAGTGATAAATTCACCATTTGGTTGAAGTTAATCCTAATCATACAAGATAGATATTCGCATTATTAAGCATCACAGCAGCATCATATAGAATAAAAATGATACATTGGCAAAGGAAATTTAACTCTTGGATAGAATAGCTTGACAAATAAACTTCTGGTATGAACCTTATGGTTCAAACTTCAAACTTGAGTTGCACACAAAGCACAATCATGAGTTATATATACATATTATTAAAAGAATGAATTATGGATAATGACTATGATAAATGAATGTCTTTCCTTTTATTGCCTTGAAGATGAGCAGTCATGATGAAGAGTTGTGACCCTGGCATCCTAATAACATTAATTAATATTTAATACAATTAGTTAGTAAAATATACTGAATTAAGTATATTACAAATCCTCCCTCGTAAAAATGTGTTGTCCCTTAACAGAGGGCATTGATGTGGAGTTGTTTCATTCTCCAAATGAGTCCTCACCCAGTAAGCTTTTTCACTTATTGATATATTCAGGTATTGTTTGACTATACAAGATGATAGGATCTTCGAAGCTTTTCACAAAACTGCTGCAGGGTAAAAGGATTGATCCATCTTAGGTGGATTCTTTCAGGGACTCTCTCATGATAAGATTCTCAATGCAAGCTTGTTTTATTTTTTACTTCGAGTTGTATTGAATATCAGATGCTTCAGTACAAGTGATCTTTGGTTGCATAAATGTGGACATTGGTATGTTGTAATGTCCTCTTCTGCTTAAGCATAGAGGACCATCCCGCTAACCTATCTGATTCTCATAGGTTCGAGCGGGTACTGACATTCAGGGAATTAACTGAGGATTGATGCCATTTACAGCCTAAGAAGATCTTTAGCATGGTTATTATATCATCAGTAGATAAATAGGGGCCACCTGCATGCAAGACATACAAGCTATATTTCATGTTGCATGCACCAATACTCCTTCATTGAGTCTCCATGCACTCCGGAAGCACTGCATGCAAGTCAATTGGAAATTAGAAGATAAAGCGACCTAGTCATGCAAAAGTTAGGTCAGGCAAGTGAATGTTATAAAAGAAAGGTAAAGCAAGTGAGCAAAACCTGCTTATATGATTATTGATTTGAGAAGTCGACTTGGAGAGCTCAGTGAGCGATTTTGGGGTTGAGTGCACACACTCAACTATCTAGTGTATTTCGGCAGCGAAATCTATCTGCCCTAGTCACTATCAAGTTGGATCATCCAGTCTTCCAGATTCAGCATTGCTTTCATTATCATATATTGTTCTTCAGCTACTTGCAGAGTTCGAGTTACATATCAAGCTAAGGGGATTCGCCCTCCTTGCATGAGCGAATTGCACAAACATAGACTGGTTCGCATCTCAGTCTACAAGGTTCATTTCTTGTGCATGTTGACTCCCATCTTCCGAGAGCAGCCCTATTACCCTGTACCTAGAAGAGGCGCTCTTTATTTGGCCTCCCGATCAAGTTATCAACATCTCTCAGATTCCAAAGGCGTCCTCCTTGCATGGGCGACTTTCTCAAAGGAGGTGTTCACGTTTTAGGCTTGGGAGCCACTGCATGATCTACATGCAGTCTCTATTATGTTCAGAGGGGGATTATAACCCCAGTACACCACTTCCGGATTCATCTGCTATCAGCATACTATCTATCGTTCATTATACCCATTGAAGAGGGCGCATTATTACCAAAGGCGCAATATTAGAGGAGAAGCACTCATTATCTCTCTCATCCATCGGCACAAATCTTGCATGTTGGACTTATATTGACGTACATGGACACCTCTATCTGATGGTACGTACATGCATAACTTCTATCCCTATTTTATAGCATTTCCGATTATTTGGGTAATACATCTACATGCAAGCACATGCATGCTTAGATTAGTACATGCATTCATACTTTCTTCATATACTGAGCCCTAAAGACTACTAGCAAGCTACAGAACCTCATAAAAAGAAAAAAATATCAGTTTGGGATAATACATATGTTGATTCTCGCATGTTGTAACTTATGTGATTTGGGTGATGATACAACACCCTCCTCAGTTGATCCTTCTTAATCTCTAATTTAATCTTCTCGTGGTTGACTTGTGTCAATATCCTTTGGTTGAGACGACATCATCAATGGCATCTAATGGACCTTCAACTATAACTAAATCTATAGATGTCGCCTTGTCGTTGAATTGTTTCTCAATCTTAACTCCTAGATGTTCTTAGTCTAATAAAGATTCATTAGTAGTAACATTAGGTTTTCCACTTTTATTGAGTTTGTGCCGGGTTTTTTCCTTATACATGGTTTGGAGTCTTGGAGTTTAACCATGGAATAATTCCTTGATTCAATCAGATAGGTTAAGGTCTCTTTGTTGAACTTTGGAATGAATATGCCCTTGCACTTTAATTTCTTAACTTTTGTCGTCCAAATTTGATGATTCCTTAAACAAGAGATTCCATTGTCCCTGCTAACAATATTTGTTGAAGTTTCTTGACATCCAACTTCTTCTCTTGTGATTATTGGTCACAATGAATTGCGACATCTTGCAGAATTCAATCAGATCATTTAAATTTCCTTTGTTAGACTTTGGAACAAATATGTGCTTGCACTTTAATTTCTTATTTTTCGTAATCAAAATTTGACTATGATTCTTTAAACAAATCATTTCCTTGTCCTTGTCCTTGTCTCACAAGATTTTGTTGAAGTTTTTCTTAACATCCTACTTTTTCTCTTGTTATTTTTTGTCACATTGAACCACAAAGCCTTGTAGAATTGGCACCTGATTTTTAACTTGCAATCACAAAATGTCTCTTCCAATTCTTGTAGTTGTTTCTTGAAACCATTTGTAATGTTAAGTTGCTCTTTCAATTTATATTGTAGGGTATGCAGCTCATAATGAAGGTTTCTTTAGCATTTCAAAATCTTTGAATTTCTTCACTTGAACTTTGTTTACACTATGGTGATTTTGTAATTCTTGTTTTAAACAATCAATTTCATGAGCGAGGAACTTGTTTTCACATTGTAAATCAATATTTTTTGCCATCTTCCACAATCTCTAGGAATTTTGTTGTCCGATATGGCTTCAAAGTTTCTACACAACATCCAACCTGTTACAACTTAACCCCTCACCCACTGTTTCAAAGCCCTGATTCACAAGGTGAAGACTAAAGCATAATTAAAAGGGAGGCCACTGTCACCTCAACAACCCTCTTCTACTTTTTAGGCTGAGAATTCCTCCAGCACAACGTAGGCTTCTTAATAGGAAACAGTCAAATTAGGACACCATTGAAGAAAAACTCTCTTCCAATGCATATGACACCGCTCCTCCTCTGACCAGGTCAAGGTCTATGCCCAAGTGGATGGTATCCACACTTTTGGACATAGCTAATTTTCTTGTAACAAAAGGAAAATCGGAGCATCATCAGAGGACTCTTGCACCATGCACCCTTCTCACAAAGTTAGATGTTGATAAAGATTACGCTACTTATAATCAGGACAAAGAATACCCTGAATGGGTGACAGCCATGTCGGTTGAGTATGGTGTCCTCATCAAGGATCATACTTGGGAATTGATCCCCTAACCCATGGGTAGGACTATTGTGAGTTTTTAATGGGTCTACAAGACCAAATTTGGTGTTTATGGATAGACTCAAAAGCATAAAGCTCATCTCCTTGCAAAGGGGTTTTCACAAAAGAAAGGTATTAATTACTTTGAGGCCTTTACTCTCGTTGCTAGGATGGACTCAATTTAGATTAGACTATCTATTGTTTCTTCACTGAAATGGGAGGTTCATCAAATAGATGTCAAAAGTGTCTTTCTTCATGTAGACCTTGAAAAAGAGATCTATATTGAGTAGCGACAAGGATTTGTTCAAGATGGACCTACTCAAACTCAATAAGTCTTTGTATGGACAGCAACAAGAACCACGAACTTCGTCTGAGAAGAACCATATATTCTTTCTAGGTTTTGGATTTGTTATCACATTTATAGTAGCCAAGGCTACCATATATTCAAACCAGATTCTAGTACTTTTCAGAGCCAGTCCTTTACTATGAGATGCTTGAGATCAGCAGTTGATGAGCAGCTATTCTATGATCACTCATACTTTTAGCAGCCCCAGAGCAGACATTACAGCCTTATGCCATGACTGAGCCTCATGACCTCAGATTTGATGACTACGGTGACCATTTTCTTCCATACAGAGCAGTGTGATAGTGCCCAAAGTTATGCAGCAGCAGTGTTCCAGTGACAATTGATGGTTCAGATGATTGATACAGGTATATGACCCAGCAGGTATATGGTTGTGTTTTGGATACCTATATGGTGCTCTTTTACTTATCTTAGTAGCTTGACTAGGTATTCAGTGGTCATGATCTGGCGATATATATATATATATATATATATATATGGATATGGTTATTGGTTGACTATCTAGAATTAAAGTGGTCTAATTACTCGGAATCGAAATTTCTTGTGTATACTCGTTGGTTTCACCCTCTTAAGTAGTATGGACTTGGTCATTCCCACCATTTATGGCTTGCTAGTTATGGCATCACCTATCACCTTTCCCATCCATTCATTCTCTTTCGTACTTGGTCTTACCCTAAGTTACACTTCAGCCTGTGATGCAGAGGACTTCCCCACTTATGCCTCTATGTTGGATAGACTCCCTCTTGTTTTGTGTCTCAGCTCTAAGTTGTGCAACAGAACTTACCAAAGCCTTGATCCTTCTAGGCCAGGAGAACCCGTTGGTGTTGGTTCCTGAGCTTAGGTGAGTTGGATTTGAAGCCTTGACCTCTCTGGTCGGTTTCCCCCAATGTTTGGTCCTAATTGTGGATGATCCCCCTAGTTGCATGAGTTGTGTCAACTAGACTTGAAGCAAATTGTACTACCATCATTACATGCATATGTGACTCATTGTTATATCATATATGCAAGCCCATGGTTATAAATTAAAACTGTGCTTTTAAGCACAATGAAAGAGGGCTATGAAATGAAATGTAAAGCACCCTGGATAAAAGCTACAATTAGTTGTGCTTCTAAGCACATGCAAAATCCTAAGGGGTATAACGGCCTAAAAAGCAGTGGTTAAATGTATGCTAAATCTAAAGACTGTTGGCCATAATTGAAATGTAATGATTAATTCCTCACGGAGCCTACGGGTTGGGATGTGAGATGGAGTAAGGGATAGTTAATTATAAGTGTCCCCTAGAACCTCAAGTTACGATTAGTTGTGCACCAGTCACAGTGGTTCTAGAAAAGATCTTCACGGAGCTTTGATTCAAGCTTGGATGTGAGTTGTAGACATTTGCTAAAGTCAAATAGGCACTCCTCAAATCAACTTATTCCATTTGTGAGACACCGCGATTCCTTGTGTGTTTTTTGTCCAACATATGCTTAGGTGATTTTCCCCTTTCCCCTTATCCAAAGTGTCACAGTGTTGAAGATTGTAAAGTCATTCCCTTGTCCTAGCCTTGTCTTTTTCACCTTCACCCATTCCTAGCAAAATGATCACATCCATGAAATGAGTATACACTTGAGGGTCTTTCTCTTAGTAATTGATTGTTTTAATTCTGCACTTATATTTGATGTATTGATTGCTTAATCGTCAATGAAATGCTACTTTATACTTTCGTCTTGCTATTTAAATAATTAAAGGAGTATATCTTATCCATTTGCAATTGCCAAATCAGTTAGTTTGAGCCTGGGTCATTATTTTGATCAGTTTTGACCTAGTCAACCCAGTTTGACCAAGTCAACCACAGGATTCGGGATGATTTAGACCAATGATGTCTAAGATTGATTATTTGTGGTCCTATGGTGCCCACTTTATGGTTCCGTGCATCAGACACAGGTTTCATATGATGGTTTGATGGATTTTTATTATTATTATTATTTACAGACCATTATTTTTTATTGTCCGGGCATGGTTGAGCTTACAGATGATTATCTAGGTGGTCACATGGTGTATGAGTACTCATCTTTACTACATTTGGGCCTTCTAAGTCCATTGGCACACTCAGATTTCAATTTCAGGCACTTTCAGATGAGATTATAGTCAAATTATCACTTTATTGCATATTTGCCATTTAAAATGGCCTGTGAGCACATTTTGAGATCTTTTTGGTTCTCCTAAGGCGCTACAGAGGGCGTATGGGGTCCAGCCACTCGCTATTACCATATTACCATGCTCCCAGACATTTTGGTGCAGTCATATTTGTGCCTGGGGCACTAGGCAGAGAGATACAGGCATTTTATTACTTTACAGGTGATTTTCTGAGGATAAAAAATGGAAGAAATGGCCACTGAGGAAATCGATTTGGGCAATTGAGGCAAGGAATTGGCATGAGGTTTGTTCAGAGGATTTTTGTGATGCATCCCACACCTTCCGGCACAGCTTACAACATTCAGTGGGGTCCACACACACTCCTGGCTATTATTTGGGCATTTTATTTTGTCATTGAGGGGCCACGATTTGGTCATATGGTCACAGTATGATATTATCTTGAGTTATTATATGTTAATGTGCCATGGGGTCATGCTAGAGAAGGACATGTTACACCTCCTAGTCCCACCATGTGCTTTTGTCATGAGTTATAGTCACTTGTCATGTGGTGCGTCCCCCTAGGGCGTCTTAGTGAGTGGCCCCCTCTATCTTTGAGTTGATCGATGTATTGTATTGCCGGCTCATCTTAGCCATTGATTATCATTGTTATATCTTTTAATCTCAACCACTCATTAAAAAAGTGGTTAGGGTTTTGGGAATAAAGAGAAATTTTGCAGAGACTCTTGGATTTTCTTTGTGGATTGTTCTTGAATGGAGATTGTAAAGTTTATCTTTCCTAGCATTTGAGATATTTCTATGGATCCAAAATATTTTCGTGGAAACATTATTTTACTGCAGAAGGGCAATTTCATCTTGGGCGTTTTTGCAGGGGGTTCTCAACTCGCTCCACTTGAAGTGGCTTTGTATCAGGGGGTTTTTCAATTGTATGTTTGATCATTATATGTTGCTTGATATTTCTCTTGTTGTAATAGTCTTTATCTTCTGAGCATCAAATCTTACTTGTGTAGTTTGCTTGTGCAAGAGAAAGGGGCACATTGGCTTCCTTGGGCAAATCGATTTTATTTGGATACACTGTCAAATCGTCTCAAATTGATCGGGTAGAGGTAAATCATCACCTTCAAGGCAATTACAAGATTTTCCGAGTAAGATCTACACTTGATCTCTTGTTTGAAAATTCTAAACCATTGGCCATTTGAATTTTCTGCTCAAACCCTAACTATAAAAATTATAAAAATTCTATAGGGTTTGTTATTTGGTTTTCTGGCGAACAAATTCTGGGTTTTCATCTTTAGGCCTAGCCCCAAGTGGGTACTCAAAGGCGTCTTGCTCTGTGGACTCCTTTTGCCCATTTCCCTAGGCATTGATCTCTCCATGCTTGCGCCCTCCTTGTTTGCTTGTCTTCTGGATGATCAAAACTGTGTTTGTTGAGCTCTCAACCTTTAATATTGTCAGAGACTCAGATCTATTAATGAGCTCTGCTAGGAAGCCTCCAACTTGTCTGATCTACTCTTTGGAACCATTTACCCTTTTACAATTAGATGTTTCCCAAGGCGGTTGATTCTGACCATTTACCCTAGCATCCAAATCCTAGATCCTTCTCCAATCTATAAATCATTATGTTTGATATATTTAAAGTCAAATCTCATCCATACTAAGCCTCCACAGTGATTTCATCTAATAGATCTAGGGTTCCTCACCCATTACCTTACGTACCCTATTTTCATAGCTTGATCTAGTAATTGGGTTAGATCTCTCTTATCGGGAGTAGATCAAGGTCTCCCCCTTTTCTATCTAGGGTTTGGATAGCAAGAAGCAAAGAGTGCCTCGATTGCCGTGACAACCAATATATCTTGGGGATCGAGGCCCCCTTAGGTCACCTCTTTAGTTGCCTATCTCCTTTATCGTCCTGTATAGGATAATCTTTTGGGGCATCTACAAGTTGTGTGATAACAGAATTATGTCACTGCAAGGCTAATCCACCAAAATCGTCAAATCCTCATTATCGTGTTTTATGTCAATGACTTGATCATGATTGGCAACTAACCTTCCTTGATTAAGAAATTGAAGCTAAGACTTCATGATTCTTTTACGTTGACTGATTTGGTCCTGCTCCATGACTTCCTTAGCCTCCAAATCACTCAGTGCTTCTCAAGGATATCACTCTCCCAACATCAATATGGAATAGAACTTCTACAATGCTTCAAAAAGAAGGATTGCTAAGCTTGCCCGCACCACTCTTGCTCTTGGGATAAAATTTCAAGCTAATTATCCTTATCCCTTATTTGTTGCTAACATCTATCGACCTTTACTAGGTAGTCTACTCTACTGTACTCATACTCAACTAGTGTTATGAATAAAAAATAAATTATAATTAATATTAGCTTAGGATATTATTATTATGAAAATGTACATTGTGTAAAGATGCAACTTTATGAAGTCACCTTGAGGCCTATATATATGAAGGCACTCATTATTGTATCACAATCTTATCTTTATATATTTTATCCATTATACATTTTATAAATAATTATATTTATATATTTTAAGCTTTTACACTTCAACTAAGCTACATTGGTATCAAAGCTGAAAATATCGGTATCACGCAACATGCGTTGCACATTAAACGTGCTAGAAATGATCAAGGAAATTGATAAAAAGTTAGATTCAATTATATTTGCTAATAGCCGAGACCTACCCAACAAGATAGCCATTGAGGATGAAATTACTATTGGAGCAACAGTAGAAAGAGATAAAACGTCAACAGATGAGGCAATAATAGAAAGCAAAGAAGAGATGGAAAGAGATGGATTCACAGAGATGGAAAATCATAATAACAGTAGCAATGCAGTTTCCCTACCTAAATCGAAGAACTCCAAATTTCTGGACAATGATCCTATGGCAACATGTCATGAGAAATGCGATGATCACCTCTCTGTAATATTTTCTGATGAAGACTATAAATATGTTTCCAACAATGAGGATGATCTCTCCACAATAGTTTCCAGCAGTGGTCCGTTAAACACAGTTGACATTGAACGGTTCCCTCTGATAAACATTTCAGGGAACCATATTAATAATAATAATAATAATATCAACAGCCATTTAAGCCATCCAACTTGGGAAGATGATGACAATTCTGAGAGTCACATATCAGCCGTCCGAGGGAAACTTTCACCGCACCCTTTAACTATTAACGCAATCAGTCCTACAAATTATGAGATAGGTGGCGCTGGTGGAATAAAACCTGTGTTACTGAAGACACAGATAAGGTTTCCTGCCATTAATGGTAGTAAGACTGATTCTCTAGAAAATGAAGACTTTCAAATGGTAGACCTATTCAGTATCTCTCGAATACCTGGAAAATTAAGTGTCGCTATCAAAATTGACCCTGGAGTGTCTGCAAAAAAGGTTAAAAGGACTCCAAACCTTGAAAGAGAAGCTTGTAAAAATACTATTGTAGACATTCACATCATTGATGATGAGTTCTCACATTTAGATACATCTGGAGTTCCAGTTATAGTGACCTCAACAAAGGTACCGCTTGATTCACCCCAGATCTGGTTGCGCCATAATGGTGGGATGGAGAAAAAAATTTGAACGTCGATATCTTATTGCCATTTGTTCTACTATTCAAGAAAGCACAGACATTGGTTAAGTACTACCACAACCATTCAAAGAAGAAAACAACGTGCACATCCATCATCCGCTAGCTCTTTGGCCGATTTCCCCTACCATGTATAAATTACCGAGTTTAGAAGCAATGAATATCCATAGTGAAGACTCCCATCTCGAGATCCCAAAAGACGTCTTGCTTCTCATGGTCTATATATGTAAGGGACTCCCTTCCTTATACGCAGGCTGCTCTCTCTATAGCATGATATTGGATACCGCTTTTACCGTTTCTTGGTTTCACTCCGTTGGAACTTGGAACTATCTGCTAGTTGGAAAAGAGAAGATACGCAACTGAATTGTGAAGACTTCCGTGAAATCTGTTTCCGTGCAATATCTCATAACCACCATTGGGTCGTAGCCTTACCGAGTAGGGTCAAAACGTTGCCTTCAAGGAAAGTCGTGACGGTTGGCCTTGGTAGTACGACAAAAGCATATTAATTGGAGTTCTACTTAATAACCAATACTAGAAAGCATTTATATGACGGCAAAACAATAATTAGTAAAAAGTTATACTAAGGTCCAAAAACATTAAAAAGTCCATAAATACTAACTAAAAATAATAATAATAATTACTATTATAAAATAAAAAAACTAAGTGTTAGTGTGAAATATTAAAAGAGGTCGTGATGTCCTTGTAAGGTGGGATAATTTATTTTATCTTCACATATTACTTTATACATGGAAGATAATAAATATATACTAGTAAGCCCGTAGGGGTGTAGCTCAACTGGCGATTCGCTTGATATGAAGGAAATGTTGTAAATGGAGGTCGCGAGTTCAAATCACCCCAGCTTACCCGTGCCCCATGCTTGCGCACTGTGTGGGTGCACCTAGGGGTATAGTGTCACACGAGTACCAGCCCCTTCCCAGTTGTCGATTCCCCTAGTTACAAAAAAAATAAAAATAAAAAAATAAGTATATACTAGTCTAAAAGTGAACGATAATTCCAAAAGGAGTTTTTAAAGAGTTTTGCATCATGTCGTTATTGAAGGGGTAATTACTAACAAAAACTGGAAGTGAAGAGAAATATTGTCCTAGCCTTTATGTCAGAATCAAAGATGAAGATAACATTCATAATCCTCGAAGAGTCTTCAAAAATAGAAGATGAATTCATTGATGTAGCTTTGAGGACAAATCTTTCTCGAAGACAGCGGCAATGTTATGAATATAAAATAAATTACAATTACTATTAGCTTAGAATATTATTATTATGAAAATGTGCATTGTGTAAAGATGCAATTTTATGAAGAGTCACCTTGAGGCCTATATATACGTATTACGAAGGCACTCATTATTGTATCGCCATCTTATCTTTATAAATTTATCCATTATACATTTTATAAATAATTATATTTATATATTTTAAGCTTTTACACTACAACTAGCCATAGCCTTTGTTTACAATGTGAGCACCAAATATATGTAGGATCCTCACAAGGGTCTCCAACAAGCTGCCAAATGTATTTAGCTCTATATCAAAGACATCACTCATGTGGGCATACACTATTAAGTCCATGCTCCCATCTTGATTCAAGGTTTCTATGATGTTGTCTATATTGGCGATCTCAATGGGAAGAGATCCACTTGACAGTGCTTATTTACTCTTGGTTCTAGACCATATTCTTGGTGTTCTAAGAAGCAATACAATGGGGTTCTCTCTTCCACAAAAGCCAAATATGCTAGTGTCGTTCTTGTTGGGAAGGAACTTGCATAGATGCAAATGATTCTTGAAAAATTGGGTCTTCCTCAAAAGTATCCCACCATTCTATTGGAAAACTAAGCACGTTGAAATCTAGATACACTACATTCGACAACTCCAATTTCAAGGACAAGATGCTAATATGTGTGCCTTTCTTTAGCAGACCAACTTGTTGACATATTCACAAAACCTCTGCCAAAGACCACCTTCACCAGCTTGCGGAATCACACTGGTGTGTGAGATTTGCCATTAAGACGGGATGTTATGTAATGTCTGCTCTATATGGCCCCTATCCAACATAAGGGGGGTGTTTAAAATAGTGGATTCTCACTTTCGGCCGCAGACAACCTTATAGTGTACCATAATTACATTTGTAGGTTTGGCTAAGGGCAATCTTGTACATATAGGCTCAAAAACCCTATTGTGGAAAGCACACACTCTGAAGTTGTGTAAAAATACCCAACTCTCATTTGTATAATTGTATTCAATCATTCAAGTGATTTATTCATTCTTAATAAAGCTATTTGCCTAATGCCAACATCAAGTATTTCACTCTATTTTGTGCTTGGGTTTCTCTCTCTTATCTTATCTTATCTCTCTCTATTGTTCCACTCCTCTTGGCTGATTTCTCTTCAAGTGTTGTGCTGCATTACTGCTAGTTTATTTTTCTATGTATTGCAAAATTTGGATTTGTGTTCATTGCATTCAATTCTCTCGTTGTCTCTTGTGAATCTCAAGATTTGTCTCCTTAAATCAAGAATTACAATTAGAACTTTACAATTGCATTGTCATACATTACCACTTTCCACTTGTCACCAACTAATAGTCCTACCAAAAGTAAAAGAACATAAAAACTTGCATGCAACATCTTATTTCTCCCACATTTAAAAAGGAAATAATGGTAAAGATAGAGTCAAAAAATACCGAATCAATGACATCCTGACAGTAAATAGGACTCATGTAATATAGAACATCATGAACAGTGGCACTCAACATAGTACGCAATGCTCTTACACCCTCCAAAGTAATCTTCTCAACTGCTGCCTCACCTCCTAACTTCAAACTTCTTCTCCACTATACAAACAAAGACAGTGTTATTATTATAGACCAAATTTATAAAAAGTCCAACCTGCAAAGAAGAAATAAAGAAAAAGCAATACCTCAAATGATAAAGCAAGCATACAAATAATCATGATTTTCTAAATATCCAGTGAATTTGTTAGAAACACAAAAACACCTTTCATTATTGTCCATGAAAACAAAGCCAAATGAAGCATGGAACTGTTTTATTAATAATTTATAAGACTAAAGTACCAGTCTCCAACAAAGAGATAATGCTCTTTGCAATAGATATCTGTAGCAAAGTCCTATCACCTTTAGAAAAGAACTTGCTGCCTACGGATGCCTCAATAAGCTAAATTCAACTCCAGAACTAAAAAGTAATGAAGAAGAGGTTATAAACAAAGATTAGGAGTTTACTAATCTTTAGGCAATATTATTTAAGACAAAAAAGAAGCAATAATGGTAAATAAAATTATCTTCTCTTATCTTAAGGTTAATAATGGTTGATTAACAATAATGGTTTCCTTAGGTTGTCAACACAAAGGCATTTCTTGTTTACTATAATAGAAACATAATAGTGTTTCCACCTAAAAAACAAGATGCTGCAAATAATTTAAATAAATAATAAAAAGAACAAGCATGACCTTGTGCAACAAAGGTTTCTGCAGGAATTGATTATGATGTTCCAAAGTCTTTGGGATGACTTGCATTCATGTTTAGAATCTAACATTTTGGGTGAACTGAGCAGTGAAAAACAACAGTGCCAACGAGTGTTTTTTAAATATAAATAAATGAGTGTTTCTGAAATATATACATATATATGATCTAACAACAAGTGTTAGTGTGAAAATTTCTCAGAATTCGGAATTCAGAAATTTCACACTTCTAGGCAATCCAAGAGAAAACATAACAAAGTGTTCCAATAAGTTTCGGCCCTCTTGGGCAATCTTATCAAGCATAAACCAGATTTGAAAACTATTATTTACAGTAGTAAATACAGCAATAAAACCACCATTATCTTCTTCAATTACAAGTTTAAATCACTTAACACGATTGCCCTCAACTTATGTCAAATCAGCAAGACATATATAGTTGGAAATTACCAACCATGAAGAACATAGATGGCTGAAAATGAAATCTAAGATTTATACAAGTATTGGACAGCTGAAAGCTTCATCAATATGCATAAGATGAAGTTAATGTACATAGTACATACCATAGCCTTATCATAAGGCCAGTACAATCCACTAACACTCCAAAACTCTAGCTAGAGAAAACCAAAAAAATAAAAAGTTTAACCAAGGAGCTCCAACAAGCATGAATCACTCAAAGAGTCAAACAAGTCCTCCAAGACAATATGTCTCCTCCTCTTTTCTTCTTCATCAAATACAACCTAGAGTTTCATCTCAAAATCCTAATTTCCAATCTACAAGCAATGAAACCCTAACCCTAGACTTCAAGATGCTCCAAGAATATCAAGAAACTTAGACCAGGATCATATTGGCTAGGAAAAGGAATTTTAGATTATCTTGAAGAACAATAGTTATTCTACAAAACAGTTCATTGATATATATATATATATATATTCAAGGAAAACCTCATGGGATCTCCCCTCTTCCTTAAAATATTTGGATGGAGGGTAACTTAATTGCCAACTGTAATATATATATATATATATATATATATTCCAAGGAAAACCTTGTGGGATCCCCCCACTTTCTTAGAATATTTGGAAGGGGGGTAACTCAATTGCTAACCATATTAGTCGTTGGTGTACCCAAGGGACTTCATTGGATTGGAATCTACGACCTATGTGTTGGATTTTGTGCAACTTCGGAAAATATTATTTATTGTATTTTATTGTACTTGATTGTACCTCCTAAGGGAGATGAACTTGATGTATTTAATTATGTAAAACCCTTGAAAGAAACAACGTAAACCTTGGGATGAGAAGCAAGCAAAAGAAAATTAAAAATAAAATTATTTATTGCTCCCCAAGAGAAGTCGGCCCAGTTAGGGAATTTTCCAGTATGTTGCTCCCCAAGAGAAGTCGGCCCAGTTAGGGAATTTTCCAGTTTTTCACTTGTATAAATAAGAGTTGAGTTCACCTCATTATTCACTCATTCACTCAAGACAAGTTCGCATCATCACAGACAGAAGTTCGCACTGCAGCAGTAGAAGACTATTTTGGGGTTTCTATCTTTTGGAAAGCATTTCCATCTTTTCTCTTTTATGATTGTACTCTGATCTCGGAATTATCATCTCTATACGAAGGTTGTTGGGTTTTCTCTCGTTTAGGTTTCCCAGGATAAACTTTGTTGTTATTGTTTTGTGCTTTGTCTTTCTTCTAGTGATCTTGTTTATGCATTTGAATTATTATTCTATGAATGTATGAAAAACTAACATGGTATCAAAGCGGTACTAGAAGAAGCCATTGTCGGAACCCTGTCGGAACTAGGGTTTCATCTTTTGAAGTCTTCACTCAACTTTTTGGAAGAAAAGGAGCCTTGAGAATTTCGCTCTAAGGAGGGCGCATCTTTTGGTGAAGACGGAACTCAATTCCGAGAATTTTCAATTTTTGACCTAATTCTACAGCTGCAGCAGAAATTAGGGTTTCAGGTTTTACCTATTTTTCTCCACAGATTTGCATCAACCCTACCTCATCTCAACTCGCCTTGCTAGGGCGCATCTACCTATGGAATCAGTTTTCCAAAATTCCAACTTTCATTTTTGACCTAGATCCTGCTAGGGTTTCTGAACCTGATCTGCAGTCAAGATGATTGGAATGAAGGTTGAAGATCGTTTGGAAGGAGCTTCCAATTTTATCTCTTGGAAGTCTAGGGTTCTTCTACTTCTAGAATAAAATGACCTATTACAATATGTAAATGAGAAAGTCCCTGAACCAGAAGCCGAAGAAGACAAATCCCAATGGAGAAAGACTGATGCCAGATCAAGAAGGATTCCGGTGGAATCAGTAAGAGATCATTTGGTTCCATAAATCTCAGGAAAGAAGACCACTAGGAAAACGTTCAAGACGATACAAAAGTTGTTTGAACACACTAGCATCAATGTATCCATTACATTGAGGAACCAGCTTTCAAATATGAAGATGTCCAAATCAGAATCCATTGCCTCATACTTCATGAGGATCACAGAACTAAGGGACAAGCTTAGCACCAGTGGAGATCCCATTGATGATAAGGAGCTTGTTATCACCACTCTGAATGGTCTTCCACCGTATTGGGAGTCCTTTATTCAAAGCATAAGTGGTAGATCTAAACTCCCCAAGTTTGATAAGCTATGGGCAAATTGCACTCAGGAGGAGACAAGGATTGTAGCACAACAAAGACTCCATGGTACTCAACCTGAGGAGAATCAAGCATTTGTATCCCATGCCAAGAAAGGTAAGGGAAAAGGAAGGAAGTTCCATAAACACAAGCACCAAGATAAGAGATCAAGTCCTCGCCCAGATCAAAAGAAGAAGAAGGACATATCTCAAGTTCAATGCTATAGGTGCAGAATATATGGACACTATGCCAGTAGCTGTCGAAGTTCAAGTAAAAGGAAGCATGAAGCATCCACCGCTGATGAAGAAGAAGATCATCATCACAAGAAGCAAAGGAATGAAGATCATACGGAATTTCTATTCATATCAGCCTTATCAGGTACTATTCCCACCACTAGTGACACTTGGCTCATAGATAGTGGTGCTTCTAGACACATGACAGGTTATAGAGAAAATCTTTCAGAATTAGTTGAGAAAGATTCACATCTCCGTGTTGTACTTGGAGATGATGCTAACTACACTGTGAAGGGATCTGGAGCCACCTCCCTTCAACTAGAATCAAATGATACATTGTGCCTGAGTGATGTGCTCTATGTGCCTGATATGAAAAGAAACCTTGTCTCCATCTCAGCCTTGGAAGACAAAGGATAGCTTTCTCCGAAGGGAAAATACTTGCTTGGCACAAGAACTCAAGCATGAAACACAGCCAAAGTTATTGGTATAAGAGAAGAGAGCTTTTATCGACTAAACACTCCACCAGTCCAAGCCCTAGTAAATGATGCTGCAAGTATGGGCGAATTATGGCACAGAAGACTAGCTCATCTAAACTATCGAGCTCTCCCAGCACTGAAGAATATCGTGACAGGTTTACCAGGGCTCCAGGTAGACCATGATGGAACATGTAGAGGATGTGCACTTGGCAAGAATGCCAAGAGATCTTTTCTAGAGAGTAGAACCAAAGGGATTTTGGATCTAGTACACTCTGACTTGTGCAGACCCATGACAGTTGCTTCATTGGGTGGATATTGTTGCCGCCTGGAATCACACCTAGGAAAACGCTGCAAAAATCTTCAAGTCACTGGTGTGGCCTTGGGGGCAAGCCAGAGTCAAGTGCTATCACTTGAAACTCGACTCCTCCATCTAGGCTTACTCCTAGCGAAGCCAAGGGGGGTGGACCCTAAAAAGTAAAAATAAAAACTAAGGTGTTTATTCTACGAAAGATAAAAACAACTAATCTAGGAGTTAGAATTTTTTGAACACAAGTGCAATGCAACATAAAAGATAATAGCATTCGTTGTCTAACAACATCATTATCATTTAAAACATCCATCATCATGAAAATATCAAAATAAGACCAGTGCTGATAAATGGAGTCAAAAATAAAGTGCTTGAAACAAAAATGACAATGTTGTGCAATTGTTCTTGGTGAATTTTATTATTATGTGGCAATGAGTCTTTTTATTACGAATGGGGGATTCCCAATATACCGCAAGGTACTGGGAATGTGTCCATAATTTTACAAGGTGGCTTCTCACTTGGACATGTGGGTTGGATCGGAGTCTCTGGGAGGTGTTCAACACTATACCAAACGAGGGTATAGTCTAACGGTATCCCGAGGTCGCTACCTAGTGGTTCCCGCTTCTTTTGAGAAATTTTCCCACCAAAGTCAAATAGACATTTACACCGGATTTTCGTAAAGGGTGGTTTATTGGGAAATGTTAAACCTATTACTAGTCACTATGTCCCTTTCTGGTGTGATCAGCATGTTCAGACGAAGTTGCAGTGATCCTAGAGCATACGGGGACAAAGCCTTGTTAATTTTATGTATTTTGAACAAATATTTTACATTTTCAATGCCCCAAGAGTCTCTTTTCTGGCCAGTACACGGGCAAGCCCTTATCTTGAAACCATAATTCGGGAAAGCAAGGGGGTGTTTTGATTCTAGTAAAAAAAAGGAAAATTGTAAAAAAAAATGGACAAAACTAGGTCCTGAGTGAACTTGTGGCCTGCCAATGAAACGAACCAACAAGGTTAATTTTAATCCCTAATTAATTTTATTAAATGCCAGAAAACAAAAATCTAAGCTAAAAATGCACGCCACGAAAATTTGAGTCGACACAGTTTCCCCCTGGGGGGATTGGGTGTGGGCGTTGGTTAGCCCACTTGCTCTCGTTTAATACTTTGTTACAATGCAGAGAAGTGCCCCAGTCATACAAAAATGACTCAAAGGCTTACAATATTAGAAAGAAAAAGGTTTCTGGTTAAAAAGGGTATGGTTCTAGATGCTCTAGATGGCCCAATCTACCAAAATTTGGCCAGCATCTCCTCCTATCTGTTCATAAAATGCTGCAAACCAGCAAGCTAATGTTAGTAAAGGATGCCCAGAAACACTTTAAGAGTGTGTTTGGGTCACCCAAAAATTACCCAAAAAAAATTCTAAGGGAAAAACTAAGTAAAAATGCAAAAAATGAACTAAGTGAGACAAGTTGTAAGGCTTGTCTCCTTAGTATCTTTGCACACTCAAAGAGCAGCAAATTTAAAACTCTTAAATCAGCCAAATAAACCCTTTTAAAGTTCAGATCTAAGCATTATATTCAAGCTTTAAAATTTGACAATTTTTTGACAACTTGAAAAAATGAAATGCTTAATCAACAAAAGAGATGTAATCTAGGTATGATAAAATTTTGTAAATAAACCAGATCAGACTTCTAAGAGTATTTTTCAGATCTACTTAAGAGTATAAACTTCAGAATATAAATCTCTATTACTTTTTTACTTATAACCAGTAACCAGAGAAAGTGAAAGTATAGAGAGAGAGAGAGAGAGATGGAGAAAACTCATGATGAAACCAGAAGCTTTGGCGCTTGACTTTGTGGGGTACCAAGGGACTGCATCTGCAAAACAAATGTTAGAAGTGGGAAGAAGCAAACAAGATCCACCCCTTTCCAACTAAGATGACCTGCACATCATAGACGTTGCAAACAAGGATCAAGTGTAGACATATACTTAAAGGAAATCAGTGTTGCATACTTATAAACAAATGAAACATACAAACATGAGTATTAGCATATCTCATAAATTGTTACCAATCTTTCCAATGAGTACAACTAACACCTATGAAAACAAAGCTTATGCACAAATTACCTCCATAAGCACAAGATGGTTCATCCACTCATCAAAGGTACACCACAAGTTGACCTCCAAAGTCTTTTTTATTCAAATTGAAATATAAAAACAAGTACAACAACAGGTCTGCTCCAACTCCAACTAGAGCAAAATGGCAATGGGAAGCCTCAATATATAGGAAGAGAAGAGAGGGAGGGCGCATTTGTGAGGGAAGAGAAAGTGGAGTGAAGTGTGCCAAAACCCATGGCTTGAATGGGGTTGTCCATTCCTTCTAATTTGCTGCAAAAACGCAGCCCCAAAACAGCCATAAACTATGCTGCGTTTCCATGAAAGGAGGCCCCACTCTTGGGGAATGCGCCCCCCTCATGGGGAAATGCGCCCCCCTTAAGTGGGGAGTCATTACCACTTAATAAGCTGCCCAAATCTTTTGCAAATCAGCGCTTACAACTCCTAAATTATGGCTGATCTGAATCTGACCTCTAATCCCTCAAAAAATGGAAATTACTTTTTTCTTGTTTTTGACTTTTTTGCATTTTTTGACCAATTTTTCACTTTTTTTGGTTTTTTGAGCATAAGTGAAAAATAAATGACTAAAGAACTATGGACAGTGGGTTTTGGGGTATGGTGGGTGCTCTAAGCTAGAAATGAGCACCCCATGGCAAAAAATACCAGACCATACTTTTACATCACCTTTGATTTTTTTAATTAAACCATTAAAAAATGGCTTAGATTTACGGAATAAACTTTTTTTCATCGGAATTAAAAAAAAAAACTAGGGGGACCTAGCACATGTCCATACGAATCAAAATTAATGCCTAGCATGTTCATATGCATTGACCCATGGACTTTAATAACCCCCTAAGGCCCGTAAATCTCACCAGGCACTCCAAATTTGGAGGAGCAGGAGAAAATCTCAAAAATTATGTTATGCAAAAAATGCAAGACATAATTAATAAGTGAAAAAACTCCTTGGAATACCTGACTTGATCAAAAAGTCATAGGGAACCAAGTCCTTTACAAAAATACCATGCTAGTACATTTTATTACAAACCCCGCAGGGCATGGACATGTGAAGAAAAAATATAAAAAAAAGGGCCCTTATAAAGGCCTGATGGACTTCAAATCACTGAAAATGAACATGTAACATGTTCAACTTTGCCCGCTCACTTGAAAGTCCAACTAAGTACAACTTAGCTGGTAACAGATATCACTACTATATAACATTCATTGATGATTACTCACGAAAGACTTGGAAAGTTGGATATACTTCCTCAAGTCTAAGGAATCCGAGGAAGTACTCAGCGAGTTCAAAGAATTTAAAGCACAAGTCGAGAATCTGTCAGGAAAGAGGATCAAGATTTTGAGATTCGATAATGGTGGAGAATACACCTCTACAAAATTTAATGATTTCTGCAAGGAAGCAGGAATTAAGAGGGAGCTCACAGTTCCCTACAGCCCTCAACAAAATGGGGTTGCTGAAAGAAAAAATAGAACAATTGTGGAGGCAGCCAAAGCTATGATACATGACCAAGTCTTCAAATGTTCTTGTGGGCAAAAGCATCCAGAATAGTTGTATATGTACAAAATAGATGTCCACATAAGATATTGAATAATATGACTCCGGAAGAAGCTTTCACAGGAGTGAAACCAGAAGTGGGCCACCTCCAGATATTTAGCTATCCAGTCTATATACATGTGCTCAAGGAGAAAAGATCAAAGTTAGAACCTTCAGGCAGAAGGGAACATTTGTGGGTTACAGTGAGTCTTCAAAGGCTTATAGAATTTACATTCCAGGATCCAGACAAATTGAAGTCAGTAGGGATGTGACCTTTGAAGAAGAAATAGCTGTCAAGAAAGGCAGAGGATCAAACATGGAGATCAATGATGAAGAAAGCTAGAACCAAAGGAGATGAGATCATCTCCCCCTCCAGTTCGGAGGGAGTTAGCTGAAAAGGATGAACCTATCGACTCCATTGATCCAGTTGATATCCCCAGAAATGTTGCAGGTCGGAAAAGACCTAGATGGGCACAACAAACTCTACAGGATGCAGAGGGACATGAAGCTCCACATGGCCCTGCCAGAGAAAGCAAAAGACCTCAAAGGTTCTCCAGTTATGTGGCACTGATGAGTAACATCATTGATTCAGAACCAACCACTTATGAAGAAGCATCCAAACATCAAGTTTGGAAGGATGCCATGATGGAAGAACATCAATCCATTATGAAGAATGGTGTGTGGGAAGTTGTGCTGAGACCTGAGGAGAAGTCAGTAGTGACTTCTAAATGGTTATACAAGATCAAGCATGGAGTAGATGGAAGTGTTGAAAAATACAAAGCCATATTTGTTGCTAGAGGATTCTCTCAGAAATAGGGAGTCGATTATGATGAGACATTTGCTCCTGTGGCATGATATACTTCCATCAAATCGATCATTGCTATTGCTTCAGCTATGGGATGGAAGTTGCATCAAATGGATGTGAAGATAGCCTTTCTCAATGGTGTAATTGAGGAAGATGTTTACATCGAGCAGCCAGATGGGTTCATTGTCCACGGAAAGGAGTCTCATGTATGCAGATTGAAAAAGGCACTGTATGGACTCAAGCAAGCACCTCGTGCTTGCTATGGATGGATAGACGGATTCCTAGTGAGCTTGGGATTTACCAAGAGTGATGCAAACCCCAACCTTTACTACAAGGTTGTAGATGATGAGCCACTGATTTTGGTACTATATGTTGATGACCTGTTTCTCACAGGAAATGAGAAACTTATCGTATGGTGTAAGAAGAATCTCGCCTCTGAGTTTGAAATGAAGGATCCTAGATTGATGCACTACTTCTTGGGATTAGAAATATGGCAGAGGCAGAAAGAGATTTTCTAAGCACAAGGAAAGTACACCACGAGAAGAGATTCGGAATGTTGGACTGCAAGTCCATGGCCACTCCGATGGATGCAAATTGGAAGAAGCTAAGAGATTCTGCTTCAGACTTAGATTTTAATTGATCCCACCATGTATCACCAGCTGATTGGGTCATTAATGTATCTGACAAACACCAGACCAGATATATGTTTTGTTGTGAATGCTCTCAGTCAGTTCATGTGCAAACCGAGGCAGATTCACTGGATTACTGCAAAACATGTGCTCAGATACTTGCGTGGCACTGTGGGATATGGTTTTAAGTATGCTTTAGATTGTGACCTGAGATTACAGGGGTTTACAGACTCAGATTGGGCCAGATGCGTTACAGATTGGAAGAGTACTTCTGGATGTTGCTTCAGTTTGGGTTCTGCAGTTATTTCCTGGTGCAGCAGGAAGCAAAACTCGGTAGCACTCAGTGCTACAGAGGCCGAGTACATGGCTGCTAGTACAGCAGCTCGAGAAGCAGTTTGGCTTCGTAAACTCCTGGAAGGATTGTTTGGCCAGATTCCAAAGCCGACCGTGATTCACTGTGATAACCAGAGTTGTGTGCAGATGTCGATGAATCCTGTATTTCACGACAGGTCAAAGCATATAGAGATTTAGTATCACTTCATGAGTGATATCGTGCAGAAAGGTGCGGTCGAGTTACAGTACATGCCAACAGATGACCAAACTACAGATGTTCTCACCAAGGCTCTTCCCAGGGTGAAGTTCGAATACTTTCCCAGACGACTTGGAGTAGAAGAGAACGTGTCCCTCCTTTAGAGGGAAAGATGACATCGAGATGCTTGCCCTGCTTTGACCCAGGTACCTCCACTCGTCCAGGTACTCAGCTAGGTATGGGAGAAATCCCATCGACAGATGAGTCGGACAGGTAGTGGATGGTCGAGTTCACCTAGGTACCTTCACTCGTCCAGGTGCTCAGCCAGGTATGGGAGAAATCCCATTGACAGATGAGTCGGACAGGTAGTGGATGGTCGGGTTCACATAGGTGCCTCTTCTTATCCAAGTTCTCAACCAGGTATGGGAGAAATCCCATCAGTAGATGAGACGAACAGGTAGTAGATGGTCGTGTGATTGCACAGGTACCTCTACTCGTTCAAGTTCTCAGGAAGGTATGGAGGACCCCATCGACAGATGAGACGAACAGGTAGTAGATGGTCGTGCCCATTTGCTCGTCTGGGATCTCAGCCAAGTATGGGAGAAATCCCATCGGCAGATGAGACAGATAGGTAGCAAATGGTATAGCAGAGATGGCATAGTTGATATCTCATATATCCAAGATTGAGTGATTCTCCTAGACTCACCGAAGGACTGGTGAAGTTGATGCATGATGACACTTCTCGAAGGACTAAGACTGTGTGGACAACCTTCAGTATGTATAGAGATGATGGAGACAGTATAGATGTACAGATGAAACCCAGATGACTATGATGCTGATGAAGACCGAAGAATACCTTCCTCGTTGAGAGAGAGTGTTGGATTTTGTGCAACTTCGGAAGATATTAATTATTGTATTTTATTTTACTTGATTGTACCTACCTCCCAAGGGAGATAAACTTAATGTATTTAATTATGTAAAACCCTTGAAAGAATCAATGTAAACCTTGGGATGAAAAGCAAGCAAAATAAAATTAAAATTATTTATTGCTCCCCAAGAGAAGTCGGCCCAGTTAGGGAATTTTCCAGTTTTGCACTTGTATAAATAAGAGATGATTTCACCTCATTATTCACTCATTAACTCAAGACAAGTTCACATCATTCAGAGAGAGAAGTTCGCACTGCAGCAGGAGAAGACTATTTTGGGGTTTCTATCTTTTGGAAAGCATTTCCATCTTTTCTCTTTTATGATTGTACTTTGATCTCGGAATTATCATCTCTATACGAAGGTTGCTGGGTTTTCTCCTGTCTGGGTTTCCCAGGATAAACTCTGTTGTTATTGTTATGTGCTTTGTCTTTCTTCTAGTGATCTTGTTTATGCATTTGAATTATTATGCTATGAATGTATGAAAAACTAACACTATGGTCTCCCCAACAACATGCTTTGGGAAGATGGTCTAATTGATTGAATTAACTGTTAGCTTTTGGGTTACTTTGAAAGTGTTTACACCATGTTTGGAGGTATATTATGAGATCTGGGGTACATGGTGTACGTTTTAGTCCCGGGATGGTTTGTGATGGACTTCTGCATGGGAGATTGTCCGTGATGGATTTGCACATTGGAGACTTCAACTGAGAGACCTAGGTGATCTCTCCTCTCCAAATCCACTAGGGTGGATCTTCCACCACCGAAGATGGATTTCTCTCAAGGGTTTCCAAAAACCCTAGTTCTTGAGCTCACACTCTCCACGAGTCTCTTCTCAAATGTCAAATCACAATAATGAGCTTTTGGGATTCGATTTCCTCTTTTATATCTTACTTCTCAATTAAAAATAATAAAAAATCATTTCCCCGCTTTATTTTAATAAAGTGACTCTATAAAGTCACTTTCACTTTATTAACTTTAAAAAAAATCACTTTCTAACTCTTATTCATTTAATTAGCTTATGTCACCCCTTTAATGTCGCTTTTTGCTCCCTAGTGACATTATTGGCTAATTAATCCCCTTCATTTAACTCGATTATAGCCCATGGGAATCAACTGAGCTAATCCGTCGAACTCCTTGCCATCATGCAGAAGGGGGACATGCTAGTCCTCCCCACCTAAAATTGCTTGTCCTCAAGCAATCGCACATTGAGATACCGCACAATCCATCCTTTTTCCAAACCACTCCATTTCCCTGCTAGGCTGGACTTTTTTTCCCTTGAATTTCCATTTCCTCTCACCAATGTCCTGGATCCCTTCCTTATGCCTCCTTGGGTACCTGTCAAGATTGGTCATCCTTGTTTTGGCTCCCCTTCTGAGCTCTCTAGTAAGTACAAGATCTTTGCTTGGAGGCCTACCTGGAGGACTCTTTCCATACCACTAGCCCCTCCTTCAAGAATTTTGAGTGGGAGTTGGCCATTTTTCTGCCTGAGCCTCTTTCTTGTGCATGAATATGGTTTTCATTCCCTTTGTTGTGGTTAACGTGGAAGCCTCACTGGGTATACCCCTTAGGAATACCCTTCTCCCATCCGGCGCCTGGAATTCCATTTCCAAGGTTTGGTAATTTGTAGAATATTTCCCAAGCGAATATAGCCACTAAACCCCCAATACCACATTCCTGTTCAACACATCCACAACATAAAAGTCATCAACCACTGTGTAGTTTCCAAGTTGCACCTGTAACTATGGTATTCCCTACATGCACCTCATGATATGATTGCCAAGCATGACCACAGTAAATCCCTCAAAGTCCTCGGTGGGTATTCCTCTCTTCGCTACCCATGATGCATCAATGAAATTATGGCTTGCTCCCCCATCTATTAGAGTGAACACACGCTACCCCCGTACTGTTCCCCTGATCCTGAGGGTGGAAAATGTGGGGACTCTTCTTAGGATAGCAATAGTCCCCAACTATCTCAAATTTGTACTGGGTAGCTCTTCATCCTGTTTATGCTCCAACTCGTCTTCCTCACTGTTATCTAAACGCACCTCTATAAGGTGTACTTTCCCTTTACCCAAACAACGATGGCCTGGTTCCCATGGCTCTTTGTAGCTGAAACATAAGTTCTTTCTCCTCAAAGATCGCCTTGTTTCCTCGTCCAACTTGTTCTTACCCAACCATTCCTTCTGAGGGAGCGTCTTTTCCTTGTTTTTTGGGGGGTTGGTGGGTTTTGGTGGAGGCTTGCTCTTGGGAATGTAATCTTGCAGGTCACGGGTCCCCCTAATGGCATCCTGCAGAGTGATCGGCTCGTAAGCCTTCACCCAACCGCATAGTAGCTCGGTTAGAGCCTCTGTAAATAATATAACCAACTGAGACTCAGATACATCAGTCACCATCAATGCAATCCTCCGAAACTTTGATATGAATGCATCCGGAGAATCTAATCTATCTGCTTGAGCTGGGGTAGCTCCCTAAAATGTATTTCTGGATCTTTCTTGTCAAAGCGCTCTATGAGCCTTTGCATAAAGTCCAAATAAGATGTAATGCTAGCATGGCCCAATGTCACCATTCCATGGTACTTGTTATCACACCATAGTAGCTGGGCTACTATTCTTGCTGAGCAGATATCTACACTTTTCAGAGCTTTTCTTTTACAGAGATCAGCTATGATGAGCTTATTATTTGAGATCACTTATGGATAAGAGCAGTATATTGTATCAGACTTTTATTAGACCCTGTGCCAAGGTTGAGCCTTGAGAGCTTGGATTTGATGACCGATGTGACCATTTGCTCCATACAGTTTCAATCCAGTGCCCAGTGATTATATTGCAGCAGTGTTTCGGATATTTATTGATGATTATTATGATGTGATGTGACCTATGGACTTCCGATTATTGGCTTTGGATTATTATCTTGTTGTTTGTCATCTTCATAGCTTTAACTTGGTATATGATTCATGATGTGGCAATACTATTTAAAATAAAATGAAATATCTTGGATGATGTTATAAATATAAAATGGATGTATTACTTGCACACTTAGGTTTTCTGACAAAACTCATCGGTTTCATTACCCTCCTATGACCATAGATATGGTCTTTCCTGACATCCTTGTCTGCTAGCTTAGGCACCACATTCATTTGACTCCATCCATCCATGACCTTCCTGATTTGGCTTTCACCCTTGACTTGCCTTCTTGACTTCTTGATACTGAGGACTTCCCCATTTCTACCTTTGTGTTGGACTGCATCCATGTTTGTTTTGTGTCTCGGCTCTAAGTTGGTGACAAAACTTGCATTTGGTGAGTTGGATTGTATGCCTAAATCATTTTGGTCGGTTGTCTCGATGTTTGGCACTGTGCAGAACTCCCCCTAGTCACTTGAGATGTTGTTGGCTAAAACTGAAAGCTCATGTACTACCTGTATTGGAAATGTTTTATGAAAGCCTGTGAACTTAAAATTCTAGAATGTGTTTCTTAACACACGTGAATAAAGGCTATAGCAATGAACTGCTAAGATACCCCTTGAAGGGTATAAAAGGTCCAAAAAGCAATGGTTACTCAAAAGTTATATCTATTATTGCTGACCTTATTGATGTGAATATGCCCCGGATGCAAGCTGCGATTAGTTGTGCTTCTTAGCCCATGTGAAATCCCAAAGGGGTCATATAGGCCAAAAGGCCATGGAAATGAAATGAATGATCCTAATGACTGGATCAGCTTGATGTAGACATGATGCCTAAGTTGAATAAGCACTCGCTAAACAACTTATCCATTTGTGAGGCACAACCCTTCCCTTTGTTATTTTGTCCAGCACAGAGTGTAGCTCCCCCTTTCCCCGTCCAAAGTGTCACTTAATTGAGCTTGGTCAAGTCATTCCCTTTTGACTAGCCTTGTCCTTAGCCTTCATCCTTAGCTAGCAGTTAGGCCTTCATCCTTAGCTAGCAGTTAGGCCATGTCCAATGGGTGAGTATGTCATTAAGGCTTTTGTGCAAGTAAAATATAAATAACAATGAAATATATATATCAGTGTTACAAATATCGGCGATTTATCGCTGACATCGCGAGATATCGCGATGTTTACTCCACGCCGATAATATCGGTAAAAATCGCACCGATTTTTAAGGCGATAAAATCGCGATATTTTCTAATATATCACGAGTCAATAAGAATTTATTGTCGGTCAGGAAAAAAAAAAAACGTTTTTTTTGTGTCTTTTGCCCATCGTTCGAGCTCGCTCGGGGTTATTTTTCATCGCTCCGGCTAGGGTTGCTGCTATTACGCCTGTGGAGGAGGAGGAGAGGAAGCAGCTGCACATTACCCTACCCACCCAGACCCGTGGTTCCTAGCGCGCCAGTATTTTTCATTAGTTTCCCGCCCGTGGTATTTTTCAGTGTTTCGGCTGTTGGATGGCTACGAAAAGCAATTTATGCAAGCTTGGAACTTCCACGAGCTGGAAATTTGAAACCCGATAAAAACCCAATAGCTTGGTGACCACTACATATTTCTACCCGACGGCTGCACCCACATTTCTTGCACCTTGCAGTCGACTTGGCTTAAGTCTCACGCGGGACCACCGACGTCGACATCGACTGATCCAATTGCTTTTCGGTATCCACCATCCCGCCCAGAGCCGGTCAAATAATAAGTCCGGGATGAAAAGGAGCGTGGGTTAACTTGGGCAGGCGATTGAATTGATCTGGGCGAGTTTGCTTTGGACGTGGTTAATATTTTCATATTGATATTGATGTAAAATAAACATTTTAATATTGATAATGGTTTTACTTTTAACTTTTAGTATTTTAGTCATAAACTTTTAATAATTTTTATTGATATAAATTTTTGATAATATTTAAATATTTATGTAAATCGAAAATATTTAATATTGATATTGATAATGATTTTTATTTTTATTATATATTTCATTTTTAAGTTAGATGCTTTAGATGTTTAGAAAATTGAAAAAAAATTAATACTTTTGTATTTTTTTAAGTTTGCCGATATATTGCCGATGTTTGCTGACATTTTCGCCAATAAATCCGATAATTTCTTTTTGGACCCTCGGCGATATATTCGCCGACACGATATTTGTAACATTGTTAAGTACTTCATTCTCATCTTCAAGGTACATTCAACATGTGCAAGGTACACCGTTGTCCACCAAGTCGGATTTGGTGGTCAACAGAACTAATGGTTGGAAACTTGGATCTTTGGAGCTTGCTCTCTTTTGAGCCTAATTGACATATCTTTTTCTTGGAGCAAATTTTATCCTAAGGGTTTCTCTCTTGTTAATGCGTGGCATTATCCTTGCTATTGTGCTTATCTATTGGAGATCATATTGCTAGCATTTTCCATGTTAATTCTCTTGGGCCAATGAAGGGATAGTATTGTCTTATGGATTGGATCTAGGGTAAGATCATCTATCTTAGTTTTTTTGTTATTGTGCATTAAAAGAAGGTTCCTGTAATGACCCAAGCTAAGTCTAGTCTGATTTTTGTGCTAAATTATTGTGTATTTTGGCTTAGGAGTTTCGTCAAACACTTTGGCCGCAGTACTTTAACACCCCTAGGGCCTATAATATTCCCAAACTGTCTCGACTGCTTGCTGATGTTTACTGTACTGTTATTATGTTGATGTACAGACTGTGCGCTAGTTTGTAGGTTTCAGATTTCAATGTAATGATCTTTAACAATGCATATGAATAATGAAATACAAATAGAGTGTTTGGCATGAACAGGAAGAAGGGAAATATATATCCAATACTTCAGATTCACATAACAGTGAGACTATTTTGGTTGTAGCAGCAGTTTACAATGAATAAACAGACCTGAATATTACGTTTTCCCTGACCTATAAGGTGGTGTTGGTTGACTGCTTCCTTTTGTGTTGAAATGATCCATTGGAATGAAACAATATGACTGAATCTTTGTCCTGGAAGTTGATGACAACAAATAGAAGCACCCTGCTGGAGTTACAATGTCCCCTTTTGATAGATAACAGTCCTCTCTAGACCATGCTTTGGCTGTGATGTGACTAGGGCAGCTGACAAATGCAAGAAAACACACCCAGTTGTAGTGTGTGGCCTCCCTAAACTGGATAACAACAGTGAACATCAGTAAATACCCTCAAATGGGTGCACCTTCACTCTGAGAGTCGTGGTCCCTTTCTTCCCCACAATGAATCCTCCAAGTGGTGCGCCCATCCTCACTCAATGCCCACGATTTGCAACAAGAGATGTGCCTTCATTTTTAATGGTAGACTCAGCTGAAACAAGATGAAATCCCCTTCTCCTTTCAGCAGAAGGTAACTGAGTTGCAACTGAAATCAAATCGCCCTAGAGACAAGTGCGCCCTCCTGCTAACTGTTGGAAACCCCCACAACTCTTCACAAGTCTACTAATAGCTTGTTCTTCCTCCACGGCAATGAACTGCAATGCAAAATCTAAGTGATCTTCCCTCTCAAGATCAGTTAGGGTGGATAGTCTTACCACTGAAACCAATATTCCCTTGGGGATTTCGTCCCAAGAGACAAAAGCCACAAAACTCTCCAAATCCTTTTCGAAAATAAAAATGTGATGAATGAATGAGAGAATGGGTCACTTTGCCCTTTTATGCTCTTTTTACCCTTGTTGGGCACTTTTACCCTTTTTTGCCACTTTTACCATTTCTTGCTTTTAGTTAAATAAAAAGACTATTTAAAAAGTCCCTTTATTTAACAATTACTCAATATCACTTTTAATGTTACTTTCTGCAACATTTGACATTAAATAATAATTTAATTCCCTTTTTCCTCGACTATAGCCTATGGGAATAAATTTAAAATAGGCTAGTAAGTCGTCCCCCGAGAGTGAACATTCGGAAAGGGACATTACATTCTTACATTGTTCTTGTTACCAACTATTTTGTACCATAGTTGGATTTCTTGTGAGCCGCCAGTGTTATGAACATATTCAATGTTTATTATCAGTGTTCAAAAGTTCAGAAGTCTTTTGCAAGGCCCCTTTGTAATAATTGCATGTTCATACCCCCTTGAGGATTTTGTAAAAATGTGCTAGCAAGACATTCTTATGTAAAGAACTTGACCTCCTATGACTTTTTATCAACGGTGATCATTCCATGGTGTTTTTTCCTTATCAATTATGCAAATGTCGAATAACAATGGCAAGCTAAGGTATCTTGGTTGCATGAATCCTAGACCACAAAATATCCACTACTGAATGATACTTGGCCAACAAGATGTAAAATATGAGCATATATCAGATCTGCAACATGGATTAATTATGTTAATTTCAATAGTAGAAGAGTTATGTACCAAGATGAACATTGGTATACCTAGGATTAAATTGTTAATATGTTGCCCTAGGGGAAAATTACCTTCACTAATAAAAATTATCTAAAGAAGCAAATTATAGGGAATTAAAATCGGTCCTATCACTAAAATATGTGCTTGGGATGAAGATTCAACAAGTAATAACCAGCCACAAGCAAGAAAAACAAGTCAAATCAGTGTTATTGAAACCGGACCGAAACTGGTAAAACCGACCGGTTCACAGGCCCAACTGGTCCAGCTAGGTGCCTGAACCGGAAAACCTGCAAAACTGATTTGGATCGGTTGTGAACCGGCTGTGAACCGGCCAATTCTGTACGAAACCAGTCGGTTTTGAACGGTTCCATACGGAACCAACCAGCCTATACTCTGCTTATTTTTTGGACTCTAGGGGCCACTTAGAGCGTCTTTATTGATGTATTTTGGTTCAGAACTTCAGAGATGTATTGCACTTGGTGCTATTTTGGTTATATTTG
Organism: Larix kaempferi; assembly: GCA_027924585.1. Taxonomy (NCBI): domain Eukaryota; kingdom Viridiplantae; phylum Streptophyta; class Pinopsida; order Pinales; family Pinaceae; genus Larix; species Larix kaempferi. Next base: position 13,650,233 of record BSBM01000050.1, on the reverse strand, counting down.
CATCCGTACTTGCTATATATATGAAAAAATTTGCATATTTTTGTATTAATGGTTTGGATTCATATGTATGCACATGAATATATATGTTTTTTACAAAATATGAATAGTTTATGTTTTTTTGGGTCGATAGGTCTTTTTCCCAAATTTTTTCAATTCCGGTCTGGTTCACATTTTGGGCTCTGTTGGTTCGATCATCGGTCTGGTTCTGATAAGATTGAGTCAAATACAAGAAAAACCAAGGGGGGCATTTAGATGGGCGCACTCCCTGATCAAACCATCGCCTAATCTATGCGTAAATGGAGTCAAAATCATTCACAAAATTGGCCTCAGGGGTTTTAAAATATAGCTAGAAATACCCAAATGCTAACTTCCTGAAATTCCTAGTAAAAGACTTGTCGGTAGTGTAATATAGAGTTTAATTTAAATGTTATTTAGACTGACTAATTGCAGAAAATGAAAACCGAGAGAAAGTAGTGAAATACTTACTTGGTACCGAGAGTAATGCTTGACTTGATGAGGAAATGCACCGCAAAGGTCAAATGAGAAACTTTGTTGAAGTTCCAGCTTGAGAGTGAGTTGCCCAAATCCACCAATGTGCCCACTCTCCTTGCCAAACAAGAGAAAAATATCAGTTTGTTTGAGCAAGAAAATAAGCCATGGAAAGATGAAAATAAGATGAGGAAATGCTTAACATAAATAGTAGAAACACTCCATGTTAAACCCTCAATCCGAAGAGTGAAGCAGCAATGGCTTTCAAAGTTTCAAGTGGTGCGCCCCTCCCCAAGAACCCTTTCCTGCAAAATAATGGTCAGAAAATAACATGTACCGAAAATACTACAAATTTCCTCTAGTCCAATGCAGAAGCAAAGGCAATCATCTCCTCAAACATTCAACCACAAGTACACAAGTATTCAGCTGCAAATGTTTTCTCTCTATTCACTTCTCAAAGAGCCAAGAGTTCCAAGAAGAATTACAAATGGATGTCATCTCTCTTAAATAGAGAGTTCTACAAAATCCCTAGCCCAATAGGATGGATGGCTAGGATTTGATCCTCAAAATAATGAACAATGGCTAAGATTTTCTTTTACATCAAATTACATTTTGCATGGTCCACATAGAGGGGCGATTTGCTCATGTACACCCCCCATGGGAGAGCAAACATCAAATTCTAGCGAGAAACAACTTGTGGGGACACCAAGGGGGTGTTTTTTGGTTGTTTTAACCCCCTTGGCCCCTTCCATTAGAGTTTAATCATGAAATACATCAAATTTGGGTAGCTGTTATGTACAAATGCGCCCCCCCCCCCCCCCGCTCTAGGAGCTAGGCCATAAATGGGCCCCACATCAAGTGAATAATACATGGAGTAAGGTCCAAAACATCAATATGATTCCCCTATGCCTTTAGTTATCAATACATTAGCCACTTCAATGTTTTACTTAGTCAATAATTAATTTTCATTATTTAATTTTTGCTGGTACATATGGATGAACCTACAAAATGCAATTTTGAGCCACTTCCCTTGCCCGAAATCACGAATTGAATGCACCATTGAGATCAAATACCCCGAATCCATTAACATCGGTCACTAGAACCACTGGAATCCATCAAATATACATTGTTTGGCCTAATCCAGGCTTTTCACATTAAAACAAGGTCCTGTTGGCCGTTAATAATTAAAAATCTCATCAATGAAGTCATATTTTGGTCGGCTAATGCGTGGAGTCTTGTATGGAACCCCAATGGATGCCAAAACACTAAAATTGCAACTTTGAATCCAAAGTTGTCCTTGACCCTATATTTGGATTGGTCAAACAGGGTTAACCAACTCAAACTAATCAAATGATGGCAAGAGCTAAACTTGTGTGATCCTGCAAGCAACATAGGATGCAAAAGAATTCCTTATTTATGTTAGTACGTCAACTACAACAATTAGTGACAAATCAAATTAGATCATTACAAAACAATTTCATAAAAATAGGCCTAAGCCAAGGTGGGCCCACCACCTTTCATGAAGTCTCCACAGTTATGCACATTTATAAACTTGCTCAATTTGCTAGCTATGGGTGAGGTGGACAAAAAATTGCTTGAAAGGCATAAAGGAATGACTAAGACCTTGACAATGTGACCCTTTGGATAAGCATGGGAAGCAAGGGACCGCACTGACATATGCACACCAGAGAACACTAGGGGAGGGAGGTGCCTCACAAATGGGATAGAGTGTTTGGGAAACCACCACTAGCCTTTAACATACACCTTGCAACTCGCATCCAAGCCTACATCAGGCTCCATGAGGATCTTTGCTAGAACCATCGTGCTGGGTGCAACACCAACCGTAATTTGAAGTTCTAGCGGACACTTGAGGTTCTAGGGGACACTTGAATTAGTTGTCCCTTGCTCCATCTTACATCCAAATCCTTTATTGGGACTTCGTGAGGAATTAACCATTACATTTAACTTTCATATGTGGCCAAGCAGTCATTTTGATATAGCATGTATTCCTCATCTACTTGGCCTTTTTCTCATTCAATTTCACATTAGCCTCATTGGCTTGATTTGACTTTCACTTAGCCTTTTTGGATTTATTGCATTTCTTTGGATAGGACAATAGTGCTCATAATGCATGTAATGGTGGCAAGGCTGCATGGTTCAAGGACAAGTGGGGAACAACTGGTTACCCTACACAATCATATACTGCATCACAACATCGGGGGCAAGCGACAGGAAGTGAATCCCAAGTTTGAGAATGCATGCCCACACACTCCAGAGCCGAGGCACAATACAACCTCATAGTGTACATAGAGGTCACAGGGGGGGTCCTCAAGGTCACCTATCTCAGTCTCAGTCAAGGGAAGGATCCAAAATGGATGCGTCGGATGAGTGGGGATACTGACAAATGAAACCAAGGCTAGCAAAAATGCAAATAATGGCCAAGTCTACACTAGGGATGGGCATAAGACCAATTTGCATAAAGGGGAGCCTACAATCAAAGTGGTAAAACGCCATTTTCAAAGGCCACCATAAAGTACCAAATCACAACACTTGATCACCCAATAAGTCACTATATGTCAAATCAAAGTACTAATATAAATAAACAAGCTACAATATACATTTATGAGCATATACCATATACCTTCTCTGCTAGAGTGGATCCGAAGAGTGACCTCTGACATGTTTGGTCAAGGGAATGCCAAACCAGCATTGATCTTTGCTGCTCCAAAAATATCATGACTAAGTAAACCATCTTAGTGGGGTCATGTAAGAGCAACTAGGACAAAGGGGGCCTGGAATACTGCTTTGTGATGCTCTGGATATGCAAAATGGTACTGTGCCATCACTGATCATGATTCCGGTTCTGTTCAACTCATGTGTGCTCTGGCTCAAAAATGTCTCCGACAATGGATATGCAACATGGTAGCTCCAGCTAACATGGATGTGATAACAAGATTCATGCACCCCATTCCTGGGAATCAACTTAATCATCCACTAATTTGGGAGGGGGGGGGTGATTTGTAACCTTATATAAAAGGAAGAGGTTCCATCACTAATATTCAATATGAAAGAGAATCGTAAGGGAAAAGATAGTAAGGAAAGTATTCTCGTCAAGTAATTAGTTTAAAAATTGACTCATAAGGTAGAACTTTAAATTTACAAATCCCAAGTCAAAGAAGTGGTTTAAGAAATTCAAAAGGTAAGGATATCATTTAAAGTTCACCAGAAGTTACTACTGAAAGGCCAATGTTTAGGAAAAATATCTATTTTGGTTCATTATATTGGAAGAGAAATAGTATTACCAATGGAAAAGTATTCAATATTATCACAGGAAGTGTTACCACCTAGTTTGCACAACGATTATTGCAAGGACAAAAGATGGCAAAGACCAGAAGATTTGCAATTCCAAGGCTTATATTAAGCACTATTCTTCTTCTTCTTCTTCTTCTTCTTCTTCTGCATCTTCTGCATCTCATTTTTCCATGGTCAAAAGATGATGATTGTAAAGTAACATGGCACCTATAATACATGTGTAAAAGGTCTAGCCCAACTATAACAGTTATAGTAAAAGGTGCTCTGGAGTGTTTTTTTTAATTAGATAAATATAGATCCTACTGATCTATATTGTCAAATTTTTTCCACTCAATCATGCCTCCAAATCCATGAGCATCCTTATTGCACCTGCCATAATCTGGTGTTCTGAGTCCTTAGTTTCTTTGCCATGCATTACTTGTGTCACAATGTTTTTTGTATTTTAGATGTCAGTTTAAGCCTTTGGGGGGGTAAATGTTGTAAATTTGTATAAAAAATATTCAAGGGATATCAAACACCTAATATACACCTTTATCTCCCTTCATGAGGCGTAGCACACCTTCTCTAGACTAAATCCCATGATTTTTGCTCTCTAGAGACAAACATCCATGATTTATGGTGCTAACTAAAAAGTAATATTCCCTTTTAGGTGGGTGCACTTCCTAGTCTAGGAGTTAACTGTAAAGGTGTCACATTGAACCCCAGTTTGCTCCAATTGTGGTTGGGATGTCCCCTACTTATCTCCAAAGGTGGCACATGAGCTCCTAGTTAACTCTAGAGGTGGCACCTTGAGCTCTAGTTAGCTACAGAGGTGACACTTAAGCTCATGCATGAAGAATGACACTTGGAGGGGGGGGTGCTCCTCTCATTTTGTTATTTAAGCAAGTGCACCCCCTCTCTTTTCTTTGTTGGTTGATGCTTGAGGCTAAGAGGCTATTGTAACTTCTCTTTGAGCAATATTTGTTGAATAAAGAAAAGACTTTGGAGGTCATATGTGGGGAAGCTTCTTCATTACTATCCTTAATTTACCCCATTTGCCCATTTTATAAGACACCGGTCTCCAATCCCTTCATCGCCATTATCTTTTACTTTCATAAAAAACCATGTTTTGCTAGGGTGACTGTTATCACCAATCTTGTAGTTTCCCTTAAAGATGGATCCAAGGTGGATGGTAGAGGGAAAAGGCAACTAAAGTGGTGAACCAAGAGGGCCTTGGTTCCCAAATGGATGGTTGTCACGCCAACCAAGGCACTCTTCACTTTAGCTATCAAAGCCAAGATAGCAAGGGGGAGACCCAGATCTACTCCCGATAGGAGAGATCAACCCAATCACCAGATCAAATCAATCTAATGAGGTACGTAAGGTGACAAGTATGGAACCCTAGAAATAAGGAGTTAGGACCACTGTGGAGACTTGGGAAAGGTATGATATAACAATGAAAGATGACACACAGTGATTCAACGATTAAGTATGATTCCAGGATTCAAAGCTAGTTTCAAATGGTCAAAGTCACCTGCCTTGGGAAACGTGACCCTTTAAACAGGGAAAGTGTCCCAAATCAGAGATCTGACAGCTAGGGCTTTCTAGCTATGCTTGATGAGTGGATATGACAATGTCTAGGTGTTCAAGCAGTCAGACAAAGGTCAAATCACAAGCAAACCCAACAACCCAGTAAAGTCGTGAGGGCTTGGAGAAAGATCAGTGCCTTGGAAAATGGGCCAAATGGAGTCGGATGTCCACCAAACTACAGATCAGGGATGTCAAGGTGTAAGGCTAGGTTGGTTTTGAAAATCAAGTATATCCAATGGCTAGATCTCAGTAGATCTGAAATTCAAAATGCATCACTAAGTGACCCAAGTGGGGCTCAACCCTCAAAATGAGGAATGGGGCCCACAAGGTGAAAATCACTAAAGTGAAACACTAGAGGTAGGTTATAAAGGAATGGGGACTGTGGAGATAAAGGATCAAGTGGGATCTCACCTACACAGGTGCTAGGTCTACGAGAACTCACCCAACCAAGGACTGCGACCTCACTTGGAGAGGCTAAGTTGCCTTGGGAAAGGGGTCAAATGGATGCCAATCCTCACCAAACTACAGATCCGGATTGTCGTGGATGCTATAGAGGTGGGTTTTCAATATCTTACCCAAGAAGCCACTAGATCTAAGTAGATCTGAGAAAATGTAAAATGGGGGTTTTAACTTATGAGGGTTTTTAGTTACTTAGACAAATGGATAGATCATGGAATGAGAAATTTACCTTGAGATCATACCTGAGTGATGGATGAGGTTGCCTTGTTGTTGAGGAAGATTCCCGCAGAGATCAAATGGGAGATCTTTGATTTGCCCTGCTTGAATTGAGGCCCTAGCTCCACACGTGCACCCTCCTCTACCAGTCAAACCAAGGAAATTCGATTCAATCAGATTGATCAAGCGTGGAGGAAATACAAGTATAAGCGAATGATAACATGAAATAGAAGGTACTAAGACAGTAATACTCCCTGTTACTGACGAAGAAACCCAAAGAAGAAGCAGGGAGAGTCTTCCCCTACCAATGCGTCCTCCTTGAACCAATTCAGCCTCCACCTGTAGATGACAAAATCATGGAACAAAATCGATAGCAAGATAAATCTCCAATAACCCAATGCAAAGGAAGAACCAGCAAACGAGCTCCAAAAGCATTCACCACAACACAACAGATAGATGCAATAGTATTTTTCTATTCCAATAATCCAAAGCCAAAAGTCCCCTTTACAATGAGGAGCTCTTTCCTTTAAATAGGAAGGAGAGGCACCAAAACCCTAACCACTTTTTAAATGAGTGGCTAAGATTAAAAGATCAAATGATCTAATCAATGGTTGAGATGAGCTCAACAATACAATACATGGATCACTAATCAAATGATACATCAATGGACCAAATCACCGTAAGAGAGGGGGTCCCACCAAAAGTGAATGATAAAACATAAGATCTAGCTCATGGTGGGTCCAAGGGGTAATTTCTAACACCCTTGGTCAATCCCCATGGCACAATATCCAAAAATAATCAAGCTAGACACCAAGTCGTGCCTCTTTGGGAAAGTCGTGAGCCTTTGGAGACTCCAAAAAATCATATAAAATGCCGGAAGTGATGGGTGTGGGTCCCACTGGAAGCTGAAACTGCTGGAGGTGGTGTGGAAGACATCCCACTCATCATCACAAGTCATCCCATGCCACTCCCTTGCCTCAGTAGCCCAAATCGAATCCTTCAGTAGCCATTTTTACCATTTTTAACTGCCTCGGGAAATGTGAACATGCCCAAACTGCCTCCTGGAGTGCCTGCGCTATCAAGGTGAGGCCACTAGGCTCTCTGGGAGGGGGGTAATATGGTAATAACAAGTGGCTGGACCACCCCCTCCATGCACAGCGCCCTAGGTGAACTCATCAACTCTCTGCTCTACTCTGATAGGCCAAAACTGTACTAGGACAGCCAACTAAGGCTAAAAATCACTGTAACTGCCCGGAACTGAAAACAGACTGTCCCATTGGACTCAGAAAGTCCAAATCCATCTAAAATGTGTACTCATACACCATATCGACCTCTGCATGGTCAAAAATAAATGTCCATCATATCCATTAGACCAAATAATAATAATCTATAAAAGTGCTGAAAGGCACAAATCATCATCATAAGCTTGAAACCACTGCATAGAACCACCATGGTGACCTGTACCAGACCATATATCATATCTCTGTATCATCTGAGGTCTGCCACCTCATGTCCTGTAGTTGACTTTTGGTCAAACTGGGTTTGACCAAGTCAACATGACCCAAAATATAACTCGGGCTATCATCACAATGTTGCAAGGTGTCAAATGTTAAAGCATGCTCTACAATTCGTTCTAATAGCAATTATAACAAAAAGTAATCATTACTGGCGATCCAAATCCAAATATATAAGGTCATTAATTATTATTTATAACTCAGACTAGACTTTCAAGACCATACTCACTTCATAGTTGTGATCAATTTGCTAGTGAAGGGTGAAGGCTAAAAATAAAATGGCTAGGCCAAAGGATGACTTACTGACTTAACACTGTGACACTTTGGATATGGAAAAGGGAAATACACACCATAGCATATAGTGGACAAGCAATAACACAGGGAATGGCGGTGTCTCACAAATGGGTAAGTTGTTCAAAGAGTGTTTATTCACCTTGGCAGATGCTCACAATCCATAATACAAATGAGGCCAGCAATCTTTTTGATATAGAGTTTAAGTTCCATTGCTTTTTGGGTCTATAATTTCCATAGCCTTTGATCTATGTGTGTTTATAAACACATTGCATAGATTTACATTTCATTAAGGCTTCTTGCTGCAGGTGTGTTTTTAAGGCACTTGTTTACCTGAGCACTTCCAGGTGTGTTTTTAAGACATCTTGTTTACCTGGGTATTTACATTTCACAATAGATATAACATTTGATATTTCTTTTCCAGTTTCATTTGGCTTTTCACAATAGATATAACATTTCCTTTTTCATAATTTGTATTCATGGCAGCACTATCTGTTTCAGGTTAAGCCAACAACATCTTTAGTGACTAGGAGGACTTCGTGCCAGTGCCAAACATCAGGACAACCGACCAGAATGATTTACGCCTACAATCCAACTCACCAAAGGTAAGTTTTGTCACCAACTCAGAGCCGAGACACAATAAACAAGGAAGCTCATCCAATACAGAGGCTACAGCGGCGAAAGGTCCTCCATGCCACTAGTCAAGTAGTAAGTCAAGGTAAATAACAAACTGGGTAGGTAATGGATGGATGAAGACAGTGAGTAATGAGACCAACACTAGCAAGCCAAAGTATGGTGGGAATGATCACCTCTAATATCCCTAAGGAGGGTAAAACAGATGAGTATAGGTCAAGAACTTCTAAGTCTGAGTAGGGACAATATGATATATATATAAAAGTATAACCAGGTCCACATATCTATATGATCGCCAGATCATGATACTAACTGCTAAGACATGCTACAAGAATGTATATAAAAGCAATATAACCATAACACCAAAATATACCTGCTGAGTCATATACCTGAATGCTCATCATCTGAACCAACATATATCCTCTGAAACTGCTGCTGTAACTCTGGGCAATACTGACTGCTCTGTATAAATGGCTAAATGGCTACATCGGACATCTCTCTTAGTGTCCTAAAACTCAGTCATGGCATGGGGAGGAAAACTGTTGTCCATAATCTGATAGTGATCCATAACAGATGCTCATCTCAACATCTCAATGCAAGGGAACTGGCTGAATAGTGTACTGGAATCTGAAAAATAATGTATGGTAGCCCGGCTACTATATATGTGATAACAGTGACTCTTCAAATTCACCTTGTGCTTCATTGCTAAAGCTTTGTAATCCTATATAGCGACTCCTCCCTTGAGCCAGAGAAGAGCTAGCCTAAAGTGAGAAGAGGGTTAGTGAGATGGCAGTGGCCTCCCTCTTATTTATCCATAAGCCACCATTGGTGTTAGGGATTTAATCTCAAGATGTTGGTTTGTGCGATAACAATCCACAAGGTGCATGAACATATGTGCAATAATAATCCTCCATGAAGCACGTGTTGGTCTCCATGAGTGGTACATCGCATCACATGTGAAAAGGTGTGGAAAGGTGTGCAAATACCATGTCAATAAGGAACTCATTCCCATGTGTGAACTCAAAAGTAGGTCACTCCACAATCACTACATAGATAAATGTGCAAGGTGCCTTCTATAAGTGGAGTGCTTCACATGTATGACAAGTCAAAGGTTTTGGTACCTTCAACTCTTCCCATAATAGAAAGATCCCTTATGGATGCTTTCTCCAATGTGTAACCACCTCAAGCAACTCAAATTTTAATAAAATATTCTGCAAGTAGTTACAATTCCCCAAAGCTTGTGCAAGTGGATAGATCCAATGAACATAACCATATCCACATATCCAATCAACCCAATGAATTCCAAGACCAAGGTGATGGACCCTCCACTCACTCAAAATATAATAAAATATAGTGATCTACCTCAACATGTGTGCCAATGAGAGGGTGTGCTACATCAAGTATTGTATCATGTAATATAAAGTTGTCTCTCCTAGCCAGGCCTCACCATGGTACCCAAGTAAGAATAAAGCATTAAGCTCAACCTAATCTTGAACATAAGGCACACAACCACCAAGGGACCAATACATTATTTAGCCTTAGGAAATTCTAGATCACATGATAGCTCATGTAGTACCCCACTCTAACTCAAACTTAGAAAATAATACACTTCAACAAGGTACTTGCATCATCAAATACAAATCTCCCCTAGTTGAAGTCTAGCGATGTTACAATATTATAAAGTGATATCACCTAGAAAAATCCCACCACAGAAAAGGTGTATCACCACACCACATCCAACACCATAGGAAAGACATAAGAAAGGTGTTAACTCCATCAAACATCAAGTATGTCCCCACCACACATTCAACAAAAGGGGACCATGTAGAACACCCCCTCCTAGTGACAAACCAATATCATAGATTCAGAACACCATCGTACATCTTCACTAGGATACATATGTCAAGAGAGTGATGCATCAAACAAAGGCATGAAGGTAGCATCAAACAAAGGCATGAAGGTAGCACCAAACCACAAGAGGACCATCCACCATAGCAAAGTGAATCTCCTCTACCAAAGATCTCCATCAAGTAATCTATTGTCAAGAAGAGAAGAGGCTCCATGAATATGTATGACCCAAGTCCATTCAAATGCTCGAAAGGTAGCAGCTGCAAACCCCGTCAATGTGATGAAAATCAGAATGTGAAACCTCATACAATGAGGTGTAAGAGAGGACAAAGCATCTTTGAAGGGATAGGCAATGTAATCAACATAAAATACATAAATAACCATTAAAATAATAATAATAATAATAATAAAAGACCTAACTAAGGGGTAGGACCATTCACCATCGTGACTACCAATGCGTATACTTATACCGTCACATGGAATTGTATTAATCAATCTATAATATCCCATATATCTCATTCATTACTTGTCAATTTATATAATATTATCCTATATATATTTCAACCCACTGTCCTTCTTATGTTGGATATTCAGTTATTGAACTATTGTTCATTACACCTAAATTCAGTCTTTGAACTTTACATCAACTCTGACCAATTCCGAGCAAAGTGCAGAGATTGGACATTTGAAGGAAGGCGTGTGCAACTAACCAGTATCCATGACTGACAAAATCTTGTACCTCAAATATAATAAACTTCAAAATCTGATATGGAAATTCTGCCTAGCAAATTACCATGAACACTTAAACAGCATCTCAGAACCAACCAGACACCATCTCAGTTAAGGCAGGCTTAAAAATCACATCCAAAAGTGGCCAGTATCTAGCAAAAAAATGACCAACCGCCGGACATTGCACCTGAATGCATAGTAGGTAAACTAATGTTCCAATGAACAGTGAAAGATATCAAATATTTGGCATTAAACTCAGCTTTGACAGTACTTCAAGATTATTTCACACTTTGCTTACACATCATCACACTACTTTCAACTTCAAGTATTGTCCCAGTTCTTCAAACTTCTAGACAAATTACAAAAAAAACAATGCATCAAAAACACAAATCAGTGCAGATCCCAAGCATTACTCATACCTGACATGGAATGAAGAGAACTCGCTGCGTATTGCGCTGGTATGTTGTCAAATGCTGCTCAGCAAGGCTTGCAACTATCTGTCGGAAAGTAGCAACATCATCCACCAGGTTTGCTTTCTCTAGCCTTTGACCAATACCATGAACCATGAATACTAGGTGTCGCACTGGCACCTATAGAAATATTTCCGAATTAATATGTAAAAAATAATGACCAAAAAAATCTATCAGAAAGCCAGCAACACATAACACTTGTAATACACTCTAGAAATCTGAAAAGCACTGTCATCAATGTTGAATCTTAAAATATCCAACCTGTGAACAATAGTCATCCATTTCTTCTTCCTTGCGCTGGCGTAGTTCATCCTGAAATCAGAACATGCAATTAAGCTAGAAAACTATTATACCCATAAAGTCATCACCAGTGCCATAAAAGATCAAAGTTCCCACAGCATCCATCTATTAAACATCTTAAAACGCACTGACAAGAAAGTCCTTCATTCATTCAACTGATCATTTCATAGAGAGCCAACAAATACTAAAAATGTCAACAGCCACCTAACAAGGGTGAAAAAACTCAAAGTTCCCACAGCATCCATCTATTAAAATTTAAGAGGCACTCACAAGAAAGCCCTCATTCAATCAACTGGTCATAACAAGAGCTAACCAATACTAAAAAATGTCATCAGCCCCCTACAAGGACGAAATAACTAGATAATGCCACAATAAAACATGGAGATAGTTCATAATATTTCAAAAATTGTCATGATGACAAAACAGTTATCCTTGGAATGCAAAGTCATATGAAATGGGTAAATGGTTTTAGATTCAGGAACGGCACATTTCAAAATTTTAAGAAATGCAGAAACTGTATACTATGATTTTTTATTTTATGGAAATTTCAAGTATTTTGTTGTTTTGTGGTTTATTATCACACAAACAAATTATACATGGGTCCCACCCCCTTTAGGACACCACCTTTTTCATTTATGTGCAGGGAAACACATCATTTCTGTCATCTTTGGACAGGAAACATCTGAGAAATGTTCAAGGCCTGTTACTCCTCATGCTTCATGATGATCCACTTCCATCTTGATCCTTAATCGATGGTACAGTACAGAAAGATTACATATTTTGGATTGATCATTTTTGGTACTCGGGTTATTATGAATGCATGCACTTTTCCTAGGATTGGCTTAATGGCTCATTCTGACTATCTGCCTCAATTGCTTGGTGTCAGTTGTCTAGAGAAAGGTGTTTTAAGTAAAAAGTGATTGATTTATGTCCCTGGAGCTTGCAGGATTCTAATGTTGGATTGATCCAATGCACCAAAGTTACTATGATATTATTCAGTATTATGATGGTATTGTTATCACATCCATAGTAGCTGGGCTACCATGACGCAGATCAGCCTGTCAGAGGCATGAGCCAGTCTGTTTTACATGACATGAGCATTCTATATTGACAGTGATCATTAGTGGTTGAGCTACATTTCCGAGCTTTTCAAAGCATCCAGAACAGTACCCCAGTATACCCTTATCATTTCTGAGCCTTGCATGGCCATGAGATGTACTGGTTGAGTCATGGTTAACTTGGTCAGAGCAGCAGAGCTAGGCAGCTGATATATTCCCTTTGCCCCTATGCCGTTAGAGTTGGTCTTCAAGGTTACATTCAGAGACAGGTATATGGCTGAGCAGGTATACATGTTGCATTCGGGTGTTACCATTTGTCTTTCTTATTTATATTGGCAGCTTAGACTTGACATAGGTAACTAAAATTGGTGATGTGGTTTATTGGTTGTTATTGGGGACTTGTTATTATGAGTAGTTAAAGTGGTCCTGAATGTCAAGACTCAAGTATATGCTCACTAGTATGGCCTACCTTATACAAACTTGATCATGCCCTTGTTATGTCTGGCACCACTTCTCACTCCCTCTGTCCATCCGTTGCTTACATTTTGACATTGCACCCTTGAGTTGGACCTAGACTTGTGAGATTGAAGATTTCCTCCCCACCTTGACCTCTGTGCATGATGGACTCCACGTTTACTGTGTCTCGGTTTTCGAGTGTGTAAGGTGTCCCCTTTAGTCCTTAAAGCAAGCTTTCCTCATATGCAAAGAAATTCCTCATAAGCAAGCCAAAAGCTAATGAGATGGGGTAAGAGGCTGCCAATTAAATGAGTCATGAAAAATTAAAGTTTCTCATAAGCAAATAAAAAGCTAATGAGATCAGGTAAGAGGCTGCCAATTCAATGAGTCTCATGAAAAATAAAAGTTCCTCATAAGCAAATAAAAAGCTAATGAGATGGGGCAAGAGGCTGCCAACTCTAAGAGCCTCTTGAACCTGGATGAAAGATGCAACTAGTTGTGTTTTAAGCACATGTGAAAACTGAAGGTGCTAGATATTGAATATGATTCCTCATGGAGCGCAAGAAGGCTATGAAGTGAGATGGGGCATGAGGCTTCCAATTCTAAGAGCCTCAGGAGGTTTGTTAGAGTCTACTGAAGGCCTCCAAAGCACTTTAGCCATGTGTGAGACACCCCCCTCCCCTAGTGTCATCGATCTTGCACATGTCATTGTGGCTCCCTGTTTCCCACCTTTCTGAAAGATCACATAGTCTAGGTTAAACAAGTCAATTTCCATTAAGCTTACCATTTTTTATCCACCTCACCCAACCTAGCAGGATGATCAAATTTGTAAGTGAGCATATGTTAGGGACTTCAAGAAGGATTATGCGACTGTTCTAATACAAGTATGTTTCTTATTGTAATGTCCTCTTCTGTTTAAGCACAGAGGTCCATCCCTCTAACCTATCCGATTCCCACAAGTTCAAGTGGGAACTGACATTCAGGGAATTAACTGAGGATTGATGCCATTTACACCATAAGAAGATCTTACGCATGGTTATTATATCATCAGTAGATAAATAGGGGCCACAGGAACTAGGGGCCACCTGCATGCATGACATGCAAGCCATATTTCATGTTGCATGCACTGAAACTCCTTCATTGAGCCTCCATGCACTCCGGAAGCACTGCATGCAAGTCAACTCAATGTCTGATATACATATACTGCTCAACTCAATGGCACAAGGTCTACTCAATGTCTGATATATATACTGCTCTGATCTGTGAGTGATCCCAACTAACACCGCTCATCATAACTGATCTCTGTAAAAGCAAAGCTCTGGAAAGTGCAGATATCTGCTCAACAAGAATAGTAGCCCAGCTACTATGGTGTGATAACAAGCACAAGGGGCATCAAAAAAGCCCTTAACTAACAACACTGTCAACTATCAACTCTACTAACAGTTGGATATTTTGCACTGAATGCACTTGAAGGATTGGAGGACAGAGTCTTGCAGAGGAAGGTCCAAGTGACTCGAAGACAACAGCAAGAAATATGGTAAATTGGGCTCAAGGGATAGAGTCCATGGAAAGCTAAGTTTATAATAGAATCCAAGTGGCAAACAGGCTCTCATCTTTCCTTACAAACTCTTGGGGACCAAAAGCATTGCACTAGTGAGGTGTGACCTAAATGGATCTGTGAAGAATTGAAATGGCCAAATGGTTATGGACTGTGTCAAATGAGGTATGATCAAACCCTAGGAAGCTCAAAAGAACAAAATGGCGAGGGCACAACAGGCATCAAAGAAGCCCTTAACTAACAACACTATCAACTATCAACTCTCCTAACAGTTGGAGGTCTTGCACTGAATGCACTTGAAGGATTGGAGGAGGACAGAGTTTTGCAGAGGAAGGTCCAAGTGAAACGAAGAGGACAGCAAGAAATATGGTAAATTGGCCTTAAGGGACAAAGTCAATGGAAAGCTAAGTGGTATAAGAGAATCCAAGTTGCAAACGGGTTCCCTCATCTTTCCTTACAAACTCTTGGGGAGCAAAAGCATCCCACTGGGGAGGTGTGATCAGAATGGATCCATGAAGAATTGAAATGGCTAAATGGTTATGGACTGTGTCAAATGAGGTATGATTGAACCCTAAGAAGCCCAAAAGAACAAAATGGGAGGGAGCACAAGGGGCATCAAAGAATCCCTTAATTAACACTGTCAACTATCAGCTCTCCTAACATCCAAGGCCGAGAAGTGGGTAATGAGATTCCTGCCATCTACCAGTTTTGTCTCCAGGTGTTTGTACTGCCTGACTGACTTAGTATTGGAGATTTACTCATGATGCCTCTTGTCATTGGTGTTAGAATTTATAAGTATGCATTAACATATAACTGTCAAATATCAACTCTCCTAACGTCCAAGGCCATGAAGTGGGTAATGAGATTCATTCCATCTAACAATTCTGTCTCCAGGTGTTTGTACTGCCTGACTGACCTAGTATTGGAGATTTACTCATGATGCCTCTTGTCATTGGTGTTAGAATTGATAAGTATGCATTAACATATAGCAACAGATTACTAACATGTAAATCAATAACCAAAATCTTACTACTCTAATCTCCTATCAACACAAGTATCAAATAATCAATAGAATATGCAAGATAGAAAAGAGAGAAGAGAGGACCAATTTTACATAGTAAAACCCTAAATGGGGAAACATCCACGGAAGGCTGATCTTCTTATTCTTAAAAAAAGTCACTATTACAATCTTTGGCATCCCCACATAAGCATCACATCACATTCCATCTTGACTTCATGTCACAATGACTTTCCAATGTCACAACACTGTGTATATCAATGAGTCTCCTTCACCTCTATTATATATGCTAGAGGTATGGAAGATCACATCCCATAATACATGTGGGATAAATATTTTTCCTCCTCTCTTATATAAAAAATGGTATTAGGAGAATTTTAGTCCGTGATGCATGTGGGATGACTCATTTTTCATAAGTTAGAGAGTTATGAAGTATAGTATGCCTTCTTCTTCTAGGTAGGACTCATTGTGTCTACAAAATGCCTTAGCTAGGCTTGTACAACAATAAATGAGACCACTAAACATCACAATATCTCACTAGACATGATTACACATTCCAACAATTGGAGCCATCTACAGACTGGAAGTAAGGGGTGATTAAAATGTAACAAGGAATCACAGCATACAGTGGCTCATATCCCAATAAAGTAACCACCAATGTCCATCCAAAACATTGTGTAAACAACATAGCAATAAATCATTTCGAGAGCGGTATTTAATCAATGGCAAACTTTGGAAACAAAGTTGTGAGCCTACTTCAGTGCCATCCCTTTCATGATTGTCACTGACAATTTTCATCTCTGTTTGCACAAAGCAAATCAGAGAGCACCTAACAGTACTAGCCAATTTCTCCTCATGAAATAATGGGATTTCGCAAGAGGTAATGACTCACCACTAGGGAATCATGTTGCACAGTTCAAAGAATTCATATATGGGAATTCAAATGTTAATGCAAGTAAAAAATTTCAGGAATCCAAATGTTAACACAAAACAATTTATAAAGTATTATAAATCCTTGAGGATGTTTAACTCCATGATAATACGTAAGTCCTAATCAATTCCTAACTACACACTGTAATCCAGAAACTGCATTATGCAAGTTACAAGCCAATATATTCTGCTCTTGCTGATAAATATTATCATATTTCAGGCCCACTTACCATCTTACTACAGCATATGCAATTTACAAAGTACAAAGTTACAAACCTGTGTAGGTTGTGGTGAGCCCGATGGAGCAAAACCCCGTCTCAACTTAATTCCATTTCCTCTAGCACCAATCACGAAAGATATACCAGAGGCATCTACCCCAAGCCATGCCTCCCAATTACCATCTTCTCCCATAAAAAGGGCATGCAAACCCTGTACAGAAACCATTAACGATAGCTTATATGCGAAGGTGTTTAGAGAAAACAGGCTTGACCCATTCCAAGAAAGTCTTTCATGCTATCCTCCATTCACAAAAACATTTGCATATATGACAAACCTGAGTTTCACCTTGTAAATCAACTCGGGCAGCAAACTGGCCTGATGGCTGAAATGTACGACGATGCCATACCTGTGTGCAACAGCACTTCCTATTTTAATCAAACATTATTTAGCCACATTATAGAGCTAAAATCAAAGAATAACACTTCATTGTATAGAAAATTGATGAACAGGAAAAAATGAATTAAAATACAATGGGTACATATAAGTAGGTTTATATCATAAAGAGTATAAAAGCATATCTAAACCCCACTGGAAGAGATACATCTGCATGTTTTGTGAAGAGAAGCAACAGGGATTTTCCCAAAGTGCACATGAGCTCTTGAAAAAAGTCTAGTGGATGATTTGATAAGATGATAGATGGGTTGTGCATGATGGATAAAAATTCCTAACATTCTTGAAGGACCATTCAAAGAGAAGAGAATATAATGGCACAGAAATGAAAAGATACCCATCAAACATGCAAATCTATTCTAATTTCTGAATGATAGGCAATTGTATCTTTAAAAGGAATCCAGATAGAGGGAAGAAATTATCTTGCCATCTCTAATAGGAATGGTGGACCCAGAAAATGCAAGCAAAAAAGCACCAGTGCTACATGCAATGGACGAAAAAGTCATGAAAATATGGAAAGCTTCCAAAAGAAACACAAGATAAAATCTTCTCTATAGGAAAATTTAGCAATTCAAAAGGCATCCTTAACATGCTTACAAAGCACAAGCACATCCTGCAGAACAGTATTGAATACACACTCCGACTGGTCTGACGCACTTTGGTTTCCTTTGATTTCTTCTAGACAAAGTAAAGTGTTGAATAATATTTTCAAGTTTCAACATAGCAAGCCTTTTTACACAATGATAAAAAATACTATATATCTGCACAAAATCAAATCAAGATATGGTGTCGCAGGAGCTTCTAGCACGCACATACAAGTTAAATCTCAGGGCATGATGATACTAAATTATGAAGATAAGTTTTAGATGTGCACATGTGGATGCCAGATCAGCAGCTCTGAAAACAGAGAACAGAAGCAACTATGAAGATAGACTTTAGATGCACATATGTGGATTCATCATAATGGAATATGCTTTCTTCAACAAGAATTGTTCAAACATAGAACATGCTTATATTGAAGTGTTTATTATGTTAGATTTTATAGCTTAGGACGTATTCTACATAGGCTTGGTATCTAGGCATGTAGAAAGGACCTAAGTGACTTTCCTAAACATTAACTTTAGTGTTATAAAGTTAAAGTGACATTTTATTTAATTGGTGATTGAAAATGATTATTAAATTCATTAAGTGAAATTTGTCTCATCCTTTGACTTTGAAGAGACTAAATCATTCGGAAGATGAATAGACAAAGTCACTTGGAAGATGAAGTGACAAAGCCATTCTCTCATTTAATAAAAGGAGAATTCTGGGAGAGTTTAGACACACAATTGAATGAGAGAGTTTTTGGAGAGCTGAATAAAAGAGGAGAAGAGAGCAGCTGAGAAAAGAGCACATTTCCAAGAGGATACTGGCCACGCATCCCAAGATAAAGTACAGCATTTATTGCTATCTGTACAGTGAATTAATTGCTGGTCCATACAGCTGAGAAAGAGGGCACGGTTTTCGAGGGCCATACTGCAGACTGTTGGCACAAAATCTAGCTGAATAGCACAATTTCTGGGCACAGAAATCGAGGAATTTGTTGTTGCTGACAGTCCGTACAGGGCGTACAGCAAGCTGGTAACAGAATTCGAGGAGCTGGCAGCTGGGCATGATTTTCGAAGGGCTAGGCATGAATTTCGAAGAATGTAAAAGTGAATTTAATGCTATTTATTCACTGTTGTAATACTCATAAATTTTCTGTGGGCTCATAAATAAAATTCTCTCTTGACTGGTTTTCCCTTCGAGGTTTTTCCAGGGCCACGCTGTTGGGAGCGGGGAGCAGGAGAGGAAGCAGAAAGAGAAATTTTCAAAAGCTTCCGTTTTGGGAGCGTTTTGGGAGCATTTTTTATATAATACATATTTTAATATATTTTGATGCATATATATTTAAAAAACATGTATTATGCCAAATTAGCTATAGAAAACATGAAAACATAGATATAACCATTTAGTACACATATAACATCAATCATCTAGGAGGTATAACTTATAACATTGTCATTAAATGATCAATCATCAACAACATCAACCTTCAAATTTCAACATATAATATTTGCCATCAACAAACTCTAACAGATAACATCAACCATGAAATGAAACAAAGCATCATAATATCATATTCAATACCAAAGAGTTGTAAGATGCAATCAACAATTTAAAGTTTAAACTTCAAAGGTAGGTTCAAGATTCAAAGGTCAAAGTTCAAAGTAGGCCATAATGTTTACAAAATAGGCCATAATAAACATGAAAGACGAAGTACTATGATACTATCTACTAAGCTTTCCTCTGGCCACAAGAAACTTCTTATCATGGTCTAGGTGGAATAGGAGCTGCTGGAAGTGATCGTGGAACATGAAAAGAAGATGAATGGCCCCCACAGATTGTTGGAGGTTCTGAAACTAAAGGCAAAACTCCTGCATCTCGAAACCTGCTGGTCGTTGGGGGTGGCATCTATGTTGTATGAATTGGATCACCAAATAGTTCAGCCTCCAAACGCTCTAATGCTATGGCTCCATCCACCACATTAGCCTCCTCTACATTGTTGTCCCAAGTCAAATATGTTCTATCATTCTTGGCCGCCTCACAATAATGGGACAACAAACTCAAGTTGTAGTGCACATAAACCAAGCTTTCTACCCGTTCTACATTCAAACTGTTTCTCTTGACGTTGTGGATGAAGTTGTAGGTGCTCCAACACCTCTCTGCAGAAGAACTATTAACAACCTGCGAAAGCACCCTCACCACCAATTTATGCAAATATGTGCTACTGGAGCCATACATGTTCCACTAGCGGATAGGATTCAACCTATCTCGATCTTTGGTTGCATGCAGGGTACCAAAGACTCCATGTTCACTCATGTATTGGCTCAATTCACTCTGTACTTGAGCACACTCCTCATCAGGGACCAACTTGTCTAATGCAAGCATATACCCATTTTGCACCTCTGGATCTGTGTGTGGTTTTTTCCTAACTCCACCCCCAGGTGCAGGTTGGGCCAACCAAGTTGGAGAATAATATTTTGGGGTAAGGACATATGCAAGGGCATGGAGTGGAACATTCAAATTATCCCACCTTTTGACCACATGTTTATGAATATGGTCATACAATATTGCATCACTTTGCTCAACAATGTCTTTGATTTGACCAAGCATGCTATCCATCTGCTCATATACCTCCCCAATCACCGATTGATCTGTATCTGCAAAACAAATCATACTATAAACAGGCTTGGTGAACTACAGAACATACCTAACCTGTACCCAGAACTGACCATCAAGAACGATGTCCTCTACCTCCTAAAAGTCATGTCTATTAGCTATGCTTGCAGCTTTGTCTTTCAATTCCTGCCATGAATCACTTTAGACCATACTAGCCAATGCCTCTCTTACCTTCAAAAGCCCCTTGAAGGCGAGGTAGTAGCTAGCAAATCTAGTCTTTGCAATCTTCAATAGCTCCAACCTAGAGTGATTGCGAAAAATGTGGTGGGCCATGCTATGATTGGTAATAAATTTTATCATTTTCTTACCTCTCTTGTACAAGGCACCAATGCATCGATAATTAGGGTCCTTCATCTTAACAATATCATGCATCAAAAGGTTCAATGTGTGAGCCAAACACCCTGACCAAAATATGTTGGGATACTTATCCTCAATGATTGCTCCTAGTGCCTTACAATTAGCAGCATTATTAGTGATGACTTGAATGACATTGTATGGCCCAATCTCTTCAATGGTTTTAAGTAAAGGTTGTGCAATATTAATATCGATCTTGTAGCGATATGAGTAGTCATGGGCTAAAAAGAAGACCACACTGCTAGCAAACACACCAAGAATATTTATCAATGGCTTGCCTTTAACATTTGTCCACCCATCAGATAAAATGGATACCCCACAATTGGAGCAATCATTTGTAAACTTTCCAAGAGCACTATTCATTATGGCTCTTTCCCTATCAAGTCCCACGATTCTAGCTTTGTCATACCTAGGGCTCCTATATCCTTTAGGAGCACCATTGATGGCTTGTACCAATCTCATGCCAATAAGGTGAGCGAAGAACATTGAATGGCACACCACATGCATAGAGAAACCTACAAACTTTTGAATCCACATCATCTCTACAACCTTGGTCAAGGAAATCTAATAATGTTCTTTGCATAGTCGAGAATCCACTACCATGGAGAGATGAGGATCCTGATGCAGCCAATGATGATCCACTAGCAAACATCTCTCGTGAGTGTGAGGATTTAGATTCAAACCTTGATCTCTTGGAAGTGTTTTGAGTGGCCTCTTCTTCCATCTTGTATTTGTTTCTCTCTTTAGTTGAAACTGTCGTAGGTTTTGACTCCAACAGCCTTACTTTAATCACACGACATAAGCCCACACAAATGCTTTGTTACACGAGTATATGAACTAGTGTAAGTTTTAGTACAATGGGGGCATATAAACTTTGTGGTTCCACCCCCTCTCCCTCCCCCTCCCCCTCCCCCAATCCTTGTCACATACTTCCACAAAGGTGTTGTGTCATTTTGTTTTTGCCCCTCATCACTCTCAATCTCATCATTATCATCATCCTCTTGCCCTTCCTCCTCTCCACGGTATGTGTCACTCCCTACCTCTTCCCCCTCATCATTGCCACCAACGTATCTGCTTTCCAACACCATCATAATGAGAAGAAGTGGAACCAAAAGCCAAAACCACATACCCATCATGCTTCTTGACTCAAGATGAGAATCACTTGTTGCCTGCAATAGAATGATGGAGAAGAAGAAATGGGAAAGAGTAGGAGAAGAGAACATTGCAAGATTTAAAATTTTAACATAGTGCAATATTTTTTCAAAAACAAACAAAGAGTGGGATTTAGAGCTTACCTCTTTAGCTCTGCAATGGTGGTTGGGGAAGCCTTCAATCTCCTCTACAAGCTCTCCTTCAATCACCCCTTCAATCTTCCTTCCAAGCTCCCATAAATTTGCTCACAAAGAACTAGCAAACCCTCTCAAAGCCCTAGCAAAGAGAAATGAAATCAATGAAACGAGGAGTAGAATGAGTCCAACACATTGTGTTTATATAGCCCAAAAAACCCTAGGCAATCACCAAAAAACAAATGGAAGCAAGCAAAATCGAGCAAAGTCAAAATCGGTGAGCCAAGCCAGCAGAATCGCCTAGGAATTGTTGACGGAGCGATTTTTTAAGCCCGGGATCATTGAGGGAGCGATGAGAGATCCCTCAAGGAGCGTCAATCCCTCATTGCTCCCTCAACAATTCCGACAAAACTAGGGATCATTTTTTTCAGAGGGCAATTGCAAATTACCAAATTGCTCCCCATCGAAAGCGAACAAGAATCGCAATGTCGGGATCGATTCCTGTCCACTTCCATTGGGAGCACAAATTGGGAGCGAAGCGGAGAGGCCTAGGGCGCTTCTCCATTTCCTTGTTCCATGGGCATTGCCCAAAATTGTGTCAAAGAGAATGTAGCCCTAGGGCTACCATTCAATCATTCAAGATGCAAAATTGACCTACCATTCATCAAGCAAACCTTAAAAATGTAAAAGACTTACTTGAGCATCAATTATTCCAACCATTCTAGCATCCACAAAGCATTAGCAAGACAAAGAAAGCATCCAACTTCATCCAAGAGCAAGAAGAATCATCCCTCCAAGAGGAGCACATCACTTCATAAGGCCCTTCTAGGGTAAAAGAGTAGCATAATGAATTTTATCCCATAAGTTGTGTGTAAAAATGAAGTGAGAAGATTGTATTTATATGATCTCAAACTCACTTTTTACAAAATAACCAAGCCTACATGATTTAAAATGTCAATTTAAAATTAAAACATGTCAGTTTAAAATTATAACATAAATTAATATAAAATAATCAAATATGTGGGTAACTTGGTGCATTTTCCCCAGAGTTCACCCAAAAGTGACTAAAATGACTGAAAATGAGCAAAATACTCCAAACTGAAGGTTGGAGTAGGTGGGGGGGGGACGTCATGCCCCATCTAACCCCAACAATAGTGAAAATCCCTCAACGCCCCCCCCCCCAATCAAGCAATTTAGGTCTAGAAGAAGGATAACGTCATCATCAAAGACAACCAAGGGGAGAGGGCGTTGCTGAACTGGAGGACTAGGAGGGTGTCGATGGTGGCCTGGAGGAGAGGCATGAGCCTCAATACTGACGAAAAAGCCACCGAAATGATAGAACAAGGTGGGGGTCATGTGATCCAGTGACCCACGCCTGGAAGCCCTGGACACCAACCTCAAGGCTTCAAACCTTTTCATGAGGCAGTCAGCAATGCCACTAAGCCATAGTACTCCCAGGAGAGGGACCAAAGGATCTGGCCATAACCTCCACTCAAAAAATGTTGGATAACACCCCTCCTGGTCAAGAAAAAAAATGACCCTTTCTCCCTGGGGCACATATGAAGGTGCATTGGTACCGGTACCACATAACAGGGAGCAGTTGAGCTTCAATATGTGTCTACAAATGAGCAGGTAGCGGACATTCTCACGAAGTCTCTGATGAAGAGCAAGTTTGTTTATTTCAAGGATGAGATGGGAGTGGTGTAGAACACTTTCCTCGTTAAGATGGAGTGTTGAAAAGTTAACTACGAAAGTTGTCCAACCCTAAACCTTGCTTCATGCAAAAGCAAAACTCTCTTTTGAGTTTGCATGCAAAAGTTGCATGCATGCATTTTTTAATTAAAAGTTTGCATGTCGGGAATTTTGCATGGAACCCTAAAGGTCAATCAAATGATAAAATAAAGTTGAGAAGGCAAAAGGGGTTAGTTAGTGATTCGTGAGAAGCAAATCAAGTCGAGAAGACAGAGAAAGCTCAGTGCATGAGCTAGGGCACATTCCTGAGGAGAGGGGCGCATTTCCAAAGAGAGATGGATGCAAATCTGAGCAGAGATCTTGCACACTTCTTCTGGAGCAGAGGTTGTATCCATTGGAGGTAGAGTCAGCTTCTGAGATAGATCAGATTCATCAACAGAGAGATCATAGATTGATCAAGATAGAGAGGGGCACATTTCTGTGGAGGGGGGCGCACCTCACTGGAGGGGATCGAGCTCAGAGATTGATTTCATCCAGATTTGAGAGAGGGTATCACCGAGACAGTGATCCAGAGGCAGAGGGGCAAGAGGCCCTAGTCAAAAAGCATATTTCAGAGAGGGGTGCAGTTAGGGTAGAGGGGCACATTCTGAGCAGAGGGGCGCATTGTCAGTTATTCCTTCAGAGTTTAGACTTGGTCATTAGATCTTCTTGGCTCATAAATAAGTCTATGTTGGATTGTTCTGTTGTACCTATTGTAAACTGCTTATGATATAAAAGCTTCTATCTCAGTCACTGGTCTTCCCAGAAGGGTTTTTCCAGGGTCACATTGACCAAAAATACTGTGTCCAGATATATGTGTGATTGCTATATTGTGTAAAGCTGTAGATAGATCTCATGTGTTTCATGTTATAAGTTATTGTATATGCTGATACATTCTCTGGGTTTGAGAATTGGGATTTAGTACATGCATGTGTCTTAGAGTGTTAGATTTTACACAATTCTAGCTTTATAATTAATTGCAGATAATAAACAGGATCACTAAAAGAATAACCAAGCACAGAAACAATAAACACAGTTTTATCCTGGGACCCCCAACAGGGAGAAAACCTAGCAACCTTCGTATAGAGATAATCAGTTCAGAGATCAGAGTACAGATACAAGAGAGAGAAAGAGAAACTTCTCTAAGTGTAGATGCCCCAAAAATACGTCTCCTAGCTGATGCTGAGAACTTCTCTCCTTGAGCGAACTTGCTTGAATGAGTGAATGAATAAATGAGGCATTCGACCTCTCTATTTATACACATGAAAAGGTGACTTTTTCCCTTACTGGGCCGACTTGTCTAACTAACAGGGTCGACTTGTCTTGGGAGAAGATAAAAATACATTTAATAAATCCTTTCTCTGTGTGATTTCACCCCAAGGTTTGCATTGATTGTTTCAAGGGTTTTACATGATCAAATACATCAATATCTTCTCCCGTAGGAGGTACAATAATAATATAATAAAATACAATAAGAATAACTTCCGAAGTTCCACTATTTCCAACACTCCCTCTCAACAAGCAAGGTATTCTTCGGACATAGTCATCATCAGCATCACGATCATCTGGATCTCATATGTACATCACATCTGTCTCGAACATCTCTATACATACGGAAGGTCTTCAACACAGTCTCAATCCATCGAGAAGTGTCATCAAGCATCTGCTCCACACAATCCATCAGTGGATCCATGCATTAGCTCAACAACTCTACACAGTCCATCGAAGAGTCCAACATGCATCATCTCAACCCAGTCCATCAAGGATCATGCACCAATACAATGTGCCTCAGCTCAACCCAGTCCATCGGGGAACGTGCACAAGGACATTGTGCCTCAGCTCAACCCAATCCATCAGGGAACATGCACCAATACAATGTGCCTCAGCTCAACCCAGTCCATCGGGGAACATGCACAAGAACAACGTGCCTCGGCTCAACCCAGTACATCGGGGAACATGCACCAACTCAACCAGTCCATCAATGAGTCCATACAAGAGTACCAGTGTGCGCCAGTGTGCGCTAGCCTCCATACCGTCTCAGGATGTCTGAGAGATCTCCTCACTCTTTTCAGAGTGATCTAGAGAATGCACTAAATCTCTCCATGAGATATCTTCTCACTCCTTTCGGAGTGATCGGGAGTGTGCGTTGGCCTCTCCATCCTTTTCAGGATGTTCGAGAGATCTCCTCACTCCATCTCAGAGTGATCGGGAGAATGCAGTGGCATCTCCATCCTATCAGGATGTCTAAGAGATCTCCTCACTCCATCTCGGAGTGATCGGGAGAATCCAATGGCCTCTCCATCCTAACTTGATGTCTGAGAGATCTCCTCACTCCATCTCGGAGTGATCAGGAGAATGCAGTGGCTTCTCCATCCTATTAGGATGTCTAAGAGATCTCCTCACTCCATCTCAGAGTGATCCAAAGAATGCTTGGTCTCTGTATCATCTTTCCCTCTCAAGGAGGGACACGTTCTCAACCACGCCAAGCCTTCCACGAAAGTATGCAAACTTTATCCTGCGAAGAGGCTTGGTAAGAACATCTACATTCTTGTGACTTGTCATCTGTCGGAACATACTATAGCTCGATCGCACCTTTCTGCACCATATCACGAATGTAGTGATACCGAATCTCTATATGCTTCAACTTGTCATGGAATACGGGATTCACTAACATCTACACACAGCTCTGGTTATCACGGTGAATCATAGTTGGCTCTGGAATCTGGCCAAACAATCCCGCAAGGAGTTTTTGGAGCCACACAGCTTCCCAAGCTGCAGTGCTCGCAGCCATGTACTCAACCTCTGCAGTACTAAGTGCTACTAAGGTTTGCTTCCTGCCTCACTAGGAAATCACGGTGGATCCCAGGTTGAAGCAACACCCGAAGGTGCTCTTCCTATCCGCAGCACATCCGGCCCAATCTGAATTGGAAAATCCATACAATCTCAAGTCACATTCTGAAGCATATCTCAGGCCATACCATACAGTGCCACGTAAGTATCTCAACACATGTTTTGCAGCAACCTAAAGAATCTGTCTCGGCTCGCACATGAACTGGCTTAGGGAATTCACTGCAAAACATATATCTGGTCTAGTGTTTGTCAGATACATTAAGGATCCAATCAGCTGGCGATACATAGTGGGATCAATCAAATCTGAATCGGAAGCAGGGTCTCTCGGCTTCTTCAGATTCGCATCCATCGATGTGTCTTTGGACTTACAATCCAACATTTTGAATCTCTTCAATATGTCAATGGTGTATTTCCCTTGGCTCAAGAAAATCTCATTGTGCCTCTACCAAACTTCTAATCCCAAGAAGTAGTGCATCAATCCAAGATCTTTCATTTCAAATTCAGTGGCAAGCTTCTTTTTACACCATACAATAAGTTTCTCATTCCCAGTGAGAAACAGATCATCAACAGAGTACCAAAATCAATGGCTCATCATCCACAACCTTGTAGTAAATGTTGGGGTTTGCATCAATGTTACAAATATCATGTCGACGAATATATTGCCAAGGGTCCAAAAAGAAAATATCGGATTTATTGGGGAAAATATCGGCAAACATCGGCAATATATCGGTGAAATTGAAAAATACAAAAATATTATTTTTTTTACTCAACCGATATTTCCCGATTTTTGGCGATATTTTCCGATTTTTGTCGATATTTTGCCAATATTTCCCGATTTTTGCCGATATTTCTCGATTTTTGTCGATATTTACTGATTTTTGCCGATATTTTCAAAAATGGCGATATTTGTCGATATTATCGACGCGCTAGGAACATCGCGATATATCGCCACGATGTTGGCGATATATCGCCGATGTTCGTAACACTGGTCTACATCACTCTTGGTGAATCCCAAGCTCACCAAGTATCCATCTATCCGGCCATACCAAGCACGTGGTGCTTGCTTGAGTCCATATAAGGCCTTTTTCAGCCTGCATACGTGGGACTCATTTCCATGGATAACAAAACCCTCTGGTTGTTCAATATATACTTCTTCCTCAATTACACTGTTGAGAAAGGCAGTTTTGACATCCATCTGATGCAACTTCCATCCCATAGCAAAAGCAATCGCAATAATCATCCTGATGGAAATATATCGAGCCACGGGAGCAAATGTCTCATCATAATTGACTCCCTCTTTCTGAGAGAATCCTCTCGCAATAAATCTAGCCTTGTGTTTGTCAACACTACCATCTGCTCCATGCTTGATTTTGTAAAGCCACTTGGAAGTCACTACTGACTTCCACTCAGGTCTCGGCACAACCTCCCACACATCATGCTTCATGATGGATTGGTATTCTTCCATCATGGCATCCTTCCATACTTGGTCTCTAGAGGCCTCTTCATAGGTGGAGGGTTTTGAGTCAATGATGTGACTCATCAATGCTACATAACTCGAGAATCTCTGAGGTCTCTTACTTTCTCAAAAAGTACCATGTGGAGCTTCATGCCCCTCTGCATCCTGCAATGTCTGTTGTGCCCATCTAGGCCTCTTACGACCTACTACAATATCTGTGGGAGCATCAACTGGCTCAACTGAATCAATGAGATCAATCGGCCAATCCTTCTCATCTAATTCCCTCTGAAATGCTGGAGGGGAGATGATCTCATCTCCTTGGGATCTATTAGCTCATCATTGATCTCCATATGGGATCCTCTAGCTCTTTTGATAGCCATCTCTTCTTCAAAGGATACATCCCTGCTGACCTCGATCTACCTTGATCCTGGGATGTAGATTCAGTAACCTTTGAAGACTCACTGTATCCCACAAAAGATCCCTTCTTGCCTGAAGGCTCTAATTTCGTCCTCTTTTCCTTGGGCACATGTATGTAGACTGGATAGCCAAAGATACGAAGATGGCCTACTTATGGTTTCACTCCTGTGAAAGCTTCTTCCGGAGTCATGTTCTTCAAGATTTTATGAGGACATCTATTTTGCACATAGACAATTGTTATAGAAGCTTCTTCCCACAAGAACATAGGTAGACTCTGGTCAGGTATCATGGCTTTGGCTGCCTCAACAATTGTTCTGTTCTTTCTTTCCACAACCCCATTTTTGTTGAGGGTTGTAGGGAATTGTAAGCTCCCTCTTAATTCCTGCTTCCTTGCATAAATCATTGAAATCTGTAGGGGTGTATTCTCCACCATTGTCTGACCTTAAGATCTTAATCCCGTTTCCCGTCAGATTCTCAACTTGTGCCTTGAATTCTTTGAATTTGCATAGCACCTCTTCAGATTCCTTGGTCTTGAGAAAGTATATCCAAGTCTTCCGAGAATAGTCATTGTTACCACCTAAGTTGCACTCAATTGGACTTCCAGAGAGCCACCAAATTTTGCACAAACATTTGTGCATTTCAGGGTTCAGAAGTTCCAAATCAGGCCTTTTCAGGGCCTCCTTTTTAAATTTGCAATACATGCCCATGCCCCACGAGGTTTGTAATAAAGTGTGCTAGCATGGTGGTCTTTTGAGTGACTTGGCTCCCTAGGACTTGACAACCAATGAAGGTATTCCAAGGAGTTGTTTCCCTTGTCAATTATGCTTTGCCTTAAGCCGAGTATAATTGATGAGTTTTTCTCCTACACCTCCTGTTGCCGCCTGGTTCCACACCTGGGAAAACGCAGCAGAAGTCTTCAAGCTGTTGGTGTGGCCTTGGGGGCAAGTCAGAGTCAAGTGCTGTCACTTGGGACTCGACTCCTCCGTCTAGGCTTTCCTAGCGAAGCCAAGGGGGGTGGACCCTAAAAATGAAAAGAAAACTAAGGCGTCTAAGCTAGGAGTTAGGAAAATATTTTTGGTAACCAAGAATAAATAGCACATACATTTGTCAAATAAAAAATTTCATTCATCATTTACTCCCATTTAGAATAATCATCATTTAACTGCACATTAGTCAATAATATAAAATGAAACTTAAACAAGACCAGTGCCTTATAATGGAGTCAATAAACAAATGCATAAGCAAAAAAGTAGATGTTGTGCGAGTGTTCTTGGTTTATTTTAAAAATTAACGTGATGGTGATCTTTTTATTAAGGCAGGTGGGTTCCCGATATACGCAAGGTACGGGGAAACATGTCCGGAATTTTGAAGCGTGGCTTCCCTCTCAGGCTTTGGGCTGAATCGGAGTCTCGAGGAGGTGTTCAGATGCTATACCAACGAGGGCAAGCCTAACGGTTTCCAAGAGGTCACTATTCAGTGTTATCCCAAGCCTTCTGGGAAATTTGCCCACGACAACAAAATGCGTGTTGTGCCGGATTTTCACAAAAAGGATTTTTTATTGGGGCGGTGTTAGATCCTATTACTAGTCATCCCCTCCTTTCTGGTGTGTACCAACTGGATCAGACTGAGCTGCAAGTTGGCCACAGAGCATACGGGAGAAGACCTTGGTATTTTTATAAAAAATTTATGAACCCAAATTTTATCTTTTTTAAAACCCCAGGAGTCTCTTTTCAGGCATGTATTTCGGGCAAGCCCTCATACAGAAACCCTACTTCGGGAAAACAAGGGGGGCGTTATGAGTTTGTAAAAAAAAATGTGAAAAAACTATGTTATGAGTGAACTTGTGGCCCGCCAGTGGAACGGACCAAAAAGGTTTATTTTAATCCTAATTGATTTTATTAAATGCCGGAAAACAAAGAAATAAACTACTCTAAAAATCACGCCATGAAAATGAGACGACACAGGCCACCCCTGGGGTGATGGGGTGTGGGCGCTGGCTAGCCCACTTGCTCTCGTTTAATAGTTGTTTACAATGATTTAGAGAAGTGCCCCAGTCTACTTTAAGTGACTTGGTGGCTTACAAATTCTAGGAAAAAATGACCGGTTTTTTGAAAAATATGAAAATTTGTCCTCCGGATTGCCTGGATCTTCAAAATTTCGGCAGCACTTCCTCCTACCTGTTCGTCTTTTGCTGCAAACCAGCAAGCAATGATTAGTATAAGATGCCCAAAAACACTTTAAGAGTGTCTTTGGAACACCTCCTAAAAAAACCCAAAAAATTCTAAGTTAAAAACTAAGTAAAAATGACGAAAAGTAACCAAGTAAAACAAGCTATGGGGCTTGTCTACTTGGGATCTTTGCTAGCCTTTAATGGCTGCAAATTTCAAGCTCTAGGGCAGCCAGGTAATACTTTGAAATCAGATCTAATACTACTTCAAAAAAAACTTGAAAGATTTTGACAACTTAAACCAGTTTTTGAAAAGAAAGTACTAGATAACCAAGAAGCTTTGATCTATGAACAATAAACTCTTTATGAAATGAAAAAAATAAAACTTCTTGATGACAGAATCTGATTTATTTAAGTTTTAACAGCAGTATGTAAATCAGATCCACTTTTGATTAGTAACTAGTAACCATAAAATTTGATTTTTTCTTGAATGAGAGAGAGAGAGAGGGAACAAATCCTTGTTGAAAATCGAAGCTTTGAAGATGGTTTAGTGATGTTTGAAGGGACTATATCTGCAAACAATGATTAGTAAAAGGGGAAACAAACAAGATCCTCCTTCTTGCCAACTCAAGAAAACACCTGCACATCACAGATCTCACCAAAAAAAATATTAAGTGTAGATATATACTCACAAGAAACTATGATTGCATATCCATAAACAAATGAAAGATACAAAAATAATCTCTTACCAAACACACATCACTAAGCTGCTACAATAAACAAATTGAAAACAACTTATCTCATAGATGAGCACACCACACCCTTGAAGAATGAAACTTATGCACAAGTCATCTTGGAAAAGAAATCAAGATATTACATCCACATATGACAAAACACCACAAGCTGACCTCCAAAGTCTTCTTTTATTCAAATGAGAAAAAATATTACAATCATAAGTCTCTTGCTCCAATTCTCACTCCCTAGAAAATGGAGTGGGCAGCCATGCTTAAATAGCCAAAGATGGAGAGAAATGGGTGGAATGAGTGGCATAACTCGTGGAGAAAATGGGGCTGCCCACTCCCATGTAATGCGCTGCCAAAATCAGCCCCAAATCAGCTAAAAATCAGCCATGTGACAGCCCATAAACATAGCTGCAAATTCCATGATTGAAGGGGCCCAATTTTGGGAAATATGCCCCCCTCAAATGGGGAAGTAATCCCACTAATATAGCTGCCCGGAATCTTTCCAAAATCAGCTCTTACAACTCCTAAAACATAGCTGAAAAAATCAGTCCATAAATCACTCCCAAAATTTAATATTTTTATTAAGTCATATTTTCACTTTTTCAATTTTTTATGACTTTTTTGGGGTTTTTTGACTTTTTTGGATTTTTGTGGAAAAATAATCACCCAAACATTAGAAAGAGTGGGTTTAGGGGTTTAGGGGGTGCTCTGAGTTAGAAAATGAGCACCCCTAAGGCAAAAAATACCTCCAGATGCCCCTTATAGGCCAATTAAAAAAAATTTAATTGAACCATTAAAAAATGGCCCAATTTACGGAAAAAATAAAACATGCTGAAAATTAAAAAAAATCCTAGGGGGACTTAGCACATGTCCATATGACTCAAAATTAACGCCTAGCATGTTCATATACATTGACCCATAGACTCTAATAATTCCCTAAGGCCCGTCAGCCTCCCCAGGCATTCCAGCTTTGGAGGAGCAGGAGAAAAACCAATTAATTATGTTATGCACTAATGCAAAACATAATAGATAGGTGAAAAAACTCCTTGGAATACCTGACTTAGCCAAAAAGTCCTAGGGAATCAAGTCTTTTACAAAACACCATGCTAGTACGTTTTGTTACAAACCCCGCAGGGCCATGGACATGTGGAAAAATTTAAAAACGGGGGCCTTTAAAAGGCCAGTTGGATATCAAATCACCAAAAATGAACATGTATCATGTTCCACTCTGCCCGCTCGTTTGATAATCCAACCAAGTACAACTTAGTTGGCAACATCTGGCTCCAACTGCGGGACGTGTGCTCGATCCAGTCTTCAGGCAAGGAGAGCATACGAGAATACCAGAATCTCCGGTTTTTATGACCTGTAAAAACATCTCAACTTGACAAGAAAACCTTTCAGTAGCACAAGTTCTTATAAGAAGCCAATGAACCATAAGCTGCATTATTCAAAAACTAAAAAAATGACTAATGAAAAATTCTAAGTACATAAAAGGAAAGTATTAAAAAATAAATGTTGAAAGTAAATGCTCACTTGATGAGCTTATTTTCCTACTCTAAGCATAACAAAATAAATGTTAAGTAAAATGATAAATCCAATGCAACCATCTTAACATTTTATTAATATAAAAAAATTTCACCTTGTTTTTGGTTACCAGCCAAAACAAGGATACCTTATTTAGAAAATGCAAACCTGCATGATAATTCTGGATTGGAGGATTGGATTGGTGATCATAGGCATATGATAGATCTTTGAAGTGCTTCCCCCAATGGTAAGTCCTCATGCAGGCCTCTTCTACCCATGACTGGATAGAGCTGAGAAAAAACTCGGAATGATAAGGCAGACCAACTACCTCATCATATTGATCTGAAAGGCTCTTCTGATAGTTTATTTCTGTGAAAGTATAAGCCCCAAGCTGCTCCAAATCATAAGGAACCTCTGAATGTGCTGATGAAGGTTGAAACTGACATTCCAGTGATTCCATCCTATCCAACTCTTCGTTATACTGCTGATCCAAGTCTTCATTACTAATACTTATGCATGGCTCTGATTGATCATGAGAAGTATCTGTATGTTCTTCTTCCATGTCAAGATTCCCCAAGGTCTCAAAATCAACACTCCCCTCTCTTGATATATCAAAGATGGGTTTTTCTAAATCCGTCCAATAATCATCATACCTATCCTTGTAAATGAAAGGGGAGTCTTTGTCCATTTCATCACAACCCTGGCCATGCCCATCCTCATGTTCATAATACTTATCCTCAGAAGGCTTGGTTTGAAAGATATTACAAGGTATAAAGTTGTCCAAGACTTCACCACTATGCGGAGAAAAAAGAGGAGTGTCATCATAAATCATACAAAAATCATCACAAGTTTCTTTAAAGGCTTCTGTAATGGTTGCTTCCTTAGGTGAATTTGAAGTACAAACATCATCATCTTCACTAAAGTAATCCTGAAATCCCAAATCTTCAATGGCAATTTGAGGAAGCTCTTCTGAAACATCTTCAATTGAAGACCCTTCATGAATTTCTTTGTCAACTTCTATAATGGCTTCCTCTTTAGGCAAATCTGAAACACACATGTGATCATCATCGTAGATTTGAGAACACTCCATATTTTCAATGTTTTCAGCTATGGTGACAAGAGGATGGTTTTCAACAAAATCTTGAGTTAAGGGTGCTTCATGGAACTCTTCGATAAGGTCATGCTGAGTCTCTTTTTTAAAGCCAGATTGTGCTATAGGGAGATCTACACGATTGATATAACTTAGAGGCACCTCCCAATATTTATTATTCTCTGTCATGATGATACGAGGAAAGTTGGGGTCTTCCTTATGATACTCAATCCAAGGTATGAACAAGAGAAAGTACCTTCTAAGGATCCTATCCAAGTGCTCCATACTAGCTCCTTTATTATGCCATTGCCTTATAAATATTCTAAGGAGGCTCGAAAGAGAGTTAATACATTTATTTGGAAGCTCTTTAAAATACCATTGATAAACAGGTCCCTGTAATGTACTAACAAACATCTCCATTATGTTATCTTCATATAAGACTTTGAAGTTAGCCACAACTTTAAGAAAAGAAAAGACATGTCGGGTTTCTACATCATCATCATCTCCCCAAAAGACCGGTAGATAATCAGATACATCTTCACCATCATGATAATTAGGGAAACCAGGGATGTCTGAGAAGTCAATGGGAGGATGTGCATCGGAAATTTGCTCACTAGACTCTTTATCATCCATTTTCAAAGATCAATAGCCTGCATTTGAAATGACCATGGGATATACCTGGTACTGAATCAGTGGAGTTGTCAAAAGGTGAGTCTTTATAGATTTTACTGTAATGGATGGACTCATCTACACACAAGCAGTCTCAACAAACTATATGAGAAACAAAGGGTTTTATCCCTTCAATGGAGTCGCCATGTGAGAATAAAAATATACATATAAAACAATCTCACAAAGAATTCTATTTTTGCTTTTCTTTGAACTTTTATAAAAGGAAAAAAAGGTTAGTGGAGTCGCCAGATGAAAAATTAAAAATCTAATCTAAAGATTCATCAAACAAAGCAAAAACAAAAAGGAAAACTCAAAAGTCGTATTCCGGGAATAAAAAGACTTATCCCCGGCAACGGCGCCAAAATGTTGCCGCCTGGTTCCACACCTGGGAAAACGCAGCAGAAGTCTTCAAGCTGTTGGTGTGGCCTTGGGGGCAAGTCAGAGTCAAGTGCTGTCACTTGGGACTCGACTCCTCCGTCTAGGCTTTCCTAGCGAAGCCAAGGGGGGTGGACCCTAAAAATGAAAAGAAAACTAAGGCGTCTAAGCTAGGAGTTAGGAAAATATTTTTGGTAACCAAGAATAAATAGCACATACATTTGTCAAATAAAAAATTTCATTCATCATTTACTCCCATTTAGAATAATCATCATTTAACTGCACATTAGTCAATAATATAAAATGAAACTTAAACAAGACCAGTGCCTTATAATGGAGTCAATAAACAAATGCATAAGCAAAAAAGTAGATGTTGTGCGAGTGTTCTTGGTTTATTTTAAAAATTAACGTGATGGTGATCTTTTTATTAAGGCAGGTGGGTTCCCGATATACGCAAGGTACGGGGAAACATGTCCGGAATTTTGAAGCGTGGCTTCCCTCTCAGGCTTTGGGCTGAATCGGAGTCTCGAGGAGGTGTTCAGATGCTATACCAACGAGGGCAAGCCTAACGGTTTCCAAGAGGTCACTATTCAGTGTTATCCCAAGCCTTCTGGGAAATTTGCCCACGACAACAAAATGCGTGTTGTGCCGGATTTTCACAAAAAGGATTTTTTATTGGGGCGGTGTTAGATCCTATTACTAGTCATCCCCTCCTTTCTGGTGTGTACCAACTGGATCAGACTGAGCTGCAAGTTGGCCACAGAGCATACGGGAGAAGACCTTGGTATTTTTATAAAAAATTTATGAACCCAAATTTTATCTTTTTTAAAACCCCAGGAGTCTCTTTTCAGGCATGTATTTCGGGCAAGCCCTCATACAGAAACCCTACTTCGGGAAAACAAGGGGGGCGTTATGAGTTTGTAAAAAAAAATGTGAAAAAACTATGTTATGAGTGAACTTGTGGCCCGCCAGTGGAACGGACCAAAAAGGTTTATTTTAATCCTAATTGATTTTATTAAATGCCGGAAAACAAAGAAATAAACTACTCTAAAAATCACGCCATGAAAATGAGACGACACAGGCCACCCCTGGGGTGATGGGGTGTGGGCGCTGGCTAGCCCACTTGCTCTCGTTTAATAGTTGTTTACAATGATTTAGAGAAGTGCCCCAGTCTACTTTAAGTGACTTGGTGGCTTACAAATTCTAAGAAAAAATGACCGGTTTTTTGAAAAATATGAAAATTTGTCCTCCGGATTGCCTGGATCTTCAAAATTTCGGCAGCACTTCCTCCTACCTGTTCGTCTTTTGCTGCAAACCAGCAAGCAATGATTAGTATAAGATGCCCAAAAACACTTTAAGAGTGTCTTTGGAACACCTCCTAAAAAAACCCAAAAAATTCTAAGTTAAAAACTAAGTAAAAATGACGAAAAGTAACCAAGTAAAACAAGCTATGGGGCTTGTCTACTTGGGATCTTTGCTAGCCTTTAATGGCTGCAAATTTCAAGCTCTAGGGCAGCCAGGTAATACTTTGAAATCAGATCTAATACTACTTCAAAAAAAACTTGAAAGATTTTGACAACTTAAACCAGTTTTTGAAAAGAAAGTACTAGATAACCAAGAAGCTTTGATCTATGAACAATAAACTCTTTATGAAATGAAAAAAATAAAACTTCTTGATGACAGAATCTGATTTATTTAAGTTTTAACAGCAGTATGTAAATCAGATCCACTTTTGATTAGTAACTAGTAACCATAAAATTTGATTTTTTCTTGAATGAGAGAGAGAGAGAGGGAACAAATCCTTGTTGAAAATCGAAGCTTTGAAGATGGTTTAGTGATGTTTGAAGGGACTATATCTGCAAACAATGATTAGTAAAAGGGGAAACAAACAAGATCCTCCTTCTTGCCAACTCAAGAAAACACCTGCACATCACAGATCTCACCAAAAAAAATATTAAGTGTAGATATATACTCACAAGAAACTATGATTGCATATCCATAAACAAATGAAAGATACAAAAATAATCTCTTACCAAACACACATCACTAAGCTGCTACAATAAACAAATTGAAAACAACTTATCTCATAGATGAGCACACCACACCCTTGAAGAATGAAACTTATGCACAAGTCATCTTGGAAAAGAAATCAAGATATTACATCCACATATGACAAAACACCACAAGCTGACCTCCAAAGTCTTCTTTTATTCAAATGAGAAAAAATATTACAATCATAAGTCTCTTGCTCCAATTCTCACTCCCTAGAAAATGGAGTGGGCAGCCATGCTTAAATAGCCAAAGATGGAGAGAAATGGGTGGAATGAGTGGCATAACTCGTGGAGAAAATGGGGCTGCCCACTCCCATGTAATGCGCTGCCAAAATCAGCCCCAAATCAGCTAAAAATCAGCCATGTGACAGCCCATAAACATAGCTGCAAATTCCATGATTGAAGGGGCCCAATTTTGGGAAATATGCCCCCCTCAAATGGGGAAGTAATCCCACTAATATAGCTGCCCGGAATCTTTCCAAAATCAGCTCTTACAACTCCTAAAACATAGCTGAAAAAATCAGTCCATAAATCACTCCCAAAATTTAATATTTTTATTAAGTCATATTTTCACTTTTTCAATTTTTTATGACTTTTTTGGGGTTTTTTGACTTTTTTGGATTTTTGTGGAAAAATAATCACCCAAACATTAGAAAGAGTGGGTTTAGGGGTTTAGGGGGTGCTCTGAGTTAGAAAATGAGCACCCCTAAGGCAAAAAATACCTCCAGATGCCCCTTATAGGCCAATTAAAAAAAATTTAATTGAACCATTAAAAAATGGCCCAATTTACGGAAAAAATAAAACATGCTGAAAATTAAAAAAAATCCTAGGGGGACTTAGCACATGTCCATATGACTCAAAATTAACGCCTAGCATGTTCATATACATTGACCCATAGACTCTAATAATTCCCTAAGGCCCGTCAGCCTCCCCAGGCATTCCAGCTTTGGAGGAGCAGGAGAAAAACCAATTAATTATGTTATGCACTAATGCAAAACATAATAGATAGGTGAAAAAACTCCTTGGAATACCTGACTTAGCCAAAAAGTCCTAGGGAATCAAGTCTTTTACAAAACACCATGCTAGTACGTTTTGTTACAAACCCCGCAGGGCCATGGACATGTGGAAAAATTTAAAAACGGGGGCCTTTAAAAGGCCAGTTGGATATCAAATCACCAAAAATGAACATGTATCATGTTCCACTCTGCCCGCTCGTTTGATAATCCAACCAAGTACAACTTAGTTGGCAACACCTCCAAAGTTGGAATGCCCAAAATGGTGGTTAGGCCTTAGGGGGTTATTAAAGTCCATTTTTCAACATATATAAACATGCTAGACACTAAAATAATGTCATATGATCATGTACTAGGTCCCTAGGTGGTTATTTTAAAGTTTAAAAAAAAAAAAAATTCGCGGTCATGGACCATTTTCTTGGTTTTATTAAAAAATTATTTTTTTCATAAATTAAACCAGTTTTCCTATGGTTTAATTGAAAAAATTCAAAATGTAATAATTAAGTGGTTTATGGGTGAAATTTGACAATGGAGTGCTCGTTTTCTAAGCTAGAGCACTCATTTAACCCATAAACCCATTTTTCCTAAGTTTTGAGTAAGTATTTATCTCAAAAAATGATATTTACTCAGAACCCTGCCCCTTTCCCTCCTGTCTCTGCCTGTGCCCGTGTGAGTAGCTGCTGTAGTCCAATGTCAAAAAAGACATTAAATAAAAAAGGACAAGTTCCTAGAACAATGGGATTGGTCCGGAGTTGATCTGGAGTTGAACTAAAGTCATTGTACAATCAAAGGTAAGTTAATTGAGCTCCGAAATAGACAGATTCGATCAAGCCGAGCATGATCTAGTTAACTGTGGCTTGGGAAGTGCGCCCTCTCTCTGCATGGGCGACTTCTACACTTGGCATCATTCAATTGGGAGTGATCACAACGAGGTTTGGGCTTCCAACCATCTCTACATGTGGCGCCATCCTCTTCAATTGGCTTCCAATCAAGTTTCAGTCAGGATCAATCAAGCTCAGTTGAACTCCCTCTCTCACTCATGCACCCTCCTTTGGTAGTTGCGCCCTACTTTGCATGGTTTGTGCTATATAATGAGAGCTTTTGCTCCTTCATTCTGGATCGAAAGGTGAAACCTCTGCTGGCAGAGTATTGTAATATTTTTCACTGAGTTAATAAGAAGGATTTGGAGGCTTACCCTGTTGTTGTCTTTGGTTGGATTTGGTATGCTTTGATAACATGAGGTAACCTGTATCTCTTCTATTTCATGCTTGCAATTGTTGGGATCCATTTGCCCTTTGAGGGGAAGTTAGCTTTCATAAGGAATAGTGAGTAATGCTTTATAGGTTGCTTACTTTTTGTCAATGATATTAGAATGCTAGAAGTAGTATGATATGTTGTTTGAATCTATTATTTATCAAGTTTTCTATTGTTCATTTACACATGTTTTTAATCCTCTTTGCTAGTTGTGTTGTGATTCTGCAAGTTGCTTAACCGGGAGGATGCGGTGAGCATGTTAGCTCTACACTCCATCCAGTAGGTCCAATCAAGACACTCAATTCCACCAGTGCATCAAGAAAGAGACTCAATTGCCCATCTTCAGCGCTCAACCCCCATGGGTTCAAATTTCTCAATCCACTTCTTCTATTCTTTCTCGGTTACCGTTACTATTTTTATTTAGATTTTGATTTAAAAGTTATTCTTACAAGTAGATCTGAATAGTAGCAATCTAAAATCATAAAGTTTCATTTGATAAATCTAGATCTAGGTTTCCATTTCTCTATTTTGAAAGTTTTAAAGTAGATCTAAAAAGCAAGATAGAGCATTTTTCTTATTTCCAAAAGTTTCATTAAGCAATCTAGTGCCTAACATTTGCTTGTTATCTCTTAAAGAGGAAAGCAAAGATCCTAAGAAGGAAAGCTTTCTAGCTTGCCTTACTTAGTTCATTTTTTAATTTTTGTAGCTAGTTAACTTAGGATTTCTTTTTGCAAATTTTGTGTGTGGCAAAATACGCTTTCTAAGTGTTTTTGGCCATTTCATAACAAAAAGAGTTCGCTGTTTTTTTGCATGCTTAGCAGGTTTAGGCATTTAAATGATAAAAAAAATTGATTTAGATGTTTCAGAGATCATTCGGAAAGCCTTTTTGACATACTAGTTTAGTGAGAAATTTTATAGCAATTTTGTAGTATTACCAGAAACACTCCTAAAGTGTTTTTGGCCCTTTTTTTATATAAACTAAGCTTGCTGGTTTGTCTTGCATGTTTAGCAGGTTTCAACAATTAAAGCACAAAAAAATTGGATTTTGAGGCTCCTGTGACCATCCGGAGAACCTATTCGACTATTCCTTTACTTTAACAAAGTATTGTAAATTGTTTTGGTGCCTAAAGATTGTTAGAATTCAATATGCTAAGACAGAAAATAGCAGCATTACATTCCATTTCACAATAATAGCATATACAGGATCACTGAAGAAACAACAAGCACATCATAAACACAAGAGACAGAGATTTATCCTGGGAAACCCTCATGGGGTAGAAAACCCAGCAAAGCTTCCTCAATATAGATGACCAGCAATATACAAAGATGAAACCCTGAGACATGATCTCCTCCTCCACAATAGCAGACCTCTCCTCCACAAGTGCGCTATCCTCAAGTGAGTGAATGTGTGTATAATGAGGAACACACCTCCTCTATTTATACACTACTCTGATATGTATTTTACATAAGTACATGTAGGCTCGTATTTAACCATTAGGTTAAATACCCCATTATAACTGACAGGGCCGACCCCTCTAGGGTGGTCTAATAACCCTTTGACCCACATAACACATTTAGG
This sequence comes from Larix kaempferi, assembly GCA_027924585.1. Taxonomy (NCBI): domain Eukaryota; kingdom Viridiplantae; phylum Streptophyta; class Pinopsida; order Pinales; family Pinaceae; genus Larix; species Larix kaempferi. The sequence goes on along the minus strand of BSBM01000050.1, from coordinate 13,608,894 downwards.
GCCGACCCCCACTAGGGAAGTCTAATAACCCGAGTTACCACATTCCGACAGAGGAATAAACATCTCCGAATATACAATAAGATCTTCACGGAGGAATGAATCATCTCCGGAATAATAAAGTACAAATATAATATTCTTTGAAGTTACAATATATCAACAAAGATAAAGGACCAACAGTAGTTCTCCTCATCCTTGAATGTAACACAAAAAATAAAAGGAGCTCAACAAGCTATTCCATTCTTGCCCCCATCCCCCCGGGGGGGATTCGCATTTTTTCGATTTTTTTTTTTTATTTTTTTTTTTCAATTTGTTTGCTTTAGATTAGTTTCTTTAAAGTTGATAGTAAATAAATAACATCACAAAAGCACACAAATGTCCTCAAAGGACCCATTCAATTTTGGTCTATTTTACTTATGTTTTGTGCTTCATATTTAAACAATTGTTCAAATCAACTTAATAATTTTTCCCCTTGCTTTCCCGAAGTACTGCACCATTCTTTGGTGTGTGGAAAAGAGATTCTTGGGGTTTTAGTTTAGTTTAACAACCTGCTTCACATATTTTAAATAAAATTAACCAGCGCTCAAAACATGAAGTATGCTCTTGACCGCTACAGCTTAATCTGAACAGTTGGGTCAATCATAAAAAGGTGTAGAGAAACTAGTTTTAATAGGAAAATCCAATTAAACTCAATTTCAAGAACTCGGGAGGTTGCGTGAGTGGACACCATAGAGTCAGAAGGCTATTGTAAGCAAGTTATGCCTCGCCTTATTGGAAACTCGGTTAAGCCACTATAGCACTCAGTTCAAGAGGTTAAGTTTATTTTGGGCCAAACCCCCAATTAATCCATTCCCATAATACTCATTAATAAAATTAAAATTTACAACAAGCCTCTGCAATACTTTCACGACACAAACACAGCAAGCATTTCACAATCATATTCTCGGCACTGGTCTTCATTTTTCAGTATTTAAATTCAATTATAAAATGTCGTGAATGCATCTATACCATGTGTTGTGTTAATCAATTTTTAATTGCAAATGATGCTTAGTTGTAATATTTTTCCATTTCATCATATGAACTCCTAGAATAGTTTTTTCTTCTTTTTATATAGTTTAAAAGCCTTAGATTATTTTTATAAGGACCACCCCCCTTGGCTTTGCTAGGAGTAAGCCTAGACGGAGGAGTCAAGTAATCAGGTGACAGCACTTGACTCTAACTTGCCCCCAAGGACACACCGAGTGGCTTGAAGGTTTCCTGTCGCGTTCCCCCCAGGTGTGTATTAGGCAGCAACAACCATCAATAAACGTTACATAGTAATAATAGCCACCCAGTGAAGCAACAGTCATGGGTCTGCACAGGTCAGAATGCACTAGATCCAAAATTCCTTTAGATCTGCTTTCACTATTCGAGAAAGACCCCTTGGCATTCTTGCCAAGTGCACATCCTCTACATATTCCATCACTATCTACATGAAATATTGGTAGACCTGTCACCATATTCCTTAATGCTGGAAGAGCTTTATAGTTTAGATGAGCGAGTCTTCTGTGCCATAGCTCACAGAACATTATCAAAAGTGCTCCAAGTTACTGCTAGACCACGGCCCTACAGATTCAACAGCTTTCATTATATTTTTTGCCGTTCTTCACTAGAGTAAGTGTTAGATTATGACAACTGAGGAAGGTCTTCTGTGCATGCATGTGTCCTTGCATGCAGAAGACGTTAATTGAAGAAGCCAATAAAATGTATTTAATTAACTTTTCCTAAGTTTACTTTGGAAAATTAATTAAAGTGATCTAATTAATTATTGACTTAATGAAAATACTTTTTATAAAGTATGAGCGAAAAATTAAAGTAATGGCAAGATCTAATCTTGGCCATTCATTCTCACCAGAGGATCTTAACCTTAGATCTATAGTGAGATTAGGTTATTCGCTTAGCATTGGGTTATAAGAGAAAGATCAATTGGTGGAGAGGACACAATTGCATTCCGACAGAGATGGAAGAGAAGGAGTGTGAGAGAGAGGTTTTTAGAGAAGAAGACGGAGGAGCAGTGAAAGAAGGAACAGGACAGCGCAGAAGGAGAGAGAGATAGGAAGGACAGGATGAGGTGTCCATACAGCAGCTAGCAGGATAGTCCGTACAGTCCGTACGGAATCCGTACAGCAGGCCGTACAGGCCGTACAGCTACAGCAGATCGGCTGCATCGGGTTCCATGCCAATCTGACAGGTTTTTCTTAATATTTCTGTGTGATTCGATTTGCCTTTGTGGGCTGAAAAATCGATTTTATGAATTGTAAAAAGCTCCATATTTTCTGAAATAAAATATTTCTCATACTGCTGCACCGGTTTTCCCAAATTGGGTTTTTCCGGGGGTTTATACCCGAAAAGATTGTGTTGTTTCTATTGGTGTGATTGACTGCTATATTTCTTTCAGTATTATTTTCCGCTGCATAAGTGAAGAAATCCATGAGTGGTTATTTGGTTGCAATTAATTTGGCATGCATTTTGGCCCTAGTTGGATTTTAAGGAAATTTACATGGTATCAGAGCTCTTTTGAGCAGGCTGAGAGAAAGCAGCAGGTTGGTTGGATAGATCATTGCATATCTATCCAAGGGTTTACTGGTACTATTCACTATCGCCGTACAATTGAGAGTTGAGGATAGACTCCAGGGGGCACAAAACTTTCCTACTTGGAAAGAGAGGATCACCAGGATCCTTGATGTCAGTGATGCTGAAGAGCACATTGATAGTGCAAAGGCTGCTCCCACAAAATCAACAGATTTAGCTAGATGGAAGAAGATTGATTCCAGGGCAATGTTGATCATCTTGGATGGGATGGACCACATAGTCCCTCATCTGTCTGGGAAGAAAACTGTATTAGAGATTTGGAAGGCTTTGGAGAGTCTCTAGCAGAGTAAGAATGAAAACCGGAAGATGGTGCTGCAGGAGAGATTGCGCAGTACCAAGATGGCCAAGGGTGAAGGAGTGGTGCCTTATCTTACAAGGCTCACATAGATTAGGGATGAGCTTGGAGCAATGGGCTCAAACTAAGGATGAGGAGCTTGTTCGTATAGCTCTTAATGGCTTCTCTAAGCCATGGGACGTCTTTGTCAAAGGCGGTGTGGCTCGAGAGAATCTCCCTGACTGGCAGAGATTGTGGGATGACTTCGCACAGGAAGAGACCCGGATGGGTCAAGGTTCAACTTCATCTAGCAGTGCTACACAGATCGTGGATGAAGAGGCTCTAGCCCTAAAAAGCAAAGGTAAGAGGAAGGCAAAGAAGAATAAGGGTGGCAAGAAGAACTTGGACATGGCAAAAGTCAAGTGCTTTATTTGTCACAAGCATGGACACTTTGCTTCCCAGTTCCCAGAGAAGAAGAACAACAACAACAACACACAAATGGCAGGATCTGCAGAGGCGGATGAGTTCAGCACTAGTTTTGAGGAAGACTTTTGTTTGGTAGCTTGCATGGCAAGCTCCGTCAGCAGCAGTATCTGGTATTGTTATCACATTTATAGTAGCCGGGCTACCATACATTATTTTTCTGATGCCAGTGCACTATTCAGCCAGTTCCCCTACATTTGAGATGCTGAGATGAGCATCTATATTGGATCACTATCAGATTGTGGACAGCAGTTATATTCCCCATGCCATGACTGAGTCTCGGGACACTCAGAGAGATGACCGATGTAGCCATTATACCATTGGTACAGAGCAGTCAGTAGTGCCCAGAGTTACAACAGCAGTTTCAAAGGACAGAGGATGGTACAGGTTGATGAGCATTCAGGTATATGACTCAGCAGTTATATTATGGTGTTATGGTTAGATTGCTTTTATACTTATTCTTATAGCATGTCTTAGCACTTAGTGTCATGATCTGGCGATCATATAGATATTTGGACCTGGTTGATCTATATATATATATATATTATATTGTCCCTACTCAGACTTAGAAGTTCACTATTCATACTCATTGGTATGTACCCTCCTTAGGGAGAATAGAGGTGATCATTCCACCATACCTTGGCTTGCTAGTGTTGGCTCCATCATTCCATTGTCTTCATCCATCCATGGCCTACCTTTTAGATTATCACCCTGACTTACTACTTGACTAGTGGCATGGAGGACTTTTCCCCACTGTAGCCTCTATATTGGATGAGCTTCCCTGTTTATTGTGTCTCGGCTCTGAGTTGGTGACAAAACTTACCTATGGTGAGTTGGAGTTCCTTGGAATTCCCCCTAGTCACTAAAGTTGTGTTGGCTAAACCTGAAACTTTTAGTGCTGCCATGAATACAAAATCTGGAAAAAATGAAATGCTATATCTTGTATGAAAAGCCCATTCATGCAATGTGTTTCTAAACACACATGAATGAAAGGCATGCCAAATGAAAATGGCTATGAAAATAAAATGTTATATCTTCTTGGAAAATAAATACCTAGGTAAACAAGCTGTCCATGACACACCTAGAAGTGCTCAGGTAAACAAGTGCCTTAAAAACACACCTGCAGCAGAAAGCCTAAAGAAAAAATGTAAATCTATGCAATGTGTTTGTAAACACACATAGATCAAGGCTATGGAAACTTCGGGCCCAAAAAGCAATGGAACTTAAATGCTATATCTAAACAATTGCTGGCCTTATTTGTATTATGGATTGTGCGCATCTGTGAAGGTGAATAAACCCTCTTTAAACAACTCATCCATTTGTGAGACACCGCCATTCCCTGTGTTATTGCTCATTCAGTATATACTATGGTGTGTATTCCCTTTCCTTTGCCAAAGTGTCACAAAGTTAAGTCAGTCAAGTCATCCCTTAGCCTAGCCAGTTAATTTAGCCTTCACCCATCACTAGCAAATTGATCACAGCTATGAAGTGAGTATGATCCTGAAAGTCTAGTCTGAGTAATAATAATAATTAACGACATTATATATTTGGATTTAGATCGCCAGAAATGACTACTTTGTGTTATAATTGTTATTTGAATAAGTTGTAGAGCATGCATTAACCTTGACACTTTGTAGCAGCTTTCGATGATGGTCTGAGTTATATTTGGTCTTGGTTAGACCCAGTTTGACCATGGAGGACCATGGGACATGAGATGTTGGACCTTATGATGATATGGATAGATGATATATGGTCTATGTACACATACATGATGATTCTATGCAGCAGCTACAGGGTTATGATGATGATTCTTTGTTTACAGCAGTGTTTGGTCATTTACAGATTATTATTATTGGCCCTGTTCCGGTATATTGGATATTTATTTTGATCATGCAGAGACTCATATGGTGTATGAGTACAAATCTTGGATGGATTTGGACCTTCTGAGTCCAATGGGACAGTTTGTTTTCAGTTCCGGGCACTTACAGTGATGATTTTGCCTCAGTAGACTGTCCTAGTGCAGTTTTGGTCTGTCGGAGGCCCTGTTGGAGCAGATGTGATTTTTATCCGGTTGACCTAGGGCGCTGATGATGGAGGGGGTGGTCCAGCCACTTGTTTTTACCATATTACCCCCCTCCTGGACACACTGGTGCCCTCACCTTAACAGCGCAGGCACTCCAGAAGGCTGTTTGGGGCAGTTTCACGCTTCCTGAGGCATTTCAGGATTGGTAGAAATGGCTATTGAGGAAATCGATTTGGGCTATTGAGGCAATGTTATGGCATGGGATGATCAGTGATGATAGATCGGGGTCCTCCACACCTTCTCCAGCAGTTTCAGCTTCATCGGGGCCCGCATCCATCACTTATGGCACTTTCTGTGGATTTCTGAGGTCTTTTTGAGGCCTACGATTTGACTATGGTGGCACGATTTGGTACATTCATGATTATTTTATGGTTACTGTGCTATGGGGATTGACCAAGGAGGGATAAAATTACCCCTTGGACCCACCATAAGCCTCCTATGATATTATGTCATTATGATTTGGTGGGATTCCCCTCTTCTAGGGTGATTTTGTCCACTTACATAATATTTTATTTGTGATCCATGTATTTTATTGTTGATCTCATCTCAACCATTGATTAGACATTTGTATCTTTTAATCTTAGCCACTCATTCAAAAAGTGGTTAGGGTTTTGGTGCCTCTCCTTCCTATTTAAAGGAGAGAGCCTCTCATTGTAAGGGGTCTTTGGCTCTTGGATTATTGGTATAGAAAAATATTCTTGTGGAAATTCTTGTGGTCTCCTTTGCATCTGGTGTTCTTAAATGGTGATTGGAAAGTCTATTGCAACCTAGCATTTGGAAATTGTGGTAAGATCTATCTTTTTTGGAAATCATTGTTTGTCTACAGGAGGGCGACTTCAACAAGGGCGATTTTGCAAGGCTTCTTCAAATCGACTTTCTTGGCATTCGCTTGTATCAAGGGGTTATCATTAGCTTCATTGTGATCTATGCTATCTTTCTGTTACTTCTCTTGTGGCATTAGTCTTATCTCTTGATACATCAAATCTGATATTGTTGACGTTTGTTGTGCAGGAGAGAGGGCGCATTGGCTTCTTGGATCAAATCGACTTGCATAGAAAACTACCTCAAAGCTTCTCAAATTGATCGGGTTTGCATAGATCATCATCATCAAGGCATCTACAAGGTTACCCAGGTAAGATCCACAGGTTTGTTTCTCTTTCCTTTATCCAATCCATTGACATAGCTCATAAATTGTTAAAACCCTAAATATTTCAAAACCCCCTTTTTACATTTTCTTAGATCTACTTAGATCTAGTGGGTTGTTGGGCATAATATCGAAAACCCACCTCTATAGCATCCACGGCATCCCGGATCTATAGTTTGGTGAGGATTGGCTTCCGTTTGATCCCCTTCCCAAGCCAACTTAGCTTCTCCCAAGCAAGGCGCACTTCCTGGTGGTTGTGAGTTGACCTAGATCTAGGTGGTGGGTGTTTGAGATCTCGCTTGATCCATAATCTACACATCAAATAACATACACCCAGATTGTTACTTTTCTGAAATTCACCTTGTGGGCCCTATTCCACATTTTAAGGGATTTAATCCCCATTTTGGACCATTAGGTGTACTTAAACTCAGATCTAGTAAGATCTAGCCGTCGGATTGCCGTGAAATTATAGATCCACACTCTTACCTGACCAACCTACCCGGATCTAAAGTTTGGATGCCATCGGACTTGTCTTGACCCACCTAACCCACCTTTTCAGCCTCCTTGGGTAAAGTCGCACCACCTTGGAGAAGTGAGTTAACTCACTTCTAGGACGTGGGTACTTGAGATTCTTGCGGATTTGGAACGGGAATAATTCAAAACCTAGGTCTAGAGTGTCACTTTGTTAAATCTTGCCTTTGGGATAGCATTCCTTGTTTTAAGGGATTGTGGTCCACTTGGGTCAAATCTAGATCTAGACACATTCATCCATTAAGACCTCTATTGCCCACTTGTCCCAAGTACTAGGAGTCCTAAACCACAAGTCAACCCTACTTTGACTCCACTTCCCAATTCCCAAGGCACTGGTTTATCTCCAAGTTAATTCAACTTTCCTAGATTGTTGGATTGACTTGTGGTTTGACTTTTGCATGGTGAACTAAACCCTTGAAGCTATCATGTATCATGGTCAAGCTTGTCACTTGTACTAGTTAGCCCCAATTCAACCCTTAAACTACCCTGCATGGGACACAGTTCCCAAGGCAGTGGATCTTCCAACATTGAACTAGTACACTCATCCTAGATCTCACTTCAAACATTGTAAGTCACTCTCACATCAACTATGAACCAAAGCTATACCTATTGAACCCCTCACTTGGCTTGTGACTTCATCTTTAGGTCTAGGATAAACCATACACCTAACTTCACTTAGAAATACCCTGATTTGGTGTCTTGGTTTTGATCTCTCCTGTCGGGAGTAGATCGGGTCTCCCCCTTTGTTGTCTGGGCTAGATAACATAAAGCGAAGATTGCCTCGACTGGCGTGACAACCATATATTGGAGGTCGAGGTGATCGTGGTTGCACCTTTTGAGTTGCCCTTCCCAATTGCCATCCATGACTGGATACATCCATAGGGGTAACTACAGTTGAGGTGATAACAGGTATGTTGATAGCAGTGCATCTTGTCACATGACAGGACATAGAGGGTTCTTCAAGAGCTTGCAGGAGGGTGGAGCGAATCTCCACATTGAGTTAGGAGATGATGCGCGGTATCAGGCGTAGGGGGTTGGCACTGTATCGTTTCAGAGGGAGTCTGGAAAGCCTATCAGTTTTGTTGATGTGCTATATGTCCCAGGGATGACCAAGAATCTCATATTAGTATCCACACTAGAAGACAAGGGTTTTCTAGTGACTTTCCGTGACAGGAAAGTATATATCAGACCTAATGGGTCAGATTAGAGATTGGACAGAGTGATTGGGGTTCGGAGCGAGAAGGTTTACAAACTTCAGTTTGAGCCTACAAAGGCTCTGGTCAGCAGTAGCAGTAGTGATTGTGAGTTGTGGCATAGGAGGATGGCACACTTACACCATGGTGCACTGAGGCATCTGAAAGAGGCAGTCATTGGAGTTCCTTCAGTTCAGGAGGACAAGCACAACCACTGCAAGGGTTGTGCGTTGAGGAAGAACATCAGGAAGCCTTTCCCACATAGTGAGCACAAGTCTGAGAGGGTCTTAGACTTGGTGCATTCAGATGTTTGCGGACCGATGAGTGTTCATTCGTTCAGTGGTTACAGTTACTGCGTCACATTCATTGATGACTATTCGAGGGAAACCTGGATCTATTTTCTTAAGGCCAAGTCAGAGGTCTTCGATCGGTTCCGAGAGTTCAAGACTCTCGTGGAGAACCAAACAGGGAAGAAGATCCAGATATTGAGGACAGACAACGGTGGTGAGTACACCGACAGAGAGTTCATGGAGTACTGTGCATCAGAGGGGATTAAGAAGGAACACACTGTTCCTCATACCCCACAGCAGAATGGGGTGGTGGAGAGGAAGAACAGGACATTAGTGAGTGCAGCCAAGGCCATGTTATTTGATCAGGGATTGCCACTATTCCTATGGGCCGAGGCATTTCGGACTGCAGTATATGTCCAGAACAGGTGTCCCCACACTGCATTGGGGAGGAAGACACCTGAGGAGGTATTCACAGGTACTAGACCAGACGTGAGTCATTTGCATATATTTGGGAGTATCTGCTATTGTCACATTCATGCTGACACTAGGAAGAAGCTGGATCCTTCTAGTGAGAAAGAAGCTGGATCCTTCTAGTGAGAAGGGGCTTCTAGTTGGGTATAGTGAGACTTCCAAGGCTTATAGAGTATATATCCCAGCTCGCAAGAGAATCATTGTGAGCAGGGATGTCCAGTTTGACGAGGACAGAACCTTGAGAAGATCTATGGACTTACCAGCACAGGAGCATCCAGCTGATGAATGAGAGGGAGTCAAGTTGGAGGAGTCACAGGTATAGATTCAGACACAGGGCACGAGCTCTGGTAGTCAAAGGGAGTCAGGTGGACAGGATCCTCCTACCTTTGATGGGGAGGATGGGCAGCAACAGGAGGAGGATATCCAGCAGCAGCAGCAGGAAGACACTAGGCCACGGCCTAAGTGGTATAGGTCCACAGTTCAGGATTCCAGACAGGTGAGTCTTCCACAGAGATCTTTCAGTCATAGCGTACCGCCAGATAGACTGAGTTATATGGCACTGATGACAGAGTTGATTGACTCTGAACCTTCTAGTTTCGAGGAGGCTGCACAGCATGACGTGTGGCAAGAGGCCATGGTTGAGGAGTATGACTCTATCATGAAGAATTAGGTATGGGAGGTTGTTCAGAGGCCACAAGGTAAGAAGGTGGTGGGTTCTAGATGGATCTATAAGGTAAAGCATTGAGCAGACGGAAGTGTGGAGAAGTACAAGGCACACTTCGTGGCGAAGGGGTATTCGCAGAAGGAAGGTATTGACTATGAGGAAACCTTCGCCCCTGTCTTTAGGTATTCTTCTATTCGGACTATCCTATCATTGGCAGCAGAGATGGGTTGGCGCGTTCATCAAATGGACGTGAAAACAGCCTTCCTCAATGGAGTGATTGAGGAAGAGGTTTATATTGAACAGCCAGAGGGGTTTGAGGGGGAGAGTAGAGAGTCTCATGTATGCAGACTGCAGAGAGCTCTTTATGGGCTCAAGCAGGCACCTCGAGCATGTTACTCGAGGACTGACAGCTATCTACGAGAGATGGGTTTCCAACGGAATGAGACAAACCATAACCTGTACTTCTTGTCAAGTGAGGTACCTCTCATACTGGTCCTATATGTGGACGATCTCTTTCTTACAGGAGATGAGAGGCTGATTGGGGATTGCAAGTCCAACCTTGCAGTAGAGTTTGAGATGAAAGACCTTGGGTTGATGCATAACTTTTTGGGTCTGGAGGTTTGGCAAAGAGACTTCTTCATTGGACAGTGGAAGTATGCAGTTGAGATCTTGAAGAGATTCAGGATGGAGGACTGCAAGTCTATGGCTATACCTCTAGTTTCCAACTGGAGGAAGATTGATGCATCAGGATCAGAGGAGATTGATCCTACTCTGTATAGGCAGCTTATCGGGTCGCTTATGTATCTGGTCAACACTCGACCAGACATCAGCTTTGCAATCAACTCTTTGAGTCAGTTCATGGTGAACCCTCGAAGAGTACATTAGACAGCTGCGAAGCATATACTTTGCTACATCAGAGGTACAGTGGAGTATGGATTGGTTTATGAGCATAGTGGGAGTATACAGTTGGCAGGTTTCACGGATGCTGACTGGGAAGGATGTGTAGAGGATCGGAAGAGCACTTCAGGTTGCTGCTTCAGCATTGGATCAGGAGTTGTCTCTTGAATCAGCAGGAAGCAGAAGTCAGTTGCATTGAGCTCAACTGAGGCTGAGTACATGGAAGCCAACATGGCTGCATGTGAGGGGATGTGGCTGAGGAAGTTGCTCTCAAGATTATTCGAGAGTGAGCTAGAGACTACTATAGTTCACTATGACAATCAGAGTGGTATCAACCTTTCTGAGAATCCAGTGTTCCATGATAGGAGCAAGCACATTGACATCCAATATCACTTCCTTAGAGATTGTGTTCAGAGAGGAACCATTCGGTTGGAGTACATACAAACAGATGAACAGGTGGCAGACATATTCACCAAGGCACTTTGCAAACTCGAGTTTGTGAAGTTCAGAGACAAATTGGGGTTGTTACCGAATCCCTTCCTCGTTGAGAGGGAGTGTTAGATTATGACAACTGAGGAAGGTCTTCTGTGCATGCATGTGTCCTTGCATGCAGAAGACGTTAATTGAAGAAGCCAATAAAATGTATTTAATTAACTTTTCCTAAGTTTACTTTGGAAAATTAATTAACGTGATCTAATTAATTATTGACTTAATGAAAATACTTTTTATAAAGTATGAGCGAAAAATTAAAGTAATGGCAAGATCTAATCTTGGCCATTCATTCTCACCGGAGGATCTTAACCTTAGATCTATAGTGAGATTGGGTTATTCGCTTAGCATTGGGTTATAAGAGAAAGATCAATTGGTGGAGAGGACACAATTGCATTCCGACAGAGACGGAAGAGAAGGAGTGTGAGAGAGAAGTTTTTAGAGAAGAAGACGGAGGAGCAGCGAAAGAAAGAACAGGACAGCGCAGAAGGAGAGAGAGATAGGAAGGACAGGCTGAGGTGTCCGTACAGCAGCCAGCAGGACAGTCCGTACGGAATCCGTACAGCTGCAGAAGATCAGCTGCCTCGAGTTCCGTGCCAATCTGACAGGTTTTTCTTAATATTTCTGTGTGATTCAATTTGCCTTTGTGGGCCGAAAAATCGATTTTCTGAATTGTAAAAAGCTCCATATTTTCTGAAATAAAATATTTCTGATACTGCTGCACCAGTTTTCCCAAGTTGGGTTTTTCCGGGGGTTTATACCCGAAAAGATTGTGTTGTTTCTATTGGTGTGATTGACTGCTATATTTCTTTCAGTATTATTTTCCGCTGCATAAGTGAAGAAATCCATGAGTGGTTATTTGGTTGCAATTAATTTGGCATGCATTTTGGCCCTAGTTGGATTTTAAGGAAATTTGCAGTAAGTGATGACACATATTGATAGATATGCTGAATTGGTGGAGCAATAGATTAGTGATCCAGGACTGTGAGTTTCAAATCTCAAATGGTACTGACTATGAATCTCATAAGAAGAACTTCAAGGCTGCAATTACAGCACTTTCCAGGATCATAGCAAAGATATGCACCTTGCAATTGTAAAGTGTGAATATATGCAGAGTGATCAATGCATCCAAACATTTAAGGAGAAATTCTAAGTATAGCAAGAATTCTGATAAGGCTAGGATGCAAAAGTGTTTTTTGCAAAAAAATAAATAACAAAGTCTGAAATATAAATATGCCTCTAACTTTTGAATATCTTAAACTAAGTCTTCTAGACAAAATTGAAAATACTCGAGTAAATAAGCTATGTAATTATATAAGCAATCGTTTACTGGCATCTGAAATTACTTGACTGCGGTATGCAAACTCAAGCTGCTCTGCAACATCTTCCCTGAGTGGTAACCATTCAAGACCTCCTTTGCGAGCAAACCACTGGCCTCGTAGGACACGTCTATGTTCTCCGTGCCAATAAACAGGAAAGCAATATCTCTTTGATATATCAACCTGCTTGAGAGATATACCCAATATCAGTATACACCATCAGTCTTGATGATGGTTTTTATGTATGCACACGTGAATATGCTCTGAAGTAAGTACAAATACATGAACAGGTTGAAAACATTCACCCACAAAATGCATGCATTTCATGAAGATCATACTGGCCCAGGAGAACATGGTAATACATTATTTAAACAAAAGAGCCACATTCAATGGCAAACGAAATAGTGATGTAGAAAATTCTAATCATTTATACAATAAAGAAGGTAAGTTTCTAAAAGTAGTGACAAAGGGCTCGCTTGTACAAAAGGTGCAGAACCAAAAGATTATGGCCAGCTACAAATGGATTCCTAGGTCTGAGAGCATGGTGAAGATCTTAATTTGTGAGATCTAATGTTGTATACAATAAAAATGGCAAGTTAATAGAAAGAGTGGCAGAAAGCATAGAGCCAAAAGGCTGATAATTCAGAGTATTCCCAATAAATTATCAATTCCCGTGATACAACATCCTGTGATACTGAAAATTCATATGATCATGGGGCAAGTAGCCCATACAGCTTATACGAGCAACCCAGAGGCTCCATATCTACCATGTCATAATCAGGGAAGTAGCACATAGAGCTTACACAAGCAACCTAGAAGCTCCATATCTACCATGTCATAATCAAGTCTTTGCTGGAAGAAAAATGTGAAAATTGAATCATGCGACAACCTTCAACTAAAAAACAAAAGCAAAACTAAATGAAAAGAAAAGTGTAGACACATATATAGAGATCAGATAAGGATGATGCTTTATATAATCACTTGGAAAACAATGAATCGGATCAGTAACACCCTACTATGTGTTAAATTTTTAACTTTAGCTCAGATCTGTACTCAAAGAATAAATCCTATAGCTACTAAACTGGAAAACCTAGTATTCACCTATCAAAACTGCAGATCTGCATACACTAAACCTCTGTAAGATAAACTCAAGAGTACAAACACAGCATTCTAAAAGCTCTATTAAAACAGCAGATAACTAGGTGCTAAGCTACATAAATTTGCAATCTGTAAACTCGGGACAGCAAGACAGGTTCCAAGAGCATTGAGTTTCTCTTACTCAGTAATTACAACAGCAGCTTACACAAGCTGGCATACTTGTTATCACAGCAGAAACTCTATTAAAACAGCAGATAACTAGGTGCTAAGCTACATAAATTTGCAATATGGAAACTCGGGACAGCAAGACAGGTTCCAAGAGCATTGAGTTTCTCTTACTCAGTAATTACAACAGCAGCTTACACAAGCTGCCATACTTGTTATCACAGCAGAAACTCAAAACAAACATGCTAACTCTATCTCTCCAGGTGATGGCAATGGAAATCGATGGGAGGGGAAGGAAAAGCAATGGCCATGGGAAAAGAGGTTGGGGTGGCAAGAAGGGCAATGGGCAGGAGGAAGGTAATAGAGGAAGCTGAGGAGTAGTAGGCGGAGCTGGAGGTGGTGGAGGAGCTGGACGAGACTTTGACAAGCAAAAAAGGGGCCGCGGGCTGGTGAAGGGAGGCCACATGCTGGAGGGAAAGGAAAGCAGATGACGGGCAGGCAGTTCAAGGGCGTACAGATCTGTAATGTACGGATCAGTACAGTTATGGTTCTGCAGGAAACAATCAGACCACAGGACAGCAGGATTTTATCAGTGATCAAACAGGGTATGCCAAGAAGGGAAGTTGTACGACTGGCCTAGACAATGCCTTGAATTCTTTCGAAGACCGTTGCACCCTCTTGGGATTGAAAATGTGTACCAACATCAACGTTTGTCTAGAGAATGCCCCCTGGATTACATCCCCATAGCTTCCAATAGTGATGGTGGTTTGCAGCTCTTAGTGTGCTCTTTGAATGCCAGATTTCACACTACTAAGAAGGAGATGGTGATCTCTCTCGTAGTTGGGCTTGTGCATGGTGTGTCGGCAATCAATTTGACCCCGGATTTTGAGAGTATGAACAGAATAATTCTGGTGGATGAGTCCTTACATGTGGAGAATGTCCCTTTGGAGGGACATGCACTGGAACCAATTTCCTCTTCTAGGATTAAGGTGGGGGTTGTGAGTGAGGTTTTGGTGATGTGTGATGGGTGATGGGTGATGGCCTACTTGAGTCTAGTGAGCAACATGGGCAGGTTCGCTCTGTGGAGGAGTCTAAGGCCTCCTCATTGTCTTTGGTTTAGTCAGATGCACCTCCTCATTCAGGGTTAGGAGATTGGCTAGGTGGCAGCAACATAGAGATCGAGCAAGATTGGTAGGTCAAGTCCTCTAAGCAAAATGTGATCTTTTCTTTGACTCATGTTGACAAGATGATTCGTGATTTGAGCATATAGTAGCAGAAAATATCCTACAAGAATGCGATGGTCTAGTTAGCAGGCTCTCAAATGCCTGTAGTGGAGAGTTTTGAGATGGCCAACTGTTATAGTGGTTTAGGTCTTCATCTCCCAATGGAATGAAGCTCTCCCTACTATCATGGATTGTGACTCGTGAGAGGGATGACAATTCCCAATCTGAAGTAGTGCATTAGAGGTGTGTAGCAGAGATTCCAGCCAGATGTGGTCCTCCTGTAGGAAGTCAAATCAGTTGGTTTTGAGCTTCAAAACCAGATGAACCAATGTTGGAATGGTCCTTTTTGGGTTTCTAATCATTATCAGGCATAATTGTTGCTCTTTCGTCCTCTTTGCAAAACCTTGTGATTGTCTCTAGTTCAATCTAAGGGATAGATGTGTTTGGGTCATCCTCTTGATTTAGGATCGTGATAGGTTTTTGTGTCATGTATGCCCATAACCTTGGTGTTGAGCGGGGTCAGTTCTAAGACTAGATGGCATCTTCTCTTTTGACGACAGAGTGGATTGATGGGGAAGACTTTAAGTTTAACATGGTGAGTGGGACAATGACAGATGTGACAATAGGGGTTTGGGTGATCTGCAGTATGGAGAAGCAGGCATGGTGCAAGTGTATGGATTCGCTTCAAATTTTCGACCCTAAATTGAAACAAAAGGGGTTGGACTATTGTGGATGGTTCACTTTGACCAATTAGCGACAAAGATAGGACAAAGTCCAAGCATGGTTGGAACATTTTATGGGCATAGGGAGGAGATTGTTTTCTCAGCATGTTGAAGAATGTAGCTTGAACAAGAACTTCAGCATAGGTTTAATGTGAACGTGCTGGAAGTAGTTCAACTAATTCTATTATGTAATTCAGTTTAGGAAAAAGTGAAAGTCTTATATTTAGCTATTAAGTCTAATAAAGTGTTTTTAATACATTAGTGATTTAGTTTAATCTAAACCGTACATCTCATTGAGAGGTTAGGGTTTCAACTCAAGTATAAAGATAGGTCAAGATAGAGAGATCAGACACAGTTCTTGTCAAACAGGGACAGCAACTGGAAGAGAGGAGAGAAAGAAGAGACAAGAGAAAGAGTTTCGACCAGCAGTGCTTGCAGGTAGAAAAATTGTTGTACAACAAAAAATCCGTACAGTCTGTAGAGTCGTATGGACGGGGTCATACTGTACAGTACATGTAGTCATACAAATAAATCCATATAATTGTACAGGGCGTACAGTTGTTCCTCATTTTCTGTGTTGACATACTTTCTTCAGCAAGCCATACACCTCAAGTTCGGGTGATTTTGTTTATTTCAGCAGCTGTGGAGGTTGCCTTGTAAGCTTTGATTAGAAGAATGAAATGTTGATTTGAAGGAGAAAATCCCTATGTATGTGTGTAATTTTCTTATGCTTCCACTATTTACTTTCAAGCTATTTGTGTGATTGTTGCTATGTGAAAAAGTTGATTTTCTACAATTAAATAACAGACTTGTTTAAATGAGAACACAAGGACAACAGTGACCTGGGGTTTGGAATTTTCATAGAACATCTATAATTGAGAAGATTTGATGAGTTTACGACAAAGAATCAACTACAAGAACCAACTGGTGGGAACCAAGACCAACCATTAGAGCGTTTCAAAGGTAGTGTTTATCGGATTTAGGAGTTTGTGTATTAGAGCTCAGAGATGGCATCAGCTAGCCTCAGGTTCTAGGACAAATTGAAAGATGCCTCAAATTTTCTACCTTGGAAAGTCAGGGTAACTCTCCAGTTGGAAGAGAATAATCTCTGGGATATTGTACAGACTGCAATGAATCGACACTGACAGATCCGCAAGGATTGGCAGTTCACGAGAAGAATCATGTGAAAGCCAAGCGTATGATCATGGCTGCTATAAAGGATCATTTGATCCTTTGTATATCCAAAAAGAAGACTATAAAGGAGATGTTCGATGCTCTCATTATCCTGTACCAGAGTGAGAACATAAACAGGAAGATGATATTGCATAATGGGCTCAGATTTGTAGAGATGATCAGATAAAACATAGTTACTAGTTACCTAATGAAGGTCATGTAGATTTGTGATCAACTTGTAGCATTTGGGGAGAAGATTGAAGACAAAGAGCTAGTGAATCAGGCACTGAATGGGTTCACATCTCAATGGGAAACATTTGTCCAGGGTGTTTGTGCTTGAGAGAATCTTCCCTCATTTGAAAGATGCGAGATGACTGTATCTAGGAGGAGACTCAAATGGAGTCAAACACCAACAAGCAGGGAGGCGACTATGGTCATGCCTTATTTGGTCAAACAAAGAAGGGCAGAGGTAAAGGACCCAGCAAGGGTAACGTAAAGAGTGAGGATTCAACCTCGTAGCCAAGGAAGAAAGATTTAAGTAAAATCAAGTGCTTGATATGTCATAAGCACAAACATTATGCATCGTTGTGTCCAGACAAGAAGAAAGGTAAAGTGAAGCAGCAATAGAATCAAGTAGCAAACTCTGCTCAAACTCAAATGAATGAGTTTGCCTCTGAATTCAAGAAGAATTTCTCAATGGTATCTTTCCTTTCTACCAGCACGGTTCCGAGGAATGCTTGGCATGTGGACAATGGAGCATGTAGGCATATGAGATCAACCCTGGAGTTATTTTCAAGTCCAAGCTCCCATATGCCATGGAGCACCCTCTCAAAAGACTGAAGATGAATTTATTAGAAAAATTATTTTTGAGGGGCCTCACTGCTTCAAGCATAAAAGAGTGTTTTAGTGGTCAAAGAAGGGTCAAAAAGTGGTTGTTTAATGCCACACATATGGAGTAAGTGAAGCATGATGGAGGTTGCACATTCTTCAAGGAATCAGTTGGGTTTGCACATGTCGAAGATTCTCTCTTGCGGGGTACACTTCTATTCTTGGTAAAGGTTGCTAAGTTAAGCACTTGTCTCAAGGAAACTACTTTTTCTAGAAAGATTATTATATTCCTTGGTCCAAGTTGGTTATTCCTTGCACTTCTATCAAGAATTTTGTTAGAAGGTTGTTACACTACTGGAGGGCGCATCATTAGAATAAGGATCTATTCACATCTTGGAGGGCGAATTTGTTGAGGAGTTTTCAAAGCATGGCCAAAGCATTCATCCAGTTAGGCAAGCGCCCCACCTTCTTGGCCTTGGTGGAACTAACCAACTCCATTGTTTACTATTTGTTGAACTTTTCTCGAAGGGCTGGTTAGATGAGAACTATTATTGTATTATTTCCCTTGGAGAAAGAATAGATCTAACCACTAGTTTTCTATCCTTAGAAAGATTCATTGAACAAATATTGGATCTAGAAAGGGAAATTATTATTCTATTGTACAAGCAAGTTGAGTTGAAACTTATATAAGGGTTAACTCACTTCACTTGAGAGGAGGATGGTTTTGAGCGAGTCTATTGGTAGCCTTGTAAATACTTTGGTGCTTGGAGAATAAATGAAGAATATGCTATGGAGCCTTGATGTTGAAATTTGTCATGAGAAGATGTTATTGTGATGGCTGCATACTTGAAGCAACTCTTGTAGTAAATATTTTCATTTATACTTGTTAAGTAGGAAATGCATGTTCTCTTACATTTCATGATTGTAATTCATATGCTTCCTTGTTATTGTAATGAGTAATGGGATTGTGTAATAGAGTTGCTCCATTGTAGTCCATCCTTACTGTAAAAGTAGTTCATGCAATCACTTGATCAATCTCATTGATGTTTTAGTAAGAAGATTGGACTATGCAATCATATGCCCCTTTTCCATTTTAAGTACCTCACTCATGTTCTATATTTATGACCCATTCTCCCAGTGGACTCTAGCAAATAGCCCCTTTCCATACCATCACTCACTTTATTTCCATATCTAAACCCCATTCATTTTGCTAAAGCATCTTCCACTTGGTGAGGTGACAATGGCCCCCTCTTAGTTACTCTTATCTTCCACTTAGTGAGTTAGGACTTTGTAACCAAAGGTTCAAGAAAAAGTTGTAACAAAAGATAAGGGCTTTGCAATAGAGTTCAAGAACCAACAAGTACTTATAAGACAGAAGAAGTCTAACCTAGAATCAACACAGGTGATCGTGGTTAGGGAAGGAAACTTATACAAGTTACAAGGTGAACCTATTCAAGCTCTGGTTCATAACAGAGAAAAATTTTGTGAGTCGTGGAACAAGATGCGGGGCACCTACCCGCATCATAGTGCATTGCCTAGCACTAAAGAGCAGAAGAGGGTTGTGAGGTGACAATGGCCCCATCTTAGTTACTCTCAACTTTCACCTAGTGAGTTAGGGCTTTGTAACAAAGGGTGCAAGAAAAAGTTGTAACAAAAGATGAGGGCTTTGCAATAGAGTTCAAGAACCAACAAGTCCATATAAGACCAAAGGAGTCTAGCCTAGAATCAACACAAGTGGTTGATGTTAACGTAAATTTTAATCCAGAGATCACTACTCCCTCTGGATAGCCATGAGATCTCAAGCAGTTTGAGTCTCTGTATATCAATAATGCTCTAAAGAAATAAGACTCAACAACTATAAATCTCTTTACAACATAAATACAATCAATCACACATATGACACTGCACATACCCTGGAAACCCCAAATGGGGAAAACCAGCAATCCTGTTGGGCTTTCTTCTATCTTGAGTCTAGAGCAATATATGAAATGAACAAATACAACAATGTTACCTCAGATGTAACACTCAATCCTAAACGGGTCAAAACCCTAGATCTGCATGCATCAGTAGATATATGCACTGGGGAAATGTGCCCTAACTGTCAATCTGAATCTGAGTCTCTCTTCAAGTAGCTCTGACTGTACTGCCTCTCTCAATCCTCTGCTCCGATCTGCTCTGCAACGGAAGAAGGCCAACTACTCAACTGGTGAATGCACCCTTCCTCTGCATGAAAAAGTGCACCCTCCCCTCTAGATGTCAAATGCTTGTACTAGGTTAGATCTCAACAGATTTGAGCTCTGATAGTCACAGACCTTCCTCAAACACTGAGGCAAGGCTACTCTTAAAGTCTCAGACGCTCAATCGGTCGATCGAACTCTGAATGAGCTACTCTCTCCTCAGGAAATGCGCCCCTCTCCCTCTCTGGAAGTCGTCCTCCTCAAACTTTGCAAAAACCACTCCAGTGAACTATCTCAGTCCACAGATCTGGGCGCCAAGTGCCTCTGGAGCAAGTGATGTCTGATCCAGCTCAAATCTGACCACTCTCCCTCCTGCAGAAGCTCCTCTCTCTCTCAGAAAGCCGCCCTGCATGCACTAATGCGCCCTCCTCACTCCTGACAGATCACTCTCTGATAAGTCAACTGAGCAACCTCATTCGGGGACCTCCTGCCTCTATATATAATCTCACTGATCACTTAGGTTTACCAAAAACCTAATATCTATGCATGCAAAAAGTCACTTTTGCATGCATCTTTTAATTACTGACTGGCCATGCAAATCTCATGCATGCAAGAGGAAAAACACCCCGGAAGGTCTACATGCAATCACCAATGGACTCATGCCACTGAGTAGAGTGTATCTCACCCTCTACTCCACACTGACGCCTATACAGTTGTTGTACCTCCATGCAAGGCATCTGAATCATGGAGGACATCCAAAGATACCACAAAATCTAACAGTTAGGAAAGGCAACTTATGCAAGTTACATGGTAAACCTATTCAAGCCTTAGTTCATAACACAAAGAACTTTTGTGAGTCGTGGCAAAAGAGGATAGGGCACTTACATCATAGTGCATTGCCTATTCTGAGGGAGATAGTCACAAGCCTTTTAGAGTTTAGCGTTGAGTATCAGGGAGTATGCAGAGGGTGCACACTTGGCAAGCAGGCCAAGGATGCTTTCCCAAGCAATGAGCATAAGTCTAAGGAGATTCTAGCCCTAGAATATTCAGATGCATGTGGACCAAAATTATTAGCATCAATCTTAGGAAGTATGTACTATGTTCCCTTCATTGATGACTTCTCTGGCAAAAGTCGAATCTACTTCCTAAAGACCAAGGATGAGATCCATAGCAAGTTTCAAGGATTCAAAGCTCTAGTCGAAAACCAAATAGGGAAGAAGATCAAAGTCTTGAGATCAAATGGGGGTGAGTATACCTCGAAGGAGTTTGAGGGTTTCTGCAAGGTTGCAGGAATCAAGAGGGAGATGATTGTTCCATACAAGCAACAGCAAAACCAGGTTGGCGAAGTAGAAGAACTAATCCGTCATAGGGGTTGTTAAGGCCATGATACATGTTGGAAACCTAATCCTTGTTGATTTGGTAAATTGTAATTATTATTCACTTAGTTGTTAAAGGTGAATATGAAACATCATTGTGAGTCCAAGAGACCACTTGGAATATGAAACCAAGAGTCACATCACTGTATTGATATGTATACTATCTTGATGAAAAAAATGAACATTCAAGATTATTCTTTAATTGGGTGCTCCAATAGCGGTATCAAAGCCCTATGGTTCTTAGGGCCTGAACGAAGATATGCTTGCTGGGCGTTTTTATCAGAGCTCTGGTGTTTTTGGCCTACACCAATCTGCTATCTTTGCCTTTGCCTGCTGCAAAATCGCCAGAGATTCTCTGTTGCTTACTCACCCAGGTTAAGTGGTGCCAGTAAAGCGTTTTTCTTAACCCTAGTTTGTTGTTTTTGCTAGCTTTGTGTGCTCCAAAGAAACCCCAATCTTGGTGTGTGTTCCAAATAACAGTGGTCCCCAGACTGTCGAATCTCGCCCAGTTGAGCATTTCACACTTATCTTTTATTGGGTGATCCAATAAAAGAAAGAATAAAGGAATTTGTCACTACTTTTGTTGAGTGTCAAAGGAAACGAAGGTGACAATCCATTGTCGCAGGAAGCGATGGATGCTTTGGTGCTGCTAGAGCATCATTTCTCTTATGCTCCTAATAGTAATCGTGCGCCTGACCTCAGGGTGACCATGAACTCCATGTCCCTTGACCACTTCAAGCTCAAATTCAATGCCAAACAATTCAAGGTCGACCTGAACATTAGCCTCGATCTGAATATGTCCATCAAGAATCCCTTAACGGCCTATTTTGTTTGGCAGTATTTTGGCCTCCCATGTTCTACTCTTCACCTCATCTCTTTACATTCTTCATTGGCTTGTCGTCTGCCTTTGCCGGACTATGGAAGAGAAGTCGGAGAATTAAATTTACGGCATGAAGAGGTATAGAAACGGAGAAATTTGGGACTTTGAACTAGAAAAGTCATCGAGACTAGGCGGCCCAAGCGTGGTTCTTGGATTGGACAACGGCACCAAGTCGACTTTGTGAGTTTGTATAGAGACGCCAATTTCTGATTCTCTGGTGGTTCTCGGCGGAGCTGTAGCCAATTGTTCTAACCACAACAACATTGGATAAGCAGCAGCAAAGGAAAAGAAGTTGAATGATGCAAATCATTAAGAAACGATCAATGGGCATAACGACCCTTTTTACCACCACCGCCACTACTCTCACTACAGCTGCCACCTGGTTACTTTGAATGCAGCTTGCCCACCGACAAATCGTCAAAGAAGCTCGGCTCCTATCTCACTCAGTTGCAATACCAAGAAAGTTACAACTCTAGTGCAGCCATTTCAATCACAATTGTTTTTTGAAGGTCAGTATGTGAAGGAGTTCATTTGGAGCACCAAGCTTTGCTTCATCAATGTTACAAACCAATAAATATTAAAATGACACATGCTTTTCATGAAACTACTAAAAACCAATAAATATTAAAATGGCGCATGCTTTTGATGAAATCTCTGATGATGAGTGGTGGAGTTGGACGGCAGGTAAAAGATGGAGTTGGACATGGTATTTGTATTATTATGATTGATGAACAGATGATTATGGAGAGGAAGTTTCAGCCAGTAATTAGTTTCAGTTTTAGTCACCATGAATGCGAACAACATGCAATGTCCATGTCTAAGCTTGACTTTGATTCTAAGGAAGAGAAACAAGATGTGGAAGATGTTTTTCAAAATGCAATACTATGCCTCGATGAGGAAGACGGGAATCTTCCTACGCTTCAACTAATGCTCCCATTGCTTAAAAGGGGCATTGCTGATTGCAGTACATCATTGAGGTCTTCTTCCCATCATTAAGGAGCTGGTGGAGCTTCTCTTTCAAAAAGGTCTTATAAAAGCCCTCTTTGCTACAGAAACGTTTGCTATGAGCCTGAAAATGCCAGCAAAGACTCTTTTTTACAGCACTCAGAAAATTTGATGGGGACAGCCATCGTTGGATGGCTTCTGGTGAATATATTCAAATGCCACTGCAGCAACAATTGCAACACAGGGGGGCATTGATGCTTCCTGTAACTATAAAAGCTCTATGGTTCAACCAATTTTGAAGCCTTACCAGCTTGTTGGAGTTAACTTTCTGCTGTTGCTGCATCGCAAAGGGATTGGAGGAGCTATTTTGGCTGATGAGATGGGACTCAGTAAGACTGTACAGGCTATCATATTTTTATCTCTACTTAAAAATTTGGACAAAGATCCAGGTCCACATTTGGTTGTTTGTCCAGCTTCAGTTTTAGAGAATTGGGAAAGAGAATTTTAAAAATGGTGCCCTTCATTCACTGTCATTCAATTTCATGGGTATGGATGGGCAGGCTTATCCAAAAGGCTAAATTCACTTGCAAATAGTGTTTTTGTAAGTTTCAGTACTTGCTTCCCATTCACTCACAAAATTTACAATGCTACAAAATAGTTCCACATGTCAGTGCAGACCTCAAAGCTTTGTTCTTCTATGACAAACAAGATTATGCATAACATTTCAGGTTCAAGAGTCCTGGCAAACATAAGCCAAGCTACAAACCTCATAAAGCCCTCCTTTGACAGGTACTCCAACCGTTTCTTCAGCATCAACATAAATCTCGTCTGAACTAGGTGTTGAACCTGAGCCGGACTCTAATAACTTCTGCCCCAATACATCACTTGATTTTGGTTCAATCCCATCTGCGGTAACTGATCTTCTCCCACTTCCACTTGGACCAATACTGCATTCTGCATACTCTTTCCACCAGGCAGAAAGATATTCCTCTTCCCTCTACATGTTTCTAATACAATAATCAATCAGAATACATGAAAAAGAAATTCAGGTTAAAGCAACAATAGCTCAATGACCTCAAAAATACAAAATATCTGGCAAGATCCACTGCTCAAAAATATATTAGAATACCAAGCAAATCTAGTTTATCTTTTGTGCTTTCCAGAATAATTTAGCTTACAACTTCCAGAATAAGATGAAAAATAACTTTGAATAAATAGAAATAGCTGTAATATCAGGAGGCCTGAATACCTTGTTTCTGGAAATTAAATAGGCAATTCCATTCCCAATCCACAGAAATAATCATAATCAAACATCCTCAGCCACAGAATTATTGCATATCTTAGATTGATCATTACACATGAATCAAAGTAAATAAACAAATCGGATTGAACTCACATGGCTGTAGGTGGTACTGATTGGGCTGTATTTCCTGTACAATTTGACTTGTGTGAATTTTTAGAAAATTCACATATCTGCAGAGAAATTCAATCTTGTGTGATCATATTGAAAAACTATATGTCCAGACTCCAGACTTTTCCCTTTACTTTCGGTTACCCCTCACATTGCATGAAGCTTGCACTTTGATTTTCATTACAAGACTTGTGATTTTTTGTCACAAGGATCAAGCCTGCAGGATCATATCACCGGATGTTTTGATGGACAGAGGGTACACTTGTGATTTGGCTTGGAGATGCTGCTTCTTGGTGGTCATGTTGATGTTATGATGGTTTGCTATGAGGTGTTGGATGGTGATGCCTGTGCTAATGGCTAGGAGTCTTGCTGATTGGTGCACCCTGTTGAAAAATGTAGCTCGTACAGGAACTTCCACACAAGCTCAGTGTGAACGTGCCAAAAGTAATTCGAGTTAATTCTATTTTATAATTCACTTTATGAATAAAGTGAAAGTCCTATATTTAGCTGTTGACTCTAATAAAGTGCACTTTTATACATTAGTGATTTAGACAAATCTCAACTGTACATCTCACTGAGATTGGGGTTTCAGCTCAAGTATAAAGGCAGGTCAAGATAGACGGTGTTAACACCTATGTTGCATGATGTTCACTTGAAGAAAATTGGTTTCTGCCCAAGTCCCTGATGCCAGTTCTCTTCGTGCACAGAATTCGAATTTAAGGGGATTAAACAAACTAGCTTCCTGTGGCAACTAATCTGACAAACGTGGGCGTGTTCCAGCCTCGTAGCAGCAATGGTCTTCCTTATTTGATGTCAGTTCTGGGCAGTTTGTGCATGGTTTGACCTCCTAGAACAGTTCTGGGCATTCCTGGGGGAATACACAGCATTCTGTTACTAGTTCTAGGCTGGTTCTGTGAATGAGAATGACAGAATACTCCAAACTGGGCATGAAATGATGAAACAGCAGTAAGAACATCCTGCGGTGGTGTTTTTGTCGTTAATTCAGACCTCAGAGCAGCAATTACATCCCTTGACGATAATTCTGGGCATAAAGGGCCCAGCAGAGAAATGTTTCATCAAATTTTGGGTATCTTCTGAACTTCAATATATCTTTTTTTCCTGTAGCAGCTCGGCAAAAGGGCAGGGCCATTTCAGCAAAGTACAACCCAGCAGAAAGGCTCTTGTAGGTGATGAATGCTTTTGCGTTACCTTGTTGTAGCAGAGTATGAAGCTGACGAGGATGATAGAATACTGACTCTACACAACAGGCCATGGAAAGACTTTTGCCATGCAGCCCCTGCCACTGAAGGCGTCCCAGGACATTCTGAGATTAAAGGACCAAATTTACAAAAATCAGGGATTTCAATTGTGCTTCAATTTCTTTGAAATTTATGGTGGCAAGATTTATGATCTACTGAGTGAAACTTTGAAAGGAGGAAGCTTTACATGAGAGAAGATGGCAAACAGCAAGTCTGTATTGTGGGCATGTGGGCCTGCCAGTTCAGATTATTTGATGTGGAGACTATAAAGGATTTCATTGAAAACGGAAATGCTTCTGGGAGCACTGGAACAGCAGGAGCAAGCTAAAAGGGCAATTCTTTAAATTTCTACAAGGTGAAAGCTGAATCTGGGGGGATTGCAATTTTATCTTGAAGGTGACATCCCTTCAAAGGACTTCAATGAAATCCATACAAAACTTGCAGTACAAACAAGAGTGACACATAATTATTTTGAGAACCTTGTTTGAGCTTTGGAGAATGGTTTGTCAGATGTGAACAATTCACAAGCAGCCAGCAGCAGAACCCATACCTCAAGAACTTTCTCGTAGCAACAACGGAAAAGCTGGATTTTCAAAGGTTGACAGTTCAAAATTACGTTCAAACAGGATGGGAGAGATTGCAAAACGCTGGAGTTGCAGTCACTGTACATTTTCAAATGTGAGTTCGATAACAGTCTGCAGTGTCTGTCACCATCCACAATGATGTAGCCCCTGATGACAAAATGTATTGTCAAAATGTATCAAGAAAGAAAAGTTCTGTATTCATTTCATTGCTCTGTATTTAGAACATTAGTGATGGGCAAAAGCAAAGGGGTTTCTATTGCCAGGGCTGTGTATGCTAATGCAGATGTTTATATATTTGATGATCCTTTAAGTGCACTCAATGCCCATGTTGGCCATCAGGTATCTGAGAAATGCCTCGAGGATAATCGTGCACCAGGTTTTAATGAAGAGATCATCCCTCTCACTGATATTTTAGCTGCCGGTATTGACAACTGTTCATTTTCAGCAGAACCCTCTTCTACAACTGTTACATGTACCATTCACTGCCTAATTCACCATCTGGCATCAAAGTCTAATCAGGGAGTTCGTAGTGGTTGTCAATTCTTGGCATACTGAAAACAGAATGAGTTATGGGAGACACGGACTTAGCAATGGTTGTGCGATCTGCAGCTACTGTGGGATAGTGATGCACCAGTTGCCAACGGCTGTTACTCCATGGGAAGGAAACCAATTGGCAGCTAAAGGAAGCAATACGACTATTCCATGCTGATAATGAAGGTGGAGCTGGGACATCTCTTACTGCTCCATCAGATAATGGATCTCAGACATCTCCATTGATTCAAAACAGGGAAAACAATGCACCGGGAGGGCATGATTTCTTCCCCTCCTTTGCTATTCTTTGTGGGCATGGCATGATATATCAAGGAATGATGTTTTACAAGGAGCTGTTTTAATAATGTGACCAGGGTGTTGATAAATATCAACAAGTTTCATCTGGGAGCCTCAGATGTCTCATATGGATGCACACCTGGTGTGGGAGCACCTACATACCATTTGAGCCATCACATGCATAAGGGTGCACGTTACTACCATGCGCAACCATTTCCTCTTGACTTGGTGACTTGAAGAAATAATCGTCCACCTTGGCATATCCATTTTTGAAGGGCATGTGTGCTATTGGGTCCAGTTCTTATCTAGTTCAATGAGAATGGAGCCTTTTTATGTGGATGGGCAGTCCCATTTATGACGTCATGGTCTCTTCAAACACATATGCCTACACAGCTTTCCTTTAGTCATAACCACAATGTCACAAAAGAAGTATCGAGGAAGTTAGTTGTGTGTATCTTATGGAGGACATTGGAATATGCCTTCGTTTATTTATTTATGGAGCTATACATGGTGGATATTTGATTTAGGGTTGGCATTTGTCCATTTTTAACATTATGGACAGCTTTTCCTATTGGAGCGATAGACTTTGGAGGCTTGATCGGGCCACCTTTTGTCAACATCATGCCTTAGTTTGTGGGAATACCCTCCTTATGGACCTTATGTACCTCATATAGGGTACTTGTGGCTTTGACCACTTTTATTTATGCTTGTATTAGGAGCTTTGTTAGCTTTAGTGGAGTTTTTGTCATTTGTTTACCCAACCCTAGACTAGATCTAGGAATTTAATATATTTTATTGTAAGATGAGATTGAGCTACAACCTATATAAGGGTTGGCCTTCTCATTCAATTAGCATGGTTGGATTTTGCGAGCTCTCTCTCTCTTATGGAGCCTAATTGACATATCCTTTTGGAATGTTTTGAAGTTTAAAGGTTTTCTTCTCTTGTGTTTTCTTGAGGGTTAAATATTGAGGTAACATGTAACATTTTGCATTGTAATATCTTAAAACCTAGTCCACTAAAGAAAGTAAATTTGCTCAAGTGGATTAAATAGGGAATTATTTCCTTGTTTAATTTATATTTTAGCCTCGTATCTTTCTTGTGATTTGGCTATCTTAGGAGGGGTTACAAATCTAGCTTGCATAGGCTAGGGTATAAGGTAGGGTTACAAATTGAAGGTGTGTGCTAAGGCCACCCTTCCTTGGTAAATCTTGCATGAAGCTTCAACAGTTTTGGGGTAGGAATTTGTCTTGCTTTTGATAAAAAACAAGGAAAATTCAAACTGCTGTTTACACACAGCCATAGAGAATTTTCGTCAAACACTTTGAGAACCATTGATATCAGTCAATAACAATAAGCCAACCTCATTATACTTCACTCAAGCACAAATAAATTCATCCTAGGATTGATATACTGTTCAAAAAGACAATTTTCAGCGGAAGAATAAGATATATCAGCAGACTGTAATCATAGGTAAACACACAGTATATTGGGCAAAAAGGACCCTGGATAAAACCCCACACCTTGGGGAAAACCAGTGAAGGAGAGAGTTTGTATTAGCTTTACTCAGGAAATAATGAGAAGTACAGCAGCAGCATTTACAACAGACAAATGTACAGGACTTATACTCGGTCACAGTACCCATACAACCTTGGAAACAGTGCCATAACAGGCCTGTACAAACAGCAATAAATACAGTAGAAATATCTTGAAGTTCGTGCAGACAGAAGACAAAAATAACAGCAGAAATTCACCTCAGAAATCGTGCCCACTTGGCTGTCTCGATTTCTCTGCTGGCTGTAGCTGTCATGTCTCTCTTCAACACTGTATGGACCTCTCTCTTTCTGCAGTATGGAACAGCCACTGTTCTGATGCAAAACTTCACTGTAGACTGCGCTCTCTACCTTGGTAATCGAGCTCCTCTTGCTGCCGTTAATTAATGCTGGAATCTTCCCAGGGATGTGTACTCCTATCCTAGGGAAATGCACCCTCTTCACTGCCCAGCCTTCTCTCTCATTACTCTTCTCAACTTCTCCTCTCTCCTCTAGGAAATTGAGCCACCCACTCTACTCCTCTTCCTCCTTAAAAATTTGTGCCCTCTTTTCAACTTCTCTTGAATTAATGAAAATAAAGCCTCATATCTCTTTTATTTCTCTCATTAGGGTAACTGACATGACTTTTCAAATTCCACGGTTGAGATTAAATCTTGATCTCAAAATCCATGGTTGGGATCTAATCTCAAGTTCACTTAAATTCCCTAAGTGAACTATATACTAAATCTTTTCTTTTCGAAAAGTTACTTTTCCCTAAATATTATAAAAGTTCACTTTATAACTTAAAGTCACTTTATAATCACTATAAAGTACATCTCACTTTTAAATTAAAAGTCACATCATAAATAACTTTAATAAAACTCATAGTCACTTATGAATATTTTAATGAGACTTCATAAGTTCTCGGACCCCTACACCTAGGCACCTGATGCAGGAGTGCCTCCGAGCTACAAAATGCTAACACTCCCTCTTAGCGAGGGAGGTACTACTGGCATCAGCTCCACTTGGATCTCTCCCCAGTCCTCTCCCTCCAATAGCTGAAGCTCCCTCTAAATCTGAATGCCCCTAAGATACCTGCACTGGATCAACTGCTGAAGGTCTGCGCCTAACCACTCTGAACTGAGAGCACTACTCACTCTCATGCTCATCCTGAAGAACCATATCATACCAACTCGGTTTCCTCACAGAGATGGATGAATCCTCCACACTGACAGCCACCGTTGCTGCCACTGAGTCTGATCTCTCACCAAGCTCACCATCCACAAGATGCCCCAATACTCGGTATTCCCTGCCATCACGGATGCCAAACAGACTTGCTACACCCAAGCCCCCACTCACCGGATATATTAAACATGCCCTTCCACATGAAGGATCGCATATCCGTCATCCTCCAAAGCTGAAACTAAGAGCAAGTTCCTCTTCAGCTCTGGAACAAGCAACACATCGCCAACCTCAAGATAACCACCAGACTCGAGTTGGAATAGGACTCTTCCAACTCCTTCTACTGCATGGGTGTCGACATACCCATCCTCAGTCAGTATAACTCTGTCAATATCCGTCAAATCTCGAAACATTACTCGTGTCCCCATCATATGGCGTGCTGCTCTGCTATCTATGTACCATGCTCCAGTACCCAAACTCGCTGCTACACTGTTGTCTGAAAGAATTGAGAGGAGCGAAAATTCCTTCTCGAATTTCTTCGCAAAATCTTCCACTTCAGCTGGAGAGGCCGCCTCAGGCTACTCTTTCTTCTTGTTCTTCTTCTTGTTGGGACACTGCCCAGCATAGTGACCATAACTTTGGCAAGCAAAGCACTTTACTTTGCTCAGGTCTTTGGCTCCACTGCTCGAGCGACACTTTTTCTTTCTACCCTTAGCTGAAACAGAAACATTTTGAGCATCAATATCCTGCTCACTTTTCCCTTAAGACCCTTCTCGGATCTCCTCCTGAGTAAAATCATCCCATAGTCTTTGCCAAGAGGGAAAGTTCTCTCTGCCAACTACACACTTCACGAACACATCCCACTCCTTAGTGAAGCCTTTAAGGGCTATCCACACTAGCTCGGGATCGAGAATCACCCCACCAACTGCACTCAGTTCATCTTTTAACTGTCTCAGTCTAGTGAGGTAAGGGGCTACATTCTCACCTCTCGCCATCTTTGTGCCATGAAGCTTGTCCTTTAAAGCCATTATATGATTTTCATTCTTGTTCTCATACAAACTTTTCAAAGTATCCCACATATCCTTAGCAGCTTGTTTCTCTTCCAAATGGGGGATGAGGTGATCTCAAACACCATTCAGAAGCAGTCTCTCCGTTCTGGCCTCCTTCATCTCATGTATGTCAAGGCTACAGGATCAGCTGTGGGAGGAACCAATGTGGTACTGACGAAGGTCCATAACTTGTTATCCTTGAGAACAGCTGTCATCTGGGCTTTCCACTACAAGTAAGTTGGAAATCCCTTCCAACCGATCTTCATACCGGATGCTAGCCATTATGCACTTCTGCTCTTTTTCCAACAAGGCACACTCTGCCCTATTTGACCAAAAACACTCTATTAGTTGTACTTCTCATCAAAACAACCTTGCTCGCAACTGCTTCACATGTAATTCTCTTGCACCTATAGTTGTACTGAATCAACACTTCTCATGCAAATCACTTGCATTCTCTGCTGCTCTAACAGTCCACTAAAATTCAAAGCCCTAGCTCTGATACCATGATAAAAAACAAGGAAAATTCAAACTGTTGCTTACACACAACCATAGGGAATTTTCGTCAAACACTTTGAGAACCATTGATATCAGTCAATAACAATAAGCCAACCTCATTATACTTCACTCAAGCACAAATAAATTCATTCTAGGATTGATATACTCTTCAAAAATACAATTTTCAGCAGAAGAATAAGATATATCAGCAGACTGTAATCATAGGTAAACACACAGTATTTTGGTCAAAAAGGACCTGGATAAAACCCCACACCTTGAGGAAAACCAGTGAAGGAGAGAGTTTGTATTAGCTTTACTCAGGAAATAATGAAAAGTAAAGCAGTAACATTTACATCAGACTAATGTACAGGACTTATACTCAGTCACAGTACCCATACAACCTTGGCAACAATGCCATAACAGGACTGTACAAACAGCAATAAATACAACAGAAATATCTTGAAGTTCGTGTAGACAGAAGACAAAAACAAACAGCAGAAATTCACCTCAGAAATCATGCCCACTTGGCTGTCTCGATTTCTTTGCTGGTTGTAGCTATAATGTCTCTCTTCAACATTGTACAGACCTCTCTTTTTCTGCAGTACGAAACAACCACTGTTCAGATGCAAAACTTCACTGCAGACTGTGCTCTCTACCTTGGGAATCAAGCCCCACTTGCTGATGTTAATTAATGTTGGAATCTTCCTAGGGATGCTAGAATTCTCCTAGGGAAATGCACCCTCTTCACTGCCTAGCCTTCTCTCTCATTCCTCTTCTCAACTTCTCCTCTCTCCTCTAGGTAATCGAGCCACCCACTCTGCTGCTCTTCCTCCTTATAAATTCGTGCCCTCTCTTCAACTTCTCTTGAATTAATGAAAATAAGCCTCACGTCTCTTTTATTTCTCTCATTAGGGTAATTGAATTGACTTTTCAAATTCCACGGTTGAGATTAAATCTTGATCTCAAAATCCATGGTTGGGATCTAATCTCATGTTCACTTGAATTCCCTAAATGAACTATATACTAAATCTTTTCTTTTCAGAAAGTCACTTTTCCCTAAATATTATAAAAGTTCACTTTATAACTTAAAGTCACTTTATAACTTAAAGTCACTTTATAATTTAAAAGTCACTTTATAATCACCATACAGTACATCTCACTTTTAAATTAAAAGTCACATCATAAATAACTTTAATAAAACTCATAGAGTTACTTATGAATATTTTAATGAGACTTCATAAGTTCTCGAACCCCTGCACCTAGGCACCTGATGCAGGAGTGCCTCCGAGCTACAAAATGCCAAAACTCCCTCTTAGCGAGGAAGTTACTACTGGCATCAGCGCCACCTGGATCTCTCTCCAGTCCTCTCCCTCCAATAGCTGAAGCTCCCTCTGAATCTGAATGCCCCTCAGATACCTGCAGTGGATCAACTGCTGAAGGTCTGCGCCTGACCACTCTGAACTGAGAGCATTGCTCACTCTCATGCTCCTCCACACTGGCAGCCACCGTTGTTGCCACTGAGTTTGATCTCTCACCAAGCTCACCATCCACAGGATGCCCCAATACTCGGTATACCCTGCCATCACGGATGCCAAGCAAACTCGTTACACCCAAGCCCCCACCCACCGGATATATATAAACACACCCTTCCACATGAAGGATCGCATATCGCATATTCGTCATCCTCCAAAGCTGAAACTAAGAGCAAGTTCATCTTCAACTCTGGAACAAGCAACACATCGCCAACCTCCAGATAACCACCAGACTCGAG
The DNA here is from genome assembly GCA_027924585.1 of Larix kaempferi. NCBI lineage: Eukaryota > Viridiplantae > Streptophyta > Pinopsida > Pinales > Pinaceae > Larix > Larix kaempferi. Next base: position 13,575,732 of record BSBM01000050.1, on the reverse strand, counting down.
TTGGAATAGGACTCTTCCAACTCCTACTGCATGGGTGTCGGCATACCCATCCTCAATCAGTATAACTCTATCAATCTCTGGCAAATCTCGGATCATTACTCGTGTCCCCGTCATATGGCGTGTTGCTCCGCTATCTATGTACCATGCTCCAATACCCAAACTCTCTGCTACACTGCTGTCTGAAAGAATTGAGAGGAGCGAAAATTCCTTCTCGAATTTCTTTGCAAAATCTTCCACTTCAACTGGAGAGGCCGCCTCAGGATCTTCTTTCTTCTTGTTCTTCTTCTTGTTGGGACACTGCCCAGCATAGTGACCATAACTCTAGCAAGAAAAGCATTTTACTTTGCTCAGGTCTTTGGCTCCACTGCTCGAGCCACCCTTTTTCTTTCTACCCTTAGCTGAAAGGGAAACATTTTGATCATCAATATCCTGCTCAGTCTTCCCTTGAGACCCTTCTTGGATCTCCTCCTGAGTAAAATCATCCCGCAGTCTTTGCAAAGAGGGAAAGTTCTCTCTGCCAACTACACACTTCACAAACACATCCCACTCCTTAGTGAAGCCTTTCAAGGTTATCTGCACTAGCTCAGGATCGGGAATCACCTCACCAACTGCACTTAGTTCATCTTTTACCTGTCTCAGTCTAGTGAGGTAAGAGGCTACATTCTCACCTCTCACCATCTTTGTGCCATGAAGCTTGTCCTTTAAAGCCATTTTACGATTTTCATTCTTGTTCTCATACAAACTTTTCAAAGTATCCCACATATCCTTAGCAGTTTGTTTCTCTGTCAAATGTGGGACGAGGTGATCTCGAACACCATTCAGAAGCAGTCTCTCTGTTCTGGCCTCCTTCACCTCATGTATGTCAAGGGTTACAGGATCAGCTGTGGGAGGAACCACTGTGGTACTGATAAAGGTCCATAACTTGTTATCCTTGAGAACAACTATCATCTGGGCTTTCCACTGCAAGTAATTGGAAATCCATTCCAACCGATCTTCATACTGGATGCTAGCCATCATTCACTTTTGTTCTTTTTCCAACAAGGCACACTCTACCCTCTTTGACCAAAAACACTCTTTCAGTTGTACTTCTTAGCAAAACAACCTTGCTCGCAGTTGCTTCACATGCAAATCACTTGCACTCTTTGCTGCTCCAACAGTCCACTGAAATTCAGAGCCCCAGCTCTGATACCATGATAAAAAAAAAGGAAAATTCAAACTATTGTTTACACACAGCCATAGGAAATTTTCGTTAAACACTTTGAGAACCATTGATAACAGTCAATAACAATAAGCCAACCTCATTATACTTCACTCAAGCACAATTAAATTCATCCTGGGATTGGTATACTCTTCAAAAAGACAATTTTCAGCGAAAGAATAAGATATATCAGCAGACTGTAATCATAGGTAAACACACAATATTTTGGTCAAAAAGGCCCCTGGATAAAACCCCACACCTTGGGGAAAACCAGTGAAGGAGAGAGTTTATATTAGCTTTACTCAGGAAATAATGAGAAGTACAGCAGCAGGATTTACATCATACTAATGTACGGGACTTATACTCAATCACAGTACCCATACAACCTTGGAAACAGTGCCATAACAAGCCTATACAAACAACAATAAATACAACAGAAATATCTTGAAGTTCGTGCAGACAGAAGTCAAAAAGAACAGCAGAAATTCACCTCAGAAATCGTGCCCACTTGGCTGTCCTAATTTCTCTGCCGGTTGTAGCTATAATGTCTCTCTTCAACATTGTACAGACCTTTCTTTTTCTGCAGTATGGAACAGCCACTGTTCTGATGCAAAACTTCACTATAGACTGTGCTCTCTACCTTGGGAATCGAGCTCCTCTTGCTGCTGTTAATTAATGCTAGAATCTTCCTAGGGATGCTGGAATTCTCCTAGGGAAATGCACCCTCTTCACTGCTCAGCCTTCTCTCTCATTCCTCTTCTCAACTTCTCCTCTCTCCTCCAGGAAATCGAGCCACCCACTCTGCTCCTCTTCCTCCTTATAAATTCATGCCCTCTCTTCAACTTCTCTTGAATTATTGAAAATAAAGCCTCATGTCTCTTTTATTTCTCTCATTAGGGTAACTGACTTGACTTTTCAAATTCCGCGGTTGAGATTAAATCTTGATCTCAAAATCCATGGTTGGGATCTAATCTCAAGTTCACTTAAATTCCCTAAGTGAACTATATACTAAATCTTTTCTTTTCGAAAAGTCACTTTTCCCTAAATATTATAAAAGTTCACTTTATAACTTATAGTCACTTTATAATTTAAAAGTCACTTTATAATCACTATAAAGTACATTTCACTTTTAAATTAAAAGTCACGTCATAAATAACTTTAATAAAACTCATAGAGTAGCTTATGAATATTTTAATGAGACTTCATAAGTTCTCGGACCCCTACACCTAGGCACCTGATGCAGGAGTTCCTCCGAACTACAAAATGCTAATAGCTTTGCAGAGGTTTGAGTCAAATACTTTCAAACAAGGCCCAAGAGGGATCATCCCAAGACTTCATATGCCCTAGGGACATCTTCATAACCCTCCCATCACCTATACTACAAAAAGACCATAAAATTGTTTTGCTAAGGCTAACTCTTCAAATCACCTTGTGTCCTCATTGCCATAGCCTAGCAATCCTAACCCTAGGGAAGCCCCCTTGAGTTGGAGAAGAGCCAACCTGAAGTGCAAAGAGGTGGTTATCAAGGTTGTTAAGATATAAGGCTACGCATGTAATAAAGTCACTTAAGTGACTTAGGTTAAAAGTTAGTGTTTTAGGCGTCTCAAGGTTTTAGGCATCTTAGGGTTTTGGTCTCTCGAAACTCTTTATAACAGCAAGGACCCTCGATGAAATGTGGTACCATTTCTTAATAATATTGATCTATGTGTTATTGATATCATGTGTTTGGAAACATAATCCTATCTAGGTTTTTGGTTTATTGGTTCACGGAATATGGTATCAGAGCAGAAGATCATAGGCTGAGAATGTCAAGACAAGTGTTGAAACTGTTGAGGTGAAATCGTGTTCTCACCTGCATCAGGAAAAATCACAGCATAACCAAACTACCGAATTTGCACTTATCGCTACTATTGAGATGTTAAATCGTTTAACAGTCGGTCAACACGAAGTTGCTTGACACTTCGAAGGTTAAAACCATCATGTGATTTTTTTCTCCAGTTACTCGTCGCTGCTATAGTCATCGTTTCAATTTGTTGCCCAAAACCGCTGCCGTCGAGGAAACCACCTGTTAGCATTTAGCTCAGGAGGCACTCTGCATGTTTTTCTTGTATCTGGAAGTGACCGTGCATTTACATTACCTAGGCACTTGACTTTTATAAAGTTGTAATAAAATGGCTCTTATTAATAAAGTGACTATTTATGTAATGTTCCTAGGTTATTTTTTATAAAGTGACTTTATGAGATAAAGTGCACTTATTTCATAAAGTGAAATTACTTTATTAAAAAATGTAACCGATTCATTTTGGAGGGAATGAATCTTGTCCCTTGATATTTTAATGGCAAGATTAGATCTTGTCCATCGGATTTAGGGATGGGGAAGGTGAAAAGCCATTTTTCCGTTATAAGAGCAAGCTTAGGGTTGTGGGCAAGACACATTTTCCAAGAGAGTGAGCATTTGGAATTGTTGAGTTTGTGAGAGAGAGCAAGATTCTCAAGGAGGGGGCTCGAATCCCTAGGTGGGGGACTCATATTCCAAGAATTGGCTCGAATCCCTAGGCAGCATATTGTTGCTAGCTATTGGGCTCTACAGTTTTGTTGGCATGCATTTCTAGAAGTTTACTGCTACACAAAATTCGAGGTGGGCACAAAAATCAATGTAGTGGAGACCGTACAATGCTGATGGCTCGTACTGTTGTTCTGGGCACTGTTTTCGAGGGAAAGGTCGGGCAGTCTGTTGGGCCGTACAGCTATTCTGGGCATGTATTCTAAGGTGTTGGTACAGTCGCTTTTACTGATGTTTTATGTTGCTATAACTCTGTAAATGCCGGTATATACTTAATAAAATTTGCTCTTGGACTAGTTTTCCCCTTGTGGGTTTTTCCAGGGTCTGTATTGACCAAATATCACTTTGCATTTAATTTTCAGACTGTTGTTATATTTCTTTTTCTGCTGCAAACAAACTCAGCATTAGTGTTTCAGCTTGTTAATCATTATTTATGTGCCTGCGATTTGTCATTTAGCTAATGACAACCAAGTCTGAAATCTGGGTCATGCTGGGTGTTTGGGAGGGGGGTTGTTTAAAGCCTTTTTTTATCATGGTATCAGAGCTAGGGCTCTAAGATAACAATAGATTGTTGGTGAAGCAGTGTATTGAGTTGTTGGGCAAGGTTATTGTTGATTTTGACAACTTGTGTACTGGAAAACTTTATCTGCAAGTGTTTTGCAGGTGTTGGGCAGATTGGGGAAAACTTGTGTTTGTTTTCTTTTGGACTAGCAAAAGGAAAATGGTTGTTTGCATCAGATTTGAGGATCGGTTGGATGGCATGTCTAACATTTTTGCAATGGAAAGTCGGGATGACTACTGTGCTTAAAGAAAGAAGACTGTGGGTTAATGTCAGCACTGTGGTAACTCCTCCCACAGCTGACCTTGTTGCTCTTAACAATCATGAAGTAAAAGAAGACAGAGCACAGAGGGTTATTCCAGATGGTGTTAAGGACCAATCCCACACTTGGCTGAGAAGAAGTCAGCTTATGAGAAGTGGAACACACTGAAAAACTTGTATGAGGCGAAGAATGAGAACCGGAAGATGGCACTAAAGGATAAGCTCTACACTATTGATGAATCATATAGTGTAGAGCTTGTTGAAGGGAACCAACCATCAAAGAAGCGCAAAAGGACATTCAAATCTAAATGGAAGACAAGATTTCCATGGGCTTATGCAATGGTAATGAAATGATTAAATGTACTTGGTGTGTTAAATTTAAGAGAGACACTCCATTTGATAAAGAGGGAAGCAGCGCTCTTCAACTTAGTGGTTTAAATTGCCATGCAAAATCAAAAGCTCATAAATTTTCTTTGCAACTTTTGGAAGGTGAAACCAAACAAAGTAATCTTCCAATTACTAAACATGTAGAACTAATGGTAGATGCTGAGAAGGAGAGAATTATATCAGTGATTGAAAACATGTATTTTGTCGCTATACATGATTTACTCTTAGAAATGTACAAGTCAATTTGTGACTTGAATAGGTATAAGTGCACACCACACATAACCTTTAACAAATGAATACTCTGCATACACAAATACAACATTTGAAAAAAAATTCTCCAAGCTACTAAGAAGGTATATAGGAAAAAGATAAAAGATTAAATTTTTCACAACCCATTTTACTCAATTTTATATGATGAAAGCATTGATCGAACTATCAAGCACCATTTGATTATTTATATTACATATTTGACAAATGAAGGAAGAGGTCAATGTGTAACAAAGTTCATACGCTTGCTTCAAATAAAAAATGGAACAGCTCAGTCTACGTATGATGCAGTGAGGACGCTTCTAATGGAGATGGATCTATCTTTGATGAAGTTAGTTGGATTTAACTCTAATGGGGCATCTACCATGAGGGGTAGTCGTGAAGGTTTATCTTTTAATATATGTCGAGATGCTCATCATTTATTAGATATCCATTACATAGCTCATAGGCATTAGCAACAAATGATGTTTCTATTGTCACACCATAGTAGTTGGGCTACTATATTCGCTGAGTAGATATCTGCACTTTTCAGAGCTTTTCCTTTACATAGTTTCAGTGAGATCAGTTATAATGAGCAGCATTATTTATGATCACTTACACAACAGAGCAGTTATATCAGACAGTGTGTAGACCTTGTGCCAAGCCTGAGCCTTGAGAGCTTAGATTTGATGACCGATATGACCTTTTGTTCCTTACAAATTCAGGACGCTTAGGACAAAGAAACTATGTCTTCTATATGATGATATTAGTGACCAGTGCCTTTAACCAATCAATTCTAGGAATGAATAAGACATACTAGATAGATAAACTAAATGTGTCAAAGTCAATGTAATAAAAACACTCATTCACATAGCCAATTAATAGAAAAGGTAGGAGCATTCAATAGTAAGTTTGACGATCACTTTTATGACATCAGTCGATAAACAAGTATAACCGTCCAATGAAAAACAACAGTAGATATATAACAATGTATTCATCCACCATCCAAAGAAGAGTGCCAACTTAGGAGAGATGTAACCTACAGCATTAGACAGTTGATTTTATGACAAAATGCAGCAATAAGTAATATAGAGTAGCAGCCAGTTATTGAGTAAAGAAGACCTCTCCAAATATTAAACCAATATATATATAATCTACTTTAAATTGAACCTTTTAACTTGCAGCAGTAGAAGGCAGTATACAGTCCCTTCATAGCAGTATTTATAGCAGCATTTATCAAGTCAAAGAAGATGTGTTTCAACACTGATTTCGTGTATTTAATGTGTACCAAACCACTTCAACTTAGACCTTTCACCTCCAGCAGTATTAGTAATTAACCAAGATCTGAAATGTGTCTTTAGTATAGGCAATTCATGTGGTTTCAGACCTCTATTTTACCTCTTTCCAACATGAGTAAATATTAACCAAATGACTAACCTTTAATGTGGTTTTGGTGTCTTTGTCACAGGTTTGGAGGACTGTCAAGTAGTGGGACAGTCTACAATATATTGCAGACTTTAGAGCAGCAGCAGAGAGGGCTGCTAACAGGCTGTTACAGCCTTGTTATGGGCAGCCAAGAGAGGGTTGAGACCCTAGGCAAGAGGCCGAGGGGAAGGGGAAGCCTTTGGGAAGGAGAGCGAGGACTTTCTTGAGGAGAAGAGGGTTGGCCTTGAGGGTTTTAGGAGGTAGACTAGGTCTGTTTAGGGTTAGATTTTAGGTCTGATTTTTTGTAGCTTTTAGGGATTTTTAGGATTTCATAATTTTTTGGGTTTTTAGGGCTTCCTAAAATTTCGCCCTGGGGTTTTTGGGGATAAAGAAGGCAGGCCAAATTTGTAGGAGAGAGGGCCGAAATTTTAGGAAGGCAAAAAATATGAGAAAAAAAATAATTTTTTTTTATTTTTTAGGGTTTTAGACATAAAATTGCAGACCTAATAAAATGACCTGATCTAGCATGAAATGCAATATTTACACATGCACATGCAAGAATAATTAGGTAAAACGATGATAACTTAGAGTTTTTATGGATGAAACCCTTGAACCTTAGCCCTAGAGGAAGGTGACCAGCCTTCCTCTTGGAGTAATTTCTCCTTGTCTACTAAATTAAGGCTTCTTATAACAACCTCTGGGGTTTGTTATAAGAGCCTAATCTAGGGCAAAATTGGAAATCCAAGGCTCAATTTGGGAAAACCTCCTCAAGGGAGCATTTTCCACCATGCAAAGAGGATAGAAGGTAGATAAAGGCCCTATTCAGAGAAAATGCAGCCCTAAGGCCACCATTCAATCATTCAAGAAGCAAAAATTTACCTACCTTTCACCAAGCAAGGCTAAAAAAGACTAGACTTACTTGAGCATGTATTCTTCCAACAATTCTAGCATCCAACAAGCAAGAGCAAACCAAAGACAAGATCCAACTTCATCCATAAGAGCAAGAAAAGACTACTCCAAGAGGTGCGCATCACTCCACAAGAGCTATCTAGGGTAAAAAAGTAACATTATGAGTTTTGTCCCATGAGTTATGATTTACAAATGAAGTGAGGAGTTATATTTATAGTGTTTTCAACTCACTTTTACAAAATAACCAAGCCGACAGGCCAAATAACTGACAATGTAAAAATATAACATGAAATAATATAGAATAATATAAAGAGAAATATTGTAAACAAGCAGGGGGTCATGTCACCCAGTGACCCACCCCTAGGAGCTGTTGAAATATTGTAACTTCGAAGAATATTCTATTTGTACTTTATTATTATTATTCGGAGATGTTTTATTCCTCCGTCGAGATGTATTTATTATATTTAATAATGTAAAGTCATTGAGGTAAAACCTCCCATGTAAGTCGGGGCATTAGTTCCCCTAGAGTCGGTTGTAATGGGGTATTTAAGTCCCCTAGAGAAGTCGGCCTAGTTAGTAATTGGTCATTTAGTTATGGGGCCGACCTAGCTGGGTAAAATGTCAAGTGAGAGATAAAGTATAAATAGAGGAGGTGTGCTCCTCATTTAGACACACACTCACTTGTGGATTGCGCATAGGAGAGAGAGATATCTGCGAAGGAGAAAGAGATCTTGTTTTGGGGATTTCATCTTAGTACTTTTTGATCATCTATGTTGAGGAAGTTTTGCTGGGTTTTCTACCCCATGAGGGTTTCCCGGGATAAATCTGTTTACATCTTGTGATTATGTTTCTTTTAGTGATCCTTATTATGCTCTTGTTGTGAATTTTATGCTAATCTTAACATGGTATCAGAGCTAGCCTGAATAGGACATCTTTCACAAGGTGAAAATCTCTCTCTTCTTCTTCCTCTGGTGAGAAATTAGGGTTTCTGCAAAAGTTGGAATTTTTGGAATCTGATTGCATAGAAAGATGCGCCTCTCCAAAAGCAAAATTTAGAGCCTTGGATCGAAGTTTTTGAGTGGGTAGAACCCGGGATAAGTCAAACCCTAGTTTGACTTCTGGACCAGAAAAAACCAGTGAACTAGAAAACTGCTGCAGATCCGAATTTCGCAGGTCAAGTTTGAGAGGTGAAAATTTTGGATTTCTAGAAACCAAGTGTACCAGTCAACTCGCCTCAGTCAAGCACACCTCCTGGTAAGGTCAGTTTTGCATTTTGAGAATTTTCATTTTTTGGTGACCTCTTCGATAAGATGGCCCCAAGCACTAAGCTTGAGGATAAGCTAGAAGGCATAGAGAATTTTCGGGCATGGAAATATAGGATTGGTCTAATTCTTGAAGAGAATGATCTTGCCCAATTCATTAAGGATGAAGTTGCAGAACCTGCGGAAGCTAAAGCTAAAGAAAAGCACAAAAAGGACCTGATTAGGGCAAAGAAAATCATTGTTGATTCTATCAAAGACCACTTGATTCCTCAAGTGTCATCAAAGAAGACTCCAAAAGAAATGTATGATGCCCTAGCCAGAATGTATGAAGGAACATTAATAGGAAGATGAATTTGAGAGCTCAATTGAAGAGTACCAAGATGAGCCAAGGAGAATCCATTCAAGACTACTTCACAAGGGTCTCCCAATTCAAGGAGCAACTAGAAGCCATTGGAGACTCCCTTGATGAAGATGAACTAGTCATGACTGCTCTCAATGGTCTCACTAGACCTTGGGATTCATTCATCCAGACCATGTGTGCCAGAAAGGAAAGCATGAAGTTTGAGATTGTATGGGAAGATTGCATTCAAGAGGAAGCTAGAGTAGCCAATAGAGAAGCCCTACTTAAAGAAGATGATCAAGCATTAGCCACCCATACCAAGAGAAGAAGAAGTCAATCCAACTTCAAAAGGGAAAGTCACAAGGAGTCTCAACCTCCCCAAAGGTTTCAAAGGAAACGGGGAACAAATTCAAAAAGAACTACTCTTCATTCCAGTGCTTCAATTGTCACAAAATAGGACACATTGCTAGAGATTGTCCATCAAAGAAAGGGAAACACAAGAAGAGTTTCCATCACAAAAGACATCAAGCACATCTAGCAGAAGATGATAGTGAAGAAGAAGAGGAAGAAAGATCTCAAAGAAAAAGAGCTAAGGTAGAAGAAGAAGATGCAGAAGAGTATCTTCTATTCTCTGCACTCTTTGGGTCTGTAACACCTGGAGAAGATACATGGCTTATTGATAGTGGTGCTTCCAAACACATGACAGGACAGAAGAAAACTTTATCAATACTTGAAGAAAGGACCTCTCCACAAAAGGTATCATTAGGAGATGACTATCAATATCCCATCAAAGGAATTGGTGAAGCAAGCTACAAGCTTGATTCTGGAACCCCCATGAAGATGAAGGAAGTCTTATATGTACCAGGATTAAAGAAGAACTTACTTTCTATCTCGGCATTAGACAAGAAAGGATATAGGGTTGCATTCATAGATGGACAAGTACTCATGTGGTCCAAAGGAAAATCAATTGAAGATGCAATTGTCATTGGTGAAGAAGAAGGAGGCCTGTATAAACTCAAGGGACATTCAGAAGCAGCCCTTGTTCATGAAACCACTAGCCCAAGTGAGCTATAGCATAGGAGGCTTGCTCACATCAACTACAAAGCACTACCTCATGTGAGCAAAGTAGTAACAGGACTACCAGATTTGAAGATTGATCATGAAGGCATTTGCAAAGGATGTGCAAAAGGGAAGAATATCAAGAATCCATTTCCAAAGAGTGAAACAAAGACTAAAGATATTTTGGAATTGATCCATTCAGATGTACGTGGTCCAATGCCCTCCACATCTTTGAGTGGCTATGAATATTACATACATTTATTGATGACTATTCAAGAAAGACTTGGATATATTTCCTAAAAGGAAAAGATGAAGTATTTGGAAAATTCAAGGAATTCAAAGCCTTGATAGAAAATCATTCAGAAAGGAGAATCAAGACACTCAGAACAGATAATGGTGGAGAATATACTTCAAAGGATTTTGAAGTATTTTGTAAAGAAGCTGGAATCAAGAGGGAACTAACCACTCCTTACAATCCTCAACAGAATGGTGTTGCGTAAAGAAAGAATAGAACCATTATGGAAGCAGGGTAGACAATGATACATGATCAAGATCTTCCTATGCATCTATGGGTTGAAGCAGCAAGGACAGCAGTTTATGTACAAAATAGATTGTCTCATAGTGCCCTTGGATTCAAGACTCCAGAAGAAATGTTCACAGGGAAGAAACCTGAAGTAAGCCACCTCAAGATATATGGGTGCCATGTATATGTTCACATACCAAAAGAGAAGAGAACCAAGTTGGACCCTTCCGAAAAAAGGGAATATTTCTTAGGTATTGTGAAGCATCCAAGGCATTTAGAAATATACATCCCAAGATTCCATCACATGGAAATTAGTAGAGATGTAACATTTGATGAAGAAGTTGCTCTCAAAAGATCCAGAAAGTGCTAGTATGAAGAAGTATATGAAGAAGATATACCTCCTAGAAATACAGAAGTTGCTCCCTCCCCTGAAGAGGAAACACCAGAAGACCGTGATATGTTAGAACCTCAAGAACCCCCACTTCTGAACATATCACGAAAGAGAAAGCCTGCATGGGCAAGAGAAATTATATAGGAAGCAGGAAAATATGGAGCACCAGAAGGCTCCACAAGAGTAAGCAAGAAACCAAAGCCATTTTCCAACTATGTGGCTTTGATGTGTGATCTTGTAGATCAAGAACCTACCAGTTATGAAGAAGCAATTCAGAAGAAAGAATGGGTAGAAGCAATGACGAAGGAGTATCAATCAATAATGAAGAATGATGTTTGGGATACAGTTCCCAAACCAAAATACAAGAGTGTGGTATCCTCCAAATGGATATACAAGATAAAGCATGTTGTCGATGGTAGCATTGAAAAGTATAAGGCAAGGTTTGTGGCCAAGGGATTCTCTCAGAAAGAGGGAATTGACTATGAAGAAACATTTGCACTAGTTGCAAGGTACACTTCCATTAGAACCATCATGGCACTTGCATCCATGATGAAGTGGAGTTTGCACCAGATGGATGTGAAGACAGCCTTCCTGAATGGTGTAATTGAGGAAGAAGTGTACATAGAATAGCCACAAGGATTTGAAGTTGAAGATAGAAGAACTCACGTATGCAAGTTGAAGAAAGCTCTATACGGATTGAAGCAAGCTCCTAGAGCTTGGTATGGAAGAATTGATAGCTTCTTGACAAGCTTGGGCTTTACCAAAAGTAAAGTTGACCCTAACCTTTACCTTAAGGTTATGGATGATGAACCTGTCATACTATTACTGTATGTGGATGATCTATTTCTGACAGGAAATGAGAAACAGATCATGGAAAGCAAGAAGAAGCTAGCTGCAGAATTTGAGATGAAAGATCTCGGATTGATGCATTACTTCCTAGGCCTGGAAGTATGGCAAGGCCCAGAAGGAATCTTTCTCAACCAGGGAAAGTATGCTGTGGAAATCTTGAAAAGGTTTGATATGTTGGATTGTAAAGCCATGGCCACTCCCATGGATACCAACCTGAAGTTGTTAGCTGATACATCGTCAGAATTAGTGGATGTGACTCGGTACAGACAGATTATTGGGTCATTGATGTATCTGACGAATACCAGGCCAGATATATGCTTTGCTGTGAACACCCTGAGTCAGTATCTAGTTGAGCCTAGACGTGTTCACCTGACAACTGCAAAGCATGTGATGAGGCACCTAAAAGGTACGATAGATTTTGGTCTATATTATCTTGGAGATCATGACTTCAGACTGTATGGTTATACAGATGCAGATTGGGCTGGAAGTGTCTCAGACAGAAAGAGCACATCGGGTGGATGTTATTGTCTGGGATCTGCTATGATCTCATGGTTTAGCAAGAAGCAGTCCAGTGTGGCTATCAGTACAGCTGAAGTGGAATATATAGCATCTTGCTCTGCTAGTTGTGAAGCCATATGGCTTCGGAAGCTGTTGTCAGGACTATTTGACTTAGAGATGGATTCGACTGTGATCCTGTGTGACAACCAGAGTTGTATCAAGATGACGGAGAATCCAGTGTTCCATGATAAGTAAAAGCACATAGAGATCCGATATTTCTATATACAGGATATGGTGCAGAAAGGATCTATAAAGCTCAAGTATGTGAGCACTGATGAGCAAGTTGCTGATGTATTGACCAAACCTCTGTCTCGAGTAAATTTTGAGTATTTCCGAGACAAGCTTGGTGTAGTTGAAAAGGACCCTCCTCAAAAGGGGGAGTGATGAGGTCGATGATGAGGATGCCTGTACCGACGATGAGGTCGATGATGAGGATGCCTGTACCGACGATGAGGTCGATGATGAGGATGCCTGTACCGACGATAAGGTCGATGAGTGGTCCTTAGACTTGGTCTATGTTGACGAGTGGATTGCATCATCCCTGGACTTTAGTCCTAAATGAATCCAGAGACTTGTGTCTTCATGAGTGGTCCTTAGACTTGGTCTAAGTTGACGAGTGGATTACATCATCCCTGGACTTTAGTCCTAAATGAATCCGAAGACTGTGTCTTCGTGAATGGTCCTTAGACTTTGTCTAAGTTGACGAGGGGATTGCATCGTCCCTAGACATGGTGTGGTGTCTTAAAGTGATAGGGATTGATCATCCCGTAAGTAGATCAGGATTGCATCGTCCTTATACATGATGTGGTGTCTTAAAGTGATAGGGATTGATCATCCCGTTAATGGACAAGGATTGTATCATCCTTGGACTTATGTCCTAAAGTGAGAGGGATTGATCATCCCGTAATTGGATCATGTGTGTTGCAGATTATGCTGTTGTTGATCGAGAGATCCAGATGATGTTATTGATTGAGAGATCCGGATGATGCTATTGATCGAGAGATCCAGATGATGTTGTTGATTGAGAGATCTAGATGATGCTATTGATCGAGAGATCCAGATGATGTTGTTGATCGAGAGATCCAGACATTGATGATGTTGTTGATCGAGAGATCCAGATGATGTTGTTGATCGAGAGATCCAGATGATGATGTTGTAGACGATCAAGTGATCGAGTCCTGCAAAAGACGAAGACTCAGTACTGTAGATGTTCATGTTCCAGTACTGAAGATGCTGAAGATGTTCCAGCAGTCGTTCCAGTTGCTGATGATGATTGAAGAAAACTTCCAATGATTTATAGATGTATCACTATGATGTTGTTGATGACCTCTCCTTGCTCCTGCAGATGTTGTTAGAATACCCTTCTCGTTAAGGGGGAGTGTTGAAATATTGTAACTTCGAATAAAATTCTATTTGTACTTTATTATTATTATTCGGAGATGTTTTATTCCTCCGTCGAGATGTATTTATTATATTTAATAATGTAAAGTCATTGAGATAAAACCTCCCATGTAAGTCGGGGCATTAGTTCCCCTAGAGTCAATTGTAATGGGGTGTTTAAGTCCCCTAGAGAAGTCGGCCTGGTTAGTAATTGGTCATTTAGTTATGGGGCTGACCTAGCTGGGTAAAATGCCAAGTGAGAGATAAAGTATAAATAGAGGAGGTGTGCTACTCATTTAGACACACACTCACTTGTGGATTGCGCATAGGAGAGAGAGAGAGAGATATCTGCGAAGGAGAAGGAGATCTTGTTTTGGGGATTTCATCTTTGTACTTGTTGATCATCTATATTGAGGAAGTTTTGCTGGGTTTTCTACCCCATGAGGGTTTCCCAGGATAAATCTGTGTCTATCTTGTGATTATGTTTCTTTCAGTGATCCTTATTATGCTCTTGTTGTGAATTTTATGCTAACCTTAACAGGAGCCCCAGACACCAACCTTAGGGCTACAAGCACTAGAATGAGGCAGTCAGCAATGCCACTAAGCCATAGTACTCCTAAAGGAAAGACCAAAGGGTCCGGCCATAACCACCTCTTAGAAGGTACTGGTAACACCCATCATGGTCCTGAAGAAAAAGAACGAACCCTCTCCTTGGGAAAACATCTGAAGGTGCGCTAGTACTAGTACCACGTAACAGCATCAAACATGGCCTAGTAGAATGAGTAGAAAACATCAACCCACAACCTTGTTTGTTGTTTCATTCTTCTCCTTTATTTTAACCATTCACCTAATAGAAGGTTGTGCCCTTGGAATGGTTCTCAAAATAAAGAAAGGTGATCTTGTTGAGGGCATTGTGGAAGGAAAGGTCAATGAGAGGCCCTAACTTCCCCCGTCCCTAATAAGATTGTGGTTCATGAGGTTCTTGCAACTCCTCCAGCTGCAAGTTCAAGTCTCAAAGTTGCCCTCTCTTCTATCTTCCTACCGAATTCATTAAGTGATTGACTGACAATACCAACGATTTTTGTGATTGATTTCACACATTCCAAATTCATGCCCTAGAAATTTTGCAAGGTGGTATTCAAACAACTGATTTCGCCATTCATTTCCTGACCATGCAACATGCAAACCAACCTTTGCCAATTATCAAGATCAAGCAGCTCACCACATTCCCATAATGGGTCCATAACCTTCGACATTTTCAGAGAGCACAAAAAGATGGAAATGAACACAACAATGCTGCAAATAAAAAATCAGACTTACATAAATGTTAAATCTCCCATTAAAAATCCGTAAGAAGAGGTAAATCTAATGGACATTGCAAACCCTAGCTTAAATCTCAAAACACAAACAAAATACAATCTTAAGTTTTTACACATACCAGGGAATATGAAAACCGTAGAATGGAATCAATCCCCACTCCAAAATAAATCCACTAATGAGGATGACAACACTCAATTCCCCTTCTTGGCTCAATGGAAGATGGTAACTCCTTTGTTTTCAATCCCCTACTTTTGTGCCTCAAAATAAAGAAAAAGAATCCAAAACTTGAACCTATGGGCTTCATATCATATTACGACCCAGCCTATAATTTCCATCAACTCGCTATATTTTGGCAATATATCGCGATATTTTCAATATCGCAATACTTTCAAACCATTAAAATATCAAAATTTTTTGAGGTGACATATCCTCAATATTTGCAACTCTATCGCACCCTAAGGAGGAGTTTGCCAACTATCGCACTTTGCGAAGGTAGATGTAAGCCTAAAGGAGGTCTCAAGAAGAACGGGATAGGCACCAAATGCTACCTGTACAATGCACTGAGGGCTGGTCCGCTTGAATTAAATAAGACATCAAAGCATGATAGTCTATACTTTCTCAATGTGATACCACTCTGTTTGACCGAGGATAGGGCCCCAAATCAGGGTTGTATAATACAGCAGGTTTAGCAAGTGCAACAAAGAACTTTATCTTGGATGGCAGAAGATAGTAATTGGTAAATTTATAATATTTTTCATACATGTATCAGCCTTCAAGCTATCTAGTACAAACACATGTTTTTGGCATTTTAACGTTTTGGGCTATGTACTTTTTCATTTTATTATTGTAGCGAGAGGAGCAAGGTGTTCTAGAGCAAGGTATGGGGGAGATGTTGTCACATAACGTAGCGTTATGTTACCAAAAAAAAAAGTAATTAAAAAAATTCATGTCGGCTCATAAAATAAATAAAAATTAAAACCAAATGAAAAGTAATTGCAGCAAGAGTAGCAAGGTGCTCTCAGCCCAGTATGGGGGAGATGTTGTCACATTACGTTATGCAACATAACACTCCCAAAAATTAAAAAAATAATTAAAAAAATTCATGTCGGCTCATAATTAATCAAAAATGAAAGGTAATTAAAAAAAATTCATGTCGGCTCATAAACCCGGATCTATTAAGAACTGAGAGGAATCCAATTTCTTGAGGTGTAATTTTGTTTTTATCTTAAACTTTTTACACATCAAGAAAAAAATTACACCTCAAGAAATTGGATACCTCTTGACGCTTAATAGATCCCGCTTTAAGATGGATCTATGCCGGTTTTTAAAATCCATGTCCACTCATTAAAATAGAAAAATTAAAACCAAATGAAAAGTAATTTAAAAAATCCATGTCCGCTCATAAAATTAAAAAAATTAAAACCAGCATAGATCCATCTTAAACCCAGATCTATCAAACACCAAAGGGATCAAATTTTGGAGGTGTAATTTTTTCGGATGTGAAAAGTTTTAAGTTAAAAAAAAACACCTCAAGAAATTGGATTCCTCTTGGTGCTTGATAGATCCAGGTTTAAGATGGATCTATGCTGGTTAATTAGGAGCTCAGTAATCATCTTTTACAGAATCATGAATGGTATATGATATAGGTAGAACTCTTCAATATGATTATGTTTATTGAATGTGTATTTGTTTCAGGGTTGATCACCACATATGGTGATTTTTTTGGACAAATAGAATTTCATCAAATCTCAAAATGTTGGCCACCAATGGCTGGTTTCAGATCTGTCACAGGATAGAAGCAATAAATAGCCTATGTTTTTTCTATGTTGAACACGTGTATCTAGGTGGCTTTTCCAGAGAACCGCAAGTATTGCAACAAGTTACCCATATGCAGTCTTCATATTTTCCTTTTAAATTGTTGTAGTCACCTGTTAGTTGTTGAGTTCTTCTTTGTAAGAGTTAGATTTTATATATTGAGTGAGGATTAGAAACTGGAAGATTTAATTTTCTTATTGAGAGGGATGTTGGGATACTATCAACAATCAAATTAATATGTTGTATGTTTAAATGTTAATGTTTAAGATAGTGATACAAGAACGTGACCAATAAGTAATGGTTAGTCTTAGGTGGCTAACCCCCAATGACTATTGGGAAAATATAAATTGTGTACCAAAGCATGATGTAGATGAGAGTGGTACGTGAGAATGTATTGGCAACCTGCCTTGGGCTCCCCATCATGTATTCACTGCATAATTAATATAGCATATAGTATTCTCTCCATATCACATGTTCACTTTGATGTATGGGTATACATTCATAAAAATTAGCATTTATTATCGATACTAATCCATAAAGAAAAATTGACTAGTATTGATTTAAATTCAATCAATGCCAAATATATACACCAAGAATTAACCTATAACCAACATCCAAAATAACAGAGTTACGAATCAACTAATATCAAACATAGGTTTGTAGCTTTTTGACTTGTACATATATGAAATGCATATACATGTAATGTAGAAACCAGAAGAATCTTAATATTCTCTTCTCTGATTATTGTTTAGCTTCTGCCCTCAATAGCAGAAACACAATGCTGTATCGTAAAGTAGTTCAATAAAGTTATAAACCCATTTGGTTCTGATCAATAAATTAAATCTCAAGGAGACTTGTTTCAGAATGAAATTGTCATATGGATCCGGCACCAACACTAAAGCAGAATTGCTTGCTCTCTGGGGCATTCTGAAAGTTGCAAACTTGTTTGGGATCGACACTATCAATATCTTTGGTGACTCAATGACAATTGTTCAGTGGGCTAGAAAAACTTTTAAGCTTCAGGTGATCCAATTCACACATTGGTGCAGAAGGATTGAATCTTTAATGAATACCTTTCATGATCTATCTATAGATCACATATATAGATAATTCAACGATGTAGCTGATGCACTCTCCAAATAAGCATTAAATGGTGAAGATGGATGGCTCTCTTGGGAAGAGTGGACAGAAGGGATTTTGACACATTCAGGTTCTTTTTTTCTTTTTGAGGACTATCCGTGAAGGCATGATATACTCTTCTATGTTATAGGGGTTGGATCTCAGTCTTTTGTTGTTTTTGTAGTTTGTTTTATTGATGATAGACTGTCTATGTTGTTCCTTTGGTCTTTTGGCTGGACTGGTCTTCGACTTGGTTCCGAATTATCAGCCATGTCTACATGATGTGGAGATGTACTTTTTGATTCCTAGTAATAGCAAAAGTACAATTTTTTCTTCTTGAAAAAAAAAATTAAACTAAATATCCAATAGAAAGCCAAGGAGGTGTTCAAGACCTGCAGAAAAGAAGCCTCTAATGCAAGAGAGTCGCGCATGCTGAAACGAAAATATTCACTCTTTCCCACTATCTCTGTCACAGGAACTGTAGCAGCCAATTCTGCAGCAGAAATATTTGCATGTGAATGACACAAATTTCTGCAGCTCATATACCATGAACACTCATGACCCAAAACTATATTCACATATACTGATAACACAAGAAATAATCCCACTAAAGTGTTAGGGTATCAGAACTTATCATACTTTAGCCCATCCCACTCTCTTTTCCTGGGCTTAGCCACTTCTTTACTACTGCTATTAATGTAAAAAAAAATATGGAATTCAACCATGCTGGTAACAAACAAATAAATCTCATTCAAATATACTAACTCTCTTTTCCTGGGCCTAGCCACTTCTTTACTACTGCTATTAATGTAAAAGAAAATTATGGAATTCAACCATGCTGGTAACAAACAAATAAATCTCATTCAAATGTACTAACTCTCATTTCCTGGGCAAACTTATTTCTTTACTCCTGCATTTTTTAATTCCATTTTTGTTTTAGCATGCACAAAATCTTGTCTATTGGGAGTAGCACAATATACAGAAATAGTTGAAGCCTGAAGGATGCACATTCAAAAGTAGAAAATTCAAGAATCAAAATATGATTGATGCCTTAATAAATACATTCAAATTGTGCAAAGCATTGGGGATATCTGAAATAAATAACACGGAGAAATAAAATGCAAACACATGTGCCACAGGAAAGGAGAAGCATATCACCCTTCCAAAAGATTGTCTATTATCAACTTCCAAGTTCTAACTGAATGCGCAGGGATGGGAAGGATCTGATTTGTCATGGAGGCTGAGCTGACTCGTACCAGACAGGGGCCAACCCCCAACAATCATGACAATCCTCTGCCTGACACTGGGCTTCTCCCTGCAGCAGCTTTATGACACTTTATTTATGCATGGCCTTAGGGGCACTACGTTTACTGTCTCATGGATTATCTTTGTTATGTTTCTTTATGTTTGGCCTTGGCAGCATTTTAGGGCTATGGGTGATTTGGTACTAAGCCTGCCAGATTTTGAGGTTTGATAGTGCATCTGGAGGATGTGTACACAGCCCGCTATTTTTTGTATAAATAGCACTTTATGTGCATATTATGAAAATTTTATTAGTCAAAAGAAGCTTTTTATTCAAAAAAAAAACTTCTGATAGAATAGTGATCTGCAACTTTCCACATAAGGCTTCTTTGATTGCTCAAAGCTCCATTGCAAATGTTAGAAGTAACCTCTAAAATGTTTCAACACAATGAATAAGCCGTACTCAGATACACCAAGAATGATGGGAGAATCCTAAAAGCAAACAGTTCCTTACTATACAATGCATATTTACACCAAGAATGATGGCAGAATCCTAAAAGCAAACAGTTTTTTACTATACAATGCATATTTACACCAAGAATGATGGCAGAATCCTAAAAGCAAACAGTTCCTTACTATACAATGCATATTTACTAACAAGGGAGAGGAACGTCACTGTCACAGAATTCTCACACCCTCAAGCTAATTTAAAAGAAAATTCAGCTTGATATCTTGCAAGTTGCTGGAGACATTACATTAATTTAATGTGTAATGATAATATGATACCTATTAAGAATAAAAGATAAGATAAGATAAATATACTATTGTCAATAAATGACCAAAATGGTAGGTCAATGGGGCTGAAAAAATACAGTCAGCAGAAAGCACCTGGAAGAGTGCCTAAGGCTACTCCGAAAGCATTAAGCTAAACAGTTCCTTACTATACAATGCATATTTACTAACAGAGGATAGGAACGTCACTGTCACAGAATTCTCACACTCTCAAGCTAATTTCAAAGCAGCTTGATATCTTGCAAGTTGTCAGAGACATTACATTAATTTAATGTGTAATGATAAATGATAATATGATACCTATTAAGAATAAAAGATAAGATAAGATAAATATATTATTGTCAATAAATAACCAAAATGGTAGGTCAATGGGGCTGAAAAAATACAGTCAGCACAAAGCACTTGGAAGAGTGCCTAAGGCTACTACGAAAGCATTAAGCTAAACTAACCAATAAATGAGAAATGCTTGAAAGGGCATGATCAAGTAATGTCAGAAGAATGAAAGAAAAGAGCAGGGCCTAGATATAACCGCAAGGCCCTAGCTCAATATCAGGATTCAGAATCGTAGATGGGAATACAAGTAAAGGCAGAGGGGGAGCCCCTATCACCATCAGTGGCATAGAAAATGTTAGCTTTAGGTGTTAATCCAAAAGTGTTTTCACCTTGCTGGGAGAGTGCTAGCCCCTTGGCAATACTTCATGGACATATCGATGGCTCAGTTTTGGGTGGGATGCTGCACCTTGGTTAGAGTGTTGGCAAGGTGCTTTTATCTACGAGGTTGTTACCCTAATCGGCATGAGCTCAAGTTTATTTAATCAAGAGGTAGATCCCACAGTAATTTATTGTGATAATCAAGGTTGTATCAAACTCTCTAAGAATCCAGTTTTTCATGACAGATCGAAGCACATTGAGATCAGGTATCACTTCATTCGAGACGGGATTCAGAATGCAGCAGTGAAGCTCCAGTATCTACCCACAGATCAGCGAGTTGCAGATATTCTGACCAAGCCCTTAGCAAAAGGGAAGTTTGAAGCATTCAGAGACAAACTTGGATTGGGTGCAGAATTCCTTCCTCACTAAGAGGGAGTGTTGATGTTTGTAGCTCGGATAGGAACTCCCGCACAGGATTAGACTATTAGTGTCAAACATGTGTTAAGTCGTCCAAGTCAAATCTATTTTGTAATTCACTTTATTAATAAAGTGAAAGTCTTATATTTTGTTGTCGAGTCTAATAAAGTGCGTTGTTAATGCATTAGTGATTTAGACTAATCTCAATTGTCGATCTCACAAAGAGATTAGGGTTTTGGTATATTAGTGTTGCGGTTAAAGTATAAAGGCGGGTCAAAGTAGAGGGTAAAGACAAATTCTGAAATTCATTATTTACTCAAAAGACAGTTTGCTCAGGAGGTGAAGTACTTCATCCGTGGAGCATAATTAGAGCACCAGAGAGGAGCCTGGATCAGCAACCAAGCTAATTTCAGCGAACAATGGTACGAAACCGTACATAATTATGTATCATTGTACGGAGTCCGAACATCCCGTACAGTCGTACGAAATTATGTACCATTGTACGAACATGCTCGTACAGTCGTACAGAACAATTTTGTATAGCCATATAGTAGGGCAGCAAGTTTCAAGTTGTTTCTCGGTTTCTAGTGGGCAGTTTTCCTCAGTAAGTTGCAGATTTTGCTTTGTTTGAGTGTACCATACAGCTGCATGTTTTTGGTAGCTTTGGAGGTTTTCTTGTAAGCCTAGATCTATTAATGAAAGGAAGATTTGAAGGTGTAAATCGTTTGTGTATTGTGTTTTGTTTCCATTGTTCATTAGCTATATGTGTGAATCCTGCTATGTGAAGAATTTAATATTCTACAAATTAAATGTCAGTTGATTTATTTGAGAACACAAGGACAGTACTCACCTAGGGTTTAGAAAATTTACATGGTATCAGATTCAAATGTAAATTTTCTAAACCCTAGGTGAATGTTGTCCTTATGTTCTCAAATAAATCAACTGATATTTAATTTGCAAACTATTAAATTCTTCACATAACAGGATTCACACATATAGCTAGAAAATGAATAGCGGAAGAAAAACACAATACACAAACGATTTATGCCTTCAAATCAGCCTTTCATTAATAGATCTAGGTTCACAAGGAAACCTCCACAGCTGCCAAAAACATGCAGCTGGACAATACACTCAAACAAAGCATAATCTGCAATTTACTGAGGAAAAATGCCCACTAGAAACTAAGAAACAGCCTAAAACTTGCTGCCCTGCTGTACAATCTGTATGGTTGTAAGGAAATGTTTTGTACGGCTGTACAGATCTGCCTATACGACGGTACAAAATTCCGTATGGATTCCTATGACTGTACAGATCTGCTGCACCTATTTCCTGCTCATTGAAATCTGCCTAGTTAATGATCTGGGCTCCTCTCCCATGCTCTAATCCTGCTCTATGGATGAATTACTTCACCTCCCAACCAAACTGCCTTTTGAGTGAATAATGAATGTATCTTTACCCTCTACTTTGACTTGCCCTTATACTTTAGCTGCAACCCTAATCTACCAAAACCCTAATTTCTCGGTGATATCGACAATTGAGATTAGTCTAAATCACTAATGCATTAAAAACGCACTTTATTAGACTCAACAGAAAAATATTAGACTTTCACTTTATTAATAAAGTGAATTACAAAATAGATTTGACTTGGACAACTTCAAGCACGTTTGACACTGAACCTATGCAAAAGTCTGAGCTACAAACATCAACAAAATGTTTCCCATTGAGGTGGGAACCCATTCAATGCCCTATTCACTAGCTCTTTGTCTTCAACTGCTGCAAGTTGGCCACGAATCTGTGTGACCATCATCAGGCAACTGGTGACAGTGTCTAATCTAGTTATCTCAACAGATTTGAGTCTGTTATGCAATATCATCTTTCTGTTGATGTTCTCGCTCTAGTAAAGGATAAACAAGGCATCGAACATCTCCTTCCTCATCTTCTCCTCAGATGTATGAGGAATCAGATGATCCTTTATAGCATCCATGATCATCCACTTGGCCTTCACTTCTTTCTTCTTGTGAGCTACCAAAAGCTACGGATCTGTCGACAAAGTAACTACATCCTTAACGATATGTAATATCCCAACTGATAATCTGTTTTCTTTGTAATTCTCTGATGTAGTTTCTGGCTTGTCTGAGGTCTTGTAACTTAATACTACGATGAAATATAAATGCAAGTATTGTTCTATGATCGCTTGATCATGCATGCATGTGCTAGGGTTTGCCAAAAAAGCCTAAATAACCCAAATATTCAAAAATGCTATAAAGTAGAGATAGAAGAGATGCATGTGTTTTTGTAAATGTAACTTCGAAAGATATTCATTTGTATTTTATATTTATATTATTATTGTATTTATTTGTACCTCCGACGGAGATGTTTTTCCTCCGTTCGGGGATGTCATTATTATGATTGGTCATGCAATATTATCAAGTAAAACCTCCATTGTAAGTCGGGGCAATAGCTCCCCAAAAGGCAAATGTAAAATGTATTATTAAGTCTCCCTAGGACAGGTCGGCCCATTCAAGTTAGTCAAGCCGACCTAATTAGGAAAAAGGTCACCCAAACATAAAGTCTAAATAGAGAGCTTGCTCTCTCATTTGGACACACCACTCAATCACTCAAGTTCGCATAAGCAAAGAGAGAAGATAAGTTCACTGGAGGAGAAAGAGAGAGAGAGTTGCAGAAGACATCTTATATTTGGGTTTTCCATTTTGCTTGATATTGTATTAGTGACGAATCTACCTTTGAGCAAGTTGCAGAGTTTTCTCCTTTATGGTTTCCCCGAGGAAAATTATTGTGTCTATTGTGTTTTGTTGTGCTTGTCTATCTTTCAGTTAAAGATCTAGTTAAATTGAATTAAAGTGCAAACTCTAACATGGTATCAGAGCCAACTTGAAAAGAAGGCATTGGGCAGCAGCGGGAAACTAGGGCTTCCTAGTTCAAGGTCTTCTCTCCACAGATCATCAGAAAAAGAGGGCTAAGCTAACTCGCCCTAGGAGGACGCATCTTTTGGAGGAAGCAGAATCGAATTTGGAGAATTTTCATTTTTGACCCAGACACTAGTGCCGGGAGAAAACTAGGGCATCAAGCTTTTGGAGTTTTCCTCCATCAATCCGGACAAGGGAGTACATTGGACAACTCGCCTTGAGGAGGCACATCTTTCTGTCCAATCAGAAGTTCAAAATTCTAACTTCGGAAAATTAGGGTTTCTCTGACAAACCCTAGGCCAGCCAGCTCCAAAACCAGATCGGGCATCTCAAATTGGTAAGATCTAAATCTTTGTTATTTCCATTTGAGGTTCTCATTTCAAAATGACTCACCACACCAAGCTTGAGGATAAGCTTGAGGGAGCCGACAACTTCCGAGCATGGAAGTATAGAATCTCTCTCGTCCTAGAAGAAAACGACTTGGACAAGTATATTACTCAAGAGGTTCCAGAACCAGAGGGAGATGAGGCAAAGGCAATCCACAAGAAGAACTTGGTCAAGGCCAAGAGGATTAATACAGACTCCATTAAAGATCATCTCATCCCCCATCTGTCATCCCTGAAGACTCCCAAGGAGATGTTCGAAGCCTTGACAAAGATATTCGAAGGGAAGAACATCAATCGAAAGATGACATTAAGGAACCAGCTCAAGAATGTGAAGATCCAAAACTCAGAGACCATGCAATCCTACTTCACAAGGGTCTCTCAAATCAAGGAGCAACTTGAAGCGGTTGAAAACAAAGTAGAAGAAGGAGAGATCGTTATGACCACATTGAATGGTCTCCCAAGATCATGGGACTCATTCATTCAAGGAATATGTGCCAAGAAGAAGTTGATCACCTTCAGCAGACTATGGAAGAATGCACTCAAGAAGAAGCTCGGCTAGTGGCAAGAGAAGAGAAGATGGGAGCAAATGATGATCAAGCTCTTACAACTCACACTAGAAGAAATCACAACAAGAGGGAGGACCACCATCACAGAAGACAAAGAAGATCCATAAGAGATCTATCCAATATTATATGCTACACATGTGATGAGAAGGGACACTACTCAAGAAATTGTCCCAGAAACCAAGGATCCTCCAAGAAGACTAACAAAAGACATCAGGCTCACACCGCTGAAGATGATGAACCAGCAAGGAAAAGAACCAGAGAAGAAAGAGATGATTCTTCAAGTGATGACGAATATGTCCTAATCTCAGCAATCACGAGCACTATCACACACGGGAGCAATGATTGGCTTGTAGATAGTGGAGCATCCAAGCACATGACGGGATACAAAGAATCCTTCGTCAACCTATCTGAACATGAGTCACCTCACAAGGTGAAACTTGGGGATGATTATCAATATCCCATCAAAGGAAGTGGAGAAGCTTCCTACAAGCTAGACTCCGGCAAATCTTTGAAGATGGAAGATGTTCTATATGTTCCAAGATTAAAGAAGAATCTTCTCTCCATCTCAGCATTAGATGCTAAGGGAATGAGGGTTGCATTTGTTGATGGCCAAGTTCTAATGTGGCCAAAAGGAAAGACAATAAATGATGCAACAGTAATTGGAGAGCAAGAGGTAGGCTTGTACAAGTTAAAGGGACAACCTGAACAAGCATTGGTTCATGACTCCATGGAACCAAGTGAACTATAGCACAGAAGGCTTGCACATATGCACTATAGAGCACTACCTATTGCAAGCACAGCAATTTCAGGACAACCAGAAATCCAGACAAAACATCAAGGCATTTGCAAGGGATGTGCGCAAGGAAAGAATGTAAAGAAGGCATTTCCCAGCAGTGAAAGCAAAGCAAAAGGAGTATTGGAGATAGTCCACTCAAATGTATGCGGTCCCATGTCATCCAGCTCACTAAGCGGGTATGTATATTATGTTTCTTTTATAGATAATTTTTCCCGTAAGACTTGGATTTATTTCTTGAAAAGTAAAGATGAGGTATTTAGCAAGTTCAAGGAATTCAAAGCCTTGGTCGAAAATCATACTGAGAAAAAGATCAAGACCCTACGGTCAGATAATGGCGGAGAATTCACTTCGGAAGAATTCAATGATCTTTGCAGAGAATCTGGGATTAAGAGGGAGTTGAGCACTCCTTACAATCCTCAACAGAATGGCGTTGCAGAACGAAAGAATAGAACGATAATGGAAGCAGCAAAGGCAATGCTACATGATCAAGATCTTCCGATGCACTTATGGGCAGAAGCAGCAAGGACAGTCGTGTATGTACAGAACCGTACACCTCACCGAGTATTGAGCAACAAAACTCCCGAAGAAGCTTTCTCAGGTGAGAAACCAAAAGTCAACCATCTCAGGATATTTGGCTGCCCAATGTACATACACATCCTGAAGGAAAAGAGAACCAAGCTAGATCCTTCAAGAAAGAATGGAATATTCGTAGGATACAGTGACACTTCAAAAGCCTACCAAATATACTTCCCAAGATTGAAGAAGATCGACATCAACAGAGAAGAAGGAATGGAAGGAGGCCATGATCAAGGAGTACCAGTCGATTATGAAGAATGATGTCTGGGAGATAGTTCCGAGACCAGAAGAGAAGTTTGTTGTGACTTCGAAATGGATCTATAAGCTCAAGCATGTTGCCAATGGTAGCATAGAAAAACACAAGACAAGATTTGTGGCACGTGGCTTCTCCCAGAAGGAAGGCATAGACTACGAGGAGACATTTGCACCCGTAGCAAGATACACTTCCATTAGATCTATACTCGCATTGGCTGCAATAATGAAATGGAAGGTACACCAGATGGACGTCAAGACAGCATTCTTGAATGGTGTAGTTGAAGAGGAAGTGTATGTGGAGCATCCACTGCGATTCGAGACACATGACAGACAGACTCATGTGTGCAAGTTGAAGAAAGCCTTGTATGGATTGAAGCAGGCACCCAAGACATGATACGGCAAAATGGATAGCTTTCTGATGAGCTTAGGCTTTACCAAGAGTAAAGCAGATTCCAACCTTTACTTCAAGGTTGAAGGCGGAAGACCTGTGATACTACTATTATATGTAGATGACCTGTTTGTGACAAGTGAGGATGAGCTCATTGCAGATACAAAGAGAAGGCTTGCCGCAAAGTTCGAAATGAAGGACCTAGGGATGATGCATTATTTCTTGGGCACGGAGGTGTGGCAAAGTGTGGATTGAATTTTCCTTGGTCAAGGAAAGTATGCAGTGGAGATTCTGAAGAGGTTCGGAATGATGGACTGCAAGGCAATGGCCACACCAATGGCATCGAACTTGAAACTACTGTGTGATGTTTCATCAGAGACTGTTGATGCCACGATGTACATGCAGATGATTGGCTCGTTGATGTACTTGACGAGCACGAGACCAGACATATGTTTTGCTGTGAACACCCTAAGCCAGTTCTTGACAGATCCGAGGCTTATTCACCTGATGACTGCAAAACATATATTGAGGTACTTGAAGGGTACAGTTGAGTATGGGCTCAAGTATGAGGCGAATCAGAGGATTAACCTGCATGGTTATATTGATTCGGATTGGGCAGGCAGTACCACAGACAGGAAGAACACTTCAGGATGCTGCTTCAATTTGGGATCCGACATGATCTCATGGTTCAGCAGGAAGCAGTCATGCGTGGCGCTGAGTACAGCCGAAGCAGAGTATGTTGCAGCTTGTTCAACCAGTTGTGAGGTAGTATGGCTTAGGAAGCTACTGTCATATTTGTTTGATCTCGAGCTCGAGGTGACTTGGATATTCTATGACAACCAGAGTTGCGTGAAGTTGTCTGAGAACCCAGTGTTCCATGACAAGTCAAAGCATATTTTGATCAAGTACCACTATATCTGGGATATGGTGTAGAGAGGAGCAGTGAAGCTCCAATATGTGGCGACAAACAAGCAGATAGTCGATGTGTTGACGAAGATGTTAGCCAGAGTGAAGTTTGAATACTTCAAAGAGGGGCTTGGTGCTATCCACATCAAGGTTCCTCGAAAGAGGTGGTGATGAGACGGGAAGACACAGATGCACTAGAGCTGGTTCTTGCATGGTGGAAGACGCAAGTGGTCCTTGGGACGTAATGCACCTGGGGTGCTCCTAGGCTGTATTCCCATGCTGGAGACGCTGAGAGGTCCACCGGTCACAAAGACACCAGGGGTGCACCTAGGCTGGTTCTCGCATGGTGGAAAACGCAGGTGGTCCTTGGGACGTAATGCACCTGGGGTGCTCCTGGGTTGTATCCACATGTTGTAGACGGGAGCTGACCGTTGAGAGATGTAATGCACCTGGGGTGCTCTTGGGATGTACCCACTGGGTGCGAGACGCAGGTGGTTTGTTGGACATGAGGTGTGCATCTAGGTTGTTCTCCGTGTATGATGATGAGATGATCTGAATACGATCAGATGATAGTAGGAGACGCAGGTGATTGCTGTGGCAATGTAATGTGTGGTCCTTGGCTGTACCTACTTGGTGGCTTGCTCGTGGAGATGATGAAGACCTAGATGAGAGCTAGGCCTACATCCAGCATGAAAAAGGGCTGGCTCTGTAGAACTTCTTATAACGGATAGATTCGAGATGTCACCAATCAATGATCAACAAGATGAGAATTGTTGCAGCAGCGACGATGATGATCCAGTGTTGATGATGATGTTCCAGCATTGAATATGATCCAGCGATGATGACGTTGTCCAAAATTTGTGTCAAGAATGATGATGATTGTGGCGAGAGAATACCTTCCTAGTTAAGAGGGAGTGTTGTTGTAAATGTAACTTCGGAAGATATTCATTTGTATTTTATATTTATATTATTATTGTATTTTATTTCTACCTCCGACGGAGATGTTTTTATTCCATTCATGGATGTCATTATTATGATTGGTCATGCAATATTATCGAGGTAAAACCTCCATTGTAAATCGGGGCAACAGCTCCCCAAAAGGTAAATGTAAAATGTATTATTAAGTCTCCCTAGGACAGGTCGGCCCAATCAAGTTAGTCAAGCCGACCTAATTAGGAAAAAAGTCACCCAAACATAAGGTATAAATAGAGAGCTTGCTCTCTCATTTGGACACATCACTCACTCACTCAAGTTTGCATAAGCAGATAGAGAAGACAAGTTCGATGGAGGAGAAAGAGAGAGAGCTACAGAAGACATCTTATATTTGGGTTCTCCATTTTGCTTGATATTGTATTAGTGACAAATCTATCTTTGAGGAAGTTGCAAGGTTTTCTACTTGATGGTTTCCCTGAGGAAAATTATTGTGTCTATTGTGTTTTGTTGTGATTGTCTATCTTTCAGTTAAAGATCTAGTTAAATTGAATTAAAGTGCAAACTCTAACAACATGTACATACCAATAGTTGAAGTAGTGGACGTAGATCAATATGAAGCCAGCATGCAAGATATGTGCCGGAGATCGAGCAAGATATGGAGTGCTCTTCCTCCAAGAATGCGCCCTTGTAATAAATGCGCCCTTCCAATCTTTTGAATGAGTGAATAAGGGTGGAACTGATGTGAGAGGACTCTGGATGTGGTGCACTAGGGTTAAGCTCACCCTCTGATCACTGTGGAAGATGCATGCAGACCATGCACTAGCTCCCAATCCTAAAGCGTGAACCTACTCAAGGAAAGTTACCCATGCAGGAGAAGGCGCCCTTTGGATAGTGGTTTTGATGATAAGTTGCTCCTGGACCCAAATAGGAAGCCTGTCTTCAGTGACTAGGATAATAGTCGTGCTCTCGGAAGGATGAAGATTGCATGCAGACAAAAGGATCACTGTATGTTGAGATATGAAGATGTCTCACTTGTGCAATTCGCCCATGCAAGGATGGCGATTTCTCTTGATCCTGTATATAGCTTGAACCCTGCAGAATGCTGAAGAATGATGCCTGACGATAGTAGTAATGTTGAATCTGGATGATCCAACCCTGATAGTGACTATGGAAGATAGATTTCGTTGTCGAAATACACTTAATGGTTGAGTGGTGTGCCCTCAACCCTAAACTGGCTCTCTGAGCTCTCCAAGTCGACTTCTCAAATCAATAATCAATAAGCGCTTTACTCATTCACTTTACCTTTCTTTTATAACTTTCACATGGCCTGACCTAACTTTTGCATGACTAGGTCACTTTTCTCTTCTAATTTCCAATTGACTTACATGCAGTGCTTTCTATGTGTATGAAAGCTCAATAAAGGTGTTTCAGTGCATGCAACATGAAATATGGCCCGCATGCCATGCATGCAGGTGACCCCTAGTTCCTGTGGCCCTCATTTACCTACTCATGATCTAATAACATGAATTAAGATCTTCTTATGGTGTAAATGCATCAATCCTCAGTCAATTCCCTGAATGTTAGTACCCACTCGAACCTATGGGAATTAGATAGGTTAGCAGGATGGTCCTTGGTGCTTAAGCAGAAGAGGACATTACAGTCCTCCCCGCTCGAAATTGCTTGTCCTCAAGCAACTGTAATGTTGCGTGCTATAATACCTGTTCCCCTTCCCAAGTGGCCTCTTCTATAGGCAATTCTTTCCATTGAACCAAGTACTCCCGAATGATCCTGTTCCTTAGTTTTCTTTCTCGAACTTCCAGGATTCGTTCTCGAACCAAAATCAGTTGCCCCTCATCATCAAGGGGGAGTAGTTCTGATGAAGTAACAATCTGTTGACCTACTACTTTCTTGAGGTTAGACACATGGAACACAGTATGAATCTTGCTTTCTTGTGGTAATTCGAGCTCATATGCTACCTCTCCCACTTTTCGTATTATCTTGTAAGGACCATAAAAGCGAGGCTTAAGTTTCTCTGCTCCTTTCTTTTTAAGGGACGATTGTCTGTAAGGCTGTAGACGTAAGTATACCAAATCCCCTACCTCAAAACTGTGCTCAATCCTGTGTCTAGCTGCATATACCTTTTGTTGATTCTGGGCAACCTGTATGTTTTCTTTGAGTATCTTGAGAATATATTGACTTTCCTGAATCCACTCCTTGGCTTTAGGAGCCCTGCTGTCACCAAATATCAAATCTGCAAAAGATAAGGCATCATAACCGTACAATGCTTTAAAAGGAGTCATACCGATGGTCATATGGTGTGTAGTATTGTAGCAGTGTTCCCCTGGGTGTATCCATTTAATCCATGTCCTCTGTTGACCTACTACATAGTTCCTCAAGTATCCCTCAATCCACTTGTTAACTATCTTTGTCTGTCCGTCGCTCTGTGGATGATAACTCGTGCTCATAGCCAATTTGGTCCCAACCAACCTGAAAAGCTCCTACCAAAATGCTCTGGTGAACTTGTTGTTTGAATCACTGACAACGGTCTTAGGTAGCCCGTGCAACCTAAATACCTCTTTGAAAACAACTCTGCTACCTGTGCGGCTGAATAATCGAAAGGAATGGCAAAGAAGTGAGAGAACTTAGTCAACCTGTCCACCACTACATACAAACAGTCTCTACCCTGTACCTTGGGCAAACCTGTAATAAATTCCATTGAAATGCTTCCCATTTTTGCTCGAGAATGGGTAATGGTTGTAGTAGACCTGTTGGATGAGTATGCTCTATCTTATTCTGTTGGCACAAATTGCATTCCCTCACATGTTGCATCACATCATTCTTGAGGGCCTTCCATGAGAACCTCTCTCTAATCTGCCTGCAAGTCTTAAGAAACCCCCGGTGTCCTGCTAAAGGTGAGTTATGAAAAGCTTGTAGAATCTTTTTCTTAAGTACAGACTCGATGACTAAATGAATTATCTTCTTATAGTATATAATGACATCTATTACTCTATACCTATCATCTTGAATCTGTCCATCCAATATTTCACAAGCAAACTTATCTTTGGAGTATTCGACCAAAAGATGAGATCTCCAATCCGATGAAATGCTCATAAGAGATAAAGTGGTTGGTCGTCTAGAAAGTGCATTTGCTACCACATTGTTTTTTCCCTTTATGTATTCAATGTCGAAGTCATAAGCTTGAATTTTACTCACCCATTTCTGTTGCTTCTCATTCAATTCTTTCTGTTCCAAGAAGTACTTTAAGCTGTTGTGATCTGTCTTAATCTTGAATCTACCACCCACTAAGTATTGTTTGAACTTGGTTAGCGCATGGAGAATGGCTAACATTTCCATGTCACATATTGAATAGTGGCGCTTATAGTCCTTGAGTTTTTTGCTCTAGAATGCAATAGGGTGATTATTCTGAATCAATACTGCTCCTATGCCCTCTCCTGAAGCATCACATTCTAATACGAATGGTTGTGTAAAATATGGTAGTGCTAGTACAGGGCATGAACTCATTACCCTTTTCATTCCTTCAAATGTCCATTGTGCTGCGTCTGACCAACTGAATGCCCCTTTCTTAGTAAGATCTGTGAGTGGTGCTGTCATTTGTGAGAAACAGCTAACATACCTCTTGTAGTAGGTGCAAAGGCCCAAAAATACTTTCAACTCTATCACATTTTTAGGTGTAGGCCAATCCAGTATGGCTCTAATCTTTTCCAAGTGTACCTGTACCCCATTTGCTCCTTTCATGTGTCCCAAATATAACATCTCTTATATACCGCCGCATTTGGACATCTCGACATATAGTGATTGTTCTTTTAGGATTCCAACTACTTCATCAAGGTGCTTTAAATGATCTTCCCAAGTCCGACGGTAAATCAATATATCATCAAAGAATACTAGAAGATACTTGCGTAACTGAGCCTTGAAGGTGTTGTTCATACATGACTGGAAAGTAACTGGTGCATTAGTGAGCCCAAATGGCATCACTAGAAACTCATAGTGTCCATAGTGACAACGGAAAGCGGTCTTTGGAACATCTTGTTCCCTAACCCATATCTGATGGTAACCTGACCAGAGGTCAATTTTGGAGAAGTATTTTTCCCCCTGTAGTTCATCCATCAATTCATCGATCCTTGGGATTGGATACCTGTTTTTAATTGTTTTCTTGTTAAGCGCCATGTAATCAATGCACATGCCTAAGGTCCCATCCTTCTTTTTTACTAACACCATTGAGGATGCAAATGGACTAGAGCTAGGTTATATGTAACCCAATTTGAGCAACTCTTTGATCGTATTTTCAATTTCATCTTTATATCTTTTGGGGTGTCGATAAGGGGTAGTGATGACTACTTGAGTCCCCTCCTCTAACTCGATAATGTGCTCAAATCCCCGATCTGGAGGCCTACCTGATAGAAGATCTCTAAATACTTTTTTATGCTTCTGCAATAGTGCATGTATGTCTATTGGATGTTGTGTGGCTCTATCTGGTGGCTTCCTGAAAGTAACTAAACACTCTACTGCCCACTCTATGTCTCCCTGTTGGAGCAGGGCCTCCATCCTGTGTGATGATACTGCTCTAGGAGGGTAGGTATTCATACCTCTCAAAACCACTCTCTGTCCTTCTATTCCCTGAAATTCCATCTCCATGGTCCGGTAGTTCGTAGAATACTTTCTAATGGAATAAAGCCACTGAACTCCCAATACCACATTCATGTTTGGTACATCAGCCACATAAAATGTCTGTTAATGTACAGTTCCCTAGAGTCACGTTCACTGGAATCCTTTGATTACACTCCATGGTGTGGTTACCTGCTGCGGATACTCTAAATCCATCAAATCTCTTAGTCGGGATACCTTTCGTTCTTATCCAGGCAACATCAATAAAGTTGTGGGATGCCCCACCATCTATCAACACTCGAACCCTGTTGCCCTGTATGACACCTCTTATCTGAAGAGTGTGAAATCTAGGAACTCTAGATAGTGTAGCAATGACACCTCCCTGTGTACCCTCAGGAGACTGCTCCTCCTCTGCTACGTAAAGTGCCTCTCCTTGTTCCTGGTCCTGATCATCCTCATCCTCTCCACTATCGGAGTATACCTCTACTGAGTGAGCCTTTCCCTTCCCTGAACACCTGTGACCTAGTACCCATGGTTCCTAACAATTGCAACACATTTTCTTTCTTCTAAGGTCCTAGCGGGTATCATTATCCATCCACTCTTTCTTGGGCCATTCTTTTTGGAAGGGTCTCCTCTCCTTATCTTTTATAGGAAAATTGGTTTTGGGAGGAAACTTATTTTTTGGAACTAAATCCTGTAAATCTCTAGTACGACTGATGGCATCAGACAGGGTGGTGGGTCTATAAGCCTTAACCCATCCACGTAAGGGTTCAGTGAGAGCCTCGGTGAACAACATAATTAACCTAATCTCTGAAATATCTGTCACCGTGACTGCTACCCTTTGGAACTTAGATATGAATGATTATGGACTACCTGTCTGCTTGAGCTGTGCTAGCTCTCTGAAATGCACCTCGGGGTCTTTCCTGTCAAAGGGCTCGACGAGCCTTTGTGTAAAATCTGTATAAGAGGGGATGGTATTGTGACCTAATGTCACTAGCCAATGGTACCACCACTCATGGGATTCTTCGTCCAAAAGCAAGGTAGCCAATTTAATGGCATCTATCTCCATCATGGGGTTGAGTTGGAAGTAAGTGTCCAACTTCAATACCCAATTCCGCGCTGAGCCATTCTAGGTACCATCAAAGGTAGGAATAGTCAATTTCCGTACTGTGCGTTGTAATTCATAGTTCTAGTTGAAATCCCTGTTATAAGCTCTCGGTCTGTTCTTACTCTTAAAATGACAAAAATTTGTAAAGGTCATGGCTGACTGGAAGTCATCTCCCAGTGCTTTGTACTCTTGTAAATATGCCCCCATTGGTTCTTCTGGCTCTACCTGTATTATTGGCACTGTTGTCAAGCTATCCAAGAACTATGGCATGGTAGGTCTGGAGGACCTATTGTACAAATGAGGGCGACTCTGCATATTAGTATGTAACTATTCCCCACTGCTACTTGTGGATACCCGGCCACTGTTGGGGAACAGAGGACTGTGTGGGGTGGGCTCTGTTTTATCTGCCAATTTGTTGATGGCAATCAACATTTCTTTATGTCCTGAAGTCAGTTCCTTTAAAGCGGAAAGGAGGCTAGTGAAAGCCATTTTATCATCATCTGCCACTGTTTCTTTACCTTTACTTTTTCCAAACTGAGTCTCTGTATCTCCCAGTTCTATATCCTCTAACTCCTCTTCTCCTCTTCTTCCACTGTTCCTAAACCTCTGCCTCTTGTAAGTAATATTGTGTGGGTCCTTTGTATTCATTTACTGTTCACAACTGCATGCTCCCACAGTTGGCGAGGAACATGCTCTGATACCACTGTAATATCCCAACTGATAATCTATTTTCTTTGTAATTCTCTGTTGTAGTTTCTGGCTTGTCTGCGGTCTTGTAACTTAATACTATGATGAAATATAAATGCAAGTATTGTTCTATGATCACTTGATCATGCATGCATGTGCTAGGGTTTTCCAAAAAAACCTAAATAACCCAAATATTCAAAAATGCTATAAAGTAGGGATAGAAGAGATGCATGTACATACCAATAGTTGAAGTAGTGGACGTAGATCAATATGAAGCTAGCATGCAAGATATGTGACGGAGATTGAGCAAGATATGGAGTGCTCTTCCTCCAAGAATGCGCCCTTCCAATCTTCGGAATAAGTGAATAAGGGTGGAACTGATGTGAGAGGACTCTAGATGTGGTGCACTAGGGTTAAGCTCACCCTCTGATCACTGTGGAAGATGCATGCAGACCATGCACTAGCTCCCAATCCTAAAGCGTGAACCTACTCAAGGAAAGTTACCCATGCAGGAGAAGGCACCCTTTGGATAGTGGTTTTGATGATAAGTTGCTCCTGGACCCAAATAAGAAGCCTATCTTCAGTGACTAGGATAATAGTCGTGCTCTCGGAAGGATGAAGACTGCATGCAGACAAAAGGATCGTTGTATGTTGAGATATGAAGATGTCTCACTTGTGCAATTCGCCCATGCAAGGATGGCGATTTCTCTTGATCCTATATATAGCTTGAACCCTGCAGAATGCTGAAGAATGATGCCTGACGATAGTAGTAATGTTGAATCTGGATGATCCAACCCTGATAGTGACTAGGGCAGATAGATTTCGCTGCTGAAATACACTTAATGGTTGAGAGGTGTGCCCTCAACCCTAAATTGGCTCTCTGAGCTCTCCAAGTCGACTTCTAAAATCAATAATCAATAAGCAAGCCTTACTCATTCGCTTTACCTTTCTTTTATAACTTTCACATGGCCTGACCTAACATTTGCATGACTAGGTCGCTTTTCTCTTCTAATTTCCAGTTGACTTGCATGCAGTGCTTTCTGTGTGTATGAAAGCTCAATAAAGGTGTCTCAGTGCATGCAACATGAAATAAGACCATGCATGCAGGTGACCCCTAGCTCCTGTGGCCCACATTTACCTACTCATGATCTAATAACCATGATTAAGATCTTCTTATGGTGTAAAGGGCATCAATCCTCAATCAATTCCCTGAATGTCAGTACCCACTCGAACCTATGGGAATTAGATAGGTTAGCGGGATGGTCCTCGATGCTTAAGTAGAAGAGGACATTAGACGATATCCTAGAGATCATTCTCTTCTAATAGAAGAGTCACCCTAACTTTCCATGATAGGAAATTAAAGGCACCATCCAATCTATCCTCGAACCTGAGGCTAGTTGATGCCATCTCTGATTTGCCCACAAACTTCTACTCTTTTGATCCTCTTCATCAAAGTAGCTCTGATACCATGTAAATTTTCCTAACCCTAGGTGAATATTGTCCTTGAGTTCTCAAATAAATAAATTGTTATTTTATTTTCAAAAATTATATTCTTCACATAGCAGTAGTCATACATATAGCTGGAAAATGAACAACGAAAGCATAAACATAGTACACATATAATTTACTCCTTAGAATCATTTTTTCATTAAATAATCAAAGCTTACAAGGAAAGCTCCACAACCTGTAAAAACTAATAGTTGTCCAATACACTCAAACAAAGCAAATTTGCACACCTTATTGAAGAAAACTACCTACCAAAAATCAAGAAACCACTTGCTACCTGCAGTACAGGTTGTACATACAACTGTGCAGACCTGTATCATACTACTATATGTACATGTCTGTACGACGATACGGATCCGCACGACTGTACAAACTGTTGTTGTTGTTGCCTGGTCACTGAACTGGCTCCTCTCCACCGCTCTATTCCTGCCCAACCAAACTGTCTTTGAGTGAATAGTGAATGTGTCTTTACCCTCTACCTTGACCTACCTTTATACGTGAGTTGAAACCCTAATCTCTTAGTGAGATGTATGGTTGAGATTAGTCTAAATCACCGGTGTGTTAAAAACACACTTTATTTGACTCAACCGCTAAATAAAAGACTTTCACTTTATTAATAAAGTGAATTACAAAATAAATTTGACTCAAACGACTTCTTGCACATTTGACACTAAACCTATGCGGAAGTTCTTGCCCGAGCTACAAACATCAACACACTTAAGACCATGTGTCAACCTATTGTATTGATGTATTGATGGCTTTATTGAGCCCACACTATGGTAACTAACCCATTTATTGTACTTTACTATTCTTTGATTATTTTGGCTAAGACCGACCTAGTCACCTTCTTGGATCTAACACACCAACCCTAAAGTATGTGTATAAATATATAATACACTCCTCATTTGCAATCATCTCATTCATGTGAATATATCCATTATTCTTTTTGCCTAAGGGCACTCCTAAGAAGTTCGCTCTGATTATGGTTAATTGTTCTTAGTTATGGTTGATCTATCTTGGGCATGCACTATGGTATGAGTATATCTCTCTTGTGATCTACATCAAGTGCCATTATAAATCTGTTGGGCTTAAACTTTATCTTATTAGGGTTTGCTGAAGTGTGATATAATATCTCCTTATGATCTCAACATGCTAACCCAAAACAAGCCCTATCAAGTCTTCATGGCTGGTTTGTTGCACATCCTCTTCAAATCTGAAATCACTATTGCGAATAGTCAACAACTCATGCCCTGAACTTGACTCTTCTTCCTCGATCTCATAATCCTCATCTTCATCTTCAACCTTCAGAAGATCTGCATCACATTGCTCTTCATCTTCTTCATGGTTCTCAAATAAGTGAGCAACCAACAGAAATATGCCACATGCATCCTCTGAGGCATCCCACATGCTCTACAGCAGAAATCAACACTTCAAGATGAAAGTAATTGGTGGATCCTATCCAACATCGCATATATCGTATCAAGCTTCTCCATGTAAATAGCTTCGATTGCAAAGACAAATTACTTTTTACCCGGAAACAGCACCAAAAATGCTATCACTCAAAACTGGAAGGAGTCAAATGGACATTCAGGAAAAGTTCCAATGTCACCTAGCACAGCGCCTCTCGCTTTGAGCTAATGCTTGCTAGCGTCATTGATTACTAGCTCCATTGGATATACTGGCATTTTTTTGCATCTCTTTTGTTGTTCTTCTCTTGGAGATGCAAAAAATGGCAGTAGATATACTGGCATTCTTTTGCATCTCTTTTGTTGTTCTTCTCCTGGTAGAAACGGA
This sequence comes from Larix kaempferi, assembly GCA_027924585.1. NCBI lineage: Eukaryota > Viridiplantae > Streptophyta > Pinopsida > Pinales > Pinaceae > Larix > Larix kaempferi. The sequence goes on along the minus strand of BSBM01000050.1, from coordinate 13,537,012 downwards.
GGCTTTGGTGAAGGAAACAAAAGGCCTGCTAAGCTTCTATGATCAGGTCAAGGTTTCAATAACTGATTGTTCTCTGCAATTAACCAGAGAAAACCTTACATTGCTATTTTCAATCCTCTTCATATGTTTTTCAACTCTGCCTCGGTGTTTGAACTCGAACCTAGTCCAAGTCCTTTCATGAAAGAATATCCACCCTGACGGAATTGTTTAGGTATACAGCAATGTATAGAAGTAAGTTTACGACGCAGTTAATTACCAGTCCACATAATATTGAGTTTTCCTTTTGTCAAAAGGTTCTCGCTAAACTGAGATTGCGATGGCTTGTTGTGAGACACATTTCTGATTATAGCAGTTATATCCTGTTTTCCCAGATCATCCTGAAGTAAATGGGGATCTACTTTAAGACTGGTCAATATGATATAACCTTAACGAAAGTTACGAGACTGTTGTGTGAATTCGTGAACTCAGGGGAAATTGCATCGATAATATTCCGGCACAAACTCTAAGAATTTCAATGAATGATAAGGAAATATTTTCATTTCACATGAACTCCGAAGACTTTTAGCAAAAAAAAAAAATCGGCATGAATTCCGGTTTGTTTCAGAAAATATTGTACTGAATTTTGCTTGTTGACAGGTGTAATATTGCAGAAAAGCCATTAAAAACATTCTCTGTAAATTACTGAATCCCTGGCCCTCCCGCCCTAGCAGTAAGACTTATTTAAAAGAAAAACATCTAGATACAGCAGGATACTCATATCATAGAACTTTTGCCTTTATTTTCCTAATTATTAACCAAGACTCGAACCTTATTGCTCCGATTAGAAAAGTTAACACGATTGATATAATAGTATCTTAGAGTGGTATCAGGTTAGAGGTAAATTTAGTAGAAATTAAGTGGACTCACCGTTCGGAGCGAGAGGAACCTTGCAGAAGTACCACCTGACATCCTTCCCATCGGACGGACTCTTCGTCTGTGGCAGGTACTTCTGTCGAGCCTCGCACTGATCAATAATGTCCTCCAATCTCGCAATATTTGAGGGTGTATTTTTCAAAGCGTCGGGCGACGGATCATCCAATGGCTGCGAACAGGAAGCCTCCCCTGAAGAAACCGCCATTGACATCGCCGAACTTTTCGTCGTGCCGGTTCCGTCAAAAGGCCGCATTCCATCACCAACAGCATCAGTTTTCATGTCGAATTCAACAATGCTCTTGGTATTTTAGGTCATTTAAAGCATTGTACAAAGCTTAACGACAGAGGTTTGAAACCTGCCAATGCCGCTGCAAACTTCTCTAATCTGTGTCTAAAATTCAGCAGGCGGGAATAATATAAATAAGTTCCACATCGCGTATCTTGAATAACAGCGAAAGTAAGAAGCCGAAGCCAGAAAGCATGCAATTTTAGGGTAATTTGTCCAAATCCCTGCTACTTCCATAAAATGGCCGGATTAAAGCCCAAAGAAAGTTGTAAATGAGGTCATAAAGAGATGTAACGAGGAGGTTTCTGTGAAATTTATTGGCAGTTCCCAGTAACTTCGAAAGAATTTTGTTCGTTACTCTTCACAGCTTCCGTTCTTCGCTGCATCCTATGTATTCTCCCTTCTCCCTCACAGAGCTGTATTTTTATGAAGACTCCTCCATTTATACTTCGTGATTGATTGATGGCCGGTCAGGGCGGCGTCAGCAGTAAGACTTGAGGAAGAATAGTAGATTAGAAACAGAGAAAGCTCTCCCACGTGAAAATAAAAATGGTAGTTGGGTAACGGTTCATGATTGTATCCTGTTATTTTTTGGGGTATAATTAGTTTAACTTTTCAAGAATTAAGAAAGTCCACATCGCGACCCGTCAATCTCATGATAAGAGTTTCTATGTTTTTGCATATCTTCATCAGGCCCATCATATGCAAAATCTTTCTGCAAGTTATGCTTTTCTTTCCCTGCAAATAAATGAAAATACCTGTTTAACTCTAATCAGTTCATCAAGTCTTACCAAAGTTTGTGTAATTTATATTTTTCTTTTAAATAATCGAAAAGGTTTATGTGTTTATAAATGGATAGTTTTAAATAATAGAAAAGGTTTATGTGTTTATAAATGGATAGTTTTAAATTTTGGGGGAATTTTTTTAAATTTGATAGAAATTTAGTAAAAGTTATAGTTTAATGTAGTTGATGAAAATTTTGATCATAGAACTTTGTCTTTAAAAGTTTTGTACTATTTTAATTATTAAAATTTTGAAAAAATGAGAAGATCAAGGTAAAATTTTCTTTTACCATATTTATTTAAAAAAATGAGTTTGTCCAATTATAAATTCACTCTTATTATTTTTCATTGATATTAGGTTCAAGGTATGACACCTAATTTAATCTAAGCCATTAAACGTTTTCTTACTAATGTTGGGTTTAAGGTATGATAGTTAATCTAAGCCATTGTAGGCATATAAATTTGTGAAATTACAATAAACTAAACATATGAAGCAATCAACCATTCATTCATTCATTCATCGTAAATTCAATAAATAAGAAAGCATAACTATAGTGACCAGTAGTCAATTGGGTCTAGCTTCGGTGCTTGTGGGATGGAGTGTTATCCTCCCCACCTAGGTTCTATTCACATTAGTGACATTTAGCTTGTAATGAGCATATTGTTTGTTGTAAGTGCTTCGAGCCCTATTGTTGACTTGGCCTTGTGCCCTGAAGAATCTATTGTTTACCATGGGTAACATCCTTGAAATGAGGGGAAGTGCCCAAGGGTTTGCCTCGAGATAATTATATGGATATATATATACCCATTCATTCAAACTAGAAGAATCTAGCGTTTACCATGGGTAACATCCTTGAAATGAGGGGAAGTGCCCAAGAGTTTGCCCGAGATAATTACATGGAAATATATATATATATATACCCATTCATTCATACTAGAAGAACCTAGTGTTTTCCATGGGTAACATCGAGGGGAAGTGCCCAAAAGTTTGCCCCGAGATAATTACATGGAAATATATATATATATATATATATATATATATATATATATATATATATATATATATACCCATTCATTCAGACTAGAAGAATCTAGGTTTACCATGGGTAACATCCTTGAAATGAGGGGAAGTGCCCAGGAGTTTGCCTTGAGATAATTACATGGAAATATATGTGTGTGTGTGTGTGTGTGTGTCGATTAGCCCCAAGGGGTAGCTCAGTTGGTTGGATCTTCTGGGACCAAGACGACACAAAGTCGAGGTTGGGGGTTCAATTCTATGGGTCCTTCAGGGTTAGGCATCGAAGTAATGCTGACAAGGGTGAGGCCCCTTCGAGTGGGCCCCCTTGGCTTGGATCCATGGACGTAGCGAGCTCTAGGGTCGTGAACCACATTGAAAATATATATATATATATATATATATATATATATATATATATATATATATATATATATATATATATATATAACAACGAAGAAAATGTGGTATAATTTTATGGGAGAGGATAAATGTCATTGCTCAGAGCAAAAAAACTACATGGAAATTAAGCGCGTGTGGCAATAACATTAGTATCTTATACAATAGAACTACATATGTGACATCAATTTTGTAACAAGTGGCACACACGGGGCAATGTCATTTTTCATCTTATGGCATATGATAAATCACTTGATTTTGTGTAGCTTTTTTCTCTATTCGACACTATTCATCCTCACCGTGATTATACGATATACATTATATAGCATAAATATGCAATATGATACAACATAATACTTAACTCTCAGTCATGATTCCAATTTGAGAGCTTTTGAAATTAGATTACCACGTAACAAAAAATTACATGAAAAAGGTCACAACATTTCCATTTCCAACAAAATTAGTTTTTGTCTTTCATTGCACTCTTCAAAATGACCCATAATTTTACCTTGTAGATTAAAATTTTACAATCTTGTCAGTGACTACAACCTATCCTTGCAAGGCCTTACCAAAATCCACTATAATATGGCCCCTACAACCTAGCCCTATGGGATTTATATATTTCACGAGCTACATCACCATTAATTGCGATAAAAATTGACATGCAACCTAACCTTGCATGACTACAAAGTCACTTCCCACCTATAACATAACCATTATGGATCTTGTTCATCTACACCATCATTATACCCTCCAACGTATTCTGGGAGAAAATAAATATAATGCGTGAAAACAACTAATGCTATATAAACAACCAATAAAAACAAAAGGAAAACATAAGTGTAACCCTTATTTCTACTTAACTAGAGAGTTCTGTAGAATAAAATAAGTCTATTACCCTACATTTCCCCTTTCTTTTATTTACTTTGGTTTAACCCTTGCAATAACTAACTTTGAAGTAAGAGGCCCTCCAACTGTCTTGCTGTTTGTCACAATTCAAATTTTTAAAAGGGACTCATTTTCCATCTATTCTTTCTTGTTCATCTATTATTTCAAGTCCCCTCTTGATCTCCTTCGATTAGGACACTGGGAGAGGAGACCAACAATTATTTTTTTGAATTAGTTTCTTTCTCAACAATGTTGCTATTGTTTAATCCAAAATACCATCAACTGAAAGAAATAGCTTGCCTTGATAAAAGAACAAATGCTTGTAAACAAATTGACAAGGATACTAACTGACCAACAAACCCATCAAAATGGACCAACTGAGGCAAGAAGTTAACAACGTTGCATGAAAATGACTAAAGGAATGTTTACAATAAATATAAGGAATTCAACAAAATAAAACAAATGAAGTCAAGTAGCTTATGAAATCAACTAGAGACCTTAGAAGATAGATCAATACATAAGGTGAGTTTCAGATCAACCTTAAAGGAATGGCAGACACTCCAATAAGAAAGGTGCATGTGGAGCATTTTCCTCAATTTTGACTCAAGAAGCACTAGTTGACCAGAGTCAATCTTCTGACCAACAGACAACATGAAGCAAACTATTGAGACTTGATCAACCAACTAATAGTATGAATCAAGAGTCACAAAGAGGAAGAAACTTATCAAAGGGACTGCCTAACCACATGGAGTGTCATACTATACATGAAAACATCAACTAGGCCAAGAAATCAATTATGGTCTCTTCAAATTCCCCAGTATTTTTTGTTGATTAAGTAATTGTGTGTCTTCCTTTGGGAGATTATAAAAAGGACAAACATAAGAGGATGAGGGATTCAGTATTTGTTCCTCGAATCCAAAGAGAAAAAAGGATCAAATCCATTTCAATGAAGTAGACGAGAAGATCATTCGACAACTTTGCAACTAGAAGGAGAATTACCCGTCGACCAACTACTAGAGTGTCTATCTTTCCCCAAGGGAGAATTGGAAGTAGGAGACATTATCCTCAACCAACTATTATTAGAGCATTGTTGAAGTATTGATTAACTTATAATAGAGGTATTTTCACAATGTGTACATGGATGTAACTAACACTAGAGTAAAATCTCTTTGGAGCACTTTATAGTATGTAAATTTCAACCTGAGAATAAAAGCATTGAGTTAGCCATTTGTAGTTGGATTTTTCTTAAGGCACATTTCTCTGGGGTAAATCTTTATGTTCATGTAGAAGTGACACTATTATTTATTTCATTTAGTACTACATTTGAATGACAATCCATTTAGACAACACATTGGGTTAATAGAGAAGAATAAATAACAATAATTAATATAAGATTTGTATTGGTGTATTGACTTGATCATAGACTAAGTAATTATGAATCATATTGGTGGCATAGCAGTCATTTCGTAAGTCTAAAAGAGGGCATACTACAGTGAATTCTAAGAAGACTCGTATAACTACAAGAAAGTGGAGAGTTAGTTCCAAATGATATTGAGATTGGATTACAAGGAAATAAATAGTCTCAAGAGCAAGATGTGGAAGACAATTAATAAGGTCGTGAAATGGAAGCCATGCTTACCTATCCAGAGACTGAAATGGCCCAAATGTCTTGGAGTATGTCTCGATTAACCATAGGCATGGTAGAGATGAAAAAGAATGTCCTTGACTTGGAAACAATAATGATGCCTAAGAAAAAGATGCATAAGATACCTCATGAGTTGAGTTGTAGTTTAGAAGAGGAACCTAAATGAAAAGAGAAACCAAGGTCAGGCAAGGGAAGTACTAACAAGGTCCCAAAACCCCTCAAGGCTAAAGTAAAAATTAATATCAAGCCCTATGCATGTGATATCAATACCCTTAAGTTGAATCAATGGTTACAACAACTATAATTATGGTTTAGCATGACATGAAGTTGATGTAGACAAGAGAATCTACTTTTCTTGGTTAATATTAGAAGTGCATGCATTGACATGGTGGGAAATTTATGTAGCTATTCATAGGATTGAGTAGAAACCACTAGTGACTAAATGGGAAACTTTAAGGAATCTCATTAAGTTGTAGTTCATCCCTATTGTATACGAGGAAGAACAAAAGATTTAATGGCATTTATTTCAATAAAGAATACAACATCCAATAGTATACCACTAAGTTTTGAGAGTTATCCATGTAGTTGGGTATATCATCTAACCATCTTGATGTTTGAATTACATATTTGTGAGGTTTGTTTGCTCATATCCAAAGACAAGTGATTATCTCCAAACAAACCACTGGAAAAGCCTATGTGCAAGCACACGACCTTAAGGGAGGAAAAAAGGGGTAGTATGTTTGACAAAGGTCAATAGAAAAAACAAAAACCAACAAGAATGGTAAGAAGAAGGGATAATGCAAGAAGATAGTTGTATTCACTCATGAAGGCAAAGCCCTAAATAATCAATACAACACCTATGACATTAATGGTTATATGAAAGTAAATTTCTAGAAGCTAGAGCTTAAATTGTGTCTTAAGTTGTCCAGACCGTAGAAGAAGAAGAAAAATCTTCTTGCTATGGATGTTGACTAGAAGATCAACTAAAATTTTGATAAGGAAGGTAAAGTTGTGTGTGCCTTTACTGAAAAGAAATTGAATTTGAGCACTATAGGTCCAAGGAGGAAAGAGAGATAACTAAATTCTTTTTTACCCACAGTCTCAATGGAATTTGATTTCAACCCAATTAGTCGAGAAACTTGGATTGGAGGGGTGAAATCATCCCCATCTATATCCATTGGGTTGGAGGCGTCAAGAGATGGAGTTGAGAGTCAATAAGTAGTGAAAAAACAAATTTCTCATTAGTGCAAACTTCATTAATAAAGTAGTAGAAAATATTATACCATTGGATGTATGTGGGGTTATATTGGGAAGCCCATTTCTCTATGTGAGACACAATGTGTTCATACAAAGGTAAAATCAATATCAACTAACCAAGGATGGAAAAACTATTAGGATACATGCACACAAAGGCAAGTTGAAGTTGTCTTTGATAAGTGCACATGAAGCTCAAAGGTTGACTAATATAAACAATAAGTTTGTCATGCTTTCTAAGAGAAGAGAAATAATCAAGAAAAGATGGAAGGATGATACAAGAACCTTTGAAAGGATGCAACATCAACCCAAAGTAGTAGTTGGAACAACTAATTAATGCCTACAAGGAAGTTTTTCAAGATCCCAAAGGGCTACCGCCTAAGAGGGAGGTTGAACATGAGATTCATTATCAAAATCCCCATTGACCAGTATCGGTTTGTATTAATAATCGATATTTTGAGTCTAATGAAGTGAAGAGTAGTTAGAAGAGTAGGTGCATATTCCCCTTAGAGTAAGGAGTCATCAAACCTAGTGCTCTATCTTATGGGTCACCCACCATCATTATACCTATTATGGATGGATGTTCGAGGATGTGTAGATACTATCAAGCACTTAATAAGATAATCATCAACAATCGATATCCATGCCAAGGATTGATGATTTGTTGGATCAATTGACAAGCCATGATTTTCACAAAGTTGGATCTTAAATCCAGCTATCACCAAAAGTAAGTAAAAGAAGACACTTGGAATATGACATTCAAGATGTGTCAGGACTTGTGTGAATGGTTAGTCATGCCTTTAAAATTATGTAATGAACCTGCAATTTTTTATATGCATTTGATGGATTTTGTGTTGTGTCTTGTAAAATTTTACTTGATGACATATCGATATCCAACTCCATTTGGGAAGGGCACATCTCACGTCTAAGATAGGTACTAGACACATTCAAGAAAAATCCATTATTAGTTAATCTTAAGAGTGTGATTTTAGTAGGTAATATTTGGTTTACCTTGCACACATGATCGGTGGAGTAGAATTGGAGATAGATCTAGTAAATATGGAAGCCATATGTGAGTACTTGATCCCTACCAACACCACAAAGATAAGAATTTTAATGGCAGAAGCACAATATTTGCAAAAATTTAATTATTTCATTTTTTACAATAGTTGTACTACTTCACATCATGACAACAAAAGGAAAGATCTTTCATTGGGGTAAGCAACAAAATAGGTATTTTCATAATCTGAAGAAAATAAGCAATCAAGCACAAACCTTGGAATTGCCTCCTAATTTGCAACAACCATTTGCTATTAAGACTAATGAAAATGGATATGCCATGGGAACAACCCTTATGCAATGAACAAGACCAGCGTGCTACCATTTTGAGTTGTTTCATGAAGTGGTATTAAAATAACCTACATATGACAAGGAACTCTATGTCAGTGTATAAGCAATGAAGAAATGAAAACACTATCTCCATGAAAATGAGACCATGTTTCTCATTAACCACCAACCACTCCAATATTTGCAGAGTTAGACTAAGTTACAATAGACAAGACATTACAAGTGGATTGGATTTTATAACAATTACATATGGTAATTAAATACAAGTAAAGTATCCCAAACAAATTCATAGATTTTTCTATCAAGATAACCCTTGCAAAAAATTGGACTTTTGGGTACAATAATGAAACTTGAAGCTTTCACCCTTGAAGTTATGGGAGACAATTATGCAAGTGACACTAAGTTTGAAGACGTCTTTCAACAAATAGTGTATAAAACAAGTGTTGATTCAAAACAACAATAAAATATTCAAGATGGGTTACGTTACAAACTCAACAGGTTGTGCACACCACGTGAGAGGAATTTAGTTGATAAGGGAAGCTCATACTTCTAAAATTGTTGGACATTTTACAGTTGTAACCTACATAGATATGTGTATTAGCCTAAGACGTAAGCACAAATTTTCCTATATATATATGATGTTGTGTTCTTTGTAGCTATGGCGAATAGAGCAACATGAAACTTGGATTATACATGCCATTATTGGTTCCTAGTCAACCATAGGAAAGTATCCATATGGATTTCATAGGAGGCTTATCGATGTCTAGAGAAGGTAACAATAACTATGGACCATTTCGATATCATGTGTGTGCTCATGTATTGAAAAATCATTAAAGGTCATAAAGCAATTGAGTTATTCTTATCACAATGTGGGTACACTTTTGGTTGGCTTATTTAATTGTGTCTAATCGAGATGCAAGATCTTTGGGTAGGTTTTGGAAAACTTGATGGGAAACCATTGGCATGGAATTCAATTACATTCCATCCTTGAACTGATGGGTACACCTAAGTAGTAAATAAAACTTTGGTGCAATTGTTTAGATGCTACAACATGATATATAAACTTCCATGGATATTCCACTGGAATAGCTCATCACAGCAGAGCTTACAACTTTATGCAAACTCTTAGTTATGCATTGTTCACTAAATATTTAAGAGTTATTGTTGTTAGCTTAATCTCATAGAATGATAAAGAAAACTTAAACTGAAAGGAAAATAGCTAGAGAAAAATAACACATCCACACAAATAACACAAGATATGCCACGGGAAAACCCACTATGGGGAAAAACCCAACTAGAAGTGAGGACTATGACTTGCTCTTCTCTTCTCCAATATGCAATGCAAATACAAAGACAGTGATACTCTCTATGGAGTTACCTATGACAATGTGACTTATATGGCTCATATAGGATCTCCTACTTTCTCTGTTATGCTCTAATATGCACTCCCTATCACTTGCTCAACTATGGAACAATACAACCAGCATAGATCCATCTTAAACCCAAATCTATCAAGCACTGAGGGGAATCCAATTTCTTGAGGTGTAAATTTTGTTTATCTTAAATATTTTAAACATCCAAAAAAATTACACCTCATGAATTTTGGTCCCTATTGGTGCTTAATATATCCAGGTTTAAGATGGATACTTTTAATTTGATGAGCCCACGTGGATTTTTTTAATTACTTTTCATTTGGTTTAATTTTTATTTTACGATTTGACATGATTTTTTTTAATTTCATTTTATTTTTGGCAATGTCGTGTTACATAATGTTACGTCACGGCATATCCCCTGTACTAGGCTATAAATCACCTCGATACTCTCGGTGCAATGATACCACAAGAATGGAACCCCCTTCTTCGTCTAGTGACCCAATGTTTAACAATGTCTTGATAGCTATCTAGGGTTAGTTTTAGGGTTTCTACATGCCTCAAATTTCAATTAGGGTTAGGGTTTTGGACCCTATATAATGTTCTTGAATGTCCACATGTTACTATCTCCACATGTGTGGGTAATGAGAGTTAACATGGAATCCGCATTGTATCATGTTGGTAAACAAGATAGTCAACTTGCGAGAGGCATAGCTTCCTCATACAAACTTTGATTGAGGTGATCCTTGCATTATTAGAAATATATGGAGGTATAGAACAACCTTAAGGGGATATAAACTAAGTTCATAACCTTTTGACCCCAAAAAACATTCTTTAAGCCCTCAAACGAGCCTCATAAGGTCATGGACCCCAAATCTGTAAAGTAGGACCTGCACCTAAAATGGGCCCCATGTGCCAATTCATCCAATCATTCTACCCATAAAGCACCAAATAGATGACAAAACATATATTTATCCACTTCAGATCATACCTCCCCATTTTGGGAGGCTTTTGGTCCCCAACTTTTACTAAACGAAGTGAGGAAAATTTTCCTCTATCGTCTCCTTGGAATACCATTTAGCATTGCCTAGAAGTTGTCTTTTCAACCCAACCTGCCAAAGTTCATATTGTCCTCATTTGGTTGTTCTGGATTTCTTCTACAAATCGTATATTCTACTAACTCTACCTGAGCTTCTAGTGCTAAGTGCTCTATAGAAGGTAAGACCTACTCAGGTTCCTAGTCTAACATGGATGGTTCAAATAATTTCATATTTTCCACATTCACTACTAATTTGTTAATGTGCTATATGGGGGTAGACTAAATTTGTAGACATTATCTCATATCTTCTCCAATAGTTTAAAAGGATCATATAGCAGTGCCTTGATCTTCTTACCAAGACCTTGTAGTCTTTCCTTATTCAAGTGCAACCAAACTATGTCTCCCACCTTTAATGTTTTCTCAACCTTGTGTTGGTCATGTTTGTCTTTGTACTTTCCCTATGACTCCTTCAATGTCTCTTGTACTTGCAAATGGATTTGTGTTGTCTTATGAATGGATTTTTCAACTCTTAATGCTTCACTTGTGTCGTCTTCCCTCACTCCCCCTTGTTTTCCACATAAAACATATAGAGGTGAAGGTGGAAGATATCCAAAACAAGTTTCAAATGGGTACTTACCAATGGAAGTGTGGACTAATCTATCACTAGCCTAGATCCAAATCCTAGGCTCTATCAAGCGCCGAGAGGGATCAAATCTCCCGAGGTGCAAACCTCTTCTTAGGTATTGCACTCAAGGAGCTTTTCGAGGAGAGGTTTACACCTAGATCCAAATGGACAAACGTTATTACTTTTTACTTTTTATTATTACATTTTATTAATGGCTGACAATAATATGGACAAAAATGGACAAACGTGTTACAAGATCTCCCTCATATTATTACTTTTTACTTTTTATTATTACATTTTATTAATGGCCAACAAATAATATGGACAAACATGGACAAATTACAAGATCTCCCTCATATTATTACTTTTTACTTTTTATTATTACATTTTATTAATGGCCGACAATAATATGGACAAACATGGACAAACGTTACAAGATCTCCATCATATTATTACTTTTTACTTTTTATTATTACATTTTTTTAATGGCCGACAATAATATGGACAAACATGGGCAAACGTTACAAGATCTCCCTCACACTGGGTTGTAGAGCGCCTCTCGGTTTTAAGTTTTGGTGGGTAATTCCTTTCCCACCAATGTGTTGGATGACTTGGTTGATATGGTTTTAGGTTCGGGTTGCCAAACAGTGTGTTATAACAAAATACATCTTATTCTATAACTTTTTCTGTTTCGAGCATGATTCTGCATATGTTACACTAGTCCACTGCTAATGAAATTGCACACACTTGTAGAACTATGTGTGCAGATTCTGAATATGTAATTCTTTATTAAACATATTATTTGTTCCTATTTTTTAATTAATTTCAATTGCACTAACGTCAATCCTACACAAAAGGTAAGTTATTTCTTTCGTCTATAACTTTTGATTGGCTCACCTATTTTGAAAATGGAAAAGAACCCACACAAGTACACACAAAGACCTACATTCTAAAAAAAAAAGTTCAATGATTATGTTAAGACCATGATGTTGTGCACTAACGCTCGACCTAGTCATTCTAGGGCTTGGCTGACTTCCTTAATTAAAAAAAAAAAAATTAATAGCGCTGCACTAGAACTACCTGTTATCTACGACTGTATATAATTTTTTTCACAAAATTCCACCATTTGCATACTGAACTAGCGAACTAACGCAAACATATTCATTATGTTTTCTTAAAAAAATAACATACCAACCTTAGGAGAACCCCATTTTTTGGGAGTTATACTTAATTTCCATAAATAATATTTATATATTCCGGAAGGTAATCTGATTGTCTACGTTTCATCTTCTTTCGCCATATTCCAAAAAGTTGTGTAGGTAGCTCTAATATTGCTTTTTGATGTTCAGATTTTTGTTTTTCCAGGAGTCCATTGCGACTAACGCGTCATGAGTGGCCATCATTAGCTTACACTAGCCCGTATATCCTATTTATTTATTGGGATGTTTATCTTTAATCATTTTTAATTTTTATTCTATTGAATTCAATTGTTTTGAGTACGAGCCTAGATCCAAATCCTAGGCTCTATCAAGCGCCGAGAGGGATCAAATCTCCCGAGGTGCAAACCTCTTCTCAGGTATTACACTCAACGAGCTTTTCCAAGAGAGGTTTACACCTAGATCCAAATGGACAAACTTTATTACTTTTTACTTTTTATTATTATATTTTATTAATGGCTGACAATAATATGGACAAACATGGACAAACGTTACAAGATCTCCCTCATATTATTACTTTTTATTATTACATTTTATTAATGGCCAACAAATAATATGGACAAACATGGACAAGTTACAAGATCTCCCTCATATTATTACTTTTTACTTTTTATTATTACATTTTATTAATGGCCGACAATAATATGGACAAACATGGACAAACGTTACAAGATCTCCATCATATTATTACTTTTTACTTTTTATTATTACATTTTTTTAATGGCCGACAATAATATGGACAAACATGGACAAACGTTACAAGATCTCCCTCATATTGGGCTGTAGAGCACCTCTCGGCGCAATAAGAGTGCTAGATGTATATCAATTTATCATCCCAGATCTTTCAATGCTTTTGATTATAACCCCTAAAAAATTGAGCCAATGTCATGTTCACCACTTTTGTTTTCCCATCTATTTGTGGATGGAAAGTTGTAGACATATTTAACTTAGTGTCCTTCTTCTCCTAAAGTGTAGTCCAAAAGGTGTGGAATATTTTGGTATCTCGATCTGAGATGATGCTTCTTGGTATCCCAAAGTGCACCCATACCTTTTCAAATAACAATGGTCTTTGTACAAGCCATGATAATGCACATCTTATTAAACCTATCAACTACCACAAATAAATAGCCATGTCCCTTCCTGGTCCTTGGCAGAGCACCTACAAAATCCATGGTATAGTAGGTACATGTAAGGGATATTATAGACCTTGATTCCTAATATTGGGCTTGCCCATACAACAAAACATGTATCCTCTAATATGCTGAGCTACATCTTCTTGCATTCTAGGCCAATAAACATACCTTTGTAAGTTGGAAACTATCTTCCCAACACTAAAATGTCCTGCAACTTTGGAGGTGTGAGCCTCTTTGATAAGTTGCAATCCCTCACCTTTAGAAACATAGAGCCCGTCCAACTTGTAGAGTAACCCATCCTGGAGATGATAGACAGTCTTGTTTCCACCATCTTCTGCATGGAATTTTCCTTGTAGTTGTTGAAATGCCTCTTTGAAGTCCTCATATTTTGTGTATTCCTCCTTATATGCATCATGGGTGAAAGGCTACATTTGCATAAGAGTACCCAAAGTTGTGATTTTGGCTATAGGTTGACTTGAGAGCATGTTTGGCAGCTTGTTTGTATCACCCTTCTTCTATTTGATGATTAGATGGAATTATTGTAAAAATCCCATCCACTCGTAGTGTCGGGTTTGTTGTAGCTTACTTTGGGCCTACAAATACTGTAGTGGCTGGTGATAAATGTGAATGATGATCTCCTTTCCCATTAGATAGTGCTTACATTTCTCAACAACTTGAACCAAGGGATATAATCCCTTGTCATATGTAGATTATTTCATGACTCCACCATGGAACATTTCATAATCATAACATATTAGCCTTCCTCCTTACATCAAAACCACTCCCATAGCTTGTCCACTTGCATCTATCTCCAATTTGAAAAGCTTCTGCAAGTTGGGAAATACAAGAACAAGTGCTTGGTCGATCTTTCGTTTGAGATCTTCAAAGGCTTTCTGTTGATTCCTTCCCCATTGGAAACCCTTGATGTTGGTTGTTATGGCATGGAGAGGTTTATCCATAACTGAAAAGGAAGTTATGAACTTCCAAAGTTATTGTTCCACCTCCAAAAATATACTAACGTCAATGACATTTGTAGGAGTTGGTCACTTGGTGATGGCCTCCATATTTGTAGGATCAATATTAAGTTCCCCTCCACCAATCACATACCCCAAATACACCAAAGATTGTTGAGAAAATTCACATTTATCAAGGTTTTCCAACAATCGATGTTTGTTCAAGGTTCTAACACCTACTTGATATGTGCAATATGCTCTTCTCAGGTATCACTATAAACCAATAAATCATCTAAATACACCATTACAAATGAATCTATAAAAGAACACAATACATCATTCATCAAACACATAATTGTAGTTGGTGCATTACATAAACCAAAAGGCAATACTAACCATTCATATGACCTTGCCTAGTCTTGAAGGTGATATTCCAAGCATCTTCTGCCTTCACTCATACCAAGTGGCATCCTTATTTGAGATACAACTTGGTGAAGTACTTGGCATGTTGCAACTAATCTTGGAAATCATCAATCCTAAGTAGAGGGTATTGATTCTTGAGGGTGATCTTACTCAGAGCTCTATAGTCAATATACATCCTCCAAGTGCCATATTTCTTGGGTACTATGATGATAGGCGACCCATGAGGTGGGGTTCTTGGTCAAATTACTCCTTGTTCCATTAGTTGCTGCAACTACTTCTTCACTTCTTATGCTTCTAAAATATATTGTTTGTACAGTCCAATGTTTGGCAATGTAAAATCAAGCAATATTGGTATTTCATGCTCCACTTCTCTCTTAGGAGGTGGCCTCTCTAGTCTCTTAGAATACTTCTTTGTATGCATACAAAATATTCTCGAAGTAGTGTTTTTGTTCTCTAGTGCATCCCTCTAGAGATGTCTTTACTTTTATAGATTCAACTTCTTGTTCATTATGTCTTAAGAAAATCAATACAAACTCTCTACTTGAACTAATCAGCTTCTTAGCTTGATTGGCACATACAAGAGAGAGCTTCGATTTACTTTTATGCACATTGATGATAAAATATTTCCCATCCTTGATCAAGTGGTATTTGTTCACTCTCGTCACCAAGATTGCATCCCTCATATACATGTAGGGGCTTCTAAACACTACACCACAAACATCAAGCAATACTGCATCTATCCTCCACTTTATCAATATAATATGCATTGTTTTGTAAGCCTAAGTTATGCATCCTTATTTAACCATCCTTATGGGTAGGGGCTAGGATGGTGATGAAATTCCAATCCAAGCGTACATACCAATTCTTTTGCTATGAGATTGGCCTATGAACTAGAATCAAATAGAGCATCTGCCCTTCTCTTTTTTACCCAATATTGACGTAGAAGAGTTTTGTCATCTCCTTCTCTTCCTTGGGATGTAGGTTACTTAAATTCACCTCATCCCACACAGCAATCCATATAATATTTTTATCTACATTTGAACTAATCCCTACCTAGTTCCCCAAATCCATGGCCAACATGTTCTTCTTCTTAGTGTCCTTCTTGCAATTCTTTGGGTTCAACTCTAAATGTAGCTTCCAACATTGTTCTTCAGTGTGGCCATCAACATTGCAATGATTGCAAGGGTTTTTTGGATACTTCACTGATTTGTTGTAGATGTATTCTTCTTATATTTTCCTTTCCCCTTCTTCTTCCCATCCTTGGAAGTATCGAGGTGTTATTTTTGCTTGGAACCACTTGGTTTCCCTTTCTTCTTATTTATATTCTCTAGATATTTTGCTTGCAGACATGCCTCATTCATAGTTCTAGGATTGAAGAGCATCACTTCTCTCCTTAAATGATCATGGAGACCACCCAAATACTTGATAAGTACATCCGAACTCTTGGGAGATATACCCAACATAATGGCCATTTTTCTAAATTCAATGGTCTACTCTGGTACACTTTTCCCTTCCCTTTGTCGGAGGTAATGTCAACAAAAAAATTGGTCCTCTTCATACCCAATAGGGTAAAACTGGGACTTTGTTAGGGTCTTAAAGTCCTCCCACTTAGTTACTAGGGGATCACTCTCTATCCTAAGTGTCTCTATGTGTCCTTCCTTCCAAGTCAGGGTATGGCCCTCCAACCACAGTCAAGCAAATAATATCTTTTCTCCTATGCTATGTTATGGACACTAAAATAAAATTCTAATTGTTGCAACTAGTGATTCAACTTAATAGCATCGATCTCACCTTTACAGGAATTGATGTCCATTTTAGATTCGACCTTAAATAGAGACTATGCAAATTTATTGTTGCTATAACTTGGTTTCTCTTTCTTTGACATTTTTTTCAGCTCCTTTTTTAGGTATTTAGTCTCCTCTGATTTCCCGTTTGAGCCTACTGTTTGTGGACAATCCGTTAGTGCGGACACTAACTGATCTCCCTAGTCTGAATGGTTCGGATCTAGAACAAAAGTAATACAAAACACAAATATATTTCCTAGATTAATCAAATTACAAAAGGTATAAGAAGATAACTCGCCTGATGAGTGTGGTGCTACCTCCTTGCTTGGTGTAGCTCTTGATCTTCAGATCTTTAGCTGCAAAACAATATACAACAAGTGGAAACAAACAAGTACCAATAACATGCAAATATAGATCAATCTAAACTAGTAGTCAAAGAAGCCAATTCTAAAGATCTCACAACAATAAGATTTTTATGGAAATAATCTGCATTAATGTAAATATAAGAAGTACATAGGGAGAGATTACAACTGAGCTTTGACTTTGTAACTCCTTCCAAATTATCCTAGCCTCAAAGATCCAAAATCTTGCCTCCTAATGGATGAAAGAGAACAAGCTCTAGTATAATTTCACCAACATTTAAGTGTTATATCTTTCTCCCTCTTAACCATGGAGATAGGGTTTGTATTTATAGGCCTAAAGGGATAGGAGAGGTTGAGGATTTGTGGGAGAAGCTCAAGGGATCATCCTAAAAGGTAAGGGGATCGAGTGCCACCCTTCCTAGTTCATAGGGATAAGCTTCCACGTAACCAAGGGTTCTAGAAGCCGCACAAAGCTTCTCTTTCTACATTTAAACCAACAATTCTGCACTTTGTACACATGCAACACACGTCTTTGGAGGGTGACACAACTTGTCCAAAGGCAGAAGGTGTCAACGACGCGCTCTGTCAATGTGCAGAGTGCGTCACCAGGTGTCTGACACACATTGTCAACATGCAAGGTGCGTCGGGGTGACAACAAAGGGAAAAGGAGGTTACCACAAATCTTCTTTCAATCAATTGGCCCAAGTGCTTTAGGAATTAGGGAAAATGAAGGACACATAACTCATGATGACGATATTTTGGTGTAACAGAATGCCCCCCAAAGCACGAAGCTAGCAAAATAGGGTAGGTGAGGTGCTTTGAGATATGGAAGTTCGAGGCAAGGACCATCGGTTGAAGTGTCTAGCAAAGACTTCTGCAGTACCACAAACTCTAAGATATATGTCTCAAATGACTCATAACATGGCTGCCGACCAATACACTACAGATCCATGAAACACCGAATGAAAAATATGGCCACTAGGAATACAACCGTGGATCCATATATCCATGACAAGACCATATCGTAACCACGAGATAATACACAGTGGATCTACGAGATGAACCAAACATAGCCACAGACCAATACAATGTGGATCTATGTGACAATATGATGGTTCCATGAAGAAGATATCTATGTGGAACCTACTAAAAAAAAACTCTCCATCGCAGCTTGGGTAAAATACATAAGTTAACCCAGGGTCTTCAACCTGAACCCACAATGATACGAATCTAACCATGTGATTACAATGTGTTGAAGTCGAACACGACATAAACCACTTGATTACCAGTCATTGATGTATACCATTAACAAGTGTGAGGGAAATCATCATTGATGTCCATAAGGTATCACAATACGTACAGTGGAATGTGAACCAATGAGTTGAGGTCGAACATTCGGTGGAATATTTCAATCAGAAGTCAATGATGTGAACTTAGTGTTGAAATCAACATAACCTGTCATTAAGGCATAAAGGTCCAATGTACTTGACTGGTTTCTAGGTTCAATCCTTAGACGGTGTGTCGAATTAAACAAGGACAAACCCATCGAAGGAGGGCCATGTTGTTTCCCCCATCATCGACACAAAACAAGATCAAAGATGTTTTTTTGGAGTAGATCGGACTATAGAGTAATGTTTGAGACTAACTCAGGGGTGACCGACATAAAAGAAGGTATAATGACTGCAGAGGTTGACTCAACAACAGACTTCTCTTGAACATGGAATGGCATGACTTGGTAGCATTGATACAACGAGATGAATACCAAGACCCAATACAATAGATGGTTGATGCATTCTTCGGATGACCCAAAGGAGTATAATGACTCATGGAATTGGTGGGACTCGAGGACAAGCAGATTATCCAAGTGGTTTGAATGAAATCCAAATGAGTGCCATGTTCAAGAGTGACTATGAACTACCATTAATATAAGTGAATGCAAACTCTTTCCTTATTCCCCATCATGATTGACGAGTACCTCTATGTTTATTAACGAGCTTGAGGAGGATAACAAATGCTCGGTATAGCTCATCCTTAAGATGAGTCCGATATCATATGTTTAACGAACCTGAGATAGAAGGGGTTCGTCCCAAAAAGGACCCTTCAATGTTAGATTTTAATGAGTCCAAAGAAGGTAAACTCGGCGCCATTTCATGTTTAGAGAGTCTGAAAGGAATAAAGAAGACTCCAATGAGTACTTTTTCGTAAATTTTAGTCTCCTCACCCAAAAAAGGATAAAACAACGTGAGAGATAACTCTTCTAGTCATGATTAACTAGAGTGCTCCTTTTTCGTAAATAGTCTCACTGGTCCGAAAAAGGGTATACTATCACTATAAAGACGACCTTTCCAATACTTTTACAAGCGTGAAAGAATCAAGTTCACTTGGCAATATTTTCCTATTTAGGGAGTCTCAAAAGAGCTTAAAGGAGAACTCAAGTGGGTTCCTTTTTCGTAGGAGTTTTACGAGCCCGAAAAAGAGATAAAAGATAACTCGGTGACTTATTCTCATGTATTTACGAGAATGAGAAAGAACAAAGACTCACCTCGATACCTTTAATACTTAGTTTTAATGAGCGTGATAATGGTATCAAAAATTCTCTAAGACCTTTTCACACTTGATAAAGAGCATGAAAAGTCAAATATGGTTTCCGCCATAGTCAAACATCACTTTCCTCCACCTGCAAGCTTCGGGAACAAAGTTAAGATTCATCACAAGGTTTCAAAACACTAAAACGGGATCAACTATAGTAAAAAACCCATGAAATAACAAAAATAAAAAAATGAATATTCCATTTTGATATAAAAGGGGTGACTAGTAAAAACTATTTACCATTTCATTTTTACCAAGTTGAGAAAGTGAGAAAAAACCTCTTTGAAGCTCGATCTTGCGGTGACGATTGTGGGAGCCTCGATTAGTCATTTAGCCTCCCGTCAGTTCCAAGTAACTCTAAACTTTCTTCCCTTTGATTTGATGGTTGAAAATTTGTTTTTAATGCATGTTTTAGGGGTTTTTGGGACTCATTCCATAGGGGGAATTGCACGCGCTGGGTGACGCACTTTCCCCTTTCGGGAAGTGTGTCACTCAGGAGTGATGCGCCTTCCCCACAGGCTAAGTGCATCGCTCATTCCTTGTCTGCAAAGATGGGGTGCGTCGGCACAAGTTAGCCCATGAAATTTGGAATGGGGCCCAAAACAAAATTTGCAAGTCAATCAAATGGACCTAATTCCTATTTCTTTGATGTTTATGCAGGGTTTAGCCATCAAAATGGTGCAGTGGAAAGAGCATGAGTGCGAATTGGAGGATGTGCAAGCCACAAATGATCCTCACTTCGTTAATTCTTTGAGGGAGTGTGGCTTGCTGAAATTATTTCATGTACAAGGAATGAGAGGCCAAGTAGAATTGGTGGACTATTTGATTCAGTTATGGGATCCGGACCAACAACATTTCAGAGTTGGAGAACATATCCTCACTTTATACATCAAGGATATGTATTTCTTCACGGGATTATCCAAGCGTGGGGACCCGGTATCACTGTCCGGACCTAGGGGTAGTGATCAGTCCACCGAGAATCTCATAGCACAGTTCTGCACTCAAGGCACACAGATGTTGGTGGGAAAATTCCCATAAAAAATGTGTGGGACCATCCCTTGAGGACTGTATTGTTTACCATCGAGTGAGTGGCAGGTAGTAGAGACCCACATCAGGCCACCAAGGCCCATATGCTGTATTCCATCAAGTGTATGGCTCCTATGGTGTTCAACTGGTGCGAGGGGCTCCTGACAATCTTAAAGGACCAATTGACCAAGTGTCGCAGAGGGGAATTGAAACAATTTGGTTATGGCTCTATTGTGGTCTCTTTCTTCTTAGAGAGGGTTCCACTTCTCCATCATCAGGTTGAGATCAATGATCTGGATCCACGAGATCCGCGCATGCAAAGGTGGGATGAGGTGACAGCCCGCCATGGTGGCAATGGACCAATGATCACATATGGGTTGAATTTCTTTAGGTGGCTACCTAGCCAACTCCTCATGGTTGAGGATTATGCGTATGTAGGGGTAGACTTCAGAGGAGACCTCGATTTAGCTCTTCCTGATGGAGAGCAGTGCAGAGAGATTGGTAAGAAAAAGAATCTCTTGTTTTTATGTATTTTGTGATTTATTTATTTTTTTGTGTAGTACTGATATCTCATATCTTGTTTACACAGATATTGGCCTATCGAGACCGGCAGGATCCTCACCAATCGAGAGGCGAGGAATGGTTCGTGAGATGGAAATGGTCCATCAGGAGGCTGTGGAGGAGCTAGATGAGATGGAGGAGAACCTCCAGAGGTTGACTACCGACATCCCATACATCTCCATAGACGATCTTCCCCGAAACTATCAGTGTAGGACAACTGGAGTTTCAGACGTTTTGGACAGTTACTCCGTCGGGTGGCTAGGGATATCATATGCTACCACAAGCACCCTCAGGGATAGGCTATATATGTTATGATGTACTGAAATCCATAGGCTTCAGATTTTGTAGATGTGACATACTTAAATCTACGAGCTTCAGATTTTTTGTATTAATACCTTTTTGTACAACATTTTGCAAAACTTGATATATAAAACACTATCTAGCAGTTTATACACTATGTTTTTATGATGGATTTGGATCTTATGCATGCTTGCTTGTACACTATGAATAATTTACATGTCATGTTGATTATGCATCTTTGATAAAATATTCTTATGAATGTGCAATGTGCCAATCTAGTACAAAGTTAGCCAATGAATCGACAACCATGTTCATACATCTTGGGATATGTTGGTATTGAATGGACTCAAAAGACCTTTCCAAGAGACGTACCCTCTGAAACAAGCAAAGTAATATACGACCATGAATAACGTAGACTCGGTTCAGGTGAGAGACCACTAGTTCAGAATCGAGGTAGATGACAACATGGTCCACACCAAGGGAAAATGTGTTGGTCAATAGTCCGATCACCGCGTGGTATTCAACGATGTTATTAGTTGCAGGACCTAGGCAAATTCCTCCTAAGCTTATTAGTTCACCGGCAGGGGAATATAGTACCCAAGCTATTGAGGCGATGTTTCGGGTGTGCCAGCTAGCGCCATCTGCGAATCCATAGCAGGTTGTCATCTGCACATCTAGGCAAAACATGGTATAAGCGAAAATAAAGATAAGACCCCAACACACTAAAAGCAAGTGTCACACCAAACACAAACACACGTCATGTACAATATATACAGGGTATTGATGCAAGATCTCTTAAGCATAGTACCACTTTAGGTAGATCCCATTCTGAGGCTCCCCGAATGATATTTCGTCATAGTCAACTAATTCATAATCTCCCTTTTCCAAAACATGTTTTACGATGTATGGCCCATACCACATGAAATCAAGTTTACCTGCCCCCAGATTATAATTTTTTGGTCATAAGTAAGGACCAAATCACCCTCATTGAAGATATGGGGTTTTACAGATTTGTCATATTGGGGCTTTATGCGTTTCTTATGCGCTTCATTGGCTAGAGAGGCATCACGATGGATTTCGTCGAGTCTAGCTAAGTATAAGAACCTTTCTTCCTTAGCGGTTGTGTTTGTTAAGAGTTCAACAACTAGTTTCAAAGATGAAATTTCACACTCAATAGGAAATACTGCGTCTAGTCCATACACCAACTGAAAAGGTGTGAAACTAGTGGCAATTTTTATGGAAGTCCGGTATGCCCAAAGGGCTGAAAAAAACATCACATGCCAATTTGCCTTATGAGTGCCTACCATGCGCTGAATCATGGTTTTCAAGTCCTTGTTAATGGCCTCTACTTGTCCATTCGATTGAGGATAGTAGGGAGTTGAGTTTTCATGACAAAAACCCAACTTGGCGCTTAATTCATCCACCATCTGATTTTGGAAATGTGATCCATGGTCTGTGGCGATCGCTTGTGTGACTCCGAATATAGCGATGATATGATTGAACATAAAGAGTGCGGCAGTTTCGCCATCTTCCTTGTATGTAGGCATAGCCTCGACCAATTTGGTAAAGTAGTCTACAATGACAATAATATAACCATGCCCCCCAGCCGAGGTAGGCTTACAATGCATGAAGTCAATGGCCCATTTTGCAAAGGGGCCAACGACGATAACTGGATCTAGTGGGGCTGGGTGTGAGAACTTTTTATGATGAAAAAGCTGGTAGGGAGGACACTTCTTAACCGCTTCCATACAATGTTTGAATATGGATTTCCAGTAGTATCGAACGCGTAAGATCTTATGGGCTGTAGCCATCCCACAAAGATGATCGCCACATCCCCTCGAGTGGCAATCATTTAAGACATGCTTGGCCTCCTCGTGAGTTAAGAAACGTCGAAATTTGGAATCAATGCCACGACGATATAGCGTATCACTGATTATTAGGTAATTTTTTGCATGGTGACGGTTACAACGGCGTTCATCGTGGGATAAGTGAGGATCAAAGCGTTGTGTTTAGAGATACAAGGTGATATCTCCTTACCAAGGGTCAGAATTACTAATCAACAACAATGCCTCATCGGGGAGAGAGTCATTGGGCTCACATTCTTGATCAGTACGGGGAATATCATAAATGAGCTTCGTGAATACTAATGAATTTTTTGATTTAGCCTTTTCAAATTGGATGTCGAATTCTTGAAGAATCACGATCCAACGCGAGTATTTTCCCCCCAGTACCTAATGTGTGAGGACGTGGTACATAGGGTTAGAATCGAGAATGATGGTAGTAGTTCAGAGCATGATATAGTGATGGAATTTCTGGACAGCGATGACCGCTTCCAGAACTAACTTCTCCACATGTGCATAACAGGTTTCAGAGTCTATGAGACCCTTACTAAGGTAGTATATCACATGTTCCTCCGCGTTGCTATCCTCTTGCACTAAAACCATAGCAATAGTTGAGGTAGAGGAAACAAGATAAAGGATGTCATTCTTGGTGTAATCCGGTGGTTGTAACACGGGTGCATGGGTAATAGCGTGCTTGAGATTATCAAAGGCCTTCTGGGCATAATCATACCAAATAAACGGGACGTCCTTCTTTAACAATCGCATGTAACCTTGTGTTTTTTTTCATAAAATTACACATGAAACGGTGTAGGTAGTTTTCCTCCCCTTGCAAACTTTGAAGTTCGGTAATATCCGTGGGTGGGGGTAGGGCGACAATGGCCTCTACCTTGAGGGGATCACTACGGATCCCATCTTTGGAAATGATGAAGCCAAGGAGATGTCTGGACTCCACACATAATATGCACTTATGGGGATTTAAATGGATATTGTACTGTCGACATCTGAGGAACACAGCCGTCATATGATCGATTTGAAACTCACGATGATTTGAATGAGCGGGCAAATCGTCGAGATAAGGTTCCACAAAATCCTTGATATCATGAAAGGCACACGACATGGCCTGCTGGAATGTGGCGCCAACATTTTTAAGTCCAAAAGGTAATTTGCAATATGCAAATGTACCCCATGGGCAGATGAAAGCAGTTTTATGTTGATCAACTGGGTGGATCTCAATTTGATTATAGCCAGAAAATCCATCCATGAATGAAAAGATGACACTTCTAGTGCAGTTATCAATAATTTGGTCGATAAACGGGGTAGGGTAATTGTCCTTGGGACAAGCCTTATTGAGATCCCTGTAATCAACACAAACTTTGATGGTTCCTTGTTTCTTTGTAACCGGGATGACATTAGAGACCCAAACTGTCAAGGGGACAGGATAAATGAACCCAACTTTCAACAGTTTTTCAATTTCTGCTTTGAGGGCCGCAGTCTTTCTAGGGTGCACTAGACGAAGTTTTTTCCGTACAGGTTTTGCATCGGGATATATTTTGATTTCATGCATAACAATAGCAGGATCAATCCCGGACATTTTTTTCGTAGCTCCATGCAAATACGTCACAAAACTGTTTGAACAAGGCCGTAAAATTCTTGATTTCATCGGGAGAACAAGTTTGGCCAATGTGGATATGTTCCACGACTCCTAGTTTTACCAAGAGGTCTATCGTGATGGTAGGCTTAATGTTCGCCAAATTCTCATTGGTTACTGTATCTTGGGTAAGAATGGGAGATTGAGGGTTAGGAAAGACATCCGGTGAAACATTAGTATGGATCGCGTTCTCTACTGTTTCCATAGGTGGGAGGAAAGACGATCGATGATGATGGTCTTCCCATGGAGGCTCATCCAAGCTCATAATCTCCATGATCGATTCATTAGAGTGAAAAGTCTAGAGTAAATGATCTGGTGATGGTGGGGATGAGTTCTGCAGAGGTGGCAGAGAACCTGAGTTAGATGCCACCGAATAGTGGTCATTGAGTAAATCGAGTGTTGATTCGATGGCCTCATAAGTGGCTTCAGCGGGGCTGAGCGGCATTACATCTCCAATCAAATCAAGATGGTTAAGATCGAGCACAATCCATTGGTCTGTCGAGTTGGAGGAGGATGGGATCATGTTAACTGTGGCAACATGTGTTGGGGTATTTGATGTTGGAAAGAATCCCATCAGGGAAGAATCTTTTAGGATTCCTACCCCCACACTCTCATATAATTGCGAGGATTGTCTAAAGAGAGGGACGTTACTTGCAGGATGAGTAGTGGTGCCTTGTGTACAAAAATCTAACTAGTCGATAGTTACAATTCTCCCATGATGGGGGAATTGCACACTGTGGAAGACGGATGAAGTGATCGTTGTCATGGCATGGAACCAATTTCGACCAAGTAACAAGTTATAATCCAATGGAGCAGTGACTACTTCCATGATAATGGAAATAGTATTACCTCCCAACTCTATGGCTAAAGATTGTAACATCCAGTGGGATTGAAATACATGTCTGTCAAATATTTTCAGAGTAGTCGGGGAACGGTTCAACTCGGGAGATCCGATGGCTTTCCAATAGGATATCGACATAACAAAAGTAGAGGTTCCTTCGTCTAAAACAATATGATGGATACTTTTCCTAGAAACATTGGTAATGATTTGAAACGCCAATTGGTGGGAAAGCCTCAACATGAAATACTCTAATCTCGACATAATAGTGTTAGAGGAATCTGTATCTACTGCTCCTATAGCAGATAGCAGGGTCTTATGCTGATTGGGATAGTTTTGTAAGACTTCAAGCGTTGACATAGCATAAGGAGCATGGGCTAGATATATTCTATAATGTTGTAGTTTTGAGCGGCCCGGGGCGTTAGGGTTAAAAATGGCTTTTCGAATTGTGCTTTTTGGTGGACGCAATATTGCATCTTGCAGAGTTTTCTCTGTGGTTAAAGGACCTTGCGATAGAGGAACATTGGACGTAGACGAGGATGATTTTTCAGTATTACCTCCATCGGATTCCTTATCAGCAATATAGGTGTATGTATGTGACCTGGTAGATAAGTTGACCGTTTCGCTGCGCATCATGAGAACATGAGCAGTGGTGGAAGGTTCGAGGTGGTTGTTGTGTAACTATTTGTTGTTGTTGTGTGGGGAAGGGGCTAGTTAAAATTGCGGGTGTGGGGTTTCCCTTGAGAAACTTTTGGACTTCTTCACGATGTGGACATTCTTTCGTGAAGTGATCGTCACCGCACAGTAAACAAGGATATTTGTCCTTCCGTCTTGGTTTTGTGTCATTAGGATCATAATCATTTTTGTGCTCCTGCTGGTTAGAAGACTTCTTGGATTTACCTTTGTCCTTCTTCTTACCACCGGATTTCTGAGGTGAAGCAAATTGGACTGAATTCACCTCCGCAGTGGAAGCAGGGTTGGGTGACCAGTTGGTGTTGTTTCCAGCCTGTGACGAGGATGGGGTTTAGATGATGTGCTTCGGTGATCCACTCGTTTGAGTAGAAGGTGGGGTATGAATGGAACCAATGATTCCATCGCATGTGATCCCGTGGGAGGTTTTGTTGGGTCATGTGTGGGGCATGGGGCATTAGGAATAATGTCATATAATGTGCTAGATTGAGCGTAGACTAGGTCTAGGTATTGAGCATGCGAGATGGCTTGTTCTTCTGTAATGGCCCTGCCCATAGCAACGTCTTTAGCTAATGACTTCGTAAACCAATCGGCGAGTAGCAGATCCGGAATGGGAGCTTTAATGAGCCGATGTCTCCTTCTCCACTCATGAATATGGTCAGAAATGTGAGTGGAGGTTTATTACCGAAGAGATGTCAAAATATCTGTGTCGGTTTCATAGTGGATATGTAGTTTAAAATGGGTCAAAAATACCATAGCTAAAGATCTAAAATCGACGAAAGAGTGTGGTGGTAACTTGATGTACCACTTTGCGGTGGTACCAGTGAGGGTTCGTTGAAAAAGCCTCATATAGATAGAATCATCCATTAAGGAATTGGAGGAGCACCACAAATGGTATGTCATTATGTGGTTCTTAGGATCCTCACTGGGTTTGACGTCAAATTTGGGTAGGTCCAATGGTAACTCCACAGGAATGGGTGGTCAATTTATACCATGTTGGATGGGTTCATTGGTCAAACGTGACAGATTCGACAGATCTAACTGTCAGTTTGGTTGTGGATACTGGTAATATTGATAAGGCATCTGGGTACTAGTAGGACCATGGATCGAATGATCATAAGGTCCTCCCATAGAGTGTTGGACATATGGAGGTGGTCCTCCTGGATTAGGAGGTGGACCTGAAGGGGGTCCTCCTCTGGAGTACAGGGGTCCTTTGTATGGTGGAGGTGGAGGAGGGGTGGTACATGTGGTGGTGGTGGTGGTGGTGGTCGGGGGGTGGGTCGCTGACTGGAGGTCTAATCGGTGTAACATTATGATTCCCCCATGGGGTGTTCATGTTTCCGAGATAAGGTAATCCATGATAAAGATTCCCTAGGTAATTTTGACCTATTACGATATTGTGATTACCCGAGTATGTATGCCCCCATGGGGGTTGGGTCCAAGTAGACAGTCCCCCCACGTGATGCGCCCATGTAGGTTATCCCATGGATGGGAGTGAAATTCCAACCATATTGTAGTTCATGTATGAAGGATATCATCCGCTTATACTCTGTCCTCTAACTAGAGGTTTCCCCCCAGTTATATTTTGTCCACTGACTAGGGGTTGCCCCCTAGTTGAAGGTTGTCCACTAATTGGAGTATGCCCGGTAAGCATTTGTTGACCACTAACCATAGGTTGACTCGGGACCAAATATTGACTATTAACTAGAGGGTAGCCTCTGCTCTGATTTTGAGGTGGAGGTGGTGTTCCAGTTATGAAGTTAATGGTAGATGAAGGTTACTCTCCAATCGTTGGGGTCAAGAGGGGTGTAGAACCGACCGACTGGTTTTGAGGTGTACTAGACATAAAAGAAGGTTGGCCTGGTTCATAGGTGGTCATAATGTGCATAGATATTCTTGGTGAAGGGAGAATAAAAGAATGTATAGGGGAATGATGTTCGGGAATGGGTACCTCCAGGGTGGGTTGCGGAGGAAAAATCTAGTGCCTTACCTGCTCACCGAGTGTACGTAAACGTTTGATAGTCTCGTAAACCAGTGTGAGAAATTCCTTGTTTGGATTCCATCGGGTAGGGAACAGGCGTGGTGGAGTTTCCACCATCGAAAATGAACCAAAATCAGAAATACCATGACCTAAGGAGGTCTCCCAAAATGATGCAGTTGGACCAATAGCGGTTGCTATCGAGTCATCTGGGGGTCGAGTGAAGATCCAATCAACGGCTCGAGGGTTACCTTCAAGTGGGTGATGAAAATATGTGTCATGCAGAGGAGGTTGTTCCACAAATAAAGGTCCTGTAGGATCAGTGATGGGCGTATTCACAAGCGGAGAATAGCTTCCTTCTGATTCAGGGGTAGGAATTCCTTATTCACATGATACAGATGTTGTGGGTTGACCAATGCTTGCAACTGTGTTCTCCTCCTGACTAAGGGGATATTCAGGTGGAAAATTCAATATTCTACGGGTTCTTCTTAAGGGTTGTTCAGCGAGGGCGGCTGATGAAAGGATTCTCCTAATAAGTCTTCAAAAGAAAAAAAACACACTTCAAGTCCTACTCAAGCTATAGCCACAAGCAATTTTATGTGATAGGTGGGATTAAAGTTTGGAACCTCACGGGAGTATCAAGGTGTCGCAACTCGCGGTATACTTCAGGATCCAACAGTAATACTCGGCCCAATTTTTCAGAGCACTAAATAGGTAGGATTAGGACCATACCCTTGACTGTATTACCCGACTACCTGGAAGTTCATGTGTAGTAGCTCCCTGAGTGCTGTTCTTGGAGTATTGCCACGCCACGACGGCCAATGGTTGACTTGGATGGTTTCAGGAATCCTAGTGGGGTCTCCTGATATACTCAAGGTGCGTGGGAGCCCCAATCCGTAGTAGTGTTGTTTAATGCACAACCGTACGACAGGAGCCTTCCTATATATTTTCAAGTATGTGAAGTACCTTTCTATATACTCGGAGGTACGTGAAAGGTCGTTCAATATACCGACTGGTACGTGGAAGAACTACAAGCCCCTGGATGCAGTGTAGGCATATAACGATAGATGCTACGTTTTAAGACACCAAAACACGTCTCTACCCTATCACACAAGTTTCTATAAAATTTTAACCTATGCTACCGCTTGATTTTATCTTATACGGTTAGGTGAATGCATGAAATGTAGACTTGTAAAGTAAACAAAATGCACAACTAAACTAAATGAAGTGCAAGTCTTTCATTTTTCTTTTCGATGAAAACTAACTAAAGTAAGGATAAATCTTTTCTTTTCCGAAAGTAAATGAACAAAGTTCCCCTTTTTACTTTCTTTTCCAATCAAACCAAAAGACTACAAACACTCTTTCATTTAATCCAACAAAATGAAAACACCGCACCAAACCAAAAATATTTTTTCTTTTTTCTTTTCAACTAAGCTAAATCTATGAGCAAAATGAAAAGATGAACTTCACTTTTGATTGCAATAACTCTAATTTGAAAACAAAGAACAAAATAAGAGAAAGGGAAATAAAAAATATGAGAGCATTCACTAGCTTTTTCAATACTTCAAGAAGGCCTAAATTCACTTAATATTTTCAAGGAGATGAAGATGAACTTTTCAAAACCAAGTGAACATAAGCATTCACAAATTTTTAAGCTTTTTCGAAGTTTCTTAAACGACTATCCAAAGCATAAAACACTCTTCTCAACAATCTCAAGTAATCTACTCGAAATGAAGATAGTAAAGAATTTTTTGTTTTCCAGACTAATGTACTAAAAAATCCGAGAATGATGCTACTTCTTTAATCTTGATTCAAAATACTAGAGAATATTTACTACTGCATTATGTTGTTGTAATTGTAACTTCGGAGTCCCTTGTATTTTATATTGTTATTATTATTGTATTTTATTTTTGTACCTACGATGAAGATGTTTTTCCTCCGTATGGGGATGTCATTATTATGCTTAGTCATACTAGGTCATTGAGGTAAAAGCCTCCATTGTAAGTCTGGGCAATAGTTCCCCAAAAGGTCAAATGTAAATGTATTATTGAGTCTCCTAGAGAAGTCGGCCCAGTTAGTTTAGTCGAGGCCGACCTAGTCAGTTAAAAGGTAACCCCAAAAGTAAAGTATAAATAGAGAGCTAGGCTCTCTCATTTGTACACACACTCACTCACTCAAGTTCGCATAGGAGAAAAGAGAGAAGTTGCAGAAGACATATATTTTGGGGTTTTCCATTTTGTGATATTGTATTGGTGACGATTCTATCTTTGAGGAAGTTGCGGGGTTTTTCTCCTTTATGGTTTCCCCTAGGAAAATTTTTGTGTCTCTTGTGTTATGATGTGCTTGTTATTCTTTCAGTTAAGATCCTAGATAATATTGATTAAAAGTTGAAGAACTAACATGGTATCAGAGCTAACTTGAAAAGAAGACATAGTGCAGCAGTGGGAAGATAGAGATTCTAAGTTGGAGGTCTTCTCTCCACATATCATCAATAAAAGGAGGCTAGGCTAACTCTCCCTAGAAGGGCGCATCTTTTTGTCGAAGCAGAATCAAATTTCGAGAATTTTCAATTTTTGGCCTGTCACTGCTGCCGGGAGGAAAACTAGGGCATCAACTATTTTAGGATTTTGTTCACAGATTTGTAAGAGTGAGTACATTACACAAATCACCTTGAGGAGGCACATCTATCTGTCCAATCATAAGTTCCAAATTCCAACTTTGGAAAAATAGGGTTTCTCTAACAAACCCTAGGCCAGCCAGCTCCAGAACCAGCTTGGGCATCTCAAATTGGTAAGATCTAAATCTTTGCAATTTCCATTTGAGGTTGTCATTTCAAAATGACTCACCACACCAAGCTTGAGGATAAGCTTGAGGGAGTTGTTAACTTCTGAGCATGGAAGTATATGATTGCACTTGTCCTTGAAGAAAATGATTTGGACAAGTATGTTAACGAAGAGGTTCCAGCACCAGAGGATGATGAAGCTAAAGCCATCCACAAGAAGAAGTTGGCTAAGGCCAAGAGAATCATTGCAGATTCTATCAAGGATCATCTCATCCCACATGTGTCATCTTTGAAGACACCCAAGGATATGTTTGATGCTTTGACAAAGTTATTTGAAGGGAAGAACATAAATCAGAAGATGACCTTGAGGAACCAGCTTAAGAATGTGAAGACCCAAAATGTAGAGACCATGTAGTGTTTCTTCACAAGGGTCTCTCAAATAAAAGAGCAACTTGAAGCAGTTGAAGAAAAGGTAGAATAAGGAGAGATCGTGATGACCACCTTGAATGGTCTCCCAAGATCATGGGACTCAGTCATTCAAGGGATATGTGCCAGGAAGAGGTTGATCACCTTCAACAGATTATGCGAAGAATGTACACAAGAAGAAGCTCGACTTGTAGCACGAGAAGAGAAGATGGGAGCCAATGATGATCAATCTTTCAAGCACATGCCAGAAGAAATCATAAGAAGAGGGAGCACCATCATCACAGTAAGAGGGAGAACCACCATCGAAATCAGAGGAAGAACTATGATGGACATAGAAGACCCAGAAGAGATCTATCCAAAATTAGATGTTATAAATGTGATGAGAAGGGACACTACTCCAGATATTGTCCCAAAAATAGAAGTGTCTCCAACAAGAAGAAGACCAACAAGAAAAGACACCATGCTCACACCGCAGAAGATGATGAACCTGCAAGAAAGAGAACCAGAGAAGAAAGTGATGAATCTTCAAGCGATGAAGAATATGTCATGATCTCAGCACTCACGGGCACTATCGCACATGGGAGTAATGATTGGCTTGTATATATTGGAGCTTCCAAGCACATGACGGGATACAAAGAATCGTTTGTTAATCTATTTGAGCATGAGTCACCTCACAAGGTGAAACTTGGGGATGATTACCAATACCCCATAAAAGGAAGTGGAGAAGCTTCATACAAGATAGACTTCGACAAATCTCTGAAGATGAAAGATGTCCTATATGTTCCAGGACTAAAGAAGAACCTTCTCTCCATATCATCACTAGATGCTAAAGGAATGAGGGCTGCATTTATTGATGGCCAAGTCGTAATGTGGCCAAAGGGAAAGACAATAGACGATGCAACTGTGATTGGAGAGCAAGAGGGAGGTTTGTACAAATTGAAGGGCCAACCTGAACAAGCATTGGTTCATGACTCCATGGAGCCAAGTGAACTATGGAATAGAAGGCTTGCACATGTACACTATAGAGCACTACCTATTGCAAGCAAAGTAGTTGCAGGACTTCTAGAAATCAAGACAAATCATGAAGGCATTTGCAAAGGATGTGCGAAAGGAAAGAATGTGAAAAAGGCATTTCCCAGTAGTGAAAGCAAAGTGAAAGGAATATTGGAGATAATTAACTCCATGGTATGCAGTCCCATGTCATCCAACTCACTAAGCGGGTATGCATATTATGTTTCTTTCATTGATGACTTTTACCGCAAGACGTGGATTTGCTTCTTGAAAGGTAAAGATGAGGTATTTAGTAATTTCAAGGAATTCAAAGCCTTGATCGAGAATCACATTGGGAACAAGATCAATACCTTTCGATCAGATAAAGGTGGAGAATTCACCTCGGAAGATTTCAAGAACCTATGCAGAGAATCAGGGATTAAGAGGGAGTTGAGAACTCCCTACAATCCACAATAGAATGGCATTATAGAAAGAAAGAACAAAATGATAATGGAAGCAACGAAAGAAATGCTTCATGACCAGGATCTTCCGATGCACTTATGGGAAGAAGCTACGAGTACATCGGTGTATGTACATAACCGTACTCCTCATCGAGTACTAGACAACAAGACTCCATAAGAAGTGTTCTCAGGTGAGAAACCAAAAGTCAACCATCTCATGATATTTGGATACCCTGTGTACATACACATTCCGAAGGAGAAGAGGACGAAGCTAGATCCTTAAGGAAAGAAGGGAATATTCATAGGATATAGTGAAACATCAGATACCTATCAAATATAATTCCTAGGATTCAAGAAGATCAACATCAACAGAGACATGACATTTGACGAAGACTCAACACAGAACAAATCAAGAAAACTACCTATTGAAGATACTGAAGAACCTGAAGTTCCCAGGATTAGAGATTCAGTGATGAAAGAAGCAGTTCCAGAAGATCATGAAGACCGCGACATGGAAGAACCATAAGAACTTGTAGATCCACCTTGTGAGAAGAACTCCCACAAGAGAAAGCCAACATGGGTACGAGAAGTAATAAAGGATGCATAGAAGTATGGCACTCCAGATGGGATGCACAGAGAAAGTAAGAGACCTAGACCATACTCCAGCTATGTAGCCCTGCTGTGTGACATCATTGATAAAGAACCTTCCAACTACGAGGAAGCAGCAGAGAAGAAAGAATGGAAGGATGCCATGATCGAGGAGTACCAGTCGATCATGAAGAATGATGTCTGGGAGGTAGTTCCAAGACCAGAAGGGAAGTTTGTTGTGAATTCGAAGTGGATATACAAGATCAAGCATGCTGCAGATCGTAGCATTGAGAAACACAAGGCAAGGTTTGTGGCACGTGGCTTCTCCCAGAAGGAAGGCATAGACTATGAGGAGACATTTGCACCTGTAGCCAGATACACTTCCATTAGATCTGTACTAGCACTGGCTGCAGTGATGAAATGGAAGGTACACCAGATGGATGTCAAGACAACATTCTTGAATGGTGTAGTAGAAGAGGAAGTGTACGTGGAGAAACCACTTGGATTTGAGACACATGACAGGAAGACTCATGTGTGCAAGCTAAAGAAGGCCTTGTACGGATTGAAACAAGCACCTAGGATGTGGTACGACATGATGGATCGCTTCCTGATGAGTTTAGGCTTTACCAAGAGTAAATCATATTACAACCTTTACTACAAGGTTGAGGACGGGAATCCAGTGATACTTCTACTCTATGTAGATGACCTGTTTGTAACATGGGAGGATGAGCTTATCGCTGATACGAATAGGAAGCTTGCCGCAGAGTTCGAGATGAAGGACCTGGGTATGATGCATTACTTATTAGGCATGAAGGTGTGGCAGAATACAGATGGAATCTTCCTTGGACAAGGGAAGTATGCAGTAGAGATTCTGAAGAAGTTCGGAATGATGGACTGCAAGACTATGGCCACACCCGTGGCATCGAACTTGAAGCTACTATGTGATGCTTCATTAGAGTCAATTGATGCCATGATGTATCGTCAGATGATTGGTTCATTGATGTACCTGACGAATACGAGACCGGACATATGCTTTGCTGTGAACATAATGAGCCAGTTCCTAGAGGATCCGAGACAAGCTCACTTGATTGTTGCAAAGCATATATTGAGGTACCTGAAGGGTACAGTTGACTATGGGCTCAAGTATGAAGATATTCCCTTGTATTTTATATTGTTATTATTATTGTGTTTTATTTGTACCTCCGACGTAGATTTTTTTCCTCCGTACGGGGATGTCATTATTATGCTTAGTCATATTAGGTCATTGAGGTAAAAGCCTCCATTGTAAGTCAGGGAAAGAGTTCCCCAAAAGGTCAAATGTAAATGTATTATTGAGTCTCCTAGAGAAGTTGGCCCAGTTAGTTTAGTTGAGGCCGACCTAGTCAGTTAAAATGTCACCCCAAAAGTAAAGTATAAATAGATATCTAGGCTCTCTCATTTGGACACACACTCACTCTCTCAAGTTCGCATTAGTGAGAGAGATAAGACAAGTTCGCATAAGAGAAAAGAGAGACGCTGCATAAGACATATATTTTGGGTTTTTCCATTTTGTGATATTGTATTGGTGACGATTCTATCTCTAAGGAAGTTGTGGGGTTTTCTCCTTTATGGTTTCCCTGAGGAAAAATTTTGTGCCTCTTGTGTTATGCTATGCTTGTTATTCTTTCAGTTAAGATCCTAGATAATATAGATTAAAAGTTGAAAAAATAACACAATATTTAAGCAACTAGAAGTTCTCAATAAGTTAATCAACCAAAACGTAATACAACACAAAATCCACACCAAATTTCGCAAAAATCACAACTTAACTTTTTGGAGGACTTGACAATCAGAGCAAACAAATCAGAAATACTGAAGGGAGTCACAAGACTGGTTGTACTCGCGAAGGATTGAAATTGACCATTACTGGAGAAACAACCACTTGACTAACTAAGACTCAAATCAAGCTTTAAATTCCAAAACAAGCCAAGGACAAAGCACACTGAGTTTGAGGGATATTGTGGTTGTAATGGAAAAAACAAAGACCTCAGCAAACCAAGCAAAAACCAATTTTGTGGGATTTTTTTACCCTATGCACTAGCTTCGTAGGGTGACGCACTCTGCAAGTATACACCATGGTGTTGGAATCCTAACAACGTGGTTTGTTGTTATTGGACAATCTACTCGAGCGGACGCAAGCCAGATCTCCCTAGTTCAAGTGAATCTAGAACAAATAAGAACAAAACATAAAACTACTTTCCTAGATCAAATTAGAGATCGAGTAATTAGATGTCTTACCTTGTTATTGCTCCAAGCTCCGCGGTCGTCAGATCTGTAGCTACAAGACCTATCAAAACAAGCAATAAAACATATCTAAACACTAACTGATCCAAGTAAACAGTTAAGGAGGTAAACTATAAACATCATCAACACAATGGAAGAGTTTATACTACTGTAAAAAGAGTGAGAAATACATAGTAGAGAGATTATTACAACCGAAGCCTTAACGCTATAGTCTTCCTCCAACAAGCCAAGCCAATGCCTCCAAAGGAAATGTATGCCTCCCAAGAAATGGATAGAGATCACCTAGGATAATTCCACCAACATGTAAGTGCTATAGACTTCCTCCCTTTGGAATGGAGAGGAGATTTGTATATATAGAACCAAGTGGATAGAGTAGGTTGAGGATCATGGGTAGAGGGCTAAGGTATCCTCCCTTAAGGTTAGGGAACCGTAGGACAACTCACCTAGGAGTTAGGGATAGGGATCCACCTCACCCAACTTCTAGAAATCGCTCAAAAGCCACCTTTATCCAAATTAACCAACCCCGACGCAAGCTGCATGAGGGAAACTTGCGCCTGAGAGGGGAAGCGCAGGTTGCACAAAGGAAACCTGAGCCACCAACGCAGTCTGTCAGAATACACCCTGCGCCTGACCTAGTTGGGCGCTTCTTGCTAGAAGACAACATGGGTCGGTCCAATTAGAAACTGTGGACAAAGGGCATCAACTTGCTTTAAATGAATTCTTGATTAGGGAGACTTTAGGGATCAAGGCATTGAGTTGGCATGGTTCTCATGATGACGATATTTAGGTGTAACAAAATGCCCCCCAAAGCATGAAACTGACAGAACAAGACAGGTGAAGTGCTTTGAAATATGGATGGCAAGGCCTTGCTGGCTGGAAGATGCTGCTGCAGTACAATTGAATCTAAGGTACCAGTCTCATGTGACGCACAACATGGATGACGACCAATACATTGCAGATCCATGGTAGTAAAGACTGACTGAACACAATCACAACTACTGGACACAATTGTAGATCCATGATGAGATGATAACACGGCCATGACCAATACATAAGTGGATCCGTGTAATATGACTCAAACAATCTCCATCGCAACCTGGGTAAGATATGATTTTCCCCAGGCTCTTCAAGCCGAACCTGCAATGACACGAATCTATCCATGTGATTGCAATGTTTTGGAGTTGAACATGGTAGAAACCACTTGATTACCGATCATTGATGTATACCGTTAACAAGTGCGAGGGAAATCACCATTGATGTCAATGATCCCCAAGGTATCATAGTACATATCACCGAGCATGAATAAATGAGTTGAGTTCAAACAGTCAATGAAATATTTCAATCAAGAGCCAATGATGTAAACTCATGTTGAAAGCGAGGTAACCTACCATTAAGGCATGCAAGCCCAAGGTACTTGATTGGTTTCTAGATTCAATCCCTGGATGATGTGTTGAAGTCGACAAGGATGAATCCGTCGAAGGAGGGCCATGATGAATCCCCCATCAACGACACGAAACTCGATAACATATGTTTGGAGTAGATTGGATGGTAGAGTAATGTGCAAGACTGACTCAGGGTAGACCGACATGATGGAAGGTGTACTGACTGTAGATGATGAGTAACAAACATCTCCTGAACACGGGCATAGCATGACCTGGCAGTATTGACATGACGAGAATGACACTGACCCCCAATGCAACTGATGATGGAAACATTCTTTGGATGACCCAAAGGAGTGACATGATCATGGAATTAGCAGGAATTGAAGACAAATGGATTACCCAAGTACTGAATGCGAATGCTAATGAGTGCCATGTTCAAGAGTAACTATGTACTGCCATAAATTAAAGCGTAACACAAAATCTTCCCTTTTTCCCCATCATGATTGATGAGTGCCTCTTTTGTTTTTTAACGATCTTGAGGAGGGTAAACAGATGCTCGGTATAGCTCATCCCATGGATGAGTACAATCCCAAATGTTTTACGAACTTAGGATAGGAGGGGTTCATCCCATGACAGGCTCTTCGATATTAAATTTTAACGAGTCCATAGAAGGTAAACTCGGCGTCATTTCATGTTTAGAGAGTCTGAAAAGAACTAAAGAAGACTCCAAAGATCCTTTTTCGTAAAGTTAGCCTCTTCGCTCGAAAAAGGGTAAAACAACGTGAGAGAGGACTCTTCCAGTCATGATTGGCTGGAGTATTCCTTTTTAGTAAGTAGTACCTCTTGGTTCGAAAAAGGGGTAAACTATCACCAGAAAGACGATTGTTCAAATACTTTTACAAGCGTGAACGTATCAAGTTCACTTGGCAATATTTTGGTATTTTGAGAGCCTGAAAAGAGATTAAAGAAAGACTCCGAGGGGTTCCTTTTTCATGGGAGTTTAACGAGCCCGAAAAAGTGATAAACTATAACTCGATGACTTATTCTCATCGTTTTATGAGCACGAGAAAGAACAAAGAGTTAGCTTGGTGTCATTAATAATTGAATTTTACGAGCGAAATAATGACATAAAAATGCTCAACGAGTTGTTCATACTTGATAATACGTGCAAAATAACCACGAATGCGAAAAACCGCATTAATGAGGTACTTAACTTCACCTGCAAGCTTTGAAACTTGGTCAAAATGATTAACCGAGTATAAATAATTCCAACTATAGCAAAATAACCCACAATGAAATAAATTAAAAAAGGAATATGCTCTTTTTTTATATAAAAGGGGTAAATAGTAAAAACGATTACTATTTGTTTTTTACCAAATTGGAGAGGTAAGAAGTGCCATTTGGAGTCGTTTTTCCTTTGTCGATTTCGAGAGC
This sequence comes from Larix kaempferi, assembly GCA_027924585.1. Classification (NCBI taxonomy): domain Eukaryota; kingdom Viridiplantae; phylum Streptophyta; class Pinopsida; order Pinales; family Pinaceae; genus Larix; species Larix kaempferi. The sequence continues at coordinate 13,497,761 of BSBM01000050.1, read as the reverse complement.
TGTGATCGACCATTTCGAGTGCCGTCAGTGACAGGTAACCCTAAAATCAGCCATTTAAATTTCCAGTGGATTAATTTTTCATTTTTATTTCATTTCATTGAGTTTTGCTTGTTATGTGGGGGGATTTGCACTCGTGGGTCAGCGCAATCGCCCCTTTTAGGAACTGCGCTAGATATGCGTCGGTGAAAAACCCGAAAGGGTGCTTTGCGCCGGCGGCACCCTGTCCGAAAGGACGGCTTGCACCGGCGCAAACCCACATATCAAACTCAAAACCCAACCCAAACAAAAGTTTTTTGATGGTTGAGGAAGGTCCTAATGGTGTTTAATTGGCCTTTTGGGACAGTTTGCAGCGACCAAGATGGTCCTCGAGTGGCGAGAACACGAGCACAAGCTCGATGATGCTCAAGCTGAAAATGATCCCCAATGCATAGCCGCATTGAGGAATTGTGGTTTGCTTAAGTACTTCCGAGTGCCAAGTATGAGGGCCCAAGTACCATTACTGACACATATGATCCAATGCTGGGATCCAGTACAACAACATTTTCATATTGGTGTGCACACTTTGAGCATAGATGTCGAGGACATTTACTTTCTGACAGGGTTGGCCCGACGGGGTAACCCTATGTCTCTAACCGGATCACGAGGGGGTGATTGTACTGTTGATGACATGATTGATCAGTGGTGCACTCCAGGCACTCAGATGATTGGTGGGAAAATTCCCATCAAGGAGGTTCGAGACCGAGCTCTCCATACTGTGCTCTTTACCATCATGAGGGTGGCCGGTAGTCGATCTACTCATTTGGCGAGAAAGTCGGAGATGATGTATGCTGAGGAGTGCATGGCTCCTACAGTGTTCAACTGGTGTGAGGGTCTCCTCACTAGTCTACGGGGTCAGCTGACCAAATGTCGGCGTGGAGCGCTGAAGCAATTTGGTTATGGTTCAGTGGTGATATCGTTCTTGCTGGAGTGGGTTCCCCACCTACGTCTGCAGGTATATCTCGATGATCGAGATGCTCAAGATTTGCATATGACTAGGTGGTCTGAGGTGATGGTCCTCCATGGTGGTGGGGGTCCCATTATTAGCTTCAACACAGGTTTCTTCACATGGCTGACGGGACATCTCCTCATGGTGGAGGATTATCCGTATGATGGGACGGACTTTAGAGGGGACCCTGACCTGGCGCTTCCTGAGGGAGCGCAGTGGGGTGATATCGGTAAGAACAACTATTGCTTGTGTTTTTCATTTTATGTATTTATGAAATTTTTTTGGAGTAGTGCTGATGGTTTTCAAATGTTTGATGCATATGTGGGCCCATCGTGACCGGTTGGAGTTTCTCTTATCACGCGGAGAGGGGTGGTACCAGAGCTGGGCCCCGCGGCCTGAGATGCCATCGAGGATATGGAGGAGGTTGAGGATAATCTCCACAGGATGAATTTGGACATCCCGGAGCCAGGTGTCCATGACCTACCTCGTCGCTACCAATGACTTATTGTTGGTGTGTTCGAGCGTTTTGGATCGCTGCTCAGGAAAGTAGCGAGGGCTGTGGTATGCTATCATGAGCATCCTAGGGATTAGGCTCATGTTCATATGTATATACTGAAAGCTTATGAGCTTCAGATTTTGTAGAGAGGACTCTTACTGAAAGCTAGAATGCTTTAGATTTTGTATCAACACGACCATTTTGGTACTTTGTACCAATTTATATACACAGATACTATTGGCAGTTTTTATATACACCATGTCTATTGGTGATTGATGGGATCTTGTTTACATGTTTTTGCTTATACAATGGATGATTTACATGTCATGTTTGTTTTTTGTATTTTCTGGATATCTTATGTATGTGCAATGTACCAATCTAGAATGAAATTGGCCATCGAGTCAGCAAACGTGTTCGTGTCTCGTGGAATGTGCAGGTATTGAACAGATTCAAAGGACCTTTCCAGGAGACGAACTCGTCGGAAAAGATGGAGCAAAGTGGGGTCGCGGATAGCGTAGATATGGTTAAGATGAGAAACCACTAGTTGTGAATCCAGATGGATAACAATGTGGCTCATACCCAAGGAAAGAGTGTTGGTTAGGGTTCCAATCACCACCTGATATTACGCGACGTTATTGGTTGCGTATCCTAGATAATTTCCTCCTGAGATGATAAGCTCGCCGGTATGGGAATAAAGTACCTAGGCTACCGAAGCAAGGTTACGAGTATGCCGGCTGGCACTGTCCGCGAATCCATAGCAAGTTTCCATCTGCACATGCAGACATAACATGGTATAAGTAGGGAAATAGAATACTGACACACTAAAACAAAGCGTCACACCACACAAAACACATGCCATTTATAGTATATACAAGATACTTATGCGTGAAAAATTTCAGGCATAGTATCTCTTCAGGTAGAGCCCATTTCGAGGCTCTCCCATAGATATCCCATCATAATCCTCTAGCTCGTATGCTCCCTTCTCCAGAACACGTTTTACGATGTATGGCCGATGCCACATGGACTCAAACTTACTTGCCCCCAGCTTATCATGCTTTTGGTCGTACATAAGGACCAAGTCACCCTCGTTGAAGACACCAGGTTTAACCTACCTATCATATTGAGCTTTGATGCGTTTCTTATGTGCCCTGTTGGCACGAGCAGCATCATGACGGGTCTCGTCGAGTTTTTCTAGGTGAAGGAAGCGTTCTTCCTCGGCAGTGGTGTTCAGGAGAAGCTCAACTGAGAATTTGAGAGATGGCATCTCGCACTCTATTGGTAGGATTGCCTCCAATCTGTAAACTAATTGGAGTGGTGTGAATCCGATGGCAGCCTTGACGGAAGTCCGGTATGCCCATAGTGTGGAAAAGAGCATGTTATGCCAGTTTGATTTATGTGTACCCACCATGCATTGAATCATGGTTTTCAAGACCTTATTGATGGCTTCTACTTGTTCATTGGACTGTGGGTAGTAAGGGGTTGAGTTTTCATGGCAAAAACCCAGTCTGGCACTCAATTCGTCTACTATATGGTTCTGGAAGTGAGATCCATGATCGGTGACTATGGCTTGTGGAACTCCGAACCGTGCAATAACATGGTTGAACATGAAGAGTGCAATGGTTTTACCATCTTCGTTGTATGTAGGCATAGCCTTGGCCCATTTAGTAAAATAATCCATGGCTACTAAGATGTAACCATGCCCCCTGACTGAGGTAGGCTTACAGTGCATGAAATATATGCCCCATTTTGCAAAAGGGCCCACGACAATAACCGTGTGTAAAGGAGTTGGATGGAAGCACTTTTTTGATTGAAAGTGTTGGCACGGAGGATACTTCTTAACGGCCTCAATACAGTCCTTGAAGAACGAAGGCTAGTAGTATCCTGCGCGTAGTATCTTCTGGGTTGTAGCCATCGTAGAGAGATGACCGCCACAAGCCCCAGCGTGATAATCATTCAGTACGTGTTCAACCTTTTCGTGTGTTAGGCAACGTCGAAGAACAAAATCAACACCACGACAATACAAGGTATCGCTGATGATCAAGTAATACTTGGAGTGGTGGCGTATACGATGACGCTCGTCATGAGACAGTTGGGGGTTGAACCGTTGGGTTTGAAGATATAAGGTGATATCTCCATACCATGGGTCTGACGTGTTGATAAGAAACGACTCATCTGGGAGAGAATCGTTGGGCTCATATCCTGAATCAACATGGGCCACAAATGGGTTCCGTAAACACCAAATATTTCTTGGACTTGGCTTTCTCGAAGAGGAGATCAAATTCCCGAAGTATCACGATCCAGTGTGAATACTTGGCCCCAAGCACCTGACGTGTAAGGACGTGGTACATGGGGTTCGAGTCAGCAATAATGGTAGTGGTGCGGAGCAGTATATAATGTCAAAACTTTTGGACAGAAATGACTGTCGCGAGAGCGAGTTTCAAGACATGCGAATAATGGGTTTCAGAGTCAATAAGACCCTTACTTAGGTAATAGATCAGTGGTTCCTAGGAGTTGGTGTCCTCCTGGACCAAGACCATGGCGATCGTGGTAGCATAAGCGGTTAGATAAAGGATGTAATCCTAGTAGTAATTGGGCGGTTGGAGCACAGGGGCATGGGTAATGGCATGTTTCAAACTGTCGAAGGATTGTTGTGCTTGGTCGTCCCATATGAAAGGGACATCCTTCTTCAGTAATTGCATATAGCCTTGTGTCTTCTGAGCGAAATTATAGACAAAATGCCATAGGTAAGTTTCCTTCCCTTGAAAACTTTGTAGTTCCGTAATGTCGGTAGGAGGTGGGAGAGGGACAATGGCTTCCACCTTCAAGGGATCAATGCGGATCCCGTCTTTCGAAACGATAAAACCTAGGAGGCATCCTGACTCGATGCATAAAATACACTTGTGAGGATTCAGACAGATGTTATACCACCTACATTTGAGGAATACTGCCATCATATGATTGATGTGGAACTCACGATGCTGCAAATGAGCAGGGAGATTGTCAAGATAGGGCTCCACAAAGTCCTTCACATCATGAAAAGCATATGACATGGCCCACTGGAATGTAGCACCAACATTTTTAATACCAAAAGGGAGTTTGCAATACGCAAAGGTACCCCAAGGGCAGATGAAAGTGGTCTTATGTTGGTCGGTCAGGTGGATCTCGATCTGGTTGTAACTAGAAAAGCCATCCATGAATGAGAAGATGACACTTCTGGCGCAATTTTCAATGATCTGATCGATGAAGGGAGTAGGGTAGTTGTATTTAGGACAAGCCTTGTTCAGATCCCTATAATCGACACAGAATCGGATGGTGCCCTATTTATTAGCCACAGGGACAACATTGGAGACCCATTTTGTTAAAGGAACAAGGTAGATAAAGCTGACCTTCAAGAGCTTTTCAATCTCTGCTTTAATCGCCGCAGTTTTTAGAGGGTGCACTGGATAGGTTTTAATCTCATGAAAAACGATGGCATGATCTATCTCGGGCATCTCCTCGTAGGTCCAAGCAAACACGTCACGAAATTGCTTGAATAAGGTCGTGTACGTAGTGATCTCTTCGGGAGAACAATTCTGGCCTAAATGAATATGTTCCATGACACCAAGGGTAACTGAGATGTTAACCGGAATGGTGGGTTCGATATTTGCCAAATTTCGCTCAGTGACTGTATGACAAGTGAGGATCGGTGACTGGGGGCAACGATAGACATCCAGTGTGAAAACGGTGGTGATGCTGTTCTCCACAGAATTCAAGGGGGGTAGGAAAGACGATCGATGGTGGAGGTATTCCCACGGGGGGTCATCCACATTCATAATCTCCATAATGGACTTGTCGGAATGAAAAGTCCAGAGTAGAGGATCTGGTAAGAATGATGTCCGCTGTAGAGAACAAGATGTGGAGGAAACAACCAAGTGGTCCTCACGTGCTGACTGGATAGCCTAATAAGTAGTTTCAACGCGTGAAAGAGGCATTATGTCTCCAATCAAATGCATGGTGGCTTCATCGGGTACGAGCCATGGATCGGTAGAGTTGGGAAAAGATGGAATCATGGAGGAGATCATGTTCACCGTGGAAACATGGTTAGGGGGATCCGGGGTTGGAAAGACACCCATAAGAGATTAATATTTTATGAGGAAGACCCCCATGCTCCCATATAGTTGCGAAGATTGTCTAAGTAATGGGACATTATCGCCAGGATGAGTAGCGGTGTCTGGTGTACAGAACAATTGGTCGACAGTGACAATTTGACCTGGGTGGGGGAATTGCACAATGCGGAAGACAGATGACGCGACCACAGTCATGGTGTAAAACCAATTACGACCAAGTAAGAGATTATAATCCAAGGGGGCTGTGACTACTTCCACGTTAATGGTTGCAGTATTACCCCCCAAATCTACTGCTAAGGCTTGTAATAGCCCATGGGGTTGAAATCCACTACCGTCGAATGCATTCAGGGTAGTGGGAGAACGGTTTAACTCGGGAGACCAATGGCTCTCCAACAAGATAGTGACATGATAGAGGTTGAAGCGCCTTCATCTAGTACAATACGATGGATTGTATTCCCAGCAACCTTCATAGCAATTTTGAATGCCAGCTGGTGGGAAAGCCTCGGTTTAAAGTACTCAAGCTGAAACATGATTGTATTCGAGGAATCCAGATCTACCGCGCCAATGGCAGCGAGAAGAGTCTTGCATTGGTTGGGACAATTCTGTAAGACCTCTAGCATCGACATGGCACAAGGGGCTTGCACCAAGTCCTCTACAATGTTGTAGTTCTGAGCTGCCCGAGCGTTGGGATTGAAAACGAATTTTCGAATCGTGCTCTTAAGCGGACACAACACTTACTCTAAAGAAGGCTTCTCAATGGTGAGAGGAGCCTGTGGTATGGTAACATCGAGAATAGAGGTGGAGGCTTTTTCAGTATTACTTCCGGTGGGTTCCTTCAGAGGGATTGATTCATATGAACATGTTCAGGTTAACCATCTCACTACGCATCATGAGAACATGCGCGGTGGAAGATGTGTCTCCTTGAGAAGGATAGGATTGAGCAATAATTTGTTGATTTTGGGTGGGGAAGGGATCATTGAGAACTACGGGTGTGGATGTTCCCTTAAGAAACTTCTACACTTCGTCTCGGTGAGGACATTCTTTGGAGAAATGGTCACCACCACACAGTAAACAAGAATACTTTAGCTTCCGCTTCTGTTTCATTTCTTTAGGGAGTTCTTGTGCTCCTGCTGGTTGGAATATTTCTTGGGTTTACCTTTGTTTTTCTTCTTTCCACCGGACTTCTGAGGCGAAGCTGATTGAACATAATTCATATCCTTGGTGGAAGTAGGAGTGGGTGACTTGGTGGTGCTGCTGCCATCCTGTGGGGGTGGGGAAGAACCATGGTGGTTCGACGATCCACTGGTTTGAGTTGAAGGTTGGGAGTTAAGGGAACCGATAATGCCGTTGACCTGAGGTCCCTAGGGTGGTTTTGTAGGATCGTATGTAGGGCGGGGTGCCTAAGGAACAATGTCATATAACGTGCTCGATTGGGCATATACGAGGTCTAAGTAGTGATCACGAGCGATAACCTGTTCCTCGGTGACGGCCCCTCCCATAGCTACATCTCTAGCTACGGTGGGTAAAAGAGACTCTGTGAACTAGTTAGCTAGCAGTTGGTCTGGAATATGAGCTTTAATGAGACGTCGTCGCCTCCACCACTCATGAATATGGTCAGATATATGAGTCGCAGTGGTTTGGCGGAGCGAAGTTAGTAGGTCTGTACCAGTTTCGTAGCGGATGGGTAAGTGGAAATGAGTCAGGAATGACATAGCTAAAGAGCGAAAATCAGGGAACGAGTGGGGTGGTAATTCAATATACCACTCGGCAGCTGGGCCGGTGAGGGTCCATTGGAACAACCTTAGATAGATCGAGTCGCCCATCAAGGAATTGGATGAGCACCATAGATGGTAAGTCATCACATGGTTTTTCGGATCTTCACCGGGTTTTCCATCAAATTTGGGAATATCAGAGGGTATCTTGATCGGAATGGGTGGCCAATTATAACTGTGTAGGATGGGATCATTGGTCAGATGAGACAGGTCGGGTAGGTCTAGAGTATCCAAGAATGGTAGCTGTTGGTTCGGCTGCGGATACTGATAGTATTGATATGGCATATATGGACTAGTAAGGCCTTGAATCGACTGATTGTAAGGTGTTACCGTCGGGAATTAGCCATAAGGGGGTGGGCCGCCTAGGTTGGGTGGTGGACCATATGTAGGGTCGACACCATAGTAGGGTGGTCTGCCTCCAGAAGGTGGGGGTCCTCCACCGTCGGAATAAGGTGGACCTTCACTAGAAGGTGGGGATCCTCTACCGTTGGAATAAGGGGGTCCGCCGCCTCCACCGCCTGAATAGGGTGGGCCAACGCCTCCACCACCAAAATGGGGTGGGCCATCGCCTCCACCACCGAAATAGGGTGGGCCACCACCTCTGCCACCGGAATAGGGTGGGGAACTGCCTCCACCACCAGAATAGGGTGGCCCACCACTTCCAGAATAAGGTGGGGGTCTGCCACTACCAGAAGGTGGTGGTCCTCCGCTTCCGCCGCCGGAGTAAGGTGGGCCTCCACCGCTGGAATGGGGAGGGCCTCCACCTTCGCCAGAGGGTGGAGGTCCGCCCCCTCCGGAAGGAGGTGGACCAAATGGTGGTGGAGGTGGTGGGACATGAGGAAAAGTTGGTGGGGGTCCAATTGGTGCAACGTTAAAATGTCCCCATGAAGTGTATGGGTTTCCGGGATAAGGTATCCCGTGGAGTATGTTTCTGGGATTGAATTGTCCCGACACAGGGTGAAATTGGCTTGGATATGTGTGAATCCATGGTGGTTGAGTTGGGTTGGATGGTCCCTTGCCATGATGTAATCCTATGGTGGAGCCCACAACGGGTAAGGAACTGCCAAGGGAATGACCAATTGGAAGTCCTCCACTCGTACTATGGCTAGAAAACAGGGGTTTTCCCCCAGTAACAATGTTTTGACCACTGATGGATGGTTGACTCATAATGGGTTGTTGACTACTTACTATTGGAGGAACACTACTCGTGATAAAATTAGGACGTAAAGAGTATCCTCCCCACGAGTTTTGGGGTGGGGGAGGAGTGGGTAATGTTCCAGTAGTAGTAGGAGGGGTGTTGGACTGTTGTTCTTCAACATGTTGAGTCATTTGGGGTATGGAACTGGTCTCTTGATTAAGAGGTGTACTCGTAGGAAACGAGGGTTGACTAGGTTCGTAAGTGGTCACGTTATGTATGGGTGTTTCCGGTGAAGCAAGAGATAATGAACGAATTGGAGTATATTGAAACGTCAGCGTTTCCGAAGTGTCTCTTCTTCATGTGAGACTCTAGCGCCGAAGTTCGTCACCACGTAGGCGTAGTTTTTCCATGAGTTCATAGACTGGAGCCAAACGCTAATCATGGGGATCCCAACGGAAAGGGATGGTTTCCGTCTTCCGATGTAAAGCCAGGTGGGCCCATTGTTTCCCGAGAGAGGTGTCCCAAAAGGATGCAGAAGGACCAAATGCTGCGGATACAGGGTCATCCAGGGATGGATTTAACCAATCTATAGACCTAGGTTATCCTTCAACCACACGATGGAAGGATGTGTCTTGTGAAGTAGAAGGCTCCATGGTCACACACCTTGGAGGATCGATGACTAGTGGACTAGAAGGGAGTGAAAATTTCATTCTCGACACCATAGTAGAGTTTTCTGCTTGAGGTGACACGACCGTAACTTGTGGGTCCATGCTTACCCTCGAAATTACCTCCTAATTGAGGGGATATTCGGGTGGTAAGTTTAAAATTTTGCGGGACCTTCTCAGAGGTTGTTCAGCCAGAATGACCGAACCAGGATTTCTCCTAAGTGTATTCTATACAAAAGAGAAGAAATCCAGAAAAATCTACACAAAATAAGGTTGGAAGCAAACTTATGTGATAGGTGTGGATTCAAAAGTTTGGAACTTCACAGGATTGTCAAGGCTTCACAACTCGCGATATACTCTAGGGTCCAATAGTTATACTCGGGCCAATATTTCAGAGCACTAACCAGGGAGGATTAGGACCATACCCCTGACCATATAAACCGAATACCTGACAAAACCACTACGGATTTGAGCTCCCACGTACCTTGCGTATATCGAGAGACACTCCTAGGATTCCTGAGACCAACCGAGCTAACCATTTGGCCGTCTTGGCAGAGCAATATGTTAAATATTGTAACTTCAAAGAATATTATATTTGTACTTTATTATTCCGGAGATGTTTCATCCCTCCGAGGTAATCCTACTATGTATCCGGAGATGTTTATTCCTCCGATAGTTAGTATTAACTAGGGTTATTAGACCCACCATATGTGGGTCGGCCCTGTAGTTACATTTTAGGGGTTATTAGACTTCTCCAGGTGAGGTCGGCCCCAACAGGTCTTTTAGTCAGTTGAGATTCAAGTATAAATAGAGGAGGTGAACTCCTCATTAGATCATTCACTCACTTGTGGAAGAGTGCGCACTAGTTGAGGAGATCTGCTAAGGAGACTTAGAAGGAAGGAGCACATCTTGTATTTTGGTTGATCATCTTATTGAGGAAAGCTTTACTGGGTTTTCTACCCCATGAGGGTTTCCCAGGATATATAGTGTGTTTATCTTGTGATTGTGTTTCTATCAGAGATCTTGCTTATCTATTTGGTTTAAATTCAACATGGTATCAGAGCTAGACTGAATAGGACATCTTTCACAAGGTAAGAATACCTCTTTCTCTCTCTTTGATGAAGTTAGGGTTTTCAGCCCAAAGTTGGTATTTTTTATTTTTGGTTGCATGGCTGGATAGCTCTCTTCAATACCTTTCTTTTGAGCTATAGATCGAACTTTTTTGTTGGGTAGAACTTCGGGAAATCCAAACCCTAATTCTACCAAAAGTGCGATACGTCAGATTTTGGTTTCAGAAAAAAGTTGTAATTTTTGATTTCTGATTACATGACTGGATAGCCTTTCTCAAGAGCATTCTTTTGAGCTATAGATCGAACTTTTTGGTTGGATAGAACTCCGGGAAAGTCAAACCCTAATTCTACCAAAAGTGCGATAAAATTCTGTTCCAGTTTCCGGAAAAGTGAAAAGTAACTTCCCAGGTAAGTCTGCTCTGTCTCTTGGACTCCCCCAAGAGAAGATGGCTCCAAATACTAAGCTTGAAGACAAGCTAGAAGGCATAGAGAATTTCCGGGCATGGAAATACAGAATTGGTCTCATTCTTGAGGAGAATGATCTTGCTCATTATATCAAGGAGGAAGTTGCAGAACCAGAAGAAGATGAAGCTAAAGAAAAACACAGGAAGGATCTGATTAGGGCAAAGAGAATCATAGCTGATTCCATTAAAGATCACTTGATTCCCCAAGTGTCTTCCAAGAAGACTCCAAAGGAAATGTATGATGCCCTAGGAAGAATGTATGAAGGAAAGAACATCAACAGAAAGATGAATCTAAGGACTCAGTTGAAGAGTACCAAGATGCACAAAGGAGAATCCATTCAAGACTACTTCTCAAGAGTCTCTCAAATCAAAGAGCAACTAGATGCCATTGGTGATACTCTTGATGAAGATGAACTTGTGATGACTGCTCTAAATGGTCTCACTAGATCTTGGGAGTCATTCATTCAAACTATGTGTGCCAGAAAAGAAAGTATGAAGTTTGATGTAGTTTGGGAGGATTGTGTTCAAGAGGAGGCTAGGGTTGCAAATCGAGAAGCCTTGCTCAAAGAGGATGACCAAGCCTTGGCCACCCACACCAAAAGAAGAAGGAATCAATCCTACTCTAAAAAGGATAGTCACAAGGAGTCTCATCCTCCACACAGATTTCATAAGAAAAGAGGATCTAATCAAAGAAGAGATTACTCTTCTTTCCAGTGTTTCTCTTGTCACAAATTAGGGCACATTGCTAGAGATTGCCCTCTTCAGAAGAAAAAGGGCACTCACTACAAAAGGCACCAAGCTCATCTTGCAGAAGATGATAGTGAAGAAGAAGAAGTAGAAGAAGAAAGGTCTCACAATAAGAGACCTAGAAATGAAGAGGAAGAAGAAAGGACCTTCTTCAAAAGAAGGTCAAGGAGAAATGAAGAAGAAGATGCAGAAGAATATGTTCTCTTCTCCGCACTCTCTGGATCTATAACCCCTGGAGAAGGTACATGGCTTATTGACAGTGGTGCTTCAAAGCACATGACGGGACAGAGAAGGACTCTCTCAAATCTTGAAGAAAAGACTTCTCCCCAAAGGGTATCTCTAGGAGATGACTATCAATACCCCATTAAGGGAATTGGTGAAGCAAACTACAAACTCGATTCTGGAACTCCCATGAAGATGAAGGAAGTTTTATATGTTCCAGGATTGAAGAAGAATTTGCTTTCAATCTCAGCTTTAGACAAGAAAGGCTACAGGGTAGCATTCATTGATGGACAAGTGTTAATGTGGTCCAAAGGAAAATCTATTAAGGATGCAATTGTTATTGGTGAAGAGGAAGGAGGTCTATATAAACTCAAGGGTCATCCAGAAGCTGCCCTTGTTCATGAGACCTCTAGCCCCAGTGAGCTATGGCATAGAAGACTAGCTCACATTAACTACAAAGCCTTACCCTATGTAAGCAAGGTGGTCATTGGACTACCAGATTTGAAGGTTGATCATGATGGCACATGCAAAGGATGTAAGAAAGGGAAGAATGTCAAGAACCCCTTTCCAAAGAGTGAAACAAAGACTAAGGGTATCTTGGAGTTAATACACTCAGATGTATGTGGTCCAATGCCCACCACCTCTCTAAGTGGTTTTGAATACTACCTTTCATTCATTGATGATCATTCAAGGAAAACTTGGATATACTTTCTAAAGGGCAAGAATGAAGTTTTTGGAAAATTCAAAGAGTTCAAGGCTCTAATAGAAAATCTCTCAGAAAAGAAAATCAAGATTCTCAGAACAGACAATGGTGGAGAATATACTTCAAAAGAGTTTGAAGATTTCTGTAAAGAAGCTGGAGTCAAGAGAGAACTAACTACTCCCTACAATCCCCAACAAAATGGGGTTGCAGAAAGGAAAAATAGAACCATCATGGAAGCTGTGAAGACTATGATACATGATCAGGATCTTCCCATGTATCTGTGGGCTGAAGCAGCCAGGACACCAGTATATGTTCAAAACAGATTATCCCATAGTGCTCTTGATTTCAAAACTCCAGAAGAAGTGTTTTCTGGAAAGAAGCCCGAGGTAAGCCATCTTAAAATTTTTGGGTGTCCTGTGTACATTCACATTCCAAAGGAAAAGAGAACCAAGTTGGATCCTTCTGGTAAGAAAGGATTATTTGTTGGCTACTGTGAATCATCCAAAGCTTTCAGGATTTACATACCAGGCTTTCATCATATAGAAATAAGTAGAGATGTAACCTTCGATGAGGAAGCAGCTCTCAAGAAATCTAGAAAGTGTCAACTTGAAGAAGTTTATGAAGAAGATACTTCTCCCAGAATCCCAGAGACTGTTCACATCCCTGAAGAGGACATTCCAGAGGATCATGACATGCTGGAATCACAAGAACCTCCTGTTGCAGAATTATCTAGGAAAAGAAGACCAGCATGGGCTAGAGATATTATTCAAGGAGCTGAAAGATATGGTGCTCCTGAAGGCTCCATTAGAGAAAGAAAGAAACCAAAGTTAGTATCCAACTATATGGCCTTGATGTGTGATCTTGTGGATCAACTACCTACTAGCTATGAAGAAGCAGCTCAAAAGAAAGAATGGGTAGAAGCAATGACGGAAGAATATCAGTCGATAATGAAGAATGATGTTTGGGATATAGTCCCCAAACCAAAAGATAAAAGTGTGGTTTCTTCCAAATGGATTTTCAAGATAAAACATGCTGCAGATGGTAGCATTGAAAAATACAAGGCAAGGTTTGTAGCCAGAGGGTTCTCTCAAAAGGAGGGAATTGACTATGAAGAAACATTTGCACCTGTTGCTAGGTATACTTCAATTAGAACTATCATGGCACTTGCATCCATGATGAAATGGAAATTGCATCAAATGGATGTTAAGACAGCTTTTCTGAATGGTGTAATTGAAGAAGAAGTATACATAGAACAACCTCAAGGTTTTGAGGTCAAAGACGGAAGGACCCATGTATGCAAACTGAAAAAGGCATTATATGGTTTGAAGCAAGCTCCCAGGGCTTGGTACGGAAGGATTGACAGTTTCTTAACAAGCATGGGCTTTACCAAAAGTAAAGCTGACCCCAACCTTTATCTCAAAGTGATGAATGATGAACCTGTTATTTTGCTGTTGTATGTAGATGATCTATTTCTAACCGGAAATGAGAATCAAATCATTGAAAGCAAGAAGAAGCTTTCTTCAGAATTCGAAATGAAAGATCTCGGACTAATGCACTACTTCTTAGGCCTAGAAGTATGGCAAGAGCCAAAAGGAATCTTTCTAAATCAAGGTAAGTATACTGTGGAGATTCTCAAAAGATTTGATATGTTGGAGTGTAAAGCTATGGCCACTCCCATGGACTCCAACCTGAAACTACTAGTTAATGATTCATCAGAACCAGTGGACATAACCCTATATAGACAAATCATTGGATCATTGATGTACTTAACAAATACTAGGCCTGATATATGCTTTGCTGTAAATACCCTAAGTCAGTTTCAAGTAGAACCTAGAAAGGTTCACCTTATAGCTGCAAAGCATATAATGAGGTACCTAAAAGGTACAGTGGACTTTGGCCTTTACTATCTTGGAGACAATGAACTCAAGTTGCATGGTTTCTCAGATTCTGATTGGGCAGGTAGTGTCTCAGACAGAAAAAGTACTTCAGGTGGATGTTATGGTCTTGGTTCTGCCATGATCTCCTGGTTCAGCAAGAAACAATCTAGTGTGGCCCTCAGTACCGCTGAAGCAGAATATATAGCTGCTTGCTCTGCCAGCTGTGAAGCGGTGTGGCTTCGGAAACTCTTATCTGGAATTTTTGACTTGGAAATGGATCCCACTGTGATTATGTGTGATAATCAAAGCTGCATTAAGATGACTGAAAATCCTGTGTTCCATGATAAGTCAAAACACATTGAGATCCGTTACTTCTATATACGAGACATGGTGCAGAGAGGAGCCATCAAGCTCGAGTATATAAGCACTGAGGATCAGGTTGCTGATATCTTGACTAAACCTCTGTCTCGAGTAAAGTTTGAGCACTTTCGAGACAAGCTTGGTTTAGTCCAGAAGGACCCTCCTCGAAAGGGGGAGTAGTATAGTATTTGATAACAATTCTGTCACTTATTTTTGTTTTGCTACTTACAATTATTTAGACTTAGAACTCTTACATATCTTTTATGCTAGATGTATACATGATTTGAAATGATGTATTAGTGAGAATACATGTCTGATGTATACATGTTTTGTTTTGATATACATGTTAGTGATGTATACATGTACACATGTTTTGATATGATGTGTACATATGGTGATGTTTTGATGGACACATGTTTTGATGTGATGTGTACATGTTTTGACTAGTGATGCATACATGTTTTGATGTACACATGTTTTGATGTGATGTGTACATGTTTTGATTAGTGATGTATACATGTTTTGATGTACACATGTTTTGATGTGATGTGTACATGTGTTGATTATGTGATGCTTACATGTTTTGATGTACACATGTCTTGATGTGATGTATACATGTTTTGATGTGATACATGATTATACCTGTATGGATGAGAAGACAGCTGAAGGGATTGGATCATCCCTGGACTTTCAGTCCTAAAGAGAGCCGTAGACGTGAGGTCTCCGAGAATGAAGTCCTTAGTGGACAGTTGAGGGGATTGGATCATCCCTGGACTTTCAGTCCTAAAGAGAGCCGTAGACGTGAGGTCTCCGAGAATGAAGTCCTTAGTGGACAGTTGAGGGGATTGGATCATCCCTGGACTTTCAGTCCTAAAGAGAGCCGTAGACGTGAGGTCTCCGAGAATGAAGTCCTTAGTGGACAGTTGAGGGGATTGTATCATCCCCGGACTTATGTCCCTGAATCGATCCGTAGACGTGTGGTCTCCGAGAAGTGGGGATTGTATCATCCCCGGACTTATGTCCCTGAATCGATCCGTAGACGTGTGGTCTCCGAGAAGTGGGGATTGTATCATCCCCGGACTTATGTCCCTGAATCGATCCGTAGACGTGTGGTCTCCGAGAAGTGGGGATTGTATCATCCCCGGACTTATGTCCCTGAATCGATCCGTAGACGTGTGGTCTCCGAGAAGTGGGGATTGTATCATCCCCGGACTTATGTCCCTGAATTGATCCGTAGACGTATGGTCTCCGAGAAGTGGGGATTGTATCATCCCCGGACTTATGTCCCTGAATTGATCCGTAGACGAATGGTCTCCGAGAAAATAATTAATGATGTGGTTACTTGTATCGATAGGATACTTGTATTGATGATGTGGTTACTTGTATCGGTAGGATACTTGTATTGATGATGTGGTTACTTGTATCGGTAGGATACTTGTATTGATGATGTGGTTACTTGTATCGGTAGGATACTTGTATTGATGATGTGGTTACTTGTATCGGTAGGATACTTGTATTGATGATGTGGTTACTTGTATCGATAGGATACTTGTATTGATGATGTGGTTACTTGTATCGGTAGGATACTTGTATTGATGATGTAATTACTTGTATCGGTAGGATACTTGTATTTATGATGTGGTTACTTGTATCAGTAGGATACTTGTATCAATGATGTAGTTACTTGTATCGGTATGGATACTCATATTATCGTTATGGATACTTGTATTGGTATGGTGGCGATACTGCTGATCATATGATGACGATGCTGCTGATCGTATGGTGACGATACTGCTGATCGTGTGATGACGATGCTGCTGATCGTGTGATGACGATGCTGCCGATCGTGTGATGACGATGCTGCCGATCGTGTGATGACGATGCTGCTGATCGTGTGATGACGATGCTGCTGATCGTGTGATGACGATGCTGCTGATCGTGTGATGACGATGCTGCTGATCGTGTGATGACGATGCTGCTGATCGTGTGATGACGATGCTGCTGATCATGTGATGACGATGCTGCTGATCGTGTGGTGATGATGCTGCTGATCATATGATGACGATGCTGCTGATCGTGTGATGACGATGCTGCTGATCGTGATGTTGATGTTGATGTTGACAGTGATGTACCAGTAACTGTTTGAGTTACTGATGAGGATAGATTGAAGAAAGCTTCCAATGATTTATAGATGTATCATGTGTGGTGACTCCTTGCTCCTGCAGATGCTGTTATAATATCCTTCTCGTTAAGGGGGAGTGTTAAATATTGTAACTTCAAAGAATATTATATTTGTACTTTATTATTCCGGAGATGTTTCATCCCTCCGAGGTAATCCTACTATGTATCCGGAGATGTTTATTCCTCCGATAGTTAGTATTAACTAGGGTTATTAGACCCACCATATGTGGGTCGGCCCTGTAGTTACATTTTAGGGGTTATTAGACTTCTCCAGGTGAGGTCGGCCCCAACAGGTCTTTTAGTCAGTTGAGATTCAAGTATAAATAGAGGAGGTGAACTCCTCATTAGATCATTCACTCACTTGTGGAAGAGTGCGCACTAGTTGAGGAGATCTGCTAAGGAGACTTAGAAGGAAGGAGCACATCTTGTATTTTGGTTGATCATCTTATTGAGGAAAGCTTTACTGGGTTTTCTACCCCATGAGGGTTTCCCAGGATATATAGTGTGTTTATCTTGTGATTGTGTTTCTATCAGAGATCTTGCTTGTCTATTTGGTTTAAATTCAACACAATACACCGAGAACAACACTCGGGGATTTTTTGACCCTATGCACTAAGCTTTGTAGGGTGACGCACTCTGCAAGTATACACCATGGTGTTGGAAGCCCAACTACGTGGTTTGTAAACACGAGAAGTGTGTTAGTGACGCAAATTGAACACAGACAAAGCGCATCATTGACAGAGTCTGCCTAAAGGAAAGGAGCGTCAAAATTACAGTGACTCGGGCACAAAACTGCCTAGGTGCATCAGGCAAAATCCAAATTTGAAAAAAATAAAATCCCAAAGCAAAAGAGGTTAGATATCTAAGATAAATGTCCCAATCAGAGATTGAATCACCTAGTAACTCTCTTAGAGACAAATCCAATGAAAAGGAGGCAATTTAGAAGCTATTGGAAGAAAAACTAAGAAAACAGAAATTACAAACAAATAAAAAACTATGGGATATTTTCTCCAGTATGGTCGCCAATTTTGTTTGCGGACAATCCGTCAGTGCGGACACTAACCGATCTCCCTAGTCCGAATGGTTCAGATCTAGAACACAAGTAATACAAAACACAAATATCTTTCCTAGATTTATCAAATTACAAAAGGTATAAGAAGATAACTCACCTTATGAGTGTGGTGATATCTCCTTGCTTGGTGTAGCTCCCGATCTTCAGATCTTTAGCTGCAAAACAATATACAACAAGTGGAAAAAAGCAAGTACCAATAACATGCAAATATAGATCAATCTAAACTAGCAGTCAAAGAAGCCAATTCTAAAGATCTCACAACAATAAGATTTTTATGGAAAGAATCTGCATTAATGTAAATATAAGAAGTACATAGGGAGAGATTACAACCGAGCTTTGACGTTGTAACTCCTTCCAAATAATCCTAGCCTCAAAGATCCAAACTCTTGCCTCCTAATGGATGAAATATAACAAGCTCTAATAGAATTTCACCAGCATTTAAGTGCTCTATATTTCTCCCCCTTAACCATGGAGGGAGGGTTTGTATTTGTAGCCCTAAAAGGGACATGATAGGTTGAGTATTTGTGGGAGAAGCTCAAGGGATCATCCAAAAAGGTAAGGGTATCAAGTGCCACCCTTCCTAGTTCATAGGGATAAGCTTCCACGTAACCAAGTGTTCTAGATGCCGCATGAAGCTTCTCTTTCTTCTTTTAAACCAACAATGTCGCACTTTGTACACAGGAAACCCACGTCTTTGGAGGGTGACATGTCTTGTCCAAAGGAAGAAGGTGTCAATGGTGCACTCTATCAATGTGCAAAGCGCACCACCAGGTGTCTGACGCACATTGTCAATATGCAAGGTGTGTGGGGGTGACAACAAAGGGAAAAGGAGGTTACTGCAACTCTTCTTTCAACCAATTGGCCTAAGTGCTTTAGGAATTATGGCAAATGAAGGAGAAATAACTCATGATGACAAGATTTTGGTGTAACACCTACCTCCAATTTAGATCTGCCAAACTCACCGAAAAGTCCAAACTTGTGTAAGTTTTAAAACTGTGTAGAGAAGTAAAGCATACATATTCTTTTAAGCAAAATAGAGATTACACCACAACATTCACACATAATACACAGAGATTTACCCTAGAAACCCTTAACTGAGAAAACCAACAAAACTTAGAGCTGCACCTCTCACTTTCTCATTATGATTATTAACCACTCACAATACAATATGTAGGTATTCCACAACATCCAAAACCCTAATTGGTTAACCGGATTAGAAAGAGACCCCAATCCCTTAACTGATATTAAATTACACATATTTAGGAAAAACCAAGAATAACTCGAAAACAACCCAAAATATTTTGAACTCACCTTCGGCTCGTTCCACTTTGCGAAAGGGGTATGGCTTTGGTGCCCCCCCCCTTGATAACCCCCCCCTCGTCCATTGCCACATGTAGCACCTGAAACATAGGAGAAAGGACACAAGATGGGTGGGAATCATCAGACGTAGTCATACAAACGACAAACCCCACACACACATGCAAAGAATATAACATATACCCAACAACTTTCTCTTTAGATTTTACATGAGGATTTAAATATTGTGAGAGATATCAAAGACTTGTATTTATATCTCCATACATAGCTCTTCATATTGAACCCTTGATTTTTCACTAGACTCATCCGTTATGGCTAGGGTTTGAAGACTTTTCTTTTATTCTGCCAACTCCTAGATCCTGTAATTTCCCACAAAACCTTAAATAAAACTGCTCTGATACTAATATGATCTATATATTGTTGTGGATATTCCATTGGAACAATTCGTCACAATATATCTTACAACTTTTTGCAAACTCTTAGTTATGCAGTGTTTACTAAAGATTTAAGATTCATTGATGTTAGCTTAATCTCACAGAATGATAAAATAAATTGAACCTTAAAGGAAAATAGCTAAATAAAAAATAACACATCCACATAAATAAAACAATATATACCCTAGGAAATCCCACTATGAGGAAAAACCCATACAGAAGTGAGCACTATGGCTTGCCCTTTTCTTTTCCAATATGTAATGCATATTCAAATAAAGTGGTACTCTCTATGGGTTTACCTATGATACCATTGCTTGTATGGCTTATATAGGATCTCCTAATTTTTTGTTATGCTCTAATATGCACTCCCTAACTCTTTCTCATCCATGGAACAATACAATAATACCATAAGAATGTAACCCCTTCTTCTCCTAGTGGCCCAATATTTAATATTGTCTTGATAGCCATCGAGGGTTAGTTTTTGGGTTTTTACATGCCTCTACCCTCGATTAGGGTTAGGGTTTTGGAAACTATAGAATGTTCTTCAAAGTTCACATGTGACTAGCTCCACATGTGTGGGTAATGAGAGTTGACATGGAATCCACTCGGTACCATGGTGGTAAACATGTCAGGTCAACTTGCAAGAGGCATAACTTCCTCATACGAACTCCAATTGAGTTGATCTTTGTGTCGTTATAAATCTCATGGAGTTTACAACAATGTAGAGTTGATATTTGTGTCATTATAAATCTCATAGAGTGTATAACAACATAAAGGTGATCTTTGTGTTGTCAGAAAGTTCACAGAGTGCAAATTAATACCTACCCCTAAAATGGGCCCTACAAGACAATTCATCCAATATTTCCACCCAGGAAACAACAAATAGATGACAAACCATATATTGATCCATTTTGGATGACAACTAGAAACATCCAAATATATGGGATAGACAATTGGTCTATATTGAACACTCTTATAATAGGGTGTTGCATTCTTCCACCCAAAAATCCACCTTTGAATCTTGTTATGGATATTTTCCACCTTCACCTTTTGATGTAGCTTGGAAAAAAAAGGAAAATCAGGTGGGAAGAATTAAATATAGAGTTAGATAAATCCACTTGACAAGGAAAATCAGGTAGGCAGAATTAAAGATAGAGTTAGATAAATCCCCTTGACAATGCAGGAACAACTAGAGAAGAGTCACCAGGATTATAATATTTACCATGACCAACAAAGTGTTGATCATAAATTATGTAATAGGGACAAGGTTTGGCTCTATTTTAGTAAAAAATGCATATAGGGGATAACCAAGAAGTTGAAACGTCTCAGGTATGGACTATTTGAAATTGCTGAAAGAGTTAGTGATATTGTAAAAAAGTTAAATCCTTTTTTTCCAATGAAAATATCATAACGAAATCCAAGGGATGCTTCCCAACATCCATGAATGGAATCCCTAGTAAACCTATATGTGTAGATTAGTGTGTCTCATCCAGGGGGATTTAAATCGAGCACCTATTAGTACAAAACTAGACAAATTCCAACAATATTGGAAACAAATAATTGAGATAACCCCTTGGTGTTTGGCTAAAACATGTTATTTCCACGAGGTCCAACACCTTAAGTAACCACTCACACAAACATATCACATATCAACACATCAATGTTTTACGTGGTTAAAACCACTGGAGAGGGAAGTAGTCCATGACCTCATCCAAATAGCTACTTGAGGCAATATATTGATGCAAAAGGAAACATATTTTACACATGAGTTTCTCGCAATCGATCATCAAGCAAATGACCCCCCATTCTCTTTAAATATAGATCATCGACCAATCCTGTTCTATGCCACAAGTTAATATCCATAATTAAGATCGAGCTGTAGATAAACCATTTGATCACTCTATGTCTAGAACATATTTTGACTGTCGGATTACATACATACAAATGCATACTAAAGAAACATATTTTACCTAAAGACACTTTAGACCAAGTTGATCTTAACTAACTCCTAAGTGTCTAAATATACTAACACCCCCCCCTTAAGAACAACTTGGGATAGGATTGAAGGATTTGCAATAGTGATACAAATAGGAGAAGGAAGGAGGTAGTGTAGCATATTCCCCCCTTAATGACAAATTCCTGAACTTCTAACATAGGTTCAAGTTTAGAAAAATTCACTCATGTAAGAAAGTTTGTGAATATGTCTACAACTTGATCATCTATAGGGAAAAAGAGCACTTCAAAAACAAGATCTTGAATAAGATTTCCGATGAAGTGCACCTATACCTCATTGTGTTTGTTGCACTAATGTTGAAGTGGATATTTGGCGAGATTGATGGCACTTTGATTGTCACACCAGAATGTAGTGAAATGTTGTTGCTGGAATCCAAACTCTGAATGGATCTGTTAAATCCATAGGGATTCTTGATTTGCATTAACTATGGCTCAGTACTCTACTTTTGCTGAAGAAATAACAAGATCTTATTGTTTCTTACAAGCCCAAGCGTCAAGTCGGGAACTTAGATCGAAAACATAAGTTGTAGTAGGATTTTGATCATAAGGGTCACCAACCCAATATAAATCAGTTAAAGCAACCAACAAAGGAGTCCCCCCCTAAACTACATGAATCTCAAATTAAATTGTACACCAGATATACCGAATCATTATTTTTATTACTTTCCAATGATTGTCATGGCATGTTTGGATATATCGAGCAACAAGACCAAAAAAAGAGGAAATATAAGGACAAGTACGAGTCAAGTACAAAAGATTTCCAACTAATTGATGATACAAGGTAGCATCTACTTTAGGTGTAGTGTAAGTGGTAGAAAGTTTGACTCCAGACTGGAAGGGATAAGGGTATGGTTTACAATCATCCATGTGAAAGTGACAAAGAAGGTCACAAGCATACTTAGACCGAGAAAGAAAAATTCATTCTTTTGTTTGCAAGACTTGAAGGCCAATAAAATAATGCAAATGTCTTAAGTCAATCATTTCAAATTTCTTCTCAAGGCTTGATTTCACATGGGTTAAATGTTTAGGGTCACTACTAGTAAGCATAAGGTCATCAAATTAATAAGAAGGATTATAAGATTGTTTCCAAATTTCTTGGTATAGAAATTGGCGTCATAATGACATCTAGAAAAATTAGTGTCAAGGATAAAGCTATCCATTTTGGCATACCAAGCTCGAGGGGATTACTTAAGGGCGTATACAGATTTCTTAAGACAAAAAACAAGGCTGGAGTCATCCTAAATATAGCTAGGAGATTGTTCCATGTAAATTTATTATTGCAAATCCCCATGCAAGAAGGTTAATTTGACATCCTTTTGATGGAAATAACATTTATGTGAAGCAGCAAGGGTAGGAACAAGGCATATGGGAAATAGGGGCAAAGGTTTCATTGTAGTCAATTCCTTCAACTTGGGAAAATCCTTTGGCAACCAACCTTGCCTTATGTCTTTCGACACTTACATCGAATGCATACTTGTTTGTCTAGACCCATTTACATATGACAAGTTTTATTCCTTTCAGAAGAGGTATAATATCCCAGTAATGTTCGTTATTAAGAAACTATGTTCTTCATTCATTGTTGCATCCCAATTTGGATGGCCAGAAGCTTTTGCAATGTATCTAGATCACAAGTCTCTAAAACTTGAGACAAAAAGAGAAGAGGCTCGCTGGAACTGTGAACATGTTCAACGCTTATCTCTTGGATCACTAACAAGATCACTATCTTCTTTGCATGTTGTACTAATCCATCTAGGAAGCGGTTGTGCTAGAACCCAATTGGAGGATTGTGAGTAGGCGGAGGTGGATTCTCATCCTCACTATCATCATATGAAGAAGAAACTAGAGTAGGGAGATAACCAAAGAAGCTAGAAATATAAGGTGGCACAATCATTGAAGATGGCACATATATTGAATTAGGATTCCAGGCCAAGGGGTTTTCATCAAATTTAACATATCTTCTAATAATAAGTCATTGGATTTTGGTTGAATAAATCTACAACCTTTTACATCTTAAGAATATCCAACAAAATGCACTTCTCACTCTTAGGTTGTATGGCTTTATGTTTTTTCATAAAAAAATGTGAGCCCATGCTTCACTACCAAACACATGAAAGTGGCTTACATCAGGTTTAATGTTACTCCATGCATATTTCGGTGTTTTTATATATTATATAGCCTTGGTGGGAGTGTAATTGAATTTGTAATTTGCACAATTAATGGATTCAGGCAAAAATTGAAGACTTAATCCCTTAGTTTGGATCATAAAATTAGCCATTTCCTTTAACGTGTGAATATTTCCCTTAGCAATGCCATTTTGTTATGGTGTATATGGAATAGTATTTTTCATTTGAATTCCATGTGCAATGTGGTAACTGGTAAATTTATTATTTACATATGATGTCCAAATTGTTTTTCTACAAGGGCCTTGTAGGCCAAAAACATGTCAAAAACTTAAATCTTAAGTTTTAAGAAGTAATCCCAAGTGTGTATGGATAAGTCATAAATGAAAGTTAAGAAGTACTTGAAATCAAAGAAAGAAGTAGAAGGAAGGGGACCACACAAATTGCTATGAACAAGTTACCAGGGGGTCAGGCATGCTTACCAAAATTGTCCCAATGATGTTTGTTGAGAACACACCCATGACAAACACCATCTCTGCAAAAAGCAAGAGGACGACCGGCCATCATTTTATGATTACACATTTTTTCCAATGAGTGATAGTTTAAATGACCAAATCACTCATGCCAAAGTTTCCTCAAGTTATCGCTACGAGCAAAGGAAACTGAAGGAATAGTTAATGCCCCAAAGTTGTTGAATTTGTACAACTTGGTAATATCACCAACACTTCTAGTAGCTAAGACATGTTTAGGATCTTTGAAATTCTTGATTACAATTTGATGAGGTGTAAAATATATAGTCTTACCTTCACAAAAATGAGTGATCTGATAGACTGACAACAAATTGGACGAGAGACTTGGAACACATAATACATCTTTGAACTCACCATCATCTACCTGAACTATTCCAAATCCTATAACATTAAGAGATCTATCATCACCAATAAATATTTGTTTGGTGTTACGTTCATTTAGAACATAAAATATGGCTTTAGCCTTACCCATATGATAAGATGCTCCAGAATCAAAGAGCCACTCATTAGAAGAAGAAGAAGGAGATGCATTGAAGGAAAAACTAGAAGCAGAAAGTGAATGTCCATTAGAAGTAGAGTTAAAATAAAAGTTAAGGTTGATGTTGTGCTACTTCATTGCTACTTCCAAGGCTTCCATCTTCTTGAAACACTTAGATTCCACATGACCATCCTTCCCACAAAAATTGAAATGTCACTTAGTCTTCTTACCTTTTGATTTGGTTCCCTTGTCACCATTGGAAGGATGAGATAGTTGAGAGGGTTTGGGACCCTTGTTTTTCTTATTGTTGAAAGGATGTTGCTTCTTGGGATGCTTGGTTTTGTCCTCCTACTGTGCCACTAAGGATTTTCTAGATGTACCTGTAGTGCTGATTACTACAAGATGCAAAAAATTATCTTGCTCTCTAATCAAAACATCACAAAAATATTCAAGATGTGATTCTTTATAATTAGTACATAGTTCTTATTTAATTGATTTTTAGAAATGAATAGAACCTTGAATGCTCTGGATGCGCCGCTAGAGATGCAAACCTAGCAACTGCCATTTTATTTTGCAGTTTGTTTGTAGAAGAAATCACATGGATAGTATGAATTCGATACCCTCACAACCGCCTTCCCTTGTTTCCCTTAGCACTAGAGGTGTTTTATTGCAGGAAGAACCATTTTTTCAGCCCGAATTTAATGAATTGTATTGCGATAGCTGTGACCCCAGCTCATACATATCGATTTGTTAAGAAGGTAGATGACATTCCCTCTTTGGTTATTTCTCTTGAGTTAGTAAGTAGAGCAATTTTTCTCGAGGAAAATGCTCTGATTGGAAACTTTACAAGGCTCTAGCCTACCCCTCGATCCATGAGTGATTGGGTTTATGAATACTGGTCTAAAAATATCTAGAACCCTTTGTTTATATTCTCATGTGAGTGAGGTTTCTTCATGTTTCTTTTCAATTCCAGGAGTGAGAAGGATGAGATATTTAAATATGGTTAATATTTTATTGGTTCTAGGGGCATGTTCCTTTCCCATTGGTCTTTAGATTTTGACCCCTAAATGGAGCTTTCAACTGTGCCCATTTGGGTCAGGCTTCCAAATATTCCAATGTTTATGTGGGGAAGAGACTCCCTATGAGATATTGGGAACATGTTGAGAAGATTGATCAATAGTGCAGAGCCAAAATGAGGTATTTTCTCTTGTGCCAAAATTTGTGTTGAAATGAATTTGGAGAAGGGGCTTCCAGAGGCAATGTAATTAGAATTGGAAGGTTGGAGCCGTATCCAACCTCTTGATTATGAGAACAACTCTTTTAAATGTAATATGTGTCATGATTACAAGCACTTTGCTAAGAACTGTCCAAAAGGACAAGATTCTCGATTTTCAACAAAACCTCAGGAAGTGTAGGGTGCCTTCAAGCAAGTACTTTCTAAGCATCAGAATAGGAAGGTTAAATCAGATGAGCCATATCCAGAATCTTCCATAAAAAGTATGTTCGAAGTCCTTCAAGACTTAGAGGATCATGATAAAGAAGAAGTTGTCCCAAAATTGATTGAAGAAGATATCCAGGAAGTCGCAGAGACAGAGGCAGGGGCTGATCCAATGTTGATCACAATAGAGGCCGAATCAATGCAACCTATTGAAGAGGCCTTGAATGCCAAAGAGATTGTGATAGAAGTGGGAGATGGAAACATTGAAAAATTCAGTGAAGAAGGAACATCATACGATTGCTCTAAAACACTCCACTATGAGGAAGTAGCCCTGCCATCTTTCTTCACTTTCCCTGAAGCCGCCTCCCTCTCCTGCAAGGGGACAGTGACCAGAAAGAGAAAGAAGGGATCACGAAGCGGGAAAAAATAAAAAGTCTCGATAAATCTTAATGTACTGTTTATGGACTCTTTTATGTTCTTAGTTTATAAGAATATACTCTTGTAAGCAAGAAATAAGATTGAAGGAGAATAGTAAGAGAAAGCTAAAGGAGTTATACTTATTAGTAGCTTTGAAGGAGTTGTTCCACTTGTATCTTGGTAAGACTTGCCCGTCTTTTTGCACTCTATATGGTTGGACGATTAAGCCGCAGCCTTCTTTTAATATAAATTTTCTCAGTTTCAGTTAAAAAAAGTAGTCCTTATTTAATGGAGTAAAAGGTAGATACAAAAATGGAATACGCAAGACCAATATTAGATAGAGTAGCATATATGCATTGCCTTTTTGGCTTAGATATCTCGCATTCTTCAACTAAGAGTCTAAGGGTTTTAAATTTAGATATATAGTCTTGAATGCAAGAAAAATCACTTGGATTTAAAGTGTTGGAACCAACTAATTTTCAAGTTGGTGACCTCAAATCTCATTGTGTTTACCAAATACATTTTCCAACATTTCCCAAGTTGAATCTGGTGCGTCAATTCCTATAAAGGTGGAATTGTGGGTCATTTTCCCTTAATGAAAGGTTGCACACCCCCATGCAATAAAAACAAAAAAAAATCATATGAATGATCTTCCTTATATTCCCCAACTACTGGTTGTTCCTACAAATATATATTCCTAAAATTTTAGGTGCGGAGGTGGGTTTGAACATCATTGGTGTAATAACCTAAAATCTTTTCTATCCCCTATAACCTTTCTTACTCCTAAGACGCATTTATCTCGCTTATCCCTCTCTAATTAAAGGGTGACAAAAGAGGGGAAATATGAATTGTAACCCCAAACAATTGTATCCTCACCTCTTGGCACACCCTTCATTCACATGTGCCCAAAGAAGGGCTCCTTGAAGGTCATGAAAAGAGTAGTTCTATGTCCTCTTCAACTCTACTGAAAGCTCATCCCACTTCATATGCGAGCATTGCAACACCTTTTCTTTTGATTTCGTAATGATTGTGTTGTATTATTCCATTGCATCATTTTGATGTCTTTCAACAATAGGTAAGACTCGTGAGTCCAAAACCATCAAAAAATGGATTGTTCGTACTTCTCATAGTCTATCATGCTCTAATCAGACCATTAATTTACCTTGGATCTCCTCGGCCCTATATTGGTGTATATCCTCAAATTTTTTCCCTCATTTTTCAACCCACATAGGGATTGGGATACCATTGAGTGTTTGATGCATTATGATGGTATAATTTACAAAGCAAGTTTTTACTCTCACAGATACTACTAAAATATGTTTTGCACGATTTAGTTGGGGTCCAATGTCATTAGACAAGCATGAAGCAATCATCTCTAGACCTACTTTATTTTCCCCAACCAATCAAATAGTTTCTACTTGTACATATAAGGAAATAACAACTTGTTACGCAAATTAGGACATTACTTTACTTTTCCACTCAATTGTAATCACTCCTCAACCATATAAATCTACAACATGCTTCCATTTGGCAGCTTCCACAACTGTTATGTGGATTTGGCTTCTTACATATTTTATATCCCTCATTGTAACAACAGACATGGTGTCACTCCTAGAAATTGTAGTATTATTATGGAGCCCATTATTCTTCTTTTTAGTTGTATGTGTGCCCTAATAGGGGTGGATGCCCTCATGGAAATGTTTGAGGCATTGACTTCTACAATGGGTGTGATAAATCCTAATGAATATTCATGAGTTGTTTCTCTAGAGACCCCTTAATTTGAATAAAATATTCTATATCAGCTATGGAGAAGGATCCATATTTACCAGTCCATGAAATTTTAGCCTTACGCTCATGTTCATGTTTTGTCTCGCATTGTTTTCCCCTACTAGTGTGCCTTTGATCCCGGATACTTGACTTTTGAGATTTTCTAGTTTTCTCCTCAACAAATTCTTATTAAGTAGATTATTCCCCAGGGAAACCCACAATTTCCTTTTGTGTAATTCCTCAAATTATTCTATTTTTCCTTGTGAAGTAGATAACCCAACAAATTATTCCCTATATATCATTGGGCATCTCCATGGTAGGGCTTCATTCACCAATAGTTTTATCAATATGTAGTGATCCAGGGCAATAGTTTTTCCATTTTGTACTTCACCAACCATCATGTGTACAAATTGGAGATTCATGTAATGGATGTTGTTAAGTCAGTGAGCTAAAAATTTAAAATAATAAGCAAGCACCAGGTTGTGCTTTCCCTCATAAGTAATGTACATACTTATGTGCAATGCCACCTCATCCCATGATTATATCAAATAAGATTGTTTCATTATTATTCCTATGTATTCAATCATTTACTCAACATGGAGGAATTCCTTCTTTGCTTCTTGAGCTTCAATTTTATTCTTAGACCACTATTCCCCTAGTTGAAAACCTATAAACTGAGAAATATTTTCCTCGATGACTTCCACTTTCACTCCTATGACCACATAAATATTTTCTCTTGGATTCCATGAAAACTCCAACAATACATAGTCACTTTAGCCCTTGAGTCAATCAAATGATCTCATCCACCCAACATCTCAACAAAATTGGATGACAATTGGGTTGTCATGGAATTATTATTATGTATTTGTAGGTTCTCTTTTGTTCAATATCCCTCCCCCATGTTTGTGCTTGGATTTAAATTCTATAGATGCAAGTTCAAAAGAAAAATTATATAGGTTCATTCCACACTTCAAGATCTACAACTCTAGTTCTTTTTAGTAGTAAAAATAGTTTAACAGTGATGGAATGTCCAATTATTATATTGTAGGCCTCTTTCTCTTCTACATCATAGAAAATTTACACCCCAACGTTGTTGTCAATGCCAAATTTATTTCCCATGCTGGAGAATCCATTATGTTATATTATCTTTTCAATCAATCTTGATTCTCCATAACTTCATTTAATTTATTAGAATTTGATCACTCCCTTCATCCATCAATTTCCATTCCTCGACATCCAATTTCTATCATTCCATGGTGTTTGTATAACTTCCCACAACTTTATAGCATTCAATTTAAATTTGGTGGCAAGTTGTTTGTCACCAAAAAAAGTTCTTCGATAACACTTGGTTAATGCTTGAATTTCACACACATGCGACATTTTGGCTAATATTACAGAAATGCATCGTCAACATACAACATGCATCTCATCAAAGACATCCTCATCAGATCCAACAGAGAAAATGAGCCTTAGAATGAAAAAGGTAGTCTGTATAGAAAATCCCGCAACTACTTGCACTGAGCTCCCGTGCTACTAGTGCTACTATTTGTTCAGTGACCTGTGCGGCTTTTCCTTCGAAAGTCATGAAATGGTAAAAGAAACATAACCACTTATTTTGGTGGTGCATTCAAGGCTCATAATGGATCCCTTGGATCCAAAATTCGAGCTTGAATTCTCACATGCCTGGGGGCATTCAATTGCCCCCTTCATGTACTTGAAGAACTAGTTAAAGAGAAAGGGTGTCCACATTTCGATCTAGATGTTTATTGGCTTCCATTTGGCCTATAAAAGGAATCCATGGGCATGCATTCTATAGGATAAAATCAGAGCAAAGTTATACTACTAGAATTTCATTGAGATCTCATCTTTCAATCCACGACTTACCTCAAGTTGGCATGCAAAAGCTCCCTTGCTCTCTTCCTCTAAGAAGCAAGCGTTTCTCCCCTCATTCTTTTAGTTTAGTTTAGTTTTGTTGAAGTTTCTTTATCTTGTGAGTGATTGGTATGCCTAACCAATAGCTAACATTGTTTCCTTGGCTTCTAGTTGCAAGGATAGTAGGGAAGATTACTCACCCTTGCGGCATTTTCCCCTTAACAATATTTATGGCGGCTCCACTCTTATTTTTGTTCATTGAATTATAGATAGGTTCTCTTTTGATAGATAACTTGTTTTGGGTGTTGTGCATGTGCAAGAGCTTGTTGTACAGCCTCTCAACAGTCAAAATTTGGAATCTCTTAGCTTGGATTCATCTTTTTATCTCTAGGGCGGTTCCCAACGTCTTGGGAACGCATCATAGCGCAGATTTCTATTTGACAGTCATGCTACTTGCAAAGTAATACCACTTTGTAATCACACTATAAATCTGCCTGACCTCTATAACACTACGCCCGCACTATTAGCATGTCTGTGGGTCCATAATCCGCGTGGTTTTTTCTTTTTTCTTTTTCTTTTTACGTCAGTTTTTCATCATCATTTACAGTTTCAACGACTGCATATTGAACCAGAAAATTAACTAACTCACATTCAATTTTATTTTTTCTAGCAATTACATAACTTAGCTCAAGATAGAGAGTAAAGAAGCTATTTCTTGAGTGCTATTTAGGCTAAAACACTTTGAGGTTTTCAATGGACCTCTTAGTACTCACTAGGAACTTAATGATTATGCTTTCCATTTCATAGAGATTGTTAGCCTAGGCAATTTGATTTAACTACCTCTAGTGGTTATATCTTATTGCTTCTTGCTTATTTCTTTGATCTTATGCAAGATAGTTTAGCTCACTCATTAATACAAACAAGGGACCTAAAGACTCTTCTTTCCCCAAGTATGCTCTCTGCCTTGCACTCGAAGTGGTCTAGGAAAATTAGAAAAGAGTGAAAGGTTTGAAATACCTCCCTTTGGACCTTTATTTCATTAACCTTATAGAATTTTGTCATTTGCAAATAATTAAATTACACTTAGGGTTTAATTAAGTGGATTAAAGAGCTATCAATGCTCACATGTCTTTACTTTATTATGCTCTTTAGTTAGTTGCAAATTTCATTTCTATTTTCTTTCAAAACATGTGTGATTTCCACTTAACCACACACCAAGATACCTAAAGACTCTTTCGGTTCAAGCATGCTCTCCATATTGCACTCTTAGTGATATGGATGGATCAGGATGATATGGAACTTTGAGATACCTCTCTTATACTCAAATCAAATTTGGACCACCATAAAATCAACATTGCATTTGTAATTCTTAACCAACTAAAATCCTCCACAGGGGGTCACAAAAAAAATAATTCTAATTAGTTTAGGATTGATTAGGTTAGGCCTACAAATAATGCCCACTAATCTTCTACTTTTTTTGAAACATAGTGGTTGTTGTTGGCTCGAAAGGATTCACCAACAAGTACCCTACAAGCGTCGGCATATTCAATATTTCAAGAATAAAATAAGGTCTCACCTGAGATGCGCATAGGAATCACAGGGAATGTTGCAAGGGGTGCGCAGGGAAGGATGGGGGAATGGTATCCATCTACTTAAGTATTCATTCATTCATCTATACATTAAACATCCTATCAACCAGATCTCTGCCTAGAACATACATTCACATAAACAATAAGCCACAAACATATTATGCACAAAAGAGAGGAAAGAACTGGCTTTATACTATCATCAATAGTAGACTGAAATACATTATGCATCCCTTGGATAGAATCCCAAATATTCCATCTCTTGCTCAACAACTTATATTCAACAACATGACTACAATAACTGCCAAAATATACACACTAACAACAACCCAAACCCATTACAAAAGTGCCTTTAAGTAGGACATTATTCCCATTCTCGTCCATTGGCCCATGCACGAATTTAGTGGCATGCAAAATGGCACGTATAGACTGCTACTGACTCATGGCACAAACTTTCTACATGTTACCTCTCTTGGTGCACCCTATCCCACTATCTAGAATCTTCAATGCTAGAACACTTGTCCAGAATTCTAGTGCCAACAATTGTTGACTTTTAGGGTACTTTTAAATCTTGCTATTAGAAAGTGTCGAAAGACAACCTAGATAAGAAGGTGTGGTGCCCTAGGACATGAAATACAAGGATAGTTTATTGTGCTCCCCATAAAGTTCCAACCCAAATTTTTGTGGAGATGACACTTTACTATTCGAGGTTGGACCACTTATCCACACTTGACGCGGGTATGATTAGTGACCAAAACCTAGGTGATCACCAAGGTGCAATTGTTGGATGCAATTGTTCTCGAGACATATCTCGTTAGTTGTTGGAAATGTTTCCAGTCCTTCCAAAACATAGCCCCAACATCGTTACTTGATAATTGAGTCTATCATACCTTCACTAGCCGTATTCGGGGGATTTCATCACCACCGACTAGAGAGCTATTGGAAGGCCCAATGACTATTTGAGAGGAAGGAAGTTACATATTTTAGGGAATTTACATTTGCTTTCTTTTTATTTACAATATCACCTAAAACATAATTAAAAACAACCAAATTTTTTAGACCACTTGCACAAAGACTCAACACATATCACTCACTTTGCACTGTATTGCTTTGATTGTGGTTGGCATATTTTTGAATATTTTCAATTGTGTTTGTATCCCTTTACCATCACTTTCACTTGATCGCATAAACCATAACCATATCAGAACAAAGAAATATGAGACAATCTCTCAGATTGCAAGGACTCTTTCCTCTCCAAAGAGGTATTCTCACATTCCCCCCTGTGGATTAAGAGGAAAATACTCTAGCTAAGGGCATTCCCATGCAACATTGTTAGGGTCATATCAACGCGGGAACATCTTTCTTAACTCTCTCATTTCTCCAACTCTCATAGATCATAAAACTCTCCCTACCTCTCCATCTCATAGAAGAGGTA
Organism: Larix kaempferi; assembly: GCA_027924585.1. NCBI lineage: Eukaryota > Viridiplantae > Streptophyta > Pinopsida > Pinales > Pinaceae > Larix > Larix kaempferi. The sequence goes on along the minus strand of BSBM01000050.1, from coordinate 13,464,496 downwards.
ATGTTCTATCTCCACCTTTCGGAGGGAGTACCCCACCGTCATCTCCTTCTTCTGGAGAAAGGACCCTCCCATTATCTCCACCTCGAGGAGGAAATACACCACCATCCTTGCCACCCTCATCTCCAAGAGGGGTAAATACATAGAACACCCTGGTGACATCAAACTCAAATATTCCATTCATGGTGAGTGTAATGTCCTCTTCTGCTTAGACATTGAGGACCATCCCGCTAAACTATATGATTCCCCATAGGTTAGAGCGGGCATTGACAGTCAGGGGATCAATTGTGGACTTATGCCATATCGGAATATCTAGGGCATAGATATTATATCATCGGTAGGTAGATAGGGGCCACCTGATCCAAAGGCCACTTGCATGCATGACATCTGAGCATTATTTCATGATGCATGCACCTATTTGAGTCTCCAGGCACCTGCATGCAAGTCAACTGCGAATTAGAAGATAAAGTGACCTAGTTAGGTCAGGAGTTAGGTTTTTGGCAGTTGAGTGTTATAAAATAAAGGTAAAGCAAAGGGAGAAGATACATTATTGATTATTGATTTGTCATCTCAATTTGTAGAGCTCAGTGAGCAAAGTTGGGGTTGAGGCTTGTACTCAGCTAACTGGTGTATTTCGGCAGCGAAATCTATCTTCCCTAGTTCATCATTAGGTTGGATCATCCCGATTCAACATTATTCTTCATCAGGTATTATCGTCATTCAGTATTCAATAGAGTTATCTTTATATCATTTTGTGGCCTTGCTCTCCCTTGCTTGGGTGCATTCTCCAGATAGTCTTCTATTCGTTTTCCAGTATCCAGAGGGAAGAAGTGTTGCATGCTGCTTCTATTCTTCTCAGAGCACCGTTATTACCCTTCCCTTGGAAGAAGGGCTTCTCAGCTGGACTATCGAGGGAGTTATCAATACTTGCCATTAGAGGAGGACGTTTCCATGCTTGAGGGCGAATCTATTTGGGAAGAGGCTCACGTTTTTTGCTATTGAGCCATCACTTCTTATGCATGCACCTTCCATCATCTCCAGAGGGGTACTATAACCCTAGTGCACATCATCCAGAGGTTCATCAATGGAGTATTTATTATTGAGGAGCTTTTCTCTTATTGGAGGAGGATGTCATTTCCCTGAGGAGGACGACTTGCTTCAGCCTGCTATTATTCTACCTTTATTCATGCATGCGGGGATCATCAACATCACCTTCAAATGATCTACATACTGGTATGTATATGCATAAACTTACTCCTATTTTATAGCATTCTAGTATTATCTGGGTTATATTCCTACATGCAAATGCATGCATGCAGAGATCAGTATACATTTCCATCCTTGCTTGAGGTATCAGCTTACTAGACAACATAGAAAAAGAAAAATATCAGTTTGGGATATTACAGTGGTATCAGAGCATGTTCCTTGCCAGCTATGGGGCATGCATAGTATAAACAGTCAATGAATTCAGAGGATCCATACAATATTACCTACCAGAGACATAGGTTTAGAGATTGTGATAGAAGAGAAGAAGAGTTAGAGGATATAGATTTGGGAGATAAAGAGTATCAGTTTGACAGAAATAAAGGCAAAGAAACAATGGCAGACGATGAGAAGACAGCTTTCAATAGTCTCATATCAGCTATCAATGCACTCACCACTGGCCAAAAAGAAATGGCAAGTGCCATAAAACAGATGACAGAGAAGAATGGACCCCCCCCCACACAGTCCTTTATTCGCCCATAGTGATAGGGTGTCCACCAGTAGTAGTGGAGAACACTTGCATACCAACATGAACAACCATCCCCACCTATACAATAGGACCCCTCGACCTACCATGCCTCGGTTCTTAGATAGCCCAGCTGCAGTGCCTCTAGCACAAGTAGAGCCCGAAGAATCTATGACTGCCTATTTGAGAGAATATAGAGGCTTGGGAGATGACTTCCAGTCAGCCATGTCTTTCACTGACTTTTTCCATTTTAAAAGTAAGAACAAACCCAGACCTTACTAGAGGCCATTCACCCAAAACTATGAGTTACAACACACTTTAGGGAAACTGACTATCCCTACCTTTGAGGGTAGCTGGGGTGGTCCATCCCGGAATTGGGTGCAGAGGTTGGATACATATTTCCAACTCAACCCCATGCTGGAGACAGATGCCATTAAATTGGCTACATTACATTTGGACGGGGAGGCCCATGAGTGGTGGTACCACGGATTGGTGACATTGGGTCATAATACCATTACTTCCTACTCAGATTTCACATAGAGGCTCATTGAGCGATTTGATAGGAAGGACCCTGACGTGCATTTTGGAAAGCTGGCATAGCTCAAGCAGACAGGTAGTGCAGATACATTAATTTCAGAGTTTCAAAGGGTGGCAGTCATGGTGACAGATATTTTAGAGAGCAGGTTGATTATGCTATTTACAGAGGATCTCACTGAGCCATTACGTGGATGGGTCAAGTCCTATAGACCCACCACCCTAGATGATGCCATTAGTCGGACTAGAGATTTGCAGGAGGCAATACCCAAGAATAGATTTCCTCCCATAACTAATTTTCCTATCAAAGAAAAAGAGAAGAAACCCTTCCCGAAAGAGTGGCCCAAGAAAGAATGGATGGATAAAGATACTCGATAGGACCTCAGAAGAAAAAAGTTATGTTTCACTTGTCATGACCCATGGGAGCCAAGTCACAAATGTTCAGGGAAGGGAAAGGCCTACTACATAGAGGCCTATTCAGACAGTGGGGAGGATGAGGATTGTCAGGAGCAGGAGTAGGGAGCGACACCAGAGACAGTTGACGAGGGACAGCCCTCAGGGGGTACTATTGCTACCATGACAGGGGTCCCTAGATTCCACACTCTCCGGATCAGGGGTACCGTATAGGGCCACAGAGTGGGAGTGCTGGTAGATGGTGGGGCATCCCACAAATTTATTGATGCTTCATGGGTGAAAAGGAAAGGCATTCAGACTGAGAGTTTTGAGGGTTTTTCAGTAGCTACAGCAGGTCACACCATGGAGTGTAGTCAGCGGATTCCCAAAATAAAGGTAACACTTGGGAATTATATAGTGATAGAGACATCCTATGTGGTAGATGTACCTGACATGAATGTGGTACTAGGAGTTCAGAGGCTTTATTCCATAGGGAAGTATTCCATGAACTACCATACCATGGAGATGGAGTTTATCGGAGCAGAGGGACAGAAGGTAGTATTGAGAGGGATGAACACCTACCCTCCCACCACAGTATCATCACATAGGATGGAGGCAGTACTCCGACAGGGAGATATTAAGTGGGAAATAGAGTGCTTGGTTACCTTCAGGAAACCACCAGATAAAGCCACATAGCATCCAGCAAATATAGAGGCTTTACTGCAGAAGCACAAAGCAGTATTTGGAGACCTTCCAGCAGGTCGACCTCCCGATAGGGGATTTGAGCATATTATTGAGTTAGAGGATGGAACTCAAGCAGTTATCACCACTCCTTACAGACATCCCAAGAGGTACAAAGATGAGATAGAAAGCACAATCAAAGAACTACTCAAGCTGGCGTATATCAAACCTAGCTCCAGTCCATTTGCATCTTCATTAGTGCTAGTGAAGAAAAAAGATGGAACCTTACGCATGCGCATAGATTACAGGTATCTCAACAAGAAGACTATCAAAAACAGGTATCCAATCCCTAGGATTGATGAGTTGATGGATGAGCTACAGGGGGCAAATTACTTTTCAAAGATTGATCTCCGCTCAGGCTACCATCAGATTCGGGTTAGGGAGCAGGATGTTTCAAAGACTGCTTTCCCTTGCCACTACGGACACTATGAGTTTTTAGTGATGCCATTTGGTCTCACTAATGCACCAGCTACTTTCCAGTCTTGCATGAATAATATCTTCAAAGGTCAGTTACGTAAGTATCTTCTAGTATTCTTCGATGACATATTAATATACAGTAAAACTTGGGAAGAGCACTTGAAACATCTGGATGAGGTACTTGGAATTTTACAAGAGCAGTCATTATATGCCAAGATGTCCAAGTGTGAGTTCAGCATGCAAGAGATGTTGTATTTGGGGCATGTGATAGGTGCCAACGGGGTGCAGGTTCACTTAGAGAAGATTCAAGCTATATTGGATTGGCCCACACCCAAGAATGTGACAGAACTGAAAGGCTTTTTAGGGCTTTGCACTTACTACAGGAGATATGTCAGTGGGTTTTCATAGGTGACAACACCCCTCACCGACCTCACCAAGAAAGGGGCTTTCAGTTGGTCAGAGACAGCACGACAGACGTTTGAGAAAATGAAAAAGGTAATGAGTTCATGCCCAGTATTAGCTCTACCATACTTTTCTCAACCCTTTGTGTTAGAGTGTGATTCCTCGGGAGAGGGAATTGGGGCAGTATTGATGCAGAACAATCACCCCATTGCATTTGAGAGAAGAAAGCTCAAAGACTATGAGCACCATTATTCAATATATGACAAAGAGATGTTAGTCATTCTCCATGCGCTAACCAAGTTCAGACAGTACTTAGTGGGTGTTAGATTCAAAGTTAAGACAGATCATAACAGTTTGAAATACTTCCTAGAACAGAAAGAGTTAAACGAAAGGCAACAGAAATGGGTGAGCAAAATTCAGGCATATGACTTCGAGATTGAGTATGTTAAGGGAAAGAACAATGTAGTGGCTGATGCACTTTCTAGACGACCAACTACTTTATCCCTTATGAGCATCTCATCAGATTGGAGATCTCATCTTTTGGTTGAGTAATCCAAAGATAAGTTTGCTTGCGAGCTATTGGATGGACAGATTCAGGATGACAGGTACTGGGTTATTGACGACATCATATACTATAAGAACAGAATCTTCTTAGTTCCAGAGTCTTCCCTCAAGAAGAATATTTTACAGGCATTGCATGATTAACCATTAGCAGGGCATCGGGGGTTTCTCAAGAACTATAGACAGATTAGAGAGAGGTTCTCATGGAAGGGCCTCAAGAATGATGTGGTACAGCATGTGAGAGAGTGCAGCTTGTGCCAGCAGAATAAAATAGAGCACACCCACCCGACCGGTTTATTACAACCTTTGCCTATTCCCGAGCAGAAGTGGGAAAGCATCTCCATGGAATTCATTACAGGATTGCCCAAGGTTCAGGGTAGGGATTGCTTATACGTAGTGGTGGACAGGTTGACCAAGTTTGCTCACTTCTTTGCCATTCCTTCAGATTATTTAGCAGCACAGGTAGCAGAATTATTCTTCAAAGAGGTATTCAGACTCCACGGGTTACCCAAGACCATTGTTAGTGATAGAGATAGCAAATTCACTAGATCATTTTGGCAAGAGCTCTTCAGATTGGTGGGAACCGAGTTAGCTATGAGCACGAGTTATCATCCACAGAGCGATGGACAGACGGAGATAGTTAACAAGTGGATTGAGGGGTATTTGAGGAATTACGTAGCAAGCCAACATAAGACATGGATCAGGTGGCTACACTTAGGGGCGCATTGCTACAATACCACCCATCATATGACCATTGGGATGACGCCTTTCCGAGCCCTATATGGATACGACGCACTTACTTTTGCAGATTTGGTATTTGGTGATAGCAGGGCCCCCAAGGCCAAAGAGTGGGTTCAAGAGAGTTAGGACATCCTTAGCATACTCAAGAACATACAGGTTGCTTAGAATCAATAGAAAATATATGCAGACAGGAAGAGGATTGAGCGTAGTTTTGAGGTAGGAGACCTCGTTTATTTACACCTCCAACCTTACTGACAGTCATCTCTAAAAAAGAAAGGAGCAGAAAAACTCAAACCTCGCTTCTACGGTCCATACAATATAATTCGAAAGGTCGGAGAGGTGGCATATGAGCTAGAACTACCCCCAGAGAGCAAGATTCACAATGTATTTCATGTCTCCAACCTCAAGAAGGCAGTCGGTCAACATATTGTTACATATTCCGAGTTGCCACCCCTTGATGATGAGGGGCAAGTGATTCTGATTCCCGAGCGCATCCTGGAGGTGAGAGAGCGGAAGATGAGGAACCAAATCATCAGAGATTACTTGGTTCAGTGGAGAGATTTTCCTATAGAGGAGGCCACTTGGGAGGGAGAATAGGTATTACAGCACCTAGCTTTACAGTTGCTTGAGGACAAGCAAATTCAAGAAGGGAGGACTGTAATGTCCTCTTTTGCTTAGACATTGAGGACCATCCTACTAACCTATATGATTCCCCATAGGTTCGAGTGAGCACTGACAGTCAGGGGATCAATTGTGGACTTATGCCATATCGGAATATCTAGGGCATAGATATTATATCATCAGTAGGTAGACAGGGGCCACCTGCATGCATGACATCTGAGCATTATTTCATGATGCATGCACCTGTTTGAGTCTCCAGGAACCTGCATGCAAGTCAACTGCGAATTAGGAGATAAAGTGACCTAGTTAGGTCAAAAGTTAGGTTTTTGGCAGTTGAGTGTTATAAAAGAAAGGTAAAGCGAAGGGAGAAGACACGTTATTGATTATTGATTTGTGATCTCGATTTGGAGAGCTCAGTGAGAAAAGTTGGGGTTGAGGCTTGTACTTAGCTAACTGGTGTATTTCGGCAGCGAAATATATTTGCCCTAGTTCATCACCAGGTTGAATCATCCCGATTCAGCATTATTCTTCATCAGGTATTATCATCATTCAATATTCAACAGAGTTATCTTTATATCATTTCGTGGGCTTGCTCTCCCTTGCTTGGGTGCATTCTCCAGACAGTATTCTATTCGTTTTCCAGTATCCAAAGGGAAAAAGTGTTGCATGTTGCTTCTATTCTTCTCAGAGCACCGTTATTACCCTTCCCCTGGAAGAAGGGCTTCCCAAATGGACTATCGAGGGAGTTATCGGCACTTGCCATTAGAGGAGGACGTTTGCATGCTTGAGGGCGAATATATTTGGGAAGAGGCTCACATTTTTGGCTATTGAGACATCACTTCTTATGCATGCACCTTCCATCATTTCCAGAGGGGTACTATAACCATAGTGCACATGATCCGGAGGTTCATCAATGGATTATTTATTATTGAGGAGCTTTTCTCTTATTGGAGGAGGACGTCATTGCCCTGAGGAGGACGAATTGATTCAGCCTGCTATTATTCTACCTTCAGCTGATCTACATACTGGTATGCACATGCAGAAACTTACTCCTATTTTATAGCATTCTAGTATTATCCGTGTTATATTCCTGCATGCATGCAGATATCAGAATACATTTCCATCCTTGCTTGAGGTATCAGCTTACTAGACAACATAGAAAAAGAAAAATATCAGTTTGGGATATTAAAGTGAGCCTACATCTCCCTAAATTGGCCAAATTGATTAATGATCCCATTCGTCATGATGCAACTTGGAAAAAAATGCCCCTTAAGCCTCCGTTAGATATTCAAATTTTTTAAGGGAAATAAGGAGATGACCCGACCAACCATGTTATGTCATGTCACTTTTGATGCTCGTCAAACAACATCATTGAAGACATCGTTCGTCTTCAACTTTTTTAGAGAACACTTACAAGAATGGCATCCAAATGGTACGTCAATCTATCATTTGGGACTTATTCCACCTTTGAGTCCATTGCCACTATCTTCCTCACCTATTTATAACAACCCATATGCCATGATTTAGGACTCAAAATTCTCACAAAATTTTGACATATCACCTCAACTCACATCATGGATCATATCCATGAATGGCGTAGATGTAGGACTTTGTGTAAAATATACATCTTGCCCAATTTATTGTTGGATTGGTTCCTTAAATCACTTCAACCCATGATTGCGAAGGATGTATCAACCACATTTCCCAAAACAAAAGAAGAGGCCATCCTCAAGGCCCATCAATTTGATTTGATTTACGCATAATCTAGGTATCTCTATACCATCATGTAATATGTACCTTGGCATCATTCTCTGAACCCAATGCCCTCAGGTACATCTCACTCTATTGATGGGATTATCAAGGCTATTTCTTAGGGAAATGCTTCCCAACTATCAACTTCCATGACACTCATTTTGGAACAATAGTTCCCTCCAACACATCATGTATCGGTAGCTCCCACAACTACACAAAATCCTCCATCTAAGCAGGTATCTTATGGACCATATAGTACTACCTACGTCAATTCTAGTCAAGAACTAATGGTACCACCACCTTAAGTAGTGCCACCAGCTCCTCCATCCACATCATATGGATCCTATAACCCATACCTCCCTGTCCCCATATATAACCCATATTTCCCATTCCCTGGTCCACCTAGTCCTTCTCCCATGCCTCAAGTGGGGGTTAATCTAGTACAACCTTCTCCCATGCAACAAAATCAATGATTTGAGTAGCTGAACGTGGATAATCCCTCGAATCCTCCGAATCAAGGGAAAAAGAAAAGAAAGAATAAGCAAACCCAACAAGAGGGATAGGGGGCAATCCTCCTCCCCAACAGAACCAGAGCGTAGGAAACTAGAATGAGGAGACTAACAATCCTCTTAAACAAGGAAAGAATTCCAACCTCCAACGAACTATCCTTGATCAGTGTGTGGAGAATATGGACACTACACACATCATTTCCCATTGATATCTAAGTGTCAACAAATGCTTGAGACAAGAAAGAAGGCCACAACAAGTCCTCCTCAAGCACCACACACACTAAAACCCCAACAAGTTGTGTTGCAACAACTCTTTGCCAATCAATGTTGGTTACCCAGCAACAGGATCCTCTCCCATTAGGTGATGGAACCTTTCAAAACATCTACATGAACATGCTCGAAGTCAACTTCCAGACTCGCACCAAGGGTTATGGCTTTCTTGATCCCCTGTAAGGGGAGAATATACCTGCTACCTCTATTGGTCTTTTGCATATACCTCATCCAAATAGTGATCATATCCCTCAGATCCCAAATACATTGCTTAGACGAATCACCCATAATCCCCACATGAAATTTGCACACAAATACAACATTGTGGATGATTTGGCACAATCTCTTGCTGCCATGTCAACTTTAGAATCCCTCTAGTGTTGTCCTTCTCAAAAGAAGGTAGTACTTAGTGCATTATATGTAATTGACCCTTCCGATTTGTGCCTCATGACCTTTGACCTTGATAAGGGTGAACCATGACTACCATCGGGATTTTCCTTCTAGATTCCTGTCACAATTAAGAACATAATCATTCATCGATTCATTGTCGATGAAGGAGAGTTCACTTGTGTGTTGTCCACTCATGTCTAGAAACATCCGGGCTCACCAGAATTGGTACCCTCATTTATCGCTCTCCCTGCTTATGATGGGAGACCATCTAAACCATTGGGTTTGTACCAGAATGTCCCCATTGAGCTGGGGGGAAAATGGTACTTTTGGATATTGAAGTGGTCGATGCTCAGCTCGAGTACAAATTTTTTTTGGGATGCAATTATATGTATGCCATGAATGTGGTAGCTTCCTCAATGTTTTGCATCATTATTTTCCCCACAACAGGAAAATGGTCACCCTTGACCAACTAAACTACTATGACCTGCATACCAACACAAACCCATATAACATCCTACCCACCATAGGATCAACCACTTCTCCCGTATATGTTGATATAGGTCTGTGCATTTACAAATATTTTGTCTTATTGGGGGAATCCTCAGGTCCTCCACCCATGGTCCCCACATCCACAAATGGTCTCATGCGTATTATCTTCACCTTTGAAGAGAAGTCACAAGCCCCTTCTGCACTGACATTGAAATCTCACACTAGTCATGGCACTGAAAAAATCATAACCCCATCGGTTCCACCTATATTGCAAGTCCCCTTCTTGTTCCCCCCCATAGGAGTGAAAGGAACACAGGTAATGGACCAACTCACACTACCTGGACTCACTATGGGAATATTTGTGTGGTAATTGACGCCACCTTATCCTAAGATGGCTCCAAATACCATATCTCACTATGAGTTTATTCTGGTATCACCCGTAGGCATACCATCAAGACCACTCATAGGGTCGGTGCCACAGGTGACAAAACCACCACCGATTGTCACTAAACCCAATGTTGGGGGCATGAAACAACCTAAGTTTAAATCCCTCATAGTACCAAGAATTACCCCTACACCTAGAGTCAACCAACCATGAGATTTGTGCGGACAACTAGGACATGTTACAAACATGTGTCCCACATTACCGAAGCTCATAAGTTTGCTCAACACACACATTAGTGCAACGCATGCTGCCAACACTTCAACAGGGGGCACGCTAACCATCTCAACTATGCCTAACACCAAGGTTAATACCAAGACATTGCGCACCAATCATGCATGCACAATTTGTTCTCAATTTAGACATTATACACACCACTATCCTAAACTCCCTCAATTCCGAGACACATTAGCGACCATTAGCCTCACACATCTTGTAGTTGAAAGACCTCAAATGATTTCCCAATAAATTGCTTCCATCAATGTTGTCACTACATCAGAACCAAATAAGGAATAACATGGTGAGTGTTCATCATGTGGGCACCACACCCATATGATTCCATCCACTATTAGCATGATCCCACATAATGATACTTCTATACCCTTAAGCCCAGTCCATACGCTCAACTGGGAGTACGCCATTAGACCATGTTGATCATGCATATTTTTGACCCATTACTCATTTCAATGCTCCGTCATGTGCACATAATGAGTAGTTCACTTAGAACAAATGCGGCTAGAAGAAAATCCCCCTCCCCCTATGACAGACCCACCAATATTGCCTCAAGAGGAGGTACTTCCCCCACCATCGAATACCTTTGATCATGTTGATATCATCCGAAATATGTCATTGTTATCAATTTTTTCTACTGGTGATGAAAAATCATCGTCATCCTCAGAGGAAGGCCAAAGTCCACCATCGATGGCAACCTATATCATGGTAGACAACCATGACCTAGTACACACTTCGATCTCATTAGACCTTTGTCCTGTGTTGGGTGATTCTAGAGGAGATTGTTTAAACAACCCCACTAATGGGTCACATTCGATGAAACCCTCCCCATAAGTCGACAGACTTGGGACGCAACATGAACGCGTAAAGTTCTATCGCCTCGATACGTTGCATCGATTTCCAACACCATTGGTCCCCACCGAAACACACATGATTTCCACAAAACCATTGCACACTAGGTGACACTCCTATTCACCCTCTACATTTATCCAAGTATGCTATGCTTCTTGTCAATATTTTCTACATTGTCAATACTCTCGTCATAATAAGTATTACACTTGGGTACTTGTGTCATGTGTACATGATTATCATTAATAAAAACCCTCCCATCATACAACAATGGTGCATGGGCTTTGGTCACAGGTATATCATCTCGACCTAGAATATATGTAACGTATTCCCTCTATTTACATTGCATTTACCTAGTAATCCCGCTGATAACCATAGGGTCCTAATTCTTAGTCATGTCACACCATCAATGTTGTTACCGAGAAGAGTATGTCCCCCCCCATGGTTGTGCACACCATTACAACCTATTCATATTTTGGTACCCATGATGTCGAACCATCCTAAGTCCAAGGAATTTGATTACTCACCAAGTTTGTCAAGTTGAACCCGCATATCTTCATCTTCCAATTTTCCTACTTCACCCCCCATATTCTCTAGCACATATTATGATTATGATCCACATATAACCTCTCATGCCACCTACGAACCTCATACATCAAGGGGCACTTGTTAATGCTTGAATTTCACACACATGCGGCATATTGGATAATATCGCAGAAAGACGTCATCAACATACAACATGTAGCTCACTGAAGATATCCTCATCATATCAAAAAGATAAACTGAACCTTATAATGACAAAGGTAGTAAGTACGGAAAATCACGCAACTACTTGCATTGAACCCCCACGCTACTAGTGCGATTATCTGCTCAGTGACCCGCGTGTACCCATGCAACTTTTCCTTCCAAAGTTGTGTGACTATCAAAATTACAGGATCACTTATTTCCATGGCACATTCAAGGCTCATAATGGTTCCCTTCGATCCAAAATTCAAACTTGACTTCTCACCTGCTTGGGAGCATTCAATAGCCCCCTTCATTCACTTGAAGAACTATTTCAAGAGCAAGGGTGTTTATATTTGGATCTAGATGTTTCTTGGCCACTATTTGGCCTACAAAAGGAATCCATGGGCATGCATTCTATAGGATAAAATTAGAGCAAAGTTATTCTACAAGAATTACAATGAGAACTCATATTTCAATCCACTTCTTACCTCAAGTTGGCATGCAAAAGCTCCTTTGCTTTCTTCCTCTAAGAAACAAGTGTTTCTTTGTTGTTCTATGCTAGTTATTTTGCAATTGTGTGAACAAAAAGGACCTCCTATGGGAGATTTTTGGATTCCCTTTGAAGCCCTCACCTCCTAGGTGATGCCATTGTATTTAACTGGACTATTTGGCAATCAACATTTGGTTTGACATACTCTTGTTATTTGGTTTTTCTTAGCACTTGTCCCTTTTATTTCATTTTCGTTTCTTTTTATTTCTTATTTAGAGTTTTCTTTGCCATTTTGAGTTTGGGATACTAACTTACAATTCGCAATACTGGATCCTTGCTGCAACCTCAAGGATTTCCCCAAGCAGGGAAGACTACTCACCCTTGTGGCTATTTTTCCCTCAACACACTCCTCTTAGAAAAAAAGTTGTTTGTCTTGAGGAAACACAAATAATAAGAAAAGTGCCCCCCCAAAATGTTAGGCAATGGTAGAAAATGAGACAAGGCTAGGATAGAGTGCAATAGAGATGGCTATGGATGGAGAGGGTGGGGAAATATATATAGTGCTAGAGATTAACTTGAAAAAAATGCATGACCAAAATTATGGAGAATATTTCAATATGAATACGTATGGTACCTACGAGATGTAGATGATGAAGGCATGTGAAGGCATCAAAGTTGATTTCCAGCTAAAAGGCATCAATAAGAGATTGATGGCAAACTAGATTGCTAGCAAACTATATAACCATCACTTATGAACATTATTAAATGTGATAGCAATAGGTACTTGATAACCATGAGCTAGTCATCAACAAAGAGAACTTCAGTGACTTCATTTTATATTAGCTTTTGAAGATGGTTGAAGTTGAGTATTTTTTATTGTTTTAATTTATTTTTATTATGTCCAATAGAGAACCCACAAGAGGAATAGTTTTAAGGATGTATACCATCCTGTGGGAACCCCTAAGGATGATTTCACCCAAGTGACTTATTGAATGTGCAAATGAAAAATCACTAGTCAGTTGGTTTTCAAGAATTCATTTGTCTCAGGACGCCTAAAAAGGGCTTTCATCATAATATTGTTGTTGTTTTTCAAATTTTCTTCTATTTTTTTGTAACCATTGACATAATAAATTGGCCTTACTCTTGCTAAATGTAGTGATGCCTTAAATCACACTTAGGTGTTGGGGTTGTGAACGTAAATTAAGTCTAACACGAACTCCTTGGACAATTGTTTTGTATAAAGCTTCAACTATTTGCTATTAATAATAAGTGAAGTTCCATTCTCATCAATAGTGTCACAATGACTGAATTGTTATTGTCAATGGTTTCAATTCATGGGGACCTAACCTATGTTTTATAAGTTTATTTTTGAAGTCCTTGAATATGGAATTGTGCATAAGTGCCCAATATCACTTTGACAATGCTTGCTTGCAAGGAAGTGTTCATGCCAATTGATGCTTTGGAGCTAGAAAACCATTTTATGGAAGAGTGTTTGCTGCTAAATCTCCTCTAAAGCATTGATCTAGGCAATCTTTCCTCATGCGTGGAATAAAGTTCCAATCACAATTCTAGTGTTGGTATTAAAGTTTTAATTTCATATTCAATGAGAAACAATATGGTCTTACCATCCACGATCTCATATGGGGTGAAATTGGTGGTTGTTTTCTAGGTTGTTCAATGGGACCATGCTATTTTAGCTAGTATGTTAGACCATTCTCTCTCATGAACTTGCACTTTCTTTTCAATACATTTTCTATCTACCTGTTAGTGACCTACACCCATTTATTGGCATGTGGATGGTATGGAGTGTACTTTCTATGGTGAATTAGTATAGTCCACCAATTTCTCCATTAGTTTGGAGGTGAACTAGGGCCTTGATATGTCACTATATTTGGTGGAACACAAAATCTAGTGAATATCTGCTCACATGAAAATTCAACCACCTTGTCTTCCCTTGCATTCTATAGTGGATTAATTTCTACCCATTCAGTGAGGCATTTGGTAGAATCCAAAATATATTATGTATGATTTGAATGTGGATGAATCGATCCAACAAAGTCCAACCCCCATTTATTGAAAGACTCTAAAGATATGTGTGGTTCCAATGTCATGTCATCAACTTTACTAAAATTAGCCATCCACCGACATTCATCACACTGAGAAACATACCCCTTACCATCCTTAGGTAAGGTTCCCAATAATATTCATCATGAAGAATTTTTAAACTAGTCCCTTTAGCAACAAAATGATCCTTTCATGTTTCATTGCGATAGGCATGAATAATATCATAAATTCATGCTCATGCACATAATGCCGTAACACATTGTTAAACACATGTTTGAATAAATATCCCTAAACCCAAGTGTATGGCGCACTTTGTTGAATGGTTCTACAATATTTTCTATGAGTGAAGCATTGTAATACCCGAAGTCACCATGAGCTGACTGGGAGAGTGGTTACTTATTAGAATTTATTTTCTCTACGTCAATCCAAGTAAAATACAACCTAAACAATGATACAACAAGCAATAGAAACTTCACATATTTGTACCCTTAGGCCTTTCCAGTGACTAGCTCATATTCCAAGACAATGCTCCAATGTAAGGGGGTAATCCCACCTAAGGGTTGATTTTCCACCCAACCAATGCAACACCTACAACCAATTGATGTCCTATGAGTAGGGATTAACCTTAATGAGAATATGGACAATAGCTCTCTAAGTTCTCAAGATATATCAACTCATTATTTCCAACAGATCTCATGCATGTGTCATATATCATTAAAAAAACAATAGTGTGGTGGAGATAGCTTTAGACGTATATCATTCACATATCCTTCATGGTTATAGTGTGCAAGAACACCCACACAAGTTCTTGATATTGTAGTACCTCCAGTTGTGAGGTTATTCTATAAGGATAATTCCACTTTAGCTCCTAATATTGTGGTACCTCTAGCCGTGGAGTCCCAAGGGTGCAAAATCAATTGGAAAGCTCAAATAATTGGAATTAGTAACCCCCAAGGTCACATACACCCCCAACCTCTTCCACCCACTTAAGCAACGCTGGAGAAATTACCAACAACTACTCCCATAAAATCAAATATCTAACAATGCCTCTTTATGTAGACAACAATCCACATGAATCCATCTCCCTCACTCAAGGAGCTTCCTCTTTCTAATTCCCCAGAAGGTAACAATTGATTCCCAATAAAGTCTCTTGGCTTTCACATCCCCATTCTCTAAGGTTATTTACCATAACTAAATTAGTTGGGGCAAAATCAAGTTTAAGGGTTAAAATACAAAAATCATAAAATGGGTATTTGTTGAAATAAAGTTATCCTTCTTAGGCCTTTAACCCCAAACTAACTTAGGAAGTATTTCTCGAGTGATACAGGTTAATATTTCCCTTCCCAGGCTCTCAAGGCGCTCAATCTAGGATGGCTTCCTCCTTGAGTAAAATTCCTTTTCATCAGGTACGATTCCCATCACATAATTAACATTCCTCTAGGCTACTCCCAACATCTAATCCACATCGGTGTGGGTCATGGGAAATATAAGCTTGCACAAGCTTATTTCTTCAAATAATATGATATTTTTAATAATTTTTTTATTTATAACCGATGCGAGTAAAGATTTTGTATTAAAAGGTCAAGGAATACAACCATATATTTACATATAGTCCTATTATTTGATTGTTCACCAAAATTGATATTGACCCATTGGAGTTGCATTATAAAACTTTTCCTCATCTAGAGTAACCGTATATGTGTCAACACCCTTCACATAGAGCTTATGACTATATATTCTTACGAATTGACCTAACAAAAAGATGCATACAAATATATAAAATTAGAGTTTTGATGAAATTTGTGACTACTGTGTGCCTCATCCACATGCTTCTCTTCATTAGTTGGACCTTGAGAACTTGGAAGTTCTAGATTGGGCATTGCAATTTGCTTTATTGAATCCTACTCGATTTTCCTGGTACCGATAGGGGATTTGTTTTGAGAGTGATTGCCTTGTGTTAATTTGAGCAAGAGATTGAGATGCCCTTTTGTGTCGTTTATCAATTCGTCAATCCCCCCCCACCCTTGCACAGTAACTCTATTATCCAATTCGTCATACCTAGAACCCTAATATGCTATATGAGGATAGATTTGACCCACTACCCTTCGGACCCTCCATTTGTTTATTGAGTCTTATCATCATAATTTTAAGCTCTCTAATGTCACTTTGCACTCTCCCTACGTCTAAACCCCAATTAGAAGGGTGCACCATACTCGGCCTTGAAGAGGATTTCAAGAGTTGCAAATATCCAAATTGACACTATTGATGGAAAGGAACATAAGTCCTTAAACCAACATTCTCAAATTCTGCTGGGCTAATGTAGAATAGGTAGGATTATTACCCTAATTTATAGCCCAACTATACAAAAAAAGAAAAATATACAAGATTTTATATTGTAGAGAAATTTTTTCTGTATCATAAAAGAAAATAAGAAGATTCTGTATTGTTATGAACAGATTATGCATAAATGAGAAATAACTGAGTAAAACAAAGAGAATACTCGATAATAGATCCAAAATCAAACCAAAATGAGACAAAATTAGCAACATAATTTTATTGATTTCAATCTTAGTTACAATTGAAAATTTTCTTTTCAAAACCCTGCGAGGGAAAGGACCCAAACAATGCCTACAAATCAAAGGTGGAATGATGCATCACACTAAAATTTCTGATGTTTACAAAAGTATAAATCAAGATAGACTTTGTAGTAGCAGTCATGCATTAACATGTCACAATCTTGACTTTGCAAAAATAATTCCTATTAGCACCGAAAATCAATTTAGAAACTAATATAATCAAACATACTATCAAAACTAGTGAACAACCTTCAAAACATAAATACAAATGATGTATCTTGATCCTTATTTGCTACCTTAAACACTATTCCTTCTATCAACAAGAAAATCTCAACCTTGTAATAACTCAGAAATTAAAATGAAAGATAGTATCTCACTTTGTACAAGAGCAAACCTTTTAATCAGAGTTCTTTTCCTCTCTTCCCTCTTGCCTTCATTCTCCTTGCATCTCCCTTTTTATCTTTGAAAAATAAATTGAGGTAGTTGGAAACTACCTTTTAGTTAAGATATTTTAGTTAGGATAAATAAACTAAGGCATGTTTACTTGAATATAATATGATAAAGGGATATAATATAAATAGGTGGGACCCCCGTCATATCTTTTATTAATCCCCAATATTCATCTTGTCTCTCCAAAGAATATAACGTATGATAAGACAAAAACATCCACCATAATGATAAACATGAAATATAATAAAAACACTTCATTATAACCTTCATGCCTCCCGAATAAGTAAAAAATGAAATATATCATGTCCAAAATCTGCCATCGCTCAAACATAGTCAAGATATATCTACAAGTCAAAACATAATAAAGTAAAATATTAAGAACAACATCAGAACCCATATGCTTTAGGAGAAGCAGTCTGTCTTTGTCCACTTCCTTGTGAAGTGTCTTTTTTTCTTGATTGTCCTCCCTGTATAGCTTATTATGCTGCATGATTTGCTGATTGTACATCACCTGGAGAGATGTCTCTTGCTCCAGTATTGGCTTATGGCAATATAGGGTGGGATGCAACAGAATGGGAGGAAGCTTCATAAGAAATAGACTTGGCATATTTAGTAGGCCTTTTTCCTTTGGTTATGAGTGACTATTTAGGTGAGGCTTTTGGTTCATCAATGAGTTGCAAAGGCTAGGCATGAGAGGTAACCGAAGCTGCTTGATGATCATGTTGCTCAAGTGGTGGAGGAGGCAAAGGACATGAAAGAGTGGGCCATCCACGAATACTATATGGTTGATTAGGGACAATTTGGATCCAACCATCATTGTTTTGTGGTTTAGGTTGCATCGACACATGCATAGGTACTTGAATGCCAATAATGCTCTAATGAGATTGTGGTGGTGGCCTAACATAAGGTTTGACAACTGGGAAGTGGCACTAGCCATCCAAGTTTAAGAAACCAGTTTGGAGAAGTCGGTTAAATTCTTCCGAGTCAACATCAAAATGGATTGAAAATCTTAGTCTCTTGTGTTTTCCACCTTTCCAAGGAGGTTGCTAACCTCTTCCCTAGTTACTTTTATCACCTCCATTGCATTTGTTACCTTCATTTCCTCCCCTGCTGAAGAAAATCATCTATATAGTCATGGAGAGCATGATCGATACAAGTACACAATAGTAGGAAAATATATCAAATAAATTCACAATTAATACAAACTATTAATGGCTCTGTATAAAGACAACAATCATACATGCAATCATATTATGAGGGAACAGGGCAATGGGAACATCACAACATGTTTGAAACAATTCCATTTCCAAACTGAGAATACTCATCTCTTCCAACCTTTTCTCTTTAAACATGGGATTATTGGGAAAATCAAGGGAAGTGAGTGGACAAACTAATGGAAGCAAGTGAAAGGAGTGTTATATGATACATGTTCAAACATTCAAAAAAATTCAAATTACAAAACAACATGCAATAGCTCCAAACAACTTCCATTCATCATGATAATCAATCACTCTTAGCTCTAACCAAGGAACTATTCATCATGGATTTAATATTCTCACGCAATCATTTAATATTCTCTGTATATGTTCATCAGATGACAATATATGAGCCTATATACCTTTAAAACGAATTCCATTTCATTAACCAAGGTTTTAACATATATAATCCTATTATGAAAGTCTCCAGAACATAACAAATAATTCTTTAACATGATTGACATTGTCCTTTCACTTATTTCATCATCTAAACATGCCAATATTATAGTGACAAAATAACCATTTTCAATTTCCTCAAACTTAACCAAACCAAACTCCATATTCAAATGAACATTGATTAATGAAGTATTGTTGAAAACCATGCAACAATATCATTTCTAATTGTGAGAATGAAGTGGATGATCAACATTGTCAATGCCCAAATAGTAGATCTTGAACTTATAACCAACTGTAGATAATGTGCACCTATAGTCATTAATAACCAGTTCTTTTGATAGTACTGAAATGCAATAAGAATTCATTGCCACTCAACCACCCATATCATGTTGGCTTATTTCTTTGAACCCTCGGTCAAACATTAAGTGACTTGAGTATAAACAATCCTTGTGACTCACATACCTAGCATTCAACTATAGGAGCATCATCATTTTTTGCAAACAATATATAAAACCCCATCATATTTGTTATGCAAAATAAATTTGACTCAAATACGATTTTAAACAATCAAACATATCATGCATACTAATTGGTACGAGGTTCCATACTTCCACATAATAGTCACCTCATTTCAAATTCGTGGACCAAACTCATAAATTAATGCATAACTGAAGTATGTCATATGAATAATCGTCTATTCTTGTAGCAAGTCGAATAAGTGACTGAAAAACAACGATCTTCATAGTTTCTTTTATATTAGTTGAATCTCAAAAGCATGATCAACAAATTGAATGTTTTAAGTGTAGTTCACGTTCTTATTTTTTAAAACACATGGTCAAACATATATCTCTTACGAACAACCACTGTAAATTCCATAGCCAACATTATCGTTTTCAATCAAAGAAATCAAGGCTCCTAAGGATCGCATTCGAGTTCATACTCAACCATTACCAACTGTTCAATGCATATGTAATAAATTCGAAGGTTGTACGCAATGTTCAATACATATTTTTTCACCAACTTATGGCATTTCCTCTTAAACAACCATTAAGGAGGACAAACAAATAGGTGAAACAATCATGATAACTAAGAGAACGATTCTATCTAGTCTTCAATATCAACAGCAATCGATTCTTGTATCTAGATAAGACCCTGGAATTTCAAATTTATTCACGGGGCTTCAAGGATAAAGGCCATGTCTTTTGCACTCGATTTTTAGGTGCTAATCACAGGTTTGGGATTGAAGTTAAGAGTGAATCTCCGTTGAAGCTTAAGGTCACAATTTTGGCTGACATGACATACAATACCTGTAGCACCTGTAGCTTTTGAAGATATTTTGAAGTTCAAAATCTTCTTTTCTCACCACAAGTTCACTAGAATTGGTCACAACCATCACTATGAGCAGTGGGTTACATAACTAGGGTTTTCAGAATGTCATTGATACCTTGTTGACAACTAAAGTATATGAGAACAAAAAACCTAGCAAATGTAAGGGAACTTCTGATGCATGGTTATGGGTTTGAATCATAGTAGCATAATTCGGCCGTATTGGTACTTCGTGTACGGAAATTCGGAATAAATTCGAATTCGTCCAATATTCGGTGTAGGTATAATACCGATATTGATTATTAGTGGAGAATTACATTTTGAAAACCAATTTAAAGAAAGAAAAAAAAATTAATTATTTAAACACTATAAAACAAAAATACCATTCAATTGCATGCTTACTTATTAAAATAACTATAAATAAGTAGTTGCTGTCTCTCACACTTCCATATCCGAGGTTGTTGAGATTTTATATTTTTTGTTTTTTAAATATATGTTAAATTTTATTATATAAATGTCTATGTATTTTTATGGTATATTTGTGAATATTTGATTAAAAATATTATATATAAACAAGCTACTCAGTATTTTATTCGTACTAGATATTTTCATTACGTATTTTTTCCTTATCGAATCGTATTTGTATCTGTACTCATACTCGAATTATGCTACTATGGTTTGAATTCTGAGTCTAAAAGAAAACAACAAGCTCGGATATGTGTGGGAAGATGATGGCAAAGAACCATTTTAATCAAAGACTTTCTGAAACTGATACCTCCAATTCCAACCAAAAACAATTAGACCAATTTGCTTGCTGAGAATAAAAGTAGTTTGCAAACTATAAATATTTACAAACTTCAGAATTCAAGTTTTGATTTCCAGAGCAGCAGTGCATGTGAAGGAGGATGAATGGTAAGAGAGGAGGAGCACTGTAGAAAAAAATGCAAAACTGCAAACTCGTCTTGGGTTGGATGGCCATGCTAACCACACTTAGAAGAGACTAAACAATTCATTGCAATCGAGATTTTACACCAATTTTCAATCACCCACATCATTTTAAACACTGAATTCATCATTTTATGCTTGGTTATTTGTTTCCAATCCCATTTACCAAGCAAAGGTTACTTCTTTATTTCCTTCGATATCCAATAAGAACCCCCCGCACCTGCCACCCCACTTCAAATAATATCATATTACTTTACGTAGCCATGAAAGAAAGCATGAATCATTAACATATTATTTTTCTCGGTTAATAATAATAATAATAAACATTTACATAATACCATATTCTGACTAAGCAATATGAATATTCATCGTAAATCTATAACAAAAGGAAATGTCCACAATCACAATATAATCATGAAGTAGAAAGGATAACAACCATCAAATCATGAAGTAGAAAGGATAACAACCATCAAATCCTAAACAAGGAATATACATAATGGTTGGGTGTCACAACACTCCCCCCCAAAAAAGGGCTATAACCTAGAATCTAGGTTATCATCAAACAAATAAGGACAAAGATTTTTTGTTTCTAATTCCAGTTCCCATGTATCACCTTCCTCTTACTGATGCTTTCAATAAACCTTGACTTAGTGGGATTCAATAAGGAACCTCCGAGTGTTATTCATTTGTATATCATCAAATTCCAGAATATGGTTGTGATCATGCACATATTTCTTAATTAAGGGCACATGAAAAACATTATAAATAACCATTTGTAATGGTAGGGCCAATCTATAAGCAATTGCATCGATCTACACCAAAATATTGAAATTAAGGTATGCAGTATGTAGGTGCCAATTTTATCCATTTACCCAAGTGTAATGAGCTCTTATTTGGTTTAACTCTAAGAAACACTCTCTCCAACCTTGAAGCGTTGTTTTGATATTTTCTTGTTTGCATATTTTTTTCGCTATCTTGGGCAATCTTCAAACTTCAATGCACATGCTTCACTAAGCTCTATGTTTCTTCTAAGGTGCCACTTTCTTAAGTAAAAATTGATTCTAATTTGTGCCAACTAACCAATGAATTACATTTTCATCGATATAGAGATTTGATTTTCATGTATATAGATCTTCAAATGGGCTCTTCTCAAGGTAGTGATGGTAACCATAATTGTAGGAAAACACCACCAACATAAGGCAATGTTTCCACCTCCTAGGTTAATTCATTACATACATCCATAGTATACCCTCCAAAATTTTCCTAACCCTTTATCTCGAACCTTCAATTTATAGATGAAAGGATGTACTAAAACTCAGCTTTGTGCAATTCAAAAAATAATCTCTACCACAATTTTGAAGTAAAGTTCAAGTCTTGGTATAACATAATAAATTTTGATACACCATGCAATATTTCCACTTCTTGAATGAAGATTCAGGCTATGTCACATGAACAATAGTCATAACCAAAATTAAATAAGGAACTCCCTAGTGTCCTTCATTTGTATAAAATCAAATTCCAAAACATGGTTGTTATTAGGCACACATTTCTTAAGTAAGGACATATGAAGAACATCATAAATAACCACATGCAATGGTAGGGCCGACCCGTAAGCAACTGCAAAAATATTCACCAAGATATTGAAAGGTATGTAATATCTAGGGGATAATTTTCTCCATTTACCCAACCGCAAGGAGCTCCTCTTTGGTTGAACTCTGAGAAACACTTTCTCTCCAAGCTTGAAGCTTTGTTTTGATCTTTTCATGTTTGGCGGTATTCAAACTACACATGCTTCAGTAGGATTTATGTTTTTTCTAAGGTCCCATTTCATTGAGTCAACCTTGCTTCCAAGTTTTCCCAATTAACCATTGGATTACATTGTTGTCTATATAGAGCTTCAAATGGGCTCTTATTAAAGGACTGATGGTAACCATTTTTATAGGAAAACACCACCAATAGGAGATAATGTTACAAACTCCTAGGTTGATTCATTGCATACATCTGTAGTATATATTCCAAACTTTGGTTAAACCTTTATGTCTGGCCTTTGGTTTCTAGATGGAAGGTTGTACTGAAACTCAAGCTTTTTTGCAATCCATAGAACAAGCTCTACCTTAATTTTAAATTAAAATTAAAGTCTTGGTATAACACAATAAATTTGGGCACATCATATAATATTAACACTTCTCAAATAAATATTCAAGCTATGTCACATGCTTGAAGGGTAGTCTTAATGAAAATGAAATGTTTTATCCTAGTCAAACAATCATCTACCACTAGGATAGAATCATTAGTCTTGGAAGTGTTTGGTGATTTAGAAATGATATCCATCGAGATTTATTCCACTTCTAGGTTAGCATATTTAAAGGATTCAATTTACCAATCATATGATAATGGTCCACTTTTATTTGTGGACATTCAAGGAAATTGGCCACAAGCCAATGTATACCTTTAATCCAATAAAATAATAATTTTGCTTCATACTCAAGTACATCTTTTGGGATCCTAGGTGTTTTGAACATTGGGCATCATGAGCTTTATGGAATACTAATATTATTAGTCTAGTTTGGTTCGAGACATATATATGATTTCTCCATAGTGGTATTCCATCTTTAGGTAGATGATAATCTTTGTATTTCTTCACTTCCTTCTTAATCAAAATCCCCCTTCTTAACAAGGCCTTGGATAATTCACGATACCATTTTCCATTCTTGCACCATATCTTGATCACTATCCTCAAATCAAATTGAGTATGAGATATTTCAACCATATCCCATCTTTGACTTAAGCATTTTCCACTTTATTATGTTTTCTTTTTATATGCAATAACTCATAGTCATATCTAATTAAAAACTTTAAACATTGCCACTACTTAGTGTTCAATTATGTCTGAGTATGCAAGTATCTCAGACTTGCGTGGTCTAACCATAATTCAAACATCATACCAATCATATAGTGTCATCATGACTTCCTATCATGCAATATTTCTAAGAGTATTAGGTCATGAGTTGGGTAATTTTGGTCACAAACATTTATCTTCCTAGGCTCATATCTTACCACTCTTCCTTCATGCATAATAACTACCCTGATATACTCTCATTATTAACATCATTGCATACAAGTAAAACTTTATCAAAATCAATAAATATCAATACTTATGATAACACAAGGTGTTGATTAAACTCTTGAAATATTGCCTTGTGCAAGGTTGTCCATGAAAAAATTAATCCCTTTTCCTTGTAATTTTGACAAAGTTTCTGCAGTATTAGAGGCACCCTTGATGAGTCTTTGATAATATCCTATTAATCCTGGAAAGCTTCTCACTTGGGTTGCATTCTTTGGAATTGTCCAGTTGGATATGGGTTCAATTTTCTTGGGGTCTATCTTCAGTGAATATTTAGATCTGATATGTAATCTATAAAATATCATGGATATTCCACTCAAACAGTTCATCAAAATATATCTTACGAGTTTATACAAACTCTTTGTTATGTAGTGCTTAAGATTAATATTTTTACTGTTATCAGCTTAGCAAACGTAATACTTAAACACATAGAGACTTAACTAAAACAAACTAAAACAAATACGACATTATTCACACAATGAATAAAAAATGTACCATACAAAACCTACTATAAGAAAACTCAACCAAAAGGTGAGACTACGACTTGCTCCTTTATTCCTAGTTATGAAATATAGATACAAATAAAGTGAACTCACTATGGAGTTTTCATGGATACTATGGCATATATGGTTGCTACAAGGTCTTCTACTTCCTTTGTTCTACTCCAATTTCCCACTCCCTTTCCCTTATCAAATATGGAACAATAAATCAATACACCTAGAATGGAACCCCTTCCTTTCTTAGCGGTTTAGTATTTAACATGTCCTGATTGTTGTCTATGATTTGTAACAACCTTCTCATAGGTAAGTAAATAATCTTCTCCTAACAAAGGTTGCTCTGATACCAAATGTAACAACCTTTTCCTAACAATACTATAACATATTTAACCCTAATCAACTGCATATTTCTAGATAAAAATTCCATAGAGAACATTTTGTATCAAGTGTATATCATCAATAAAATAATAATAGATGACTAACAGAAATTGAAGACTGTAAGGATACGAGAATAATGTTTACTTACCTTATTGATGCTTACTAGTTTTTCTTGCAACCCTTGTCCTGCTTGATCTTCTAGTTCCTTTTTCCGCAACAACAATTGGGGAGACAACTCTCCACCCAACCAACCACCAGCCAAAAGGATGAGGCCCCCAATTCCTCGACAATTAACATTATGGCAGACCAGGTATACCATAACTCTTTTCACTATTTCTCCCTCCATCATAGTTCTACCCTTCCCCGTCCTTATACTCCCTCTTAACAGACACACACACAAGCCCAAATCAACACAACAAGCAAGAAACCCCAAAATCCATGAGCAATATTGGAGCCCCCTCCTCTTGGTCTTGCCCCCTTTTATTACTTAATTTCCATAGTTTATTCAATTTCTTACTTTTTGCATGCATTGCACACTTGTCACTCACACACCTAATTTAAGTTAATATGCACATTTTCATTTTAATTTGTTTATATATTTCTTGACATTTTTACCATTACCATATACCATACACTAATGTTTAATGTTGGGTTGTTACATGATTAGGATTAGGGTTTTTGCATGCCTCAACTATCAATTAGGGTTAGGTTTTGGACCCTATAGAATAGTATTGGAACTATACATGTGACTAACTCTATATATGTGAGTAATGGGAGCTGACATGGCATACACTTGGTACCAATATTGTGGTCAAAAGCATAGGTCAAATTGTAAGAGGTAGATCTTCCTCATACATAATATGATTCCGTTAATATTTGCATCATTTGACATCTCTTGATTTATAGAATAGTGTCAATAGGTTTGAAACTTTGTTTGTAGAGTTTTGACCCCATAAATGACTATTTAATTCCTCAAATGAACTTCAGAAGTTTTAGGACCCCAAATCACCAAAATAGGACATGCCCCTAAAATCGGACCTACAAGTTTTTAGTTCCATTTTTTCCAACTAGAAATTACCAAAATAAATGAAAAATTATATAGTGATCCATTTCATATCATACCTCCCCATTTCGGGAGGCATTTATCCCCTAAAATATTTTAGTGAAGGAGGCGAAGAAAATTTTCTTCTACCTTCTCCCTTGAAAACATTTTGCCTTGCCTAGAAATTGTCCTTTCAACCCAACTTGCTAGAGTTCATGTTACCATTTTCTAGTGGCCCACTTCAATAAAAAATATCCTTTGCTATCTTTGTGTGAGTTTCTGGTGATAAGTCCATTGTGGTAGGTAAGACTTTTTCGTTTCCTTGTGTAAGGCTCATACAATTTTATATTTTCCACAGTCACTATTGAGTAAATGCACATATATGGAGGTACACTACGTTTGTAGAAATTATGAACTGCCTTCTCCAACACTTCAAAAGGCCCATAAAATATAGCCTTCATTATTTTATCATGACCTTATATCATTTATTTATCAATATAAAACCAAGCTCTGTCTCCAACCTTGAATATCTTCTCAATTATGTGTTGGTAATGCCAATTCATGTACTTTCCCTATGATTTCTTTAATGTCTCCTACACTTGTAAATGGATCTACCTAATCTTATCAATGAATTTTTCAGCCTTCAATGATTCTGGCATACTGTCTTCCCTCACTCCTCCTTGTTATCCATATACAAATTCTAAGGGAAAAGGTGGCAAATATACAAAACAAGTTTCAAAATGAGACTTCCTAGTGGAAGTGTGGATTGCTCTGTTATAAGAGTGTTGAATAAAAAACAAATTTTCATCCATATCATTTGATGCTTATGATTATAATACCTTAAATGCTAAACTAATGTACTATTCACTACTTTTGTCTTCCCATCATTGTGAATGGAAAGTTGTAATTTATATTCAACTTAGTGTCCATCTTCTCCCAAAGTGTAGTCCAAAAGGCATTGAGAAATATGTTATCTCTATTTGAGATTATGATCCTTAGTATCCAAAGCCCATATATACCTTTTTAAAAAACACGATTGTGACACATTGTCCCTTGATGGTTCTTTTACAAGGCATGATAATGCATATCTTTTAAACATGTACACTATCACAAATAGGTAGTCATGTCCCCTCCTAACTATTGGCAAACCACCCACAAATCCATGGAGATGCTCTCCTATGGTCTTGTAGGTGCAAGTAAGGGATCATATAGACCTTGCTTTCTATTATTGCGTTTTCCAGTACAACAAAGTATGCATCCTATGATAATACAAGCTACATCTTCTTGCATTCTGGACTAATACATAAACCTTTGCACGGGGGCTTCACTCAATAAACCGCTATCATAGAACGTTCGTTTGTGGCATATACAACAATACCCCTAATTTCACCAAATATTGGAAAATACCTTCCAAAATCATTTTTTTTAACCCCCTTCCAATATGCCTTCCCAATTAAAAAAACCCCTATTTTCACTAGATATTGTATGTATCAACTTTTTCATTGAATTTTTTTATACCCCTTTATATTTCTACCTAGTATATTGATATGATACCCCTCTTATGACCCCACATGCATTCTACAATGCACCTTGCTTCTTTCGATGTATATTGTGGATGCACATTACTTCGCCCACAATGAAATTACTCAACCACATATCATTATGATTTGCAACATCTAATGGTCTAATGAAGAGATAGGAGATCACTTCTTGTATGTCACTAGAGCCAATGCACATAGTACAACATTTAGATTGCATGTTGCAGTTCCCCAATCATTGACTAAGCCTGTTGTGGGCTAGGTATCCAAGCCCCTAGGGCCTGTAACAAGCTCTAGGAGGCTGACTAAACCTCCTAGGGCTTGTAATAGGCACGAGTGGTTGGGTATTCAATCCCCCAAGGCCTATCGACAGCCTATAACAGGCTCTGGAGGCTTAGAGTCTCCCAAGGCTATTGGTAACAACTGGCTGAGTGATGTTGGTAACAATTGGCTATCAATGACCATTGTCTCTCGACTATGATAGATTGGAAACCCGCTTCACTACGAAACCCCCTGGCCTCAAGCCGTGATTTCCCTGCATACTGGTAAGCACGAGCCTTGCCTTAACCCGATTTCTCATCCGGCCGTGATCCCGCCATCTCCATTTGGCGGATATTTGTCAGCCCGCCCATATAAAAAATACCCCAAAGTATTTTTGTATTATTACATTAAATAAAAAAACCCTTTGCCCCTTAATATATAAGCAATATAATTTTTAGGTTTTCATGAATATTTAATACCGCAATATGAATGAACGTTGTATTATATTTCCTTCTAGTGAATCCCCCGTGAACCTTTGTAAGTTGACCATTGTTTTCCCCATACCAAAATTCACCTTAACTTTGGAGGTGCGAGTCTCTCTTATAAGTTGCAAATTTTCTCCTTTAGGAACATAGAGATTATTTCTCTTTAGAGAAACCCATTTTGGATGTTATAATCTTCCTTGTTATTTCCTTTTTTCACACAAATACAATCTTGTAGTTACTAAAACACTTCTTTTGAATTACTCATCCTATGTGTATTTCTCTTTGTATGCATCATGGATGAAATCCATCTGCACAACAATACCAAAAGTTGTGAATTTTGGTCTGGGTGGCCTTTAAAACATGTATGCGACTTATTAGTATTGCATTTGTTATATTTGGTTATTAGATGAAATTGTTTTAAAAACACCATCCACTTGTAGTGTCGTGTTTGTTGAAGTTTACTTTGGGCCTACAAATATTACAATGCATAGTGATCAATGTGAATGATGGTTTTCTTATCCATCAAATAATGATTCCATTTCTTAATAGCTTGAACCAACACATATAGTTCTTTTTTCATATATAGGGTAGTTCAAGACTCCACCAGGGAATGTTTCAGAATGATAAAATATTGACTTACCTCCTTACATCAAAACTCCGCCCATAACATATACACTTGCATATGTCTCCACTTTGAAGGGATTATGAGAAATTGCCAATGCTTGTACATGTGATTGAGTAATATTTCATTCCATCTCTTCAAAAACTTTATGTCATTTCTTTCCTCAATATATAATCTTGGCATTAGTTTTTATGGCATGGATTGGTGCAACCACAACTAAAAAGGACATTATAAACTTTGAAAGTTATTTTGTTTCCCCCATAAAGATCCTAATTTTAGTGACACTAAAGTTAGCTACTTGAAGATGACCTCCATATTCACAAGATCAATCTTGAGTTCCCCTCCACTAATCACATAGTTCAAATACACCAAGGACTACTAGGTAAATTTTCATTTCTTAAGGTTTGCCAACAATTGATGTTTTTTTCAGGGTCTCTAACACTTGCATGTGATGGTATATATGTTCTTCATTGGTAGATATATATAAAAAAGTGTAATATAAGTACACTATCACAAATGAATCTAGAAAGGGTCATAATACATCATTCATGAAATGCATAAATGTAGGAAGTGCATTATAAAGGAAAACAAATTACCAACAATTCATATAAAAATTGTCTCATCCTGAAGGTGGTCTTCCATGTGTCTTCTTATTTTACTCTTAGTTAGTGGTGTCTAGATTTGAGATCCAATTTGGTGAAGTGCTTGGCATGTTGCAATTGATCAAGCAAGTAATCAATCCTAGGAAGAGGGTCTCGATTCTTGAGAGTGATATTATTTAATGCTCTTAGTTAATACACATTCTCCAAATCCCAACCTTCTCGGGCAATGTAATGATGGGTGATCCACATGGTGAGATACTTGATTGAATTACAACCTACTCCAATAATTGTTTCAATTGTTCACTCACTTCATCTATTTATAGTATGAATTGTATGCACATCCCTATGTTTGGTAATGGTGAGTTAGGTAGCAGTTGTATCTTGTACTCAACTTCCCTCTTAGGTGGCAATCCTTTAGACTCCTAGAACACTTCTCTATATTCTTGCAAGAGCTCCTCCAAGTGGCGCTTCTACTATTTAGTAGATACCTCCAAATATTCCTTTTCCTTTACTAATTCATCTCATGATCGATTCTATGTTAATAAGAGCAATAAAAACTTCATAATTGAACTAATGAATTTCTTGGTCGATTAGCACTTGCATGAGAGATATTGGATTTACCTTTATGTCCACTATTATTGAAATAATTCCCATCCTTGATCAATAAATATTGGTCTTCTTACATCATGAATATCACATCCCTCGTGTAGATGCCTTCCAAAACTACACCACATAGACAAAGTGATAGTACATATACCTCCACTTCATCAATATAGTTTGCACTTATATCAAATTTTATCTTACATTTACCATACAAATGGGTGTGGACAATCATGGTCATTAACTTCCAATCTATACATACTTACCATATGCTTTGCTACGAGGTTGGTCTGTGAACTAGAATCAAATAGAACATCCACTTTTGTCATCTTTAAATTGATCTTGATATGGAATAGTTTAGTAATCCTCTCTTCTTCCTTGGGATGGAATCTACTCAGGCTCACATCCTTCTACCTTGAAGTGAAAAAAATATTTTCATCTACATATGAGCTTCTCTCAATATTTTTCCTTGCATACATATATTTCATGTTCTTCTTCTTGGTCTCTTTCTCATGCTTATTTTGTGTTATGCAACCAAGTCCCAGATATAGCATAAAAATAGCAGAAATAGACTAGAAGAAAGTAATCCACGCCTTAATAATGAAGAACTGAGATGAATAACAATCCTCTTCGAGGGAGGAACTTCCTTACACAATGTACTAAGTACATAAGACAAGACAAGATACAATGCTGACTAAAATGAAAATATCTCCTTCCTATATATAAGAGACAAAGGTGTAAAATAAAAACTAATAGACCCAAGCCGACATCAATATTATGTAATGCACCCAATATAGGGGGTAATGCGCCACTCTAGAGGGGGTAATGTGTCATCATTCAGGGCTTATCATGCCCCTCCCCTTCAAAAAGTGTTGTCCTCAATGTTGAAGTATTTATGGATGCTGTTGTATAAATGACTTGTCTTCCCATGTTGAATATTCTATGGATAAGTTCTTCCATTTAATGAGATACTCTAGAATTGATCGATTTCGAAGTTGTTTGATTTGTTTTAGTGATTGATTGAGGATCCAAGATGATTTTTCCTTCCTCATCAAGCTCAAGAAATATAGTTTGAACTGGTAGCTTGTCACCGATTACCTTCTTTAAACATGAAACATGGAAAACTAGATGGACTCGTGAAGATGTAGGTAGTTCCAAATTGTAGGCCATACTACTAATATTTTGTAGCAACTTATATGGACCGTAGTATTTAGGTAATAATTTATTATCCTTCTTGGTGTTCTTTAGGGACACTTGTTTGTATGGTTGTAGTATTAAAAACACCTAATCCCCCACATCAAAGCTTCGTTCACTACGGTGTTGATCTGCTTGTTTTTTCATTTGATTCTGTGACAAAGTCAAGTTGTCCTTTAAGAGTTGAAGAATTTGTTGTTTATGCTCCATGTGGTCTTCCACTGCTTGAAACTTAGATGAGTCTCTTAGTCAAGATGTGATCGATGGTGGATGATAGCCATAAAGTGCCATAAATGGGGTCATTTTTGATGATGTATGGAAGGAAGTGTTATACCACCATTCTGCCAAGGGTAACCACTTGACCCATTGTGTTTGTTTATCAGCTGCAAAACATCGAAGATATCCTTCCAAACATTTGTTCACTATCTTTGTTTTTCCATCATATTGAGGATGATAAGATGAGCTATGAGCCAGTTGAGTACCCAAACAAGAAAATAATTCAGTCCAAAAATTGCAAGTGAAAATTGGATCCCTATCACTTAGTATAATATTTAGAGTACCATGTAGTTTTTGGATTGTCTCCATAAAAGTAGTTGTGACTGTGCTAGCTTTGAAAGGGTGAGATAATGCACAAAAGTGAGCATATTTAGTAAGTCGATCAACAACCACCATGATGACACTCTTTTATTCAGAATTTGGTAAAACTGTGATAAAATCCATTGAGACCTCTGTCCATCATTGGCTTGGAATGGCAAGTGGTTATAGAAGACCCTGGGTCTTAATTGTTTCCACTTTATTTTGTTGGCAAACGAAACATTCTGTCACAAATTTTCGAACATCAGTTTTGAGACCATCCCAAAGAAATATTTCTTGACCCCATGGTAGGTTTTTAAGAAACCTGAGTTCCCTCCTACCAGTGAGGAGTGGAATTCCAAAATGACCTTTTTTTTTGAGTTGGGAACTCTCACAAAGATATAAGTGATCCTTGTACCATAGCAAGTCATATTTCCACATAAATGTATTAGAGGCACTAGGTCCTGCTGCAACTTTTGAATGAATGTCCATATCTCTTCATCATTCTTCCATTCATCCCTTGCTTCGGTTATCCAATCTGGTTGGATGATGGGAGATAGCATAGAGAAATGCTTCAACATCCTCATCTTTCCTAGAGAGTGCATCTGCCACAACATTTTGCTTCCCCTCTTTGTAGATGATTTCAAATTCATATCCCAACATCTTTGTTACCCATTTTTGTTGCTCTTCTGAAGATAGCCTTTGTTCCAAGAAACATTTAAGGATATCATGATCAATTTTAACCTTGAAATGTCTTCCTATGAGATAGGGGCACCATTGCTTTAGGGCATGTATAATTTCTAGCATTTCCTTCTCATAAATTGGTTTGCGCAGATTCTTCCCCTTAATTGGCTGGCTTTCAAAGGAAAGGGTCCTTCCATCTTTCATTAGAAAAACACCAATTCCATTCCCTAATGCACCGCATTCCACGACAAAGGTTTTTGTGAAATCGGGTGTAGCCAATACTAGAGCTCTGCACATGGCCTCTTTGAGTTATTCAAAGGCCTTAGTTGCATCTGGAGTCCATGAAAATGCATCCTTTTTTAGTAATGTTGTTAAGGGTGATTCTATTCGCCCATAATTCTGAACAAACTTGTGATAATATCCTGTCAACTTGAGAAATCCCTAAGGTGTTTTAGGGTTGTAGGGATCTTCCATTTCTGGATTGCTTTAATTTTGTTAGGGTCTGCCTTAATGCCTTCATGAGAGACGATATGACCTAGGTATTCCACCTCCTGTACTCTAAAGAAACATTTGGAGGGTTTTGCATATAATTGTTGTTCCTTCAATAGTGTGAGAACCTTATCAACATGTTGAACACAAGCTTCCCAAGATTTACTGTAGATCAATACATCATCAAAGAATACTAACACAACTTTTAGAAGAAAGGGATTGAAGATGGAATTCATCAAACCTTGAAATGTGGAAGGTGCATTTGTAAGCCCAAAAGGCATGACCAAAAAATCACAATGGCCTTCATGAGTTCAGAAAGATGTTTTTGGAATGTCCACTTTCTTCATTCTGATCTGGTGATAGCCTGAGCGAAGATCTAACTTGGTGAAGTAAATTGCCCAGTGTAATTCATCTAACAATTCATCAATAACTGGAATGGGGAATTTATCTTTAATAGTGAGCTTGTTGAGCTCGCTATAATATACACACATACGCCATGAGCCATCCTTTTTGTGCACCAATATTATTGGAGAAGAGTAAGAACTTTGGCTCGTTGTGATACATCTTAACACAAATTCCTTTCCTCCCTGAAATTTTTTCAAGAAAATATCTTGAAAATTAAAATCTATTGTTCTGAGGGATTGTAGCCATTGGACCCTGACGAGCTTTTTAATTCCCTTTTAATTGAATTGAAATAGAAATAAAAAGCTGTGCATAAATTATCAACCCAGGGCCACAAAGGCTTATGAGCTACCAGACAAAGTATATGCCAGACACTGTAATTTGGATGATTTTAACACAAAGCAGATCGAGGAATTGCTGAACTGAAATTAAGATGCAACTACTGGTGAATAGACTCCTAGAAAATTGCCAATTACAGAAAGAACCTTGTAATCAAACCAAAGCGCTTAACTTATCAACTTTAAGAAATGTTCTGCTACGCTGCAAACAATTTGCTATGCTACGGAAAGTAATCAACAATTAACAACACCCTGTTACACTACAGAAAGCAATAATCGTCTAAATCTAATTTAGCAAACTGAGAAATTCCTACAGAAACAATTCGAGAAACCACAATTAAAATGAGAAATTGGACAAACTACTTTAATTCTACAATCTGCTTCTACTAGCAACAGAATTCCAATAATGAGCTTAATGCATCCATTCACCACCGAAGTAATTCTAACTCAATGTTCATCATCCATATATTCCCCTTTATTCATTAATGAAATAGAATGACTATGCAATCCAGTCGTATCACTACTTAAACATCCACACTCAACTAGGTTCAGCACACCAAATCTTAATACGAAATCGTTAAGTCAATCAACACTGCATATTAAATTCATCAACATTAACAACATGCATAAAGGAAAGAAATCCTAACTATAGCAGCACCTGTCACAGAAGGGGGCCCTGCCTTCGGCAAGAGGAGCTGAACAACCACTCACTCACATGAAATTGATCAACACATTCGAATCAGGTAAAGATAGGTTTTATATATAAAGTCTGACAGCAGTGTTCAATAGATCTTACACAAATTGGTGGCTAACCCTCCTGAAAGAGTTTCCATGTTCTTATACATCAATGCTCATGAGAGAAATATGAAATATCATGCAGTTACAACGGATTTCCCAATAAGGTCTATCTACGGATCCTCAGAGAAATCTCGTGAGCCATTCCAGGAGTCTGTATCATGGAAGGTGGAGATGATCCTAGAAATATCGGAGCGGTCAACTATGAGTCATCATGAACCCGAAATGTTGAGTTAGGTACAAAATCTTCGATCCTTGGATCAATTGCATCATCATCTATATGTTGGGTAGGTAACCAAAGTGATGTAAAAAATACATCAGCTGGATACCTATCTTGTTATATAGCTCAAGACTGAGATGCGCGTCCTCCAGCTCCTATAATTCCTTCATTATGCAACCTGTAGGTAAAATGATATTGAACCTGAAACACCATTCCTTTAGTAGGCAATAAATGGAATCATAACTCTATCCAAATCATTAGCAATTGACAAATAACAAAGCGAATGAGATCAATCCTTACCAAGGCCAAAATGTGCCAAATGTGAGCAAGAGAGGAAGTGGTGATACCAAATCAGGTCAAAAAGGTTCATAAACAAGGTAGAATAAGGGAACAAAAAGGGTCATATGCACAGCCCGTCATCTCCACCCAACCAAAAGGTTTGCATGTCCTCATGCAAACTAAGACTGTGACCCACTAACCGGGGCACTTGGAGAGTTATTTAGGCACTCACCAATCCACTTATAGTAAAGATAGCCGCCTTCTGTTATACTAAAAAAACCTCTCTGTTTACCAACAATCTAGAAAAATTCATTGTCCTCTCCATCCACCACAGAGCACCAAAGTATAGGGAAATGAAATCGGAGCCCGATCCAGTTGGCTTTATGCGTACTCAAGCAGTCAGAGTAGACTTGTATTCTGTCTAGGGCTCGCTCAAACATTCTCACAGAGAAGGGATCTTTTCTTTTCAAGTCCAAACTCAGAGCATTAACCCTTCTTCGTAGACAGAGAAACACCTCCAACCTATGAAATGGAATCCAATTCCTGCATTCATGAACAAATTTAAGTTGGGCGGTCTCCAGGAGAGTAATGAATGCTTGGTCTTGCATAACCTGGTTCTTGGCTGTGAATAATTTTTCAACTGAGGGCGAACCTATCACCCAAAGAGCATCTTCCCATTCAATGTCTTCTTCCCATTCAATGTTTTCCACAGCAGTGGTAGCCTGGTTCCATCTCAACTGATTCCTTATGAAAGACATGAATGCCCTCAGTTGTACTTCTCCCACATGAGGGTTTGGGTCCCAATCCTCATAGTCTGTCATAACCAGATTATGCATATATAAACATAAATTTTTTTGTTCTTCATCGTTACTCCAGGAAAAAGCAACAATAAACTGCTCTTCTGTCTCAATATGATCATTATACCCCATGGTTACCATAGACAACCTAGAAGATATAAGTTGTTCCTTCAAGAATACAAAGTAAAGATTCAAAGGGGGTCTTAGATTCCTCATGGAGTGAGCCAAATAATTCATGTATTCTTTTTCAAATTTCAATTTCTCCACTTCTTGACTAAGCCTACTCATGGCCAGGGCATAATCATGTCTATGTAGCTGCTCTGTAATTGTTTCCTGCTCTTTCCCTTTCCTCTAATCATTGGCCAATGTTAGTTGTTCTTCTAGGTCTCTTGTTGTCGCCTGTAGCTGAGCTACCATTTCTTCGAGGTTCTTTATTTTCACTTCATCTGAACGGATATCTTCTTGCATCTCTTGATTTTCTGCTCCTTCTGCTTCAAAACCACCCTCGGATTCTATATCTTTTAATTGCACGCTAGCCTATGCCCTTTCATCATTGAATGTCTCCCTGACATCTTCCCTTTGTTCACCTTCTAATGCCATGGCCTCCAATAGGATATCCATCTTATATCTCTCCATCCTCTAAATCTGCTCTTGCAGGGCCACCATTTCTTCTGTTTTCTTCTGATAAGAACCTTTCAAATCCTAGTAATGTTTCTTCAACTTACCATATGCTCTTCGGTATTTGCACAACAGAAAATGTTAAAATATCCTTAGCTTGTTACCCCGCGTCCCTTTGAATATAGTCGTCCATCAATTTCCTTTCTTCTGCTGTTCTTCTACATTTTGCAACCCAAATTGATCCTCCCAGTTTTTATTGGTGCTTTCTGATATGATGAATACTTCCCGTTCTTCCTCAAATTCATTGTTCTAGCTAAGCAATTTTTCCTGGTCTTATCGCTCCTCCCGAGCCCTTGATCTTGTCCGGGTATGGGGTCCTTCTATCGAACTGGTTGGGGTTTTGTCTTGAAGGCTTCTCCTGCTTCCCGCATAAATTGGTTTCTCCCTTTGGATTTCTGGGGTATTTTCCAATGTTTTCCTCTTCTTCCTCCCTGTCTCCCTGGTGTTCGAGGGTATGCCCACGGATGATTCCCATGTCTGGTTCTATTTTTGTAGGATATCTTCCACTAGTAATCTAGTCAAACCATGATATGCTAGAGTTGTGTCTGGATTATTACTGCCCTTAACCATTTTGCTCATTAATTCTAAGGATTTCCACAGAAAATACGACATATTGATGTATTTCTGGTGCCTTAAGTGGTTCAGAATTTTAAAGTGATAAGCGAAAATTAGACTGAACCGACCTTCACAAGTGATGTATTTGCATATGCAGAGTGCCACCTTGCCCCATGGAATAGGCAATGAAGCTCGTTTTGTCCCCTTTTCTGTTCCTTGCACCAGTTCACCAGGTTTCAAAAACGCGTCGATAAGAGGCTTTATTGACACACGTATCTCAAACCATTTTCACCTGTCTGTGGTAATCTAGAGACCCTTGCAATTGTCAGCTCATCCGCTTGAATTTTCAATCCTCGTACTTCTGCAACTTCACTGTCATAGGTGAGCGTAAATTCCATTGCAATCGCAATATCTCCCTTCTTCATTTTTATCAAAATAATCCAACCATCCTGCCTGTTGAAAAACCATTTTCACTTCTCTGTTTCCATAGACCATAGCCATGTTTTCAGGTTCACTATGGATTGCCCCCCTCATTGTGCTTCATTCCTTATTTCTCTCCATATGCGTACAGTGTTTCAAAATTCCTATCAGTTTTCCAAAGAAAAGGATGGACTTGGATTATCCGGAGGTGGGTTATCAATATTGATCTACTAGAAGCTCATAGGTGGTGGAATCATTATCAGGAAAGCAATTGGATTAATAGAGTTTAGAGGTACCTCTAAATTCTCCCCCCCAAACCAATTCAGCACACGATCCTGTGTGGCACTAATTGGCTTAATAAATCATGATCCATCCTTTTGTACCTATCAAAAGCGAATGAAGGATGGTTACGTACCTGCCTTACCTGAGAAGAGATGCGTGGAGTTCAGCGACTGGTTGGTTGCGGGAATGAGAAGAATAACAGAAGGTTCTCCACTTTGTGCGCTGATGGATGTAAGAAACTACGATCATTCTCCTTTGTGGCTGACAAGCTGCAATGATATTCCGGTATTGAGTCCTGTCAAGTAGGATTTGATATGACTCAGGTTAGCTGCTGAATGGGATCCGCGATGCTGCAGATCAATGCTGCGTTATCCCTTTTTTCCATTGTTGGCGATGTCAAATGATACTGGGCCCGTACAAGTAAGAAATATGCCGCCATGTGGATGTGACGTGGAAGGTAGCCAAAAATGTGACCGTTAAAGTGCTGGCGAAGGCAAAAAAGGAGCCGATAACATGATGTGAAATGATGACGTGGTGTTGCGGAAAGTTATGGGAAATGAATAAGGGGTTCTGTAATGGGATGGAACATGTTCCGTAATGGAATGGAAAGGGGTTATGTAATGGAGCAGAACATGTTCTGTAATGAAGTGGAAATGGGTTCTGCAATGGAGCAGAACATGTTCCGTAATGAAGTGGAAAGGGGTTCTGCAATGGAGTGGAACATGTTCTATAATCAAATGCAAAGAGGTTCTATAATGGAGCGGAACATGTTCTGTAATGGAATGGAAAGTGGTTTTGTAATGGAGCAGAACATGTTCTGTAATGAAGCGGAAAGGGGTTCTGCAATGGAGCAGAAAGGGGTTCTGCAATGGAGTGGAACCTATTCTGTAATGGAATGGGGAATGTCGGAAATGAGTATAAAATGGAATGGAAATGGTTCCCACAGTGCTGCAGATGAAATAGTGGAAAACTATGTAAAAAGAATCTGAAGAGTAGTTATCCAAGAAAGTAGGGCCATCAATAGGCAAGTGATATCAAGGGGAAGGATGGAATAAATGGGATAAGAAGGGGGATTATGATAGAATGTCCCTACAAAGAATCCATAGATAGACTTATTAGTATCAAAATAAAATTTCATTTTTCTTTCTTTCTTCTTTTTTTTTTTCTTTTTTTTTTAATAAAGGGCTGCGTCCAAGGAGGATTTTCATAGTCCATATATATATATATATATATATATTTTTTAAAGGACTGCGTCCAAGGAGGATTTTCACAGTCCATATATATATATATATATTTTTAAAGGACTGCGTCCAAGGAGGATTTTCACAGTCCTTATTTTTTTTTTTAAATTTTATTCTTCATAGGTCGAGATGGTAATATCGAAGTCTTTAGTACACCAACATGCAGCAATATTGCGGATGAACGCCTCTTTGGAAAATGGTTTCTTATATGGCCTCAGTTGGTGGCCATTGGCCATAAGAAGCGTTCCCTAACCATCAATGGTTCTGAGTCGTACTGTACCATTATCAAAAACTGTTTCGATCTCATATGGTCCCAACCAATGAGTGTGAAGTTTCCCTTTGAACGTTTTGAACTTGGAGTCGTAGAGAAGAGCCCAGTCACCCTCTTGAAAATACTTAGTTTTGATGAATTGATCATGCCACTTGGTTCTTTGTTGTTGCACAATGGTTGTACATTCTATGGAAACCAACCACAATTAATCAAGCTCATTAAGCTGCTGCAGGCGGGTATGTTGGGCCTGTGATAAATCCATGCCTAATTGAAATGCAGTTCTTAATGTTTTAATTTCAACTTTTGTTGGCAGGGTGACTTGCTTGCTATAAACTAATTGATAAGGAGTCAAACCTGTGGTACTTCTCCATGCTGTTCTGTAGGCCCATAAGGCTTCAGGCAGCCTATCAGCCCAATCCCTTTGATGAAGTTGAATAGTGTTTATGAGCACCGATTCCAGAATTCTGTTTGTACCTTCAACTTGCCCATTAGCCTGCGGGTGATATGGTGAATTTATTCTGTGCTTGATGTTATACTGTGTTGTGAGAGATTTGATGAGTTTAGATGTAAATTGCGAGCCTCCATCAGTAACAATCTCCCTCGGGACTCCAAACCTTGTAAAAATCTCTGCATATAGAAAGTCCGAAACTGCCTGCTCTGTTGCCCTTGGAAGTGCCTTCGCCTCCACCCATTTAGTCACATAATCTGTGCATACTAGGATTTATGATTTCTACCTGGATGGGGGTTTGATAGGGCCAACAAAATCCAATGCCCATTTCTCAAATGGTTCCACCACAAGCTGAGCCTGAAGTGGCATTTCGTTTGACTTTAGTGGCTGGCCCATTGTTTGACAGTTGTCACAGCTTCGGACATACTCTCGGGCATCTTTAAATATTGTAGGCCAATAATAGCCCAGTTGTAGGATTTTGTGGGTTGTTCGTTTGTCAGCAAAGTGCCCCCACATGGGCCATCATGAGAGGTTCTCATAATTGGGTAAATTTCATCTTCACGAACACATCGACGGATCATCAAGTCTGGTCCTGTATAAAATAAATAGCCATCAATCCATGAAAATCTGTTGCTGCGCTGCACAATCCTTTTCTTCTCTTTTGATGTCATATGCTCCAGAAGTTTTCCCGCAACCAAATAATTTGCTACATCTGCAAACCAAGGAACATTAGTAGAAATAGAAAACAAATGTTCATCTGGGAAAGCATCATCCACCGGTTGAGGTTCCTCATTACTACTTATTCTTGAAAGAAAGTTAGCAACCACATTAGTTTTACCAGGCCTGTCCATTATTGAAATATCAAATTCCTATAGCAACAACAACCATCGAGTGACTCTGCCATTTGTGACGGGTTTGTTCACGAGGTATTTGATAGCAGAGTGGTCAGTGTGGACAATTGCTGGGTATCCTGTAATGTAATGGAGGAATTTATTTATGGCATAAATGACAACCAGGAATTCTTTTTTGGTCACTATATAATTAAGTTCAGCAGCAATCATATTTTTACTGATAAAATATATGGCGTAGGGTTTCTGATCCTCCTGCTGGCCTAGGAATCCTACTATGGTGGTATTAGAGGCATCTATGGATATTAGGAAAGGCAAGGACCAATTTGGTCCCCGTAGGATAGGTGTGGTAGAAACTTTATGTTTTAAGGTTTCCCAAGCTAATTGGCAGGCTTCCGACCGCTCAAATTGTTTATTTTTGGACATAAGCAAAAATAAAGGATTTGCAATCTAAATTTTTTGAACAAATCTTCTATAATAACCTGCATATCCAATAAAACTGCATACCTCTTTTTGTGTGCATGGAACTGGTAAATTAAGGATCACCTGAATCTTTGCTGGGTCTACTTTGATGCCACCAGGAGATATGAGATGACCTAGAACGACACCTTGAGTGAACATCATTCTGCATTTCTCACTGCTGAGATGGAGGTTTACTTCCTTGCAACGTGTAAGTACTTTGTCCAGATTATTCAATGCTTCTGCAAAATCTTCACCATGGGATGTAAAGTCATCCATAAAAACTTCCATAGTGTCATGAATAAGATCAGAAAAGATGCTGAGAACAACTCGCTGAAATGTAGCAGGGGCATTACATAACCCGAAAGGTAACACCTGGTATGCAAAAGTACCCCATGGGCATGTGAATGTCATTTTCTCTTGATCCTTTGGTGCTATCCTAATCTGGTTATACCCACTGAAGTTGTCCATAAAAGAGAAATACTTTTTTCCTGCTAGTGTGTCCAACACCTGATCGATGAAAGGTAATGGAAAATGGTCCTGATGCGTAGCTTTGTTTAATTCCCTGTAATCAACACAAACATGCCATTTTCCGTTCTTCTTAGGAACTATGATCAGTGGAGACACCCACTTGCTATCAGAAATAGGATAAATAAAATTTTCTTCCAACAACTTTTGAAGTTCTTCTTTGACCACGTCTCTGAGTGTCGGATTCATCCTGCACTGGGGTTTCCTGATAGGTATGGAATCATCCTTGGTATAGATATGATGTGTGCACAGGTCAGGGTGCAGACCTTTCATGTCATTATAATCCCAGGCAAATGCAGACTTATGTTTCTTTAATACCGAGGTAAGCTGTTCTGTTTGATGCTTCGACAATGTGGAGCTAATCTTTAAGAATTTGCCAGGTTCAATTTCCACTTCTCTAATCGCAGAATCGCCATCGGGCATAGAAGAAACATCAGGGGTCATAGATGAACTTGGAATGTTGTCCATTTGTTGGGTAGTGCAAACTAAACTAAACAATTCCATAAAATCTCCCGAAGGACTAGAAGAAATAAATTGTCTGACCAAATCATCCTCAGTTAACTGTTTTGCTGCTAGCAATTGTTCAATCATGTACAACTGTAGGGTGTCATCTGCTTGCTCAGTTTCCTCTTCATCTGGCCACAAGGGGAGTTCTGGTTGTATCTTAGGCTTCATAGGAGGATACAAAGTGAGTTCCATAATAGCATTACCATGAGATATGCGCATGTTTCCTGATCGGCAACCAATATAAGCATCCGCTGTGGAAAACCATGGTCGACCCAGAATTAGGGGATAACCTCCCAAGTTTGATTTTGTCTGTAAAACCATAAAATCCACCAGGTATTCCCAGGAGTCTACTGAAATAACAAGATCTTCTATAATGCCATCTGATTTTACAGGAGATTGGTCAACCAACTGTAAAATAGTAGAAGTTTGCTGAAGGTTTGTGATGCCCAATCTATCCATTGTTTGTTTGGTCATGACATTAATAGCGGCTCCCAAATCAATCAATGTATTAGAGAGAGAAATGCCATTGATTTTTACTTTGACAACGGGACTACCAGGGTCAGAGTACTTAGCAATAAGAGTGTTACCCATCATTATTTTGGCCAAATCTCCAATCACATGAACTGTTGGAGGGTCTTTTCTCTTTCTACCTGGTTTTTTCAAACATAATTCTCTGACATCTTTGGAGTAAATCGGAATGTCTTTGATAGCTTGGAATAGTGGAATCTTCACACAGACATTCCGTAATTCTCCTAGGAGATCAAATTCAGATTGAGGCATGAATTTGTCTATGGTTAAGCGCTTGGGATATGGTGGGAGTTGGTTATGCTCTGCTCGTGGCGATTTCCTAGGTGGAATGGGTGGGATATTATCTTCAGATCGAACTGGTGTCTCTTCCAATTGGACTGGTAAAATTTCTGGTGTCTCTTCATCTTCTTCCTCTGTAATTATGGGAGAGGTAGTTTTATTAACTTTTCTTCCAGAGCGTAATTGGATGTTGTGGCAGTCCACTGTGGAAATGGAATAGGATGGATACTTGGGTAATTCAACAGCCATTATAGGTTGTCCAACCTTATTATTAGGGTTAGGAGCGGGTTGTGCAGGAAGAAGTGGTTTGGGAGGTGGATTGTTCAATGGCAAGGTTAACTGGGGTTGTGGAAGAGGTTGCATTAATGGTTGTACTGGTGCAAATGGGAATTGAGGATTCTGTACTTGAGGGGGTAGATGTTGAATTTGTTGTTGATTACTAAAACTTGAATTCCTCCAGTTTGATTGCCAAGGGTTATTTTGTGGATATGAAGGTGCCCATGCTTGTTGAGGCATAGGTGGGTACCAAGGCTGAGAATTTTGTTGAACTTGTGGAGCTTGTGGAACTTGTGACTGATGTAACTGAGCATTATTCCAATAAGGATTAAATGTGTGCATGGGATCC
Organism: Larix kaempferi; assembly: GCA_027924585.1. Lineage (NCBI taxonomy): Eukaryota > Viridiplantae > Streptophyta > Pinopsida > Pinales > Pinaceae > Larix > Larix kaempferi. The sequence goes on along the minus strand of BSBM01000050.1, from coordinate 13,420,610 downwards.
AGTACTGTACCTGAGGGTCGGGGTTTCCATGGACGCTTTTGAGATATAAAACAAATAGGTTCTGCTTCTGTCCTTGCTTCCTCATATATGGCTTTGAGTCCTGGCAGCGAAGGGAAGTATTTTGTGGGATGCTCCTGGTTGCATAGAAGGCATATTTCCACTCTATCTAATGGGCAGTTCTTGAGAGGATGTCTTTTTTCTGAATTTGGGACAAAAAACATTAAAGGCTCGATCTTCCTCCTCCTGCCTTTTCTTTGCTTGAAGTGCATCTAACTGAGAGCTCAAGGAACCGAGTATGTCGGTATTAAAACCCTCAAAGAGGTTTCCAATCTCCATCCTTGAAACTCCTTCTCTTGAAGTCTTGGTGGTCCTGTTTACTGTATCCCGAATCCCTCTTCCCGATCTGGAGGCATTCCTTGAATACCTTCTGCAGAGGTCACATATTTCTACATATTTAAGCAGGGACACATCCCCTACATCCATCAGATTTAGCAGATCAATGCAATCATCTTTGATTCCTTGTAAGAGAAATTTTTTCAATGTATCATCATTTAAACCATTCTGTCTTGATCTTTGCAAATTATATTGGAATCTCTCCACATAGTCTTCTAGGTTCTCGTCCTCTTGGTGGACCATTTTAAAGATTGCTTCCTTCTGATCCTTATCATTGAAATATTCTTGATATTTATCCAGGAAGAACTTCTTCATTTGAGCCCAAGTTAATATACTATCTCCTCCCAACCCCATAAACCACCTTAGAGCCTGGCTTTTTAATGTGGTTGGAAAAAGTTTTAGCTTCTGGTGATCTGTAACATAATCGTAGCTCCTGTAGAGGACATCGAATTCAAACAGAAATGTGTCCGGGTCCTCACCTGCCATACCATGAAAATTGGGTAATGCCGAATGTGGAATATTCTTCATCTGGTTTGTAAGTGTAGATCCGGAATTTCAGATTGGAAATTCGAAAGTGACTGTTTCGGTACTTGATTCTCCATTTGTATTTCCTCGGTTTGTCTCCTCCCTGTTGGGAATGTGCTCTCCCTCACCGTCCATATTCACCAAAAAAATATTCAAATGTAGCTGATCTGGCTGACAACGGAGATTCAACAAACAATTACTCCTCACTCCCTTGATTGTTAACACTGAGTTGATTAAGAAGTCCTCCTCCTGGAACAAACTCTTCTTCTCGAGTGGATTCTGTCACTGGCAGATCATCCTTAGCATGCATGGGTAAGACCGTTCTGTTGGTAGGCATGGTAGAATGCTCGGGCCTTTCAATCTCTTGCTTATAAATGTTGATGGAAGGTGACCTCCCTTGAACATGTCCTCCTTTTATTGTACTTCCTGCACGGTTAGTACCTGGGGGGTATCATATGCATATACAAGCCTACCCATACTATCTCTTATTCTATGCATGAATGAATTATGATCCAGGATTCACAAGGACTTGCGGCGAGAAATATTCTTACAAATTTGTCTTTGCGTCTTACTCGTCCCTCTTCCAAAATCACCCCAAACTATCTTCAGAAAAAAATGTCATACACTTTCTACTCAAAGAAAAGAAAAAATCGCAACTACAGAACTGAAATAATCAATCAAAACGACAATGTCCTTGGCATCTCCCCGGCAACGACGCCAAAATGACGAGCTTTTTAATTCCCTTTTAATTGAATTGAAATAGAAATAGAAAGCTGTGCATACATTATCAACCCAGAGCCACAGAGGATTATGAGCTACCAAACAAAGTATATGCTAGACACTGTAATTTGGATGATTTTAACACAGAGGAGATCGAGGAATTGCTGAATTGAAATTAAGATGCAACTGCTGGTGAATAGACTCCTAGAAAATTACCAATTACAGAAAGAACCTTGTAATTAAACCAAAGTGCTTAACTTATGAACTTTAAGAAATGTTCTGCTACGCTGCAAGCAATCTGCTATGCTACGGAAAGTAATAAACAATTAACAACACCCTGTTACATTACATAAATAAATAATCGTCTAAATCTAATTTAGCAAACTGAGAAATTCCTACATAAATAATTTGAGAAACCACAATTAAAATGAGAAATTGGACAAACTACTTTAATTCTACAATATTCTTCTACTAGCAACATAATTCCAATAATGAGCTTAATGCATCCATTCATCACAGAAGTAATTCTAACTCAATGTTCATCATCAATATATTCCCCTGTATTCATTAATGAAATAGAATGACTATGCAATCCAGTCGTATCACTACTTAAACATCCACACTCAGCTAGGTTCAACACACCAAATCTTAATATGAAATCGTTAAATCAATCAACACTGCATATTAAATTCATCAACATTAACAACATGCATAAAGGAAAGAAATCCTAACTATAGCAGCACCTGTCACAGAAGGGGGCCCTGCCTTCGGCAACATGAGCTGAACAACCACTCACTCACACGAAATTGATCATCACATTCGAATTAGGTAAATATAGGTTTTATATATAAAGTCTGACAGCAGTGTTCAATAGATCTTATGCAAATTGGTGGCTAACCCTCCTGAAAGAGTTTCCACGTTCTTATACATCAATGCTCATGAGAGAAATATGAAAGATCATGCAGTTACAACGGATTTCCCAATAAGGTCTATCTACAGATCCTCAGAGAAATCTCGTGAGCCATTCCAGGAGTCTGTATCGTGGAAGGTGGAGATGATCCTAGAAATATTGGAGTAGTCAACTTTGAGTCATCATGAACCCGAAATGCTGAGTTAGGTACAAAATCTCCGATCCTTGGATCAATTTCATCATCATATATATGCTGGTTAGGTAACCAAAGTGATGTAAAAAATACATCAGCTGGATACCTATCTTGTTATATAGCTCGAGACTGAGATGCACGTCCTCCAGCTCCCATAATTCCTTCATTTTGCAACCTGTAGGTAAAATGATATTGAACATGAAACACCACTCCTTTAGTAGGCAATAAATGGCATCATAACTTTATCCAAATCATTAGCAATTGACAAATAACAAAGAGAACGAGATCAATCCTTACCAAGGCCAAAATGTGCCAAATGTGAGCAAGAGAGGAAGTGGTGATACCAAATCAGGTAAAAAAGGTTCATAAACAAGGTAGAATAAGGGAACAAAAAGGGTCATATGCACAACCCGTCAGACCCCTAGGACCACATCAACCCCGCCCATTGGAATGGCGATCATTGGACTATTTAGTACATACTCTCCCATAGAGAGATCTATCTTATGACATTTTCCTGGGGAATTTATAGTTCCTCCATCTGGAACCATCAACTGAAACCCTGGTGTTGGATATATAAATCAATTTAAATCCCTTGCTATCTTGCAATGAATAAAATTGTGAGTACTACGAGAATCAATTAGTACTATTACCTTTTTCTTCTTGATATAGCCTTCTATCTTGAGAGTTTGAGGAATGGTAATTCTATGCAAAGCATTGCAAGATATGGTGGGGTGAATTTATTCTTCTTCAATACCTGGTGTTGGTTCCTATTGTGAATCCTCATCTTTTGATGCTTCTTGTTCATTTTCTTCCTCTTCTTCACAATCGTTGTAAAAGAGTTTATTCTCAGTGCACTTTTGGCCCTTACTGTATTTTCTATCACAACTGTAACAAATACCTTTTGTTATTTTTTCCTCTAGTTGTTGTTGTGTCAACCTTGTAGGTTGTTGATGACTTGATACCCCACTTCCTTGCTTATAGTTGTAAGTGGTAGACTTCCTTGTTGCCATAATTTTGTTTTCAACTTTTCTTGCCACCTTAAATGCATGCTCCAAGGACTTAGGTTCCTAAAGGAGAACCTCATATTGGATGTCATCCTTCAAAGTTCCAATAAAGAGATCCATCAAATTATCTTCTGAAATATTGTTCACTCCGAGACTTAGCTTTTGAAACTACTTGATGTGCTCACTACATGGGCCTTTTTTCTTGAGATTTACCAACTGGCTAAAGAAGGTGTTTCTATTTATATCCCCATAATGTGCATTCAATTCTTCTGTGAATATATACCAAGAGATAATAGAGTCCTTTTTACGGCCACAAAGCCATTTGTACCATACAAATTGATCAAGCTCTAAATATAAGGATGCAATAGTTACCTTTTGCAAAGTTGGAACCTGGTGTAGATCAAAGAACTACTCCATTTGGAATATCCATGTTATTGGATCATTGCCATCAAAATTTCTCATGTCAATCTTGGGAAGTTGGATAGCCCTTGGTGACCATCCCTGATTATTTCCATTACCAAAATCATTTCCTTTTGGAATATTCTTATTCATGGAATGTTTTCAACATGGACCTTATCTTTATCCTCCTGAGTATCATGGAACACATCATCCTTTGAATTTTGTATGAGATTAAAAACATTTTCCATTTGTTCTATCAACCCTTTTATATTTTCTTCCATATTATTATCCATATGTTTCATCAACTTCCCCTCTAAATTAACTAAATCAACTGCTTTCATAGATCCTTTAATCATCTCTTCCAACTTGGACACTTGAAAATATAGGTCTTCCCTGTTGGAATAATTAAATCCTTCATCTATGTCATATTAATACATTAGTATCATTAATTAATCACTCCATGATTAATTACTATGTATTAGACTAGATAGTTGGCATATGAGTCATTGTGTGGACCACAAGTTTCCTAAAATCACTAGAAGCTATTTCTGGGCATCCATAAATAGATTCTGGCTATTTATAGACTATTCTGAGTTAGATAGGCGCACATGCTTCTTTTACTGCTTTTTACCATTTTTGGGGTGAAAGGTAAAAGCTAGTTGTCTAGGGAAACTGATTTTTGGCTCCGTCATCCTCCATGATGTTTCTTCTTTCCATTTTTGGGATTTGGAATTTTTCTTCATCATACATCACTATCTAATCACTAAATCAAAAATTTGTGAGCCTTTGGTGTGACTTGGAGAACACACTTGCCACTTAGGGGGGATTTGCATTATTTTAGGAAGTCTACTTTTGTGAGGATTCAAATGGCATCTTTAGCCATTCGAATCTTTGATGTAAAGTTATATATTGACAGCCATTTAATTGCCTAAGGTTGGTTGATGTATTATTATTCATTTGAGTAATACAGTTTGTATCTTCTATGAGTAAATTTCAGTGTTCTTGACTAGTTGTGTGAGATCTTTTGTGACAGTGTAATTTATTGATCAGATCTTGGTGTGAACTAAATTTCACATGGTATCAGAGCTATAAAGATATTCCTTTCTCCTTCTATTGTCTTGCAGGATCCAACCAGTCTCAAGGAGGGCAAAGTAATTCATCCACAGGGCACATTCTATCATCCACAGGGCACATTCTATCATCCACATGGCGCATTATATCATCCAGAAACGCACCCAAATCAGTCTAAAAATTATTTCAGAGCTGCCATGGATCAGTCACATCAGATCATCCTCACTCCATTCAATTACTTTGACTGGAAAGCGCATATGGAGATCATGTTGAGGAGCAAAGGACTCTACAGAGTGACTATGGCAACTGAGACTGAGCCAACCTCAGCAATTGAGAAATCAAAGTGGCATAATCGAAGAGATGAAGCTTATGGGCTGTTGTGTCTTACTACATCCAGGGAGATTTTATTCTATCTTGATGGTCTTACCTCTCCCAATGAAGTTTGGCTGAAACTTCAAGAATTGTTTGGCAAGATAGATGAATTAAGAGGCCACCAACTGGATAATGAACTAGTTTCATTGAGTCCAAAGAATTTCAATAACCTCCAGGATTTCTTCTCTAAATTCAAGTCACTTTTTCTACAATTGAAGCAATGTGGAATTGATAAAAATGATGAGCAACTAATCTTGGCCATTCTCTCCAAGTTTGGCCCAGATTACTCAGTGTTTGTTTCGACCTTTCATGCCACAAGGAAAGACGTTCAAAACTGGAAGAGTCCTACTCTCTCAGAATTCATGGAATCACTTACACAAGAACAAGACAAGTTGGTCTTGATGGAAGCCATTAAAAATCCATCAAAAGACCACTGTCTGAATGTTGGAGATTCAAAGAGTTCGAAAGGGAAGAAGAAGGGCAATTTCAAGAAGCCCACCAGTGAGAAGAAAGACAAGCATAAAGTTTCTGAAGACTCCTACCACTCAAAGAAGAATCCAAATATGAAGAATGAGAAGGAAAAATGTACTTATTTCAGTAGGGGCTTTCATCTTGAAAGATCCTGCATGAAGAAAACCATTGACCAAATGGCTCTACTCCTAGAGAAAGCCAACATTCCTCTTCCTGAGAGCGCAAGGAGGAAGGATGGAGGACACAATTCTGAAGATAAGGAGAGAGTACATGCACTGATGGAAATCACATCCAAGCCTACTTTACTCGTTATTGATTCCGAAGATTCATGACACATGGTGTCTACAAGTGAGTTTTTTACTGCACTTGACTCTTCCTGTGGTCCTAATATTGTTTTGGGTGATAATTCTGAAACTTCTAGCAAAGGTAAAGGCAACATAGATCTTGATTTTGGTTGACATTCAATAATGTCCTGTATGTCCCTAGACTTGCTGCAAACCTATTGTCAGTATATCAGATGACCCACATCGGTACACCCAAGAAGGTAACCTTCACCCCAAATGATGTTGAGATATGTGAAATGTCAACAGGCCGAATTGTTGCATTAGGCACTGCTGACCATAGCTCTAGAATCGACAAGTTTTCTCATTTTGTGCCTTTCCCCTCGCCTTCTGCTATTTTAACCCATGCCAATGAGTCAAGAAAATTATGGCATGAAATATTTGGCCATCTGAACTATAAATACCTTTCCCAACTTCATGAGAAAGAAATGGTCACAGGGCTACCCAATATCAGATTTTCCAAAGGTGTCTGTCAATCTTACATGCTAGGAAAACACCCTAAGCATAAGTATGGGAGATCCAAAACTGAGCGAACCTCTGCACCCCTGGAGCTTATTCACACTGATATATAAGTTCCATTCCCCCATGAGTCCTTGAACCATGCTAAATGTTCGGGTACACAGGGTACTACCAAAGGACCGAACACCAAGAGCAACCACTTCACACAAACAGATCACAGATCAACACACCGATGTTTTGACGTGGTTTAAACCCTCTTGAGGGAAACACTCCATGGCCCCGGCCAAATAGCTTCTACGGGACAATTTATTATGCAAAGAAAGAAAGTTACAATGAGCTTCTCATAATCGATCAACTAAACAATGACCCTCCATGCTCTTTAAATAGAGATCATGGACCAATCGGGTGTTAAGCCATGGATCAAGGTTAGGTTTGATCTAAGAGAAGTTGAGCCGTTAGATCACTCTATGTCGGGAACATATCGTGACCGTCGGATTAAGTATTTACAAATGCATACTAAAGAAACACACTATCCCTAACGGATCTATTACACAAGTTGATCTTAACTAACTCCTAAGTGTCTAAATATCCTAACATCCCCCCTTAAGAACAACTTGGGATAGGATTGAAGGATTTACAAAAGTGACACTATTAGGAGAAGGAAGGAGGCATTAGAGCCTATCCCCCCTTAATGACAAGTTCCTGAACTCCTAACATAGATCAAAGTTTAGAAAACTTCGCTTCTGTAAGAGACTTGGTGAAGATGTCTGCAACTTGATCATCTGTAGGGCAAAAGAGCACTTCAAGAACACGATCATGAACAAGATTTCTGATGAAGTGCATATGTAGCTCAATGTGTTTGTTGCATTGATGTAGAACTGGATCTTTGGAAAGCTTGATGGCACTTTGATTGTCGCACCAAAGTGGAGTAGGCTGTTGTTGCTCGAATCCAAACTCTGAAAGGATCTGTTGAAGCCATAAAGCTTCCTGACTAGCATTAACTGCTGCTTGATATTTTGCCTCTGCTGAAGAAAGAGCAAGAGCTTGTTGTTTCTTACAAGCCCAAGTAATAGGTCCAGATCCCAGACTGAAAACATAACCTGCAGTAGACTTTCGATCATCAGGATCACTGGCCCAATTTGAATCAGTGAAACCAACCAACAAAGGTTTCCCCCCTGTACTGTAATGAATCCCAAACTGAACTGTACCTCGAATATATTGAAGTATTCTTTTAGCTGCTTTCCAGTGACTTTCATGAGGTGTCTGCATATAATGGGCAACACGACCAACGACAAAGGAAAGGTCAGGACGGGAATGAGTCAAGTATAAGAGACTACCAACAAGCTGACGATACAAGGTGGCATCGACTTCAGGTGAAGTACAAGTGGCAGAAAGTTTGACTCCAGACTGGAAGGGAGAAGGGGCTGGTGTACAATCTTCCATGTGAAAGCGATGAAGAAGGTGACGAGCATACTTAGACTGAGAAAGAAAGATTCCTTCTTTGGTTTGCAGGACTTGGAGACCAAGAAAATAATGCAAATGTCCTAAGTCTGACATTTCAAAATTTTGTTTAAGACTGGATTTCACATGGGTTATAAGTTTAGGGTCACTACTAGTAAAAATAAGGTCATCAACATATAGAACAAGTATGATGAGATGGTTTCCTACTTTCTTGGTATAGACATTGGGGTCAGAATGGCATCTAGAAAAACCAGTGTCAAGGATAAAGTTATCCATTTTGGCATACCAAGCTCTAGGAGCTTGCTTAAGGCCATATAAGGATTTCTTAAGGTGGCAGACAAGGCTAGAGTTATTCTGAACATAGCCAGGAGGTTGTTCCATGTAAATTTCCTCCTGTAAATCACCATGTAAGAAGGCAGACTTGACATCCATTTGACGGACTTCCCAGTTGTGTAAGGCTGCAAGGGAAAAGAACAAGGCGGATGGTGTTCATTTTTGCGACAGGAGCAAAGGTTTCATTGTAGTCAATCCCTTCAACTTGGGAAAAAGCTTTGGCAACTAAGCTTGCCTTAAGTCTTTCAACACTTCCATCTGATGCATACTTAGTTCTGTAGACCCATTTACATCTGACAAGTTTTATTCCTTTTGGAAGAGGTACAAGATCCCAAGTATCATTCGCCATTAAGGAACGATATTCTTCATCCATGGCTGCATCCCAATATGGATTCCCCGAAGCTTTCGCAAAAGTTTCTGGATCATGATTCTCGGAAACTTGAGCCAAAAGAGAAGAGGCTCGCTGAAACTGAGAACGTGTTCGACGTTGATCTCTAGGATCACCGACAAGATCACCAGCTGCTTCACATGTTGAACAGACCCATCGAGGAAGCACTTGTGCTGGTGCAACTGGAGGAACATGAGCAGGCGGAGGTGGATTTTCATCCTCACTGTCATCATCAGAAACTGGAGTTGGAAACCTGTCAAGGAAGTTGGAAGAAGAAGAAGAAGGCACAAACGCCGAATCAGGCTCGCAGGCCAAAGATGGCACAATCGCCGAGTTAGGCTCGCAGGCCAAGAGATTTTCATCAAATTTAACATCTCTTCTAATGATTATATCATGAGAATGTGGTTGAAGAAGTCTATAACCTTTTACATCTTCAGAATATCCAACAAATATGCACTTTTCACTTTTAGGTTGCAATGCTTTCCGTTTTTCATCCAGAATGTGAGCCCATGCTTCACTACCAAACACACGGAAGTGACTTACATCAGGTTTAGTTTTACTCCATGCTTCTTTGGGTGTTATACCTTGTAATGCTTTTGTGGGGGTGTGATTAACTATGTAATTTGCACAATTTATGGCTTCAGCCCAAAATTGAAGACTTAGTCCCTTAGATTGGATCATACAATTAGCCATTTTTTTTAAAGTGCGGTTCTTCCGCTCAGCTACACCATTTTGTTATGGTGTATATGGAACAGTGTGCTGTTGTTGGATGCCTTGTTTAGTGCAGAAAGTAGTGAACTTTTTGTTAACATATTCTCCTCCATTGTCAGATCTTAACTTAATAATTTGATGACCAGATTGCTTTTCAACAAGGGCCTTGTAGGCCAAGAACATGTTAAATACTTCGCTCTTAAGTTTCAGGAAATAAACCCAAGTGCGTCTGGTGTAATCATCAATGAAAGTTAAGAAATATTTGAAACCAGAAAATGAAGCAGATGGAAGAGGACCACACAAGTCACTATGCACAAGCTCCAAGGGAATCGAGGCGTGCCAAGAGGCACGTTTGTCAAAACTGTCCCGATGATGTTTTTCGAGTACACAACCAGAGCAAACACCATCCCTGCAAGATACCATCGGAAGACCTGTCACCATATTTTCTTTACATAGTTGTTGCAATGAGCGATAATTTAAGTGACCAAATCGCTCATGCCAAAGTTTGCTCAAGTTATCACTATGAGCAACAAAAACTGAAGGGAAAGGTGATGATCCAAAGTTGTTAAACTTGTACAACCTGGTAATATCATCAACAATTCCGGTAGCTAGGACCTATTGAGGATCTTTAAAATCCTTGATTACAACTTGGTGAGGTGTAAAGGTCACAGTTTTACCTTCACCAGAATGAGTGATCTGATAAACTGATAACAAATTGCAGAAAATTCTTGGAACACATAATACATCACTAAAATGGCCATTATCTACTGGCACTGTTCCAGCTCCTACAACACGTAGAGATCTATCATCACCAACAAATATTTGTTTGATGTTACATTCATGCATAGTAGAAAAGATGGCTTGATCCTTAGCCATATGATAAGATGCTCCAGAATCAATGAGCCATTCATTTGAAGTAGAAGAAGAAGATGCATTATAAGAATAACCAGAAGCACAAAGTGCATGTCCATGAGAGGCAGATTCTGAAGGTAAATCTAGGCTGATGTGGTGCTTCTTCATTGCTGCTTCCAAGGCTGCCATCTTCTTAAAACACTTAGATTCATCATGATTATCTTTCCCGCAATAGTTGCAATGACGCTCAGTCTTCTTGCCTTTTGGCTTGGATCCTTTGTCATTTTTTAAAGAAGGAGTTGACTGAGAGGGTTTGGGACCCTTGTTTGACTTATTATTGTGAAAATTTTGTTTCTTGGGAGGCTTGGACTTTTCTTTCTATTGGGATAATAAGGCTTTCCCAGATGTATCTGCATTGTTGATTATTCCAAGATGAATGAGTTTTTCTTGTTCTCTAATCAAGGAATCACAAAAGGATTCAAGACTAGGCTCTTGATAGCTAGCTGCATTCAAGGATGCTTTCACGGAGTAAAATGTAGATACAAAAACAGAATATGCAGGTCCAAGTTTGGAAAGAATATGATAAATGCATTGTTTGTCTTCCCTCTCAATCTTACATTCTGCACATAAGAGTCTAAGAGTTTTGTACTTAGATAAATAATCTTGAATGCATGAAAAGTCACTTGGATTTAAAGAAATCAACTCATTTTCGAGTTGGTGACCTCGAATTTCATTGTGTTTACCAAACACGGATTCCAACTTGTTCCAAGCAGCATTAGGTTCATCAATTCCAGATATGTGGAATCGCAAATCAGTAGAGATTGACATCCCAATCAATCCACGAGCTTCATCACATCTATTTGCCCATTTTATTTTCTTATCATCATCAGTGGGTTCTTTTTCTTTCCCTGAGGTAATTTTGAAAAGTCCCCTACTTCGTAGAACATCCTCCATACGAGATTTCCATGAGAAATAGTTGGAACTGTTAATTAGAATATCACAAGGGGTGGCCATATTAATGGCTGTAAAAGCAGAAACCAATAGTCTGGATGTGAAGAGATCGAAAAAATAGGTGGTTTAAAAAAAAACGGCACTGAAAACTGACTCTGTATGATGAAGTTATGCTTGAACAAAGAAACTGTTGAAGATGTCCCTAAAAGTGACGTGGCAGCTAGAGAATGTCCAGAAAAAAAGAAGAACCCCCCTCTTCCCAAGATGAATCTTTTGACAATCACTTTATAAGAAAGTTGCTTTAAGTGAACCACTTTTGTAAAATAAGTGATTTCACTTTTACAATGATATTACTTTTAAATAGTACAAAAAAAAAAAAAAAAAACTTAAGTGACTTACTTGTATTTTTATTTTTTATTATTTAAGTGAGATGCACTCTTACAATAAAATAACTTGAAAATAGAAATTGCATGCATTTTTTCTTTTAAAAGTAACTTCCTAAGATTGAACTCAAGACCTATTAAGAAATAAAGCAACTTTGAACCAAGTGAGCTAGATTAAAAGATATGTAAAATATGAGAATGAGGAAGGGGGCTGTTTTTTTTTTTTTACTCTTCTTGCTTGGTTTGCGTGCTTGTCCTTTTTCCTGCAAAACACACCACAAATCGAAACAAAATTTTTTTTCCACACTTGTGGAGTTAGATCTCGTTAGCTTGCCCAGAAAGTCTACGTTTTCTCTCTGTTTCTGATTTGCCGAGATCGCGCAAGGTGCACGGCAAAGAGCATACGCAGCCGAGAAAAATCCTTTCCCTTTATGTTTTTGATTTGCCGAGATCGCTCAAGGTGCACGGGAAAGAGCATACGCAGATGGGAAAGCAACAATCCGAACCCAAAAAAAAATTTAACAGTAAAAAAATGATAAAATATGAGATTTTTTTTATTTTAAAACAGAAAAAAAATGCGCCACTGTAACATTATACCTTCAGATCTGATGAAATATGCGTTTCTGGAGCAATCGGGAACCGTTTTCAATCAAACGAAAAATATTTCCCAATGGAAACGATGCTACGGATGCAATGGAACACCTCCCACAGCCCAGAAATGCACATAAATACCAGAACTAGAAACCCTTTTGAGTTTCGGCAACAGCAGTTCAAGATCTAGATCATAACCAGAAGTGGCACTCCATAAAAGCTCTGATACCATGCTCGGGTACACAGGGTACTACCAAAGGACCGAACACCAAGAACAACCACTTCACACAAACAGATCGTAGATCAACACACCGATGTTTTGACGTGGTTTAAACCCTCTTGAGGGAAACACTCCACGGCCCCGGCCAAATAGCTTCTACGGGACAATTTATTATGCAAAGAAAGAAAGTTACAAATGAGCTTCTCATAATCGATCAACTAAACAATGACCCTCCATGCTCTTTAAATAGAGATCATGGACCAATCGAGTGTTAAGCCACGGATCAAGGTTAGGTTTGATCTAAGAGAAGTTGGGCCGTCAGATCACTCTATGTCGGGGACATATCGTGACCAACAGATTAAGTATTTACAAATGCATACTAAAGAAACACACTATCCCTAACGGATCTATTACACAAGTTGATCTTAACTAACTCCCAAGTGTATGGGAGATCCAAAACTGAGCGAACCTCTACACCCCTGGAGCTTATTCACACTGATATATAAGTTCTATTCCCCCATGAGTCCTTGAACCATGCTAAATACATCCTCACCTTCATAGATGACTTTTCTAGGTATTGTTGGATTTATTTCATCAAGTTAAAGTCTGAATTTTTTGGTTTGTTCAAGCTTTACAAGGCCTCAGTTGAGAACCAGTATCGTAGACATATCAATATGATCAGATCTGATAATGGTGGGGAGTACATCAAATCAGAGTTTCAACAATTTTGTGCCTCTTCAGGCATTCAGATGCAACACACATTTCCTTATACACCTCAGTAGAATGGGGTTGCTGAGAGGAAGAACAGGTCTCTTAAGGAGATGGCCACATGTATGCTTGAGGAAAAGTATTTGTATCCAAGACTTTGGGTTGAGGTAATGAATTGTGCCACATATATTTAGAACAAAGTGCCACACAAATATCTCAAAGGAATCACTCCTTTTGAGGCTTGGACTGGGCACAAACTTGATATTTCTCATTTCAGGATTTTTGGCTCCAAGGCTTGGGATAGAATTCCATTGGAGAAGAGGAGGGATATGCATACGCAAATCCAACCATGTATTTTTGTTGGATATTCAGAGGACTCAAAATGCTACAATTTTCTGAACATGGGCACTCAAAAAGACTTCATTGAAAGAATTGTTCAATTCAAGGAAGAGCCCTCTCAAAAGGTAGAAATTGGAGAACCATCTTCACCACCACCTGAAGAAGTAAGTGATGTTGCTCTTGAATTTTTTGATTCTGATATTTATGATGATGAGGACCATTTTATTGCAGAACCTAATTCACCAACAAGGCCTAAATGGGCTGCTAAGACCTTTCAAGCAACTGGTGAACTAGTGGGAAATCCTCAGGACACAAGGATGACTAGATCACAATTTGAGAATGCTCTCAATGTGAATGATCCTTACTTGTATGAGAGATGTTATATGATGGTGGATTATTATCCTCAGACATATTATGAAGCCTCACATGACCCAAGATGGTAGGCTTCCATGGATGAGGAGTTTCAGTCATTGCAAAAGAATGAAACATGGGAGCTACTCAAGCTTACCCCAGGTAGAAAATTGGTAAGGTGTAAGTGGATCTACAAAACAAAGTGTTCAACATATGGTACATAAGTGAAATATAAGTCTAGGTTGGTGGAAAAGGGCTTCTCCCAAGTCCAAGGCCTTGACTACAATGAGACTTTTGCACCAGTTGCACAGAAGGATTCGATAAGACTAGTTCTTGCAATTTCTGCATCCAAGCGCTGGGAAGTGCACCACATGGATGTCAAGAGTGCATTCATCCATGGGTATCTTGAGGAGGATATTTATATGTAGAAGCCAGAAGGTTATACATCTGATCCTAACTATGTGTGCAGGTTGAGGAAGTCCTTATATGGGCTTAAGCAAGCCCCTGGGGCTTGGTATGCCAAAATGGACAGCTTTCTCTTGTCACAATCTTATGCTAGATACAAATCTATTCCTAATGTTTACATGAAGCCGATTGATGGTTTAATAATGATTATAGTGCTGTATGTTGATGATATACTAATCACAGGTAGCTCTACTGATCAAATAGCTTCATTAAAGACTGCTTTTCATCAAGCATTTTCCATGAGTGATTTGGGAATTCTTAAGCAGTTTTTGGGGCTTGATATTTCACAAACAGGGAATGGGACCAAGGTATCTTAGTCCAAATATGAATTTGACCTGCTAAAGAAGTTCAAGATGGCTGATTTCAAGCCTTCAAAGAATCCTTTCCTTTCAGGAGTTAGACTTGAAGAAGTAGAATCTACACCTTTGGTTGAAAGCACCTTGTATAGGTAGTTGTTGGCTGCTTGCTATACTTGACTCGCACTCGACCTAATCTTGCTTATGCTGTGAGTGTGGCATCAAGATACATGGAGAAACCACATGAGCTCCATTGGAGGGCTGCAAAAAGAATCTTGCATTATGTGCAAGGCACCAAGACTGATGGGATTCACTATGCTGCAGATTCTAGCCTAGATCTTCTTGGCTTTACTGACTCATATTGGGCTAGTGATAGCCTTGACAGAAAATCCACATCTGGATTTGTATTCATGCTTGGAGGTGGTCCTGTTTGCTGGTCTAGCAAGAAACATAGTGCAATTGCACTATCTTCAGCAGAGGTCGAGTACAGAGGAGCAGTGAATGCTGCTACTTAGTGTGTGTGGTTGCAGGGTATTCTTTCAGAGTTTGAGATTGCCTTTAGTACTCCTACTGCCATCTTTTGTGATAATCAGAGTGATATAAGGGTCTCAAGTGATCCAGTACAGAGACAAAGGACCAAGCATATTGAGATCCATATGCACTACATCAGGAGATTAGTGCATGACCATATCATTGATTTGCAGTATTGCCCAACAGGTGAGCAAACTGCAGACATCTTCACCAAAGATTTTACTGAGAAGAATTTCAGCTATCTGAGATCACTGCTTGGGATGGTTGAACATGTGGTGGAGTGAAGGATTGATCAACAATCCTTCAATTTTGATGATGTCCAATTTTTAGGGAAGGTTTTTCCCATGAGGTTTTCCTTCTTTCCTTGTTTTGTGGACCAGGCAATATTGTACAGGGTGACCATGTCTTGTTACTGGGCCCTTCGTATTTTTTTTATATTTTTATTTATTTATTTTAGCACATAAATTCAGACTTATGGGGGGGTGTTGGAATAATTAAATCCTTCATCTATGTCATATTAATACATTAGCAGCATTAATTAATCATTCCATGATTAATTACTATGTATTAGACTAGATAGTTGGCATATGAGTCATTGTGTGGAACACAAGCATCTTTATGTGGACCACAAGTTTCCTAAACTCACGAGAAGCTATTTATGGGCATCCAGAAATAGATTCTGGCTATTTATAGACTATTCTGAGTTAGATAGGCACACATGCTGCTTTTACTGCTTTTTACCATTTTTTGGGTGAAAGGTAAAAGCTAGTTGTCTAGGGAAACTGATTTTTGGCTCCGTCATCCTCCATGATGTTTCTTCTTTCCATTTTTGGGATTTGGCATGTTTTTTCATCATACATCACTATCTGATCACTAAATCAGAAATTCGTGAGCCTTTGGTGTGACTTGGAGAAGACACTTGCCACCTAGGGGGGATTTTCATTATTTTAGGAAGTCTACTTTTGTGAGGATTCAAATGGAATATTTAGCCATTCGAATATCTGATGTAAATTTATATATTGATAGCCATTTAATTTCCTAAGGTTGGCTGATGTATTATTATTCATTTGAGTAATACAGTTTGTATCTTCTGTGAGTAAATTTCAGTGTTCTTGACTAGTTGTGTGAGATCTTTTGTGAGAGTGTGTAATTGATTGATTAGATCTTGGTGTGAACTAAATTTCACATTCCCTTTCTTCATATGTCAGGGATGAGTCCTCAGGTGGTTTGAGTGGAGTGTGAGTTTTTACACTTTCTTTTGGTGGCATTATGAACAATAAAAATAGATATTACGCCCTAGGTTTCACCGCAATTAGATCCTTCTACTCAAAGTTATTCAAATTTAAAATGGCGTACCTTTTTCGAACCCTGATTGGAAGACTGTTTTAGGGCCGAATTGAAACTGGGGTAAATATGAAATTTCGGCTCCTCCGGGTCTAAATATTTGTCCAGATGTATCTCGACGTGTCCTTTTTCCAATGCCACAGGTCTGACCTAATTCTGATGTACCAATAAGAAGTTATTGCGAATCTCCCAACACTTCTTATTTTTTGTCTTTCCAGAAGAGCGAACTTGTACAGTTTGCCACGTGTCCAATATTTTGGATATGAGGCTAAAAACCCTACCAAAAATATTGTGGTTTGTCTTATTTCTGATTCAACAAGTCTCACTCAATTTGGATCTTTCATGCCCATTTATTACCTTTTTCCCCAGAACACCAACTTAAGACTAGTTTTTGGACTAGTAGAAAACCATGGATTCCAAGGAGAATATCTCCAAACCTATATAGTCCTAGTATCTGAAAATTGGATCATAGATAGAGCGGTTTGTTTTGGACATGGTTTTTTAATATCGCTTTCAGATTCCTTGTAGAAAAAAATTATAGCAAAAATTCCAAGATGACTTGTTTTGAAGAAACTAGTCCCGAGGAAAGAGCTATGATACCAAATGTTATGCAACCAAGTCCCAGATATAGCATAAATATACCAGAAGAAAGTAATCCAAGCCTTAATAATGAAGAACTAATATGAATAACAATCCTCTTTGAGGGAGGAACCTCCTTACACAATGTACTAAGTAGATAAGACAAGACAAGATATAATGATGACTAAAATGAAAATATATCCTTCCTATATATAGGAGACAAAGGTGTACAATAACAACTAATAGACCCACTAATAGATCCAAGCCAACATCAATAATATGTAATGCACCCAATATAGGGGGTAATGCGCCACTCTAGAGGGGGTAATGTGCCATTATTGAGGGCTTAACATTTTGGATTCATCTATTGATGTTGCTTCCAACACTTATATTTGGTATGACCATAGATATTACCATAGTTCTAGTGGTATATTAGATCCTTGCAATGACATGTGGTTTATACTATGTTCTCATCCCTTCCTTTCCACTTATTTTTTCCTCCCTCGAAAGTTTCATGGTGGTATTTCTATTTGGAACCATTTGGTTGTCCTTTTTTCTTGTCCATATTCTCCAAATGTTTTTCTTATGCATAAGAATCATCAACACTTATAGGTTTAAATAGCATCACTTATATCCTTAATTGATTGTGGAGACCACCCACTTACTTGAGGAGTACATTTGGGTTCTTAGGAGATATTCCTATCTTAATGCTTTGTTTTCTAAAGTAAGTGGTATACTCTTAGACACTCCACCATTGCTAATGTCAAAAGTAATTCCAATAGATCCAATAGTCCTCTTTATACCCAATAGGATAAAATTAGGAATTAACGAGGGAATACAAATGTGACTTAGTTACTAGGAGACAACCCTCTAGCCTAAGAATCTATGTGCGGATTTCCCACCAAGTTTGGTCATGGCCCTCTAACTTCAATTAGGAAAATAATATATTTTTCTCTTCTCCTATCTTGTGAACACTGAAATAGTATGCTAACTATTACAACCATTAATTCAACTTAGCAAAATCAATCTCACATTGATATGGTTTGATGTCCACTTGTGCTTCCACTTGAAATAGAGATTGGGAAGAAGTGATGATGCAACTTGGTCTCTCTATCTCTAGCTCCTTTCCCAACTCCTTTTATTGGTCTTCTTTGTGTTTAGATTTTTCACATGAACCAACTTATATTTTAGAGCTACCAAAATCAGGAAAAGGTCTAAAATTATCTCTAGAGTTTCCATGATGATCGTCATGTTGTGAGAGATGTCAGTGACTTATGCTTCAATCTTTGAGAATATCTCCTTTGAATCATCCCTTGGATTATTACTACATTCATCCTTCACAACCAGGGTTGTAAGAATTCTTTCTTTAAGTTAATTCCTAGATCCTACAATTCCACAAAAACTCAAAATAAAACTCCTATGATACCAATATGATCAATAAATTGTCATGAACATTCCATTAGAACAATTTGTCAAAATAGATATTACAAGTTTATGTAATGTTTTACTTAATATTAAGATTTGATAGTACTTATTGACCTCGCAAATTAATAAAATAATCGTAGATTGAAATAAAAGAAGCTAAAACAAATACCACACATTCACACAATGAACTGTACAAGATGTATCATGGGAAATCTAATATGGGAAAACCGAGCCAAAATCTGAGGACTATGCCTTGCTCTTTTCTTCGAAGTGATGAAATGAAAATACAAAGAAAGGTGAACCCACCATGGAGTTTCCATGGACTTTGTTGCTTATATATTATTAACTATGGAACATTACATCAATACAAAACAATGGATACACTTTTTTTCCTAGCATCCCATTATTTAGCATGTCTTCATAATTGTCTAGGGTTATGATTAGGGTTTTTGCATGCCTCAAGTCCTAATTATGGGTAGGATTTTGGAACCTCTAGAATATTCTTGGAAGTCCACACATGACTATCTTGATGTGTGAGATTAATGCAAGTTGGTGTGGCACTTGGTACCATGGTGGTTAAAAACATAGGTGAACTCATATGAGCTCTAATTGAGGTGATCTTTCTCCCACTAGAAGCTCTCAATGTGTAGGACAATGTCAAAACGTAGGAAACTTTGTTGGAAAGTTTTTGCCCAAAAATTGACCATTTAATGCCTTAGACAATCTTAGAAAGTTGGGTTTCTCCAAAATAATACCTACCCCTAAAATGGGTCCTAGAAGCCATTAACTCAATTTTTTCCTCCCAAAAGTACCAAAATAGACAAATTACATAGTGGTCCATTTCAGGTGATTGTGCCTAAGGTGTTGGATTTACCTTTGGAATAAATCACATTTACTTAACTTAGAATGGAATTGATGTTCTTGTAGCTTCTACAAAACTATGCAAATGTGATCTTGGTGTTCCTCCTCATTCCAAGAATAGTCTAGTATGTCATCAATAAACACCAACACACATTTTTAAATACTTTCAAAATACATCATTCATTGACCTCATGAGGATTGTAGGTGCATTTTTTAATCAAGAACCCAAGACCAATAAATCATAATGCCTGTATTTGGTTCTAAAAGTAGCCTTGGATATGTTAGCTTCATCTATCCTATAATATTATATCTTGACATTAGATCCAACTTCAAGAACAACATTGCCTCTTTGAATTGATCAAATTGATCATCAATAATGGGTAGCATGTACTTATTGTTGATTATCACTTTATTCAACAACCTAAAACCAATGCTCATTCAAAATATCATGTCCTTCTTTTTGTCAAAGAATACTAGTCCTTCCCTAAGCTAGGTGATGCACTATGACATATGAATCATTTTTCCAATAAATCTTGCAATTGCATGTTGAGATCACCAAGCTAACTAATTACCAAAGTATAAGGTTACATGGATACCAGGGTTTCCTCTGGTGTCAAGTTTATATTTTAATTTACTTCTCAAGTCAATGGAAATCCTAGAAATTATTCTAAAAACATGTCCATGGATTCTCTTAACTAGTATACTTCTACAACCAATTCATTTATTGCTTCATTGGTATGAATGAGGTAACTCTTATAGCCTTTCACACACTACACTTATCTTTTCACACACTACACTTATCTTGTATAGTTGATATCTATATCATTGACATTGCGGTCTTATCTAGTTAGACGTTTCTAATCATTCCTTCATCATATACACATTCAACCTTCTTCTCATGGAAATCTACTTTAGCTTTAAGGAATTGAAGCTTGTCTTGACCAATTACTCCATCATGAGATCCCAAATCTAGCTCATGAAAACATGTGTTATTCCAACCACCTAGGTGCACCAAACAATGAGCCATTACTTGATCGATCCACTTCTTGGCACCATTTTCCATTTGAACCTTCCATGAATCTTGGATATTTTCAATGCTTAGTTCAGAATTGGTGACCACCACAAGGGATATGAATATATGCCTGCTTCTTATGCCAATAAAAGGTATATGGTTGATCAAATATTTTACTATGATCTTGAATTAGAGAGCCTTGGTATTCTACTTGATAGTTATCCACAATAACATAGGTTTTTGCTTTAACTTCATCCCCGACATCACTTTATGGATCCAAAAGATTCACTGTTCCCTTCATCTACTTCTTTGTCTTGGGGCACTTATAGGATTTATGTAAAAACATACAAAACATACAAAACATTGCATATTATAGTTGATGGGCTTGGCTTTCTCCTTTGTTTTTTCTTTTCTTCTAGATTTGAGTGGCAGTGCTAGATTAAAGTTTTGTTAGGTAGTGCTAGATTTGAGTCTACCTTATTCTCTATATTACTTTTGGTAGGGTCTTTAACATGAGGTTCTATCCTTGTCCTCAACTTGATGTATGAGTCCTCTGATGGATCTTCTGACTCATGATTCTTCACTAAGTCCATGGGCATATTTTTCTAATTCTAAGAACTTTCATGCATATTCTTCCTTGGTCATGTTGCCTTACTTCACATAATAATACTCATCTTCATTCCCATGGTAATACATCTCACCCATGTACTTAGCTTCAAAGTTCTTTTTCAATGTACCCCATTCCATATGTTCTTCATCCACCTTATCCTTTTTCTATAGGTGATCCCACCAAATATTTGAATCATCTAATGATTGATAAATGTTGAACTTACTCTTCCCCGAGGTGTTGAAGACATAAATTAATATGTGTCTCTTAATATTAACCAACTATGTCTTCGCTTCAATTCCTCTATTGACGATTGCATTGAAGGTGGGTGCTTTCTGCATCCTCAATTTGTATCCCAACTTTTAGCACTTAGGTGATTCTTCTTGATTAGTGTTCTCATCTATTGAGGGTCTCTTTCCTTGACTCTCTGATTTGGATCCAAGTGACTCAACCATCCCCTTGATTTCTTAAATCTATGGATATTGTTCATCCATATAACTCTTCAATGACTAAACTTCTTATGCAAAATATGCATTGTTCAAATGATCATTGAGAGGGATTTGAGCATGAATAGTCCTTTTATTGTTGCTCAAGGTCCATGAACTAAAGGTATCCATACCCAATTCCTTGTAGTATTAATACGGAAATTCCATTAGATCTAGATAATGGATTTTTTCTTTGGGTGAGGGTGGATGGATTATTTAATACAAGATAAATTACATGTAGGTTATCTTAAGTGGGGTTTCACAACATCACATCACTTATATATACATATTATTCTCATAAACATGAACTAGACCCTAGGGATGACTCCCAAAATGTAATCTATGTTTTCATATCTTCTTGATGTTGTTGCACACCTATATAATGTATGTTTCCATTGCACTCGACCTAGTCCTATGGATGCAACCAATAATTCATCAACTTACATAATAATTATAGGCGTTAGAAGTAATGGAAGTCTCTGCTTAAACATGATGGGTCTCCTCATACCTTTAACCAATATTTTGGTCTCCTTAATCCTATGATTCCCTTGAACTGTTAATATACTCAAAGGTCACAACCTACATCAACAACGTTGTTTTTCCTAACATAATTCAATATAGACACATAATATTTATTAATAAATACATAGTAATAATTTTGCATAATTAATGAATAATTCAAAATAATACTTTGATTGAAGAAACAATAACACGAACAATAATAATTGTGAATTGCTAATCATGGAAAATAAATGCTTTGGTCTTGATGTAAAGATATATGACCATTAATTACGTTAGAGCAAGTACTACTTGCTTGTTATACATGATATATTTTAAAAAATGCCTTAATGGATAGTATAGCTACACATACATATTTGATTTCCTACTAACTTATATTCTAACTGCATGGTTTAATGATATTACAAGAGGTAGCCACATCTTAAGTTCTACTCCTAAGTCATGCAGCCATACTTATAATATTTATCATTTCATGGCTCTACCTAAGCTAGAAGAAATACAACAAAAAACAAGAAAGGAAAAAAAGAACATCCTAACATCTTGACACAGAGAGGACTTAGTCACACATACGCACACACACAAATTTATACAAAATTAATATCTCAAGCCCTGAAACATATCATGATGTTGGATACATAACTCTTTGGCTTTTGTTAAAGATTCATTTCACAATGTTTCCGTTCATGTTTGCTTTGGCCTGACTGTGTATAAAGGGAGAGGGATTGGTATGCTAGGGTTTATTATTTGATTTATGATTGATGGGGGATTTTCCTACATGGCATTGGATTCATATAGATGTTTTCAGAGGAAGCGGGATTTGGAAACACACACACATGCACTAGATTAATCTAGATGCATGTAGAGGAAGAGGGAGTTAGACACACGCGCACACACACAATTGTAAGGTTAGAAAAGAATTGATTATTACTATTATGGAAACACAAATGTTTCTTATGGGTTCTTACTTATACGTTCTTACCGCGTAAGCGTATAAATATTGGTTCTTTTATTCCTAACAAAAAAAGGTATGATTTGCTATCACATAATTTTTTCAAACAATACTAGGCAAAATTTACATTGTTCATTAATTTAACATGTAATTCATTCAATTTATTATGAATAATTCAAATCTAATGATTGAATTTCCTGGCCATGCTTTAGTTTCATAAGTAGAATTTCAACTTGGATTTTATTTGGAATTATTCTATACTATATCAATGATATCAATGAACACAATAGAAATTAGTTTTTAGGATTGATACCTAGGTTTTTTCTTCTTCTTCTACGTAACATTAAAATACTTATGCTCAATAAGGATATTTTCATGGTTTCCTTGATATTTTATTCTCTCATTCATTATTACCTTTAAGTAATTATTTTGGTACAATGGATCAATATTAATGATATACAATAGCTTATAGAAGTAAATAGGTATTTTTACAACTAAAAGAGACTCATCCAATAACGAGTAAAGGAGTTAAATGCAAAATACAAATGTCCATTATGTCGCTGCAAAATAAGAAATGAGAGAGATGAATGCATATATTAAACTATTCTAATTACAACCTACAAAATCAAATGAATTAACTAGGCATAGAAGAAAAGAGAAGATAATATATATATATATATATATATATAATACACTATTGTAATTCTTTCCAAGAACCTATCATGTGTGTATCCTCACTCAAGTTTGCTTGGGTCCTCTTTTCTTTAACTTGACTATATAGTTTTCAAATATAAATTTCCCCAAAGGGACTTAGTAGTGAAAACCAAGCTCTTATACCACTTTGTAATAGTCCAACCCAACATGAACTAGCTAGGAGGGTGGTCTCCTTTAGGAATTTATTTTTTTCTATGTCAGTCCAACTAAAACAAAATCAAAACAATGATACAACAAGCAACAAAAACATCACATACTTGTACTCTTACACCTTTCTAATGACCATATCTTGGTCCAAACTAGTGCTTCAACATATAAATTCCAATCAGGGAGAAATCACATCCAAGGGTTAGTTTTCCACCCAACCAATGCAACACTTGAAACTAGGTGATTTCCCCTAAGTAGTGCTTAAGCTCAACAATAATATGGACAATAAAGATCTAAGTGTTCAACATATATCAACTCACTCTACCCAAATATCATAGAAATGGGTCAAACATTCAACATAAATATAAATTGTGTGGTGGAGAGGCCTCTAGACTTACAACACCCCCATGCCCCTTCAAATTATGGTGTGTAAGAACACCCACTCAAACTCCTAATACCACAATGTCTCCAGTTGTGAGGTTATTCAATGAGGACAATTCCACTCTTAATCTTGATACCATAATACTTATAGTTGTGAATTCATAAGGGCCCAAAATTAATTGATATGCTTAAACAATGGGCATTGATGCTCTATAAGGTTAGGTACACCCCAAACCTCCTCTGCCCACTTAGCCAATGATAGATCAATTCAGAGATAAGTCCCTGTTGACTCAAACCCAGTCGATAGGGGTTCCCATCACTATTGACACCAACCCACCGCGATCTCCCTAAGCAACGACCCAGACAGGTTTTACCCTATCCAGCAACACCTGTGGAGCAGATGAGGTCTCACTCGAGGTGTTCAAGGGAGAGTGGACGGAACCATGTTTCCACCGAATGAAGGAGGATGATTGCGGCAATACTCACTTAACTTATCGCAACATTCAAGACAGATCTATGCAAAATTTAACATCATTCATATTCATAGCATTATTCAACAGAAACATTCATTGCGACAAGTATAACATTAAAGTATTAAATGCAGCAAGAAACCATAGCATCATTTGTGAATTGCAGCATGCATTATCATAAAAGGTACATAGGGAATTTCACCAAATAGTTCCGTCATGTCATATTACTTTAGCAAAAAGCCTGATACGATATCTCCGCAAAACCAGATCTCAGCAATATCTCTTGATCTCAGATACAGACTCAAAGACACATATAACAACATCCAAAGATCCGTACTAATATGATTCAACACTTACAACTTATGACTATATATAGGCTTCCGCCTTTACAATGCTTGTCCACTTATTAACAACTTCCTAACCGACACTTGGACAAATGACCCAAAATCTAACTGACGCGGTCCAAATGACCCAAAAACCCGCCTACTGTGGTTCAATTAACCCAAAATTACATCTCATATGGTCCAATGACCCAAAAACCCGCATTCTGCGGTACAATCGACTCAAAGATACATAAAATAATCTAGCTTTCTGCCTTCCGCGACCTCTTCTGACGTGTCGCAGCATCAACAATGCTGTGATTCTTCCTTACCAAACCACCTGCCAACAGGTCCCCAACACAATCTTGTGGCTCGCTCTCGAGCCACGTCAGCAGGACATAGTGTACTTTGTGGTTTTGACTTTGAAATCCTCGTACTACTGCTCGACTGTCATCACCATCTCCTTTGCTGCCGTAGCTGCCTCCTGACTGTCGATGATGTCCTGAGGTGATGGGTGCTCGATCAGCTTCGCAGCCACTTGTTGACGATGTCCTTGTACTACCTGTAGAACTTCGCCAGCCTTTGTCATGAATTGACTGCCAACATCCTGGAACTCCTCCAGCTATGCAACACACTTCTTCTGTCGCTTGTCTGCCTTGGTGACGTGCTGCTACAGGTCTTTCAAATCCACAGACTTGGCAACTTGCTCCATGGGTGGCATCACACGCATCGCCACTTTGAGTGTCGCCAACTGCCCCTCCGCTTCTTGCCGAAAATTCATCAGCTGTTCAACCTACTCATCCTGAACGATCCAACCCCAAAATTGCACAGTGTTGGTTGTGAGCTTCGTCGCTGTTGTTTCCAGCTTCGCCAGCTGCGTTGCTATCTCTTTAATGGCTCGTTTGCGGTTGTCCACTTCTGCTTGCGGTGTACCAGGATTTACCTGAACTCGTAACTCTTGATTCTCGTGCCGTAACTGGACAATGGCAGCTCCCAGTTATTGCACACGTTGAAGCATATCCAACCCTTCAATGGGCTCCGGCACATGCTTATAAGCTTCTGCAATGGCCCGCTCTACCCGCACACTGTCATCCCACATATGGGCCTTCTCTACGATGAGGTGGTCCTGTTCTTTCTTCAGTTCTTCAATCTTGCTAGGCCTTCTCAGCTCGTTCCTTCTTGATGTCTTCCTCGAGCTCATCCACAGCCTGCCACGCTACAGCGGCCCTTCCTATCAAATCCTCAATGGTTGCTTGTGCAACTGCCTTGCGCTCCTGCAACTTCGTGCACTTACCACTGATCTCATGCATTCTGTCAATCCTTGTGCCGACAACGCGTTAACATTGATGGACACCTTCTTCAACTGCTGCATCAAGGCATTCACAGCCTCATCTTCAGTCACAATCGTAGTCAGGGGAATCTCCACATTCTTGACCCACAACTCGGTCCTGATTGTGCTAACTTGTGGTGCCATTGCTTCTTCAGGTGCCTTCTGCGAAACCATATCACACAAAGAGTCCATACGAGCGGTGAGTGCATGGAATCCTTCATCTGTCGCCCTTGTCATCTTTTGAGTTGCTGCGGTGGATGCATCAGCGATTTCTTTTATGAGTTGGCCCAAGTGCGCTTCCATCGACAAGGGCATCCCACTGATTGTCGCAGGGTCCTGGTGCCCTTTTGTTCTATTTTCTTCTAGGGCCTGGTCACTGTCGTCATCTGACTGTGTCTTTATCGATTCTCGATCTGAGTCGTGATGACTGTGCCAGTCCTGCGCCGATATGCGATCATCTGGACCTTGCGCCGGTTCCCCAACCTCAATAATAGCAAACCCCATGGGTTCATGCCATGCCTCTGGCCAGTCGTTCACAATAGCCTCTAATTCCGCCGTTGTTACCTTATATGATGTTAGCAACCATTGTCTATCTGGGTCACGACGGGCTTGTACATAAATTGAATGTGGTTGAATTGCAAACACCATGACTGGCTTAAATTGTGCTACCGTTTCTTTGGACAATCGTGGCACCCTCATCGCAGCCGCACATAGCATATCCTAGTATAACCAGAATAGTAGTATACATTCCCTATTCCGCTCTGGTTCTCAAACAAACCACAGGTTTTGATACCGCACACCGCGATGCTCTTTCACGGTGTCAACCTCCATACCCTGGTACACGTTGGGTTCGTTCCAGGCTACGAATGTAATCAATAGCAGAATCCAGCTATATGTGAACAAACCCTTACCAACTTGAACCACCGCGGCATCCTCCACCAAATGATTTAGTAGAAACAATGACCAGTTCATCTGCACTCCGGCCGCACATTGCTCGACACACGCCACAATTCCTGAATTACACTGATTGGGTTGTCCACCCCGTACCACTTTGCAATAAATTATCTTGGTGCCAGTGAGCACCGCCTTATCATTGATGTTGTTGGTGTGGTAACCCCAACCATCGTTTTCCAACTCATAGCGGTTGACCAACTACGCGACCAACTTTTTGTCATTCTCCTTTCCTCGGAAATACTGTGACGGGTCGACCCCATCTTTGGGAAACCCGGTAATCTCTGTGATCAAGTGCATTGTGATGGGAATTGCTTCGTCCAGCCACAACATACTGCTGTGAAAGCAGGCCAGCAGCTGCTTCACGCATGCATTGACCTCCGACAGTCATCCAAAATGGGGCATATTGATAAGGCCTAGCAAACTTGCATGTTTCAAACCCCGCTCCCAATCATGCGAAATCGACGTACCGCTCAATTGTGACTCTAGTTCATAAGGGTCCGACGCAATCTCCTTGTATGCCACCATATCATGGTCATCATATTTCAGACGCGTCAGTGCTGGGCCGATGTCAACAGAGCATTCGATCCCAGCAGGGAGCGCTGGAATCTTCAGTGGGTACTTTTGATTCCTCTGCACCTTCTGGGAAGGCATCCCAGGTCGACTGGGGGGAACATACCCCAGGATATCAGTGGATGAGAGTCCTTCCCATGCGGCGGACTCATCAACCCAGCGGCTAGATGTACCTGCTTCCCCTTGAGCTTCCCCTGCCACAACAGTGGAGGACCGAAGCTGACACTTTCTCTACGATGATTCAGACAGCTGACCTTCCTGACGCTTCTTGGCAATTACCGACGCTCCCACCGGCATGCTTGCAATTTCTGCCTCAAGATTAACATCTCTCGCAGACTTGACTTCTTCTTCAATGGAAACCACGATGAAGGGAGACTCGACTTCACTGCTAATCTCAACTGTTTCTAACTCATGTGGCATACCTCACACGGCGTTCGCAACTGATGGCTGCATCGACGTAATTCACAGACCCACTCAACGCTCAACAACGACACTCGACAAGTTCAACTGAACCTTGCTTAACTCGCAACTACACGCACTAGGAAACAACGATACTCTACATCACTTCTCAGGCACTTAACAATTGAATTCTCAGTGCCTTCCGACCAACTTCGACCCATTCTTATAGTGTCCAGTTGAAACCTTCGTAATCATCACTAAATCTTGCATTAACTCGATTGAAATCCCGTATGAATGACTCATATCCGCTGTCGATCGCGTCAGCCGATCGGCTAGATCCACCATTAATTCCCATCATTCGAACAAGCACCGTTAATTAACTGTCTTCACTTTTGGCATTTATTGCTAATTTGACCTGGTCGCGACCCTGCCACTTGTCGTAGACCACTCCTAACTTGTGGCACAATCCTCCCTACTTGAGCATTCTGTTCCTGTTGGTGCGCCAACCTACCACCGATTAACCTGCAATTTTTTTTTCCAATGCAACTCAGGCATCGCGTTGTTCCAAGCTTGATCGATAGGGCTTCAACCTGCTACCATTAATCAACTTTGGGAGCATCGCTCTGTCCAACTGCTGCAACTATACCGCTCCTCCTGAAGTGATGCTACTGATACGATATGGACCAAGCCAATGCATCTGCAATTTTCCTGGATGTTTCATAAAATTGCTATCATACAACAGCACCAAGTCACCCTGCTGAAACTGTTTGTTTTGATGTGGAGATCGTGCCAAGCCTTCTGGCGATCCTTCTCCACCCCCTGGTGGAATCATGCGATAAAGCGATCTTCCTCTAATTGCACTAACTGCGCTAGACGTTCTGCTAAGGCCGTTGCATCATCCAGGCCTGTCGTTGCCGCTATGCGCATACTTGGAACGATGTACTACATTGGCATAATTTCTTCTTGTCCATACACCAACTTGAATGGTGTATGTCCCGTCAACCTTTTACATGTGGTGCGATATGCCCACAACACTACTGGGATTTTTAGATCCTAGTCATCGCAGTTCGCATTGCACACCTTTTTCAGTGCATGCTCCAATATCGTATTGAATGCTTCCACCGTGCCCTTTTCCTGCGGATGATATGGCATACTCTTCTTATGTTGTATCTGCAGCTCCTCCGTTAATGCGCTGATGTTGCTATTGAGAAAGTGGCTACCTTGATCACTCAACAATATCTTGGGGCAGCCGAAGTAGGTGACAATGTTGTCAAATAAAAACCGTGCAGCTGTCGCTGTGGAACAATCAACGACTGGTGCAGCTTTCACCCATCTTGTCAAATAATCTGTCGCCGTGATGATATATCTTGCACTAGTGCGCTTAGCTGGTGGATTGATTGGTCCCACAAAATCCACTGCCCATTTGTCAAATGGCTATAGTGTTAACCGAGGCATCAACAAAATCTCATCCCTCCTGGATGGCTTCCCGGTTCTCTGACAGACATTGCAGGACCGTGCATAGTCTGTCGCATCATTATGCAGCGTAGGCCACCAGAGCCCCACACAAAGCACCTTCCCGGCAGTCGTCCGACCACCGTAGTGCCCTCCAGCCACTCCTCCATGTGCTTCTGCCAATATCTGTGCTTGCTCTTGTGGCAAGACACACCATTGCAAGATCTCATCTGCGCCCATCTTGTATAACTCTCCTGCGATGAGTTGGAAGTCTGTAGCTTTAACCACCAACTGCTTCTTTTGACTCATGGTGAACTCTTCTGGTGCAGTACCTATCGCCAGGAACTGAATGATTTCTTCAAAATAGCCATCGGCTACTTCCACTTTAAATAGTTGCGCATCAAGAAACCCATCTTCAATGTTAGTTGGCTCCTCTCCTGTTTCAATCCGTGATAGATGACTAGGGCCAGATTTCAACCGTCCAGGCTTCACAATCACTTCAAAATCAAACTCCTGAAAGAGAAGTAACCATCGACATATCTTCCCCCCAACATAGGCTTATTGACCAGGTATTTCAATGCAGAGTGGTCTGTGAACATCTTAAAATGTCCGCCCAATAAGTAGTGTCGGAACTTCTGTAGCGCATAGACCATCGCTAAGCCTTCCATTTTGGTAGTGGTGTAGTTCCTTTCTGTGGATGACAGCTTCCTACTGGTGAAAGCAATAGGGTGATCAAGATCCCCCTCTCTTGGTTGCGCTAGCACCACACTAAGTGCAATCGACGATGCATCAACATGGGTATGGAATTCTTTACTCCAGTACGGAAATACCAATATCGGAGCCGAAGCCATCTTAGCCTTCAGCTGCTCAAAACTATCCTGACATTCAGTGCTCCATTGAAATACTGCATCTTTCTTCAATAGCTTCTCCATAGGGGCGGTGATTGCTGCATATCCCCTGATGAACTTGCGATAATACCCAGTATGCCCCAAATTCGCCCTCAAATGCTTAACAGTGGTCGGCGGTGTCAAGCTCAAAATGAACGCAATCTTTACTGGATCGACTAACAACCCTTGTTTGCACACAATGTGACCCAGCAATATCCCAAACGGTGCGCAAAAAATGCACTTCTTCAAATTCAACGATATCTGGTGCTGGCGACAGCACTCCAGCATGAACCGCAGATTGGCCAGATGATCGCGGATCAAACCATAAATTGTCCAATCATCCATGTATACTTGCAAGAACTTTTGGATGAAATCCTTGAATGCAGCAACAACAACCCGCGAAAAGATCGCAGGTGCATTCTTCAACCCAAATGACATCACAGTATACTGAAAACATCCCCATTCTGTTACAAAAGTCATCTTGTGGTGGTATTCCTTTACAATGTAGATATGATGATAGCCGGAGAACTCATCTGTAAAAGAATACATCTCCTACCCACCTACTCCCTCAAGTACTTCATCAGTAAATGGGGTCGGAAAGGGATCATGCAAGCAGGAATCATTCAACTTCCGCAAATCAACACAGATGCGTACCTCACCAGTCTTCTTGTCCTATACCACCATAGGACTGATCCATTATCACTCTTCAACCGGTTCAATGATACCCGCATCCAACATGTGGTCAAGTTCCGCCTTGAGCTTCTCCTTATGTTGCGGATTTAGTCGATAAGGTCACTACCTGATCGGTTTAACATTTGGTTTCAAGGGAATCTTCATCTCGCCTAGATCACCCAAAATACCTTTCATCTCAGAGAATTTTGTAGGAAAAAGGTCTTGGAACTCATGCAGCAAATCAGTGACCTTTCCCATCAACTCATCATCCCAATAATCTCCAACATTCGTGAACTTGGGAGTGGCCTCCGTCTCAATATTGATCTTGCGAAGTTTCAAGGGCTGAATGAACGGATCACTTGGCGCACCAGGTGGTACCACATCGCGACTTCCTTTAGAATCCAGAATATTGACATTCCACGGATCGTCACCATCTTTGGGTCCACCAGTGATATTATAACATTCCATTATGGATTTCATCTGGCAGTGCGTATGCGGATCCGTCGGGTATGCCACAGGAACAACCTTTAGAACCACATTGCAGATGATCTGGTCATATGACCACGTTGTGGACATCCGGGTTGGGATCAACAAAAATGAACGTATGAGTAAAACATATGGTCAACTCCAAACAAGTAGTGATTTCTCCCCGTAATTCAGCTGCAGTATACCATGACCACGGCATTTCATCCAAGGTATGGATAAATGCATGGACCCACTCATCTCTTGGTCGCGATGCCCATAATGTCTGACACTCCATCAAATGGCCTCCAGGATCGTTCTGACCATCATATTTCCCCGTGTGGTAGACCTCGGTATCGCCGAAGCGAACCTTCATCAATCTTCGGCATTTCGACCATCCATCAATTGATTCCTTGTGTGTTTCCCACTAGCGTGATGGAGCAGCCTTCAGTGCTTCGTTCAACGCCAGCAATCGTTGTGGTTCTGAAACTCTTTCCTCAAACTTCGTCAGAAATTCAGACAAGCCAGGCAGCCCTTCGTATACTGGTAGTGTGACCGTTTCAGTTGCGATGCGGCATAGCGACTGCGTGATTATCCCACACTTGTAGAGTGACACCTCATGCAAGCGGTTCTTCCATTGTTCTAACGCATCATCAGAGTCGGAAGACGCAGAGCTGTCACTGCGCCATCCCAGCTCACAGTTGGCAGTCGGATGAATATAGTCTTCGAAAATGTTGAATGCATGGTCCCATCCACTGGGATTGTCGTCCTTCACTGGCTCAATGTATCTGCGACCTTCAACAGGGTCCAACGGGGCTATGACTCTGAGATCGTGGTTTTCGAAAGTCATTATCCTCAGCTTGAAGTTGATTACCTCTCCACTGTCGTTAGCCCATCCGATCCCCAGCAGCACGGGATACGAACTTCCTCCTCCAACCACTTCAATGACATCAAAGTCAGCATAGGTCTTCATGCCCTCAATGTCCACCACCAAACGTGGGACTCTCCCAATTGACGTCACTTTAGCATGATTGGATAACCGGATTTGTACAGGAGACCAGCTCAATTGGGGGCTCCCCATTTTCTTCCATGCCTACTTGGTTAAGATGTTGACATCCGAACCAAGATCTAGAATAACTGAATCAACATCATAATCTCCAATTTGGATATTCATTCGCATCTCCTTACCTGTCTTCTGCCACTGTAAGGAGTTTACCGCGGACTCCTGGCGTCCCTTAGCTAGACGCTTCAACAACCCTTCAATCTCAGCAAGGGCCGCCGTATCTCTTGCCAATAATAAACAACTCTCAAGAAACTTCTGCAAGGTTCCAGATTGCGCTGATGGACCTGCCTCTGAAGTCGCATAAAAAACAGGGGGCATGTTGCAAATGATAGCTTTACCGCGATCCTGGTCCAACGCACGACATTCCTGAAAGAACGTATCACACTCGAACTCAATGTCAAATGATACTTCTTCTACCCAACTAATTGAATATCTCCTCCTGTTGCTGCACCTCCCCGTGTAATGACTGCGACAGCCACGTCTTGTGGTCTTGGCTCCGCAGAAATTGTCGCAATATTCACACCCTAATTCTGATTTGGTGCAGGATTCCCTTGTTGGTTCACATTTTTATTAGCATTCTGAATTGGACGTTGGTTCTGATTCTGCACCAGTTGCTGCACCTGATTCTGTACTGGCTGTTGTGCTTGGTTTTGCAATTACGGAACATTCCCTGCCTGCCATCGTGCAATCAACTGCAGGAAGTTCTCCACTGTATGGTCTGTAACAAAGCAAAATGTACACTGTGTCTACAATAGTGGACAATCGCAATGATAGTGTCCCCATACTGCATAGTGATAGCACTGAACAGGTCCACGACCTCCTTGTCCTCCTCCACGACCAAATCCTCCGCCACGTCCACCCCAGGATCCTTCGCGGAATCCACCCTGTTGTTGGTACTGTGGTTGGTTGTACTGTTGCTGCATCGGAGTTGGTTGCATTCCTTTCCCTTGCTGCACATACTGCGGTTGCTGAACATACTGTGGCTGTTGTGGAGCCATTTGCATTGGAGCATATTGCGGCACAAACTACTGTGGTTGCTGCTGCGGTAAGAACTGTACCTGCGGTTGAGGTAGTAGCTGGGCTACCTGTGGCTACAGTGGTGGTTGTTGTACGGCACGCTGGTCATCCTTTACATAGAATGCATCGTACGTTCTCTCATGAAGCAACCCATATGCCCGGCAATCTTTGTCATCATGTCCCACTGATTTACAAAAAGTGCAATACATATTCATCGGCTTAGTGACCATCTTCTGCATATATGGACATTCTTCATGGTGGTGCCCAAATACCTGACAAACACGACACCATGGCATGCCATCGCCATTCAATGGGTTTGGCGCTCCTGAAACCAAATAGTTGCGGAAGTCAGGGCAATTGTCCTTAGTATGCCCTTCCCCTCGACATCGCATACACCATACTTCTTCGCATTGCTCCTTGCCCTTCTTCAAATCTTGCAGCTGTATGGTCAAGTTAGCCAGTTGTGTCTGTATCTGCGACATCCCAGCTGCATTTTCACCAATCGACGACGCCTCCAATCGCATTGCAATCTCCAGAGCTTCACTGGGTGTCATGATTTTTTGTTGCATCAATGGTAGTCGAATGTGCGGTAGCAGTGCCATGATAAACCACTCTTTATGTTGGACAACGCTCATATCGAAACTAACCCTTGCCATCAACGTCTTGAACTGCTAGTCAAAATCCCACACCGTCTCATTGGGATACTGCTTAATTTCTTTCAATTCTGTGATATATTGAGCTTCAGACTTGGGCTTCCTGAATTCTGCAATCAACCCATCCCTGATATCATCTAGTGACTTCTCTGGAGCTCCTGTAGGGACTAGAACAAAATTCATAAACCAATCTAATGCGCGACCTCGCAGAGTTGTCGCTAACTGTCCTTTCTTAGTGGCATCATCAGTGATCTGTTTTACGGTCCATACCGCTTCACACAAAAACCAATATTGTTCGGGGTTATCTGTCCCATTCCCATGGAACAATGGTAGCTTAGCATCATTGCCCGCCATCCTGGGCTTCCTTCCTGCAGGTACTAAACTACTAGCGATCAAGTTTTGTTGACCCGGTGGGGTTGAAGTGGTGTTTCTCATTGGTTGACAGATAGTGAGCGGAGGTGTGGGTATGTTGCTGCTGGGTTTGGGTCCCGCCTCTATCCTAGGTGTAGCCTGTGCGTCCTTGTCTGGACTGTGAGGTTGCTTCATCCCGTGTGGTCTTCCTTCGCGAACTCACGGTTCGATCGTAGCAGGACCTTCTCTTATCCTCTGCCTCTTTTCCTATCAAAACCTCGCTCCTCCCCTTGTAAGACCACTCTCTTCCTCGGCTTCACTCACAGTCTCGTCGTGACCTGCACCCATCTACCCCTGATCATTCCATGTACCGCCCCCTCGCTGTTGTGATACCCATGGCCTCCTCCCTCCAAGCTGCTTACTGATCTATATGCATCTTCAATATACCCCTTTCGCAAATAAGCATCTTAATGGACAGTTGGAGCGACAACAGAAACCTTCCCTGGGGTTTGCGGAAGAAATATCTTTCAGCTTTGCTATAGGACTTTTGCGTATCAACCATGAATTCAGTGATATACCCTTCCAAGATGCTATCAAGCCATACTTCGACAGCCCACGATGCTTTATTGTCGACTTCCTGTAGTTCTTGGATCAACTCCAGGGTCTAGTTCGTCGGCTCACCGCCTTGGTGGTTCCTATTCTGATAGGTCAACTTTGCCAACCATTCGAACAAAAGAACCGGGAATTCACAGAAAAACAATTCGTGCAGACCGTCATGAATATATCTGTCCACCCACTGATCTACCGTCAGTCGAGTGTTCCGACTTTCTTCTTCAGCAAATTCCTGCAACTTTTGATCAAACCAGCTTTGTATCTCCAGTTGCGTCGGATGCCACAACATATCCTCCTTTCACTTCGCACACGGTCCTGGCAACGGCACCATTTGTTGACTCAAACCCAGTCGACAGGGGTTCCCATCACTGTCGACACCAACCCACCGCGATCTCCCTGAGCACCGGCCTAGATAGGTTTTACCCTGTCCAACAACACCTGCGGAGCAGATGAGGTCTCACCCGAGGCGTTCAAGGGAGAGTGGACAGAACCATGTTTCCGTCGAATGAAGGAGGATGATTGCGACAATACTCACTTAACTTATCGCAACATTCAAGACAGATCTATGCATTAAAATTTAACATCATTCATGTTCATAGCATTATTCAACAGAAACATTCATTGCGACAAGTATAACATTAAAGTATTAACTGCAGCAAGAAACCATAACATCATTTGTGAATCGCAACATGCATTATCATAAAAGGTACATAGGGAATTTCACCAAATAGTTTCGTCATGTCATATTACTTCAGCAAAAACACTGATATGATATCTCCACAAAACCAGATCTCAGCAATATCTCTTGATCTCAGATACAGACTCAAAGACGCATATAACAACATCCAAAGATCCGTACTAATATGATTCAACACTTACAACTTATGACTATATATAGGCTTCCGCCTTTACAATCCTTGTCCACTTATTAACAACTTCCTAACCGACACTTGGACAAATGACCCAAAATCTAACTGACACGGTCCAAATGACCCAAAAACCCGCCTACTGCAGTACAATTAACCCAAAATTACATCTCATATGGTCCAATGACCCAAAAACCCGCATCCTGCGGTACAATCGACTCAAAAATACATAAAATAATCTAGCTTTCTGCCCTCCACGACCTCTTCTGACGTGTCGCAGCATCAACGATGTTGCGATTCTTCCTTACCAAACCGCCTGCCAACAGTGCCATTAAATCATAGATTCAACAATGCCACTTTCTCAAGAGAACGACTCACAAGAATCCAATCTCCTCGCTCAAGGTAGGTTTCCTCTATTCTAATTCCCTAAAAAGTAATAGCTCAGACCAAAGAAATTATTTGCTTTCCCATACACCTCTCCAAGGTTATTTAACATAATTGAATTAGTTGGGGTGAAATTAGGTTTAGGGGTAGAAATACAAAGTCATTAAATGTGTATTTGGTGAAATAAACTCATCCTCTTAGGCCTGTAACCCCAAATCACCTTTAGAAGTATTTCTCAAGTGATATAGGTTAATATTTCATTTTCGAAGCTCACAAGGCACTAAATCTAGGATGGCTAACCTTGTTGAACAAAAGTCCGTTTTAGGGTATGATTTCCA
This sequence comes from Larix kaempferi, assembly GCA_027924585.1. Classification (NCBI taxonomy): domain Eukaryota; kingdom Viridiplantae; phylum Streptophyta; class Pinopsida; order Pinales; family Pinaceae; genus Larix; species Larix kaempferi. Next base: position 13,383,349 of record BSBM01000050.1, on the reverse strand, counting down.
CCACATGGTTAACATTATTCCATGATGCTCCTGAGATCTGACTCAAGTCAATGTGCATCGTGTGAAACATAAACCTACACAAGTTTAGGTCTTCAAACAATATAATCGTACTTCACTTTTTCCATGGAAGAACGTATGAATCATCATCATATTCTATCTTTAAACTTTTAATGTAATAATGATCTATATGATGCATCAAAATAATAATACATATCATCATATTTTGGCTAATACTCTAGCAAAAGATAATGTTCACAATCCGAAAATAAGCGTGAAGTAGAAAATATATAAACCATCAAAGAGCAAACAATCAAGATACACAATGATGGGGTGTTACAAGTATCATGGAAACCTTTCTACAACAAGACAGTTTGCTATATCGACAAGTTATGGAGTTTGAACATACGTGGAAAATATGTGCTCATATGCAACAACATTTCCTCAACAATGCTTATCTTGTATAGTCAAATCAAATCCTCGAAGTAAAATAATCCATCTAATAATTTGACCATTTTAAAAAGTTTATTCATTAGATACTTAATGGTAGAATGGTTTATGTATAGAAAAAGAGGGTATTGAGTAATGTGATGCTATAATTTATTGAGGTCATAAACTACTATAAGAAATAATTTTGTTTAACAATGAAGTTAAGTTCCACATAAGAGAGGTCCTTGTTGATGTAATAAATTACATATAGTCCATGCACATCTTTCTATCAAAGGATAAACCCTATAGCTTTCTTGGGAGCATCATTGCGAATGTGGAATGGAAGATCCTAATTTGGACATTGAAACATGGTAGATGAAATCAATTTGTGCTTTAAAACCTCAAATGCTTGTTGAAATTATGAAGTCTAATGGAATTTGGCAGTCATAGAAATATTGACAAACAAAGGTGTTGCACTCTTACTGAAATATCTAATGAATTGTATATAGTAAACTGCATGTCCAGGAAATTTAAGGACATCCCAATGTTTATGGGTACAAGAAAAACATGAATACATGTAGTATTTTTAGGGTCAACTTCAATGCTACAAAAAGATATGGGGTGTCCTACTACTATTCCCTCATTCATCGGCATGAAGCAATTTTCATTACAAAAGGATAAGTTCATGTCGTGGAAACATTGCTTGATTTTTTTCAAATTGGTTAAAGCTCCCACAAAAGAGTTACCATAAACCTTGAAATCATGCAAATGAACTCAATATAGTCATGAACCAAATCTAAATATACTTTGGAAAACACATTGAAATGTGGCAATAGCATTACACAATCCAAAAGAAGAATCCTATCTGAAAATGATTGTATCTTGAGGGCATGTAAATGTGGTCTTGTATCATCCTTATAAGCTGATGTAAATATAGTTGTAACCACTAAAACCATCAAGGAAGGAGTAGTACTTATTTCCTAACAGTGTATCTAAAACCCGGTCCACAAGTGGTGAAATGAAGTGATCTTTCCAGGTAGCCTCGTTGAGTTATACATAATTCATTCACACCCTCTGTTTCTCCTATCTTTGGGATTAAATCAATAATGGAAATACATATTCACTATCAAATATCGGGTAAATGAAACCGACATTCAATAATTTATGCAACTTTATTTTTAAAATGTCTTTAAGATTAGGTTTCATTATTCATTGAGGTTGTCAAAATAGTTGAGAACCATCCCCAATGCAAATTTGGTTTTTGCAAATGTTTGGGAAATACCTCTCATGTCCTTGTATTCTTAAGAAAAAACAAAGCTGTGAAATTGAAGCAAGCTAATCAAGTCTTGCTACTAAGTGTAATTGAGATGGTTGTTTATATTTAGGGATTTATTCGAAGGATCTCTATTGTGGTAGCCAATGGGTTTGTAGTTTCTATATTGGAGACACCATTCATGTACCTAAAGATGGTTAAATTTCAACTCGTTCTTTCTAATTCATCAAAGGTTGCTAAAATTTTCATTAGATATTCATCATTAAGCTCATTTTCCTTGGATTATTTAGGGAATTCTCATATTTGCATCGATGGGGGGTAAATTTATTGCATGAAATTAGAAATCATTTTGTCTTCATCAAGTTCTATCCATATTCCAAGGCTTTTCTAATAATAAATACATGATTAGTAGGGGATCCAAAGAGTGTATCCACTTCCTCATATCCAATCCATATTTCTTACCCTCTAGAAAAGGTTTGGAAACATGATACACTGTCATCTTCTTAAAAGAGTGTCCATGGGAAATGGTCATTTCTCCTAATCTAAAACTATTGTAGGCATAAATTGTGGCTAACTAGTATCTACCACAAATTGAGGGATAAAACTAAATTATATAGGGTATTCCCATGAGTCTATCAAGACATATTCATCCTCCAACATTCCTTCAGGCCTAACAATGATCCTATCATCCAGTTAGAGAACAATAAGTATTCGTATCATAAGCCTTTAGAGCTTTAACTTTGTTTGAAAATAAAGGTATATCCACATAGGTTGACCACCTCATACAAACATTCACACAGAGAGATCAAAGATTGGTACATAGATGTTTACATACTTAAAATCTTTAAAGTGGAAAACATTCCATGACCTCAACCAACACAACCGCTTGAGGCAATATATTAATGGAAAAGGGAATAAATTAGATGAACATTTTTCAGAATCGATATTCAACAAATGACCTTTCATGATATTTAAATAGAGATCATGGACCAATATGGTGTTAAGTGACAAATACACTATTGTTAATATTGAGGAAAAGATGAACCATTGAATCACTTTATGTCTAAAACATAATCATAACCATTTGATTAGTTAGTTACAAAATCACACTAAAGAAACACATTTTATCTAAAGATACATTAAACCAAGTTGATCATAACTAACTCCTATGTGTATAATATCCTAACATTCCCCCTTAAGAACAACTTGGAATAGGATTGAAGGATTTAGAAGGGTGACATAATATGAGAAGGAATAAAGCATTAAAGCTTACCCCCCTTTAAGGACAATTTCCTAAACTCCTAACATAGATTGAAGCTTGTTGAAAACTTAGCTTTTGTAAGGGTACTTGTAAAAATGTTTGCAACTTTATCATAGGGATAACGGCTTGACCATTAGTAGAACATGGCTCCCGAACCTCACAAAATAAGCTAAGTTTCTAACTAAATCTAATTAAACTAAAATAAAAAATAATTTTTTTAACTATAATTAAATAGGAATTTAAAATATAATAATTATATATAATATAATATTAATTAATAATTAAATATAATATAATATTAATTAATAATTAAAAAATAAAAATGAAAATAAATTATTATTATTATTAATATTAATTAATAAAACTGAATTCAAATCTAATAAACCCTAAACCCTTATTAAAAAACTTGAAAAATATGAGTTAGGGTCGAAAATGATTAATTATTAATTAATAATTATTAATATAAATTAATATAAATTTTAACTTTAAGAATTCAAATTTAATAATCCCTGAACCCCTAAAAAAAACTTAAAAACACTATAAATTTAATAACTTTAAGAATTTAAATTTAATAACTTAATAACTTTTTAAATTTAAATGTAATAAACCCTAACCCTAATTAATTAATTATCAATTAAGTAAAATTAATTAATTAATTATCAATTAATTAAAATTAATTAATTAATAATTTAATTTTAACTTTATGAATTTAAATTTAAATTTAACAAAACTAATTAACTAAATATGAATTCAACATAAAGATCACTATTAATGAAATTTAAAAAATGAATTAATTTAATCATTAATTATCAACTAATTAAAAATTAGTTAGTTGATAATATTAATTAAATTAAAAATAAAAATTAATTAATAATAATAATAAAAATTTCAAACTAATAATAATTAATTATTATACCTTTTCAATTAATTAAAATTAAAATATGAATTAATATAATTTTAAACTTAAATTTTTTTAAACTTTATGAATTTAATTTAATAAACCTTAACCTTAAAAAACTTACCATTAATAAACTTATCATTAAATTCAACTAAAATTAGTCCCCAGAACCCTAGATTCGGCTCCATTCCATTAAAATCTTTTTAACTACTCTATATTAAATAATTGATGAGGGAGAAGATCTTCTTAGGCATCGCTAATGTCCTAATGATGAGCCAAGAATGGCTCGAAACATTGACTACATTAATTCACCTACCGCAGACTCTCCACAAGATGCCTTGATTTTTCACTGCGGATTCTCAGCTAATTCTAACTTTATCATATTTTCAATATTTGAGTACTTCAAGGAAACAACCTAGAGAATATTCTTGATGAAGTGCATGTCTAGCTCAATGTGTTTGTTGTGTTGATGTTGAATGGGAGCTTTGGTAAACTAAATGGCATTTGAATTGACACACCAGAGTCTGGTCAAATGTTATTGTTGGAATCTAAACTCTGAAAGGATATGCCTCAGCCACATGGATTATTGACTTGGATGAACTACTGCTCCACACTCTACTTGTAATAAAGAAAGAGCAAGTGTACTTTGCTTCTTACAAGCCCAAGTGATAGGTTTGGAAGCAATATTAAAAACATAACCGGCATTAGACTTTCAATCATCAACGTCGTTGACCCAAATGGAATCAACGAAACCAACTAACAAAGGAGTCCCCACTGAATTGTGTTGTATCCCATACTAGATTGTACGTTGGATACACCAAAGTATTGTCTTTGTTTCTTCCCAATAGTTGTCATGGGGTTCTTTCATTTATTGGGTAAAAGGCCAACAACAAAAGAAATATCAAGATGAGTATGAGTCAAATACAAATGGATACCATCTAACCAATAATACAACAAAGTGGCATCCACTTTTGGGTGTGGTACAAGTGGCAACAAGTTTGAATCCACACTATAAGGAAGATGGGGTCCATTTACAATCTTCCATGTGAAAGGATTGAAGAAAGTCACATGTATTGTTAGGTTGAGAAAGGGAAATACCTTCGATTATATGCAAAACATAGAGGCCAATAAAATAATGTAAATTTCATAAGTACATCATGTCGAATTTCTTCCTAAGACTAGATTTCACATGGTTTAGAAGTTTTGGATCACCACTAATGAGAATAAGGTCACCAACATAGAGAACAATATGATAATATGGTTACCCACTTTCTTGGTATAGGCATTGGGGTTAGAATGGCATTGAGAAAAATTGTATTGAAGAACAAACCTTTATATTTTGGCATACCAAGCTAAAGGAGCTTGGTTAAGGCCATAGACATATTTCTTAAGGAAACAAACAAGATTGGAGTAATTTTGAATAGTATCAAGTGGTTATTCCATGTAAATTTATTCGGTCAAAAACCCATGCAAGAAGGTAGACTTAATATCCATTTGATGCACCTCCCATCGTATGAAGTTGAAAGGGCTAGAATATGGTGGATGGAAATCATTTGGATACAAGGGAAAATGTCTTAGTATATTAAGTCATTCTACTTGGGAAATTTCTTGAAATTAACTAATCCTTGTGTTTATCAACAATTATATATATTGCATACTTCATCTTATACACCCATTTACATTTGACCAATTTTCTTTCTTTTGAAAAAGAGACAAGATCCCAAGTATCATTCACAATTGAGGAACGATGTTCCTCATTTATTGTTGCATCCCAGTCTAGATGGATAGAAGATTTTGGAAATTTGTATAAATAACGATTATCTAAAACTTGAGATAAAAGAGAAGAGACTTGTTGGAATTGTGACATGTATGGTGTTGATTAGAAGGATCACTGATAAGATCACCAACTGCTTCTTATGTTGTATGGAGGCATTTAGGAAGATTTGGTATTGGTGTAGGTTCATGTTCAATGGAATAAATTAAAGGAGTTTTAGTACGCAGAGCTAGATTTTTATCCTCACTTTCATAATCTGTAGAAGAAGAAACTAGAATAGGGACATAGTACACAAAATATAGATAGACGATGTAAAAGGAGAGGGCACATGTGCGAAAGATGGATTGTAGGTTGAAGATGGCATAACATGTATAACTAGGAATGCATAATGATAGGATTTCATCAAAATTAACATCTCTCCTACCAATAATTTATGTTGAATTTGTTATACCCTATTTGGTCACTCCTTGACCAAGATAGATGAGCCTGGCCCTATGTTACCATAACAGAAAACATCTAGTCCATTTTGTCTTATGATTGCTAGTCTCCCTTTGGAAAATTATGATTGATATATATATATAGTCAATTAGGTTTACTCTGAGTGGTTGTGGGATGGAGTGTTATCCTCCCCATCCAAGTTTTATTCTTGTAAGTGACATGTTGAGTATATTATTGTAATGTATTTATGCCATGAATATCCTAGTGTTTACCTTGGGTACTGTTACCTAAAAAACTAGCACCTTTCCACAACCGAAGGAATGTGAATCCAACTGAGATGTGTGGGCCCGACGGAGCCAGTGGACCTGGTGCTATGATCAATAACTTTTTCAAGGAGGGACACCCAATGTCACCTCAATGTAACCCCATTCCTCTTTTTTCATTTCTCCTTAGGCATCGAGAGGATCCCCAAACAAGATGAGAATAGATTTGAAATATAGTTAATGAAAACAAGCCAATCATTACAAAACCTTCGCATGGCTAGTAGACAAATGCATATCGGAGTCAGTGAAAGATGTGTGATAACTGATTCTTGACTTGGTATGCTAGGAGCAAAGATGAATATGTAATATTATTATGTTATTTTTTATAGAACAAACCAAAAAGATAAAATATTAAATATATCCAAAACGAACCATTGAAATTATGCAAACTTTACCTCCTAAGAACCAACTATAGGGGGTGCATAGATTCCCCCCTAGGGCACCCTTATTTTGGTGGATGAGTGATGTATTTTGGATTTGATTTATGCTTTATATTTTCAATTTACTGCAGTCAAGGTGAACCATAAATAAATTTAGCCTCAAACCCCCCTAGGGTCACCCTGAGTGACCTATGAAATTACGGGAAACCTCTTCAAATTCATAGGGCTTGATTTTTGTGTCAAAATGCATCTGCAATAACAATATACCAGACCTACAATAAACTATAGAGGGCTGAAATCACCCTACCTAGGGCTGAACTCACCTCCCTTTTGGGACTTTTTGACCTAAAGATCACTTTTTTGCAAGAATTTTAAACTTAGTTGGATTTTCTTAATATTTTCACAACTTCAGAAATTTATTACAACGATTAATACCTTCATAAATAATAATCTAAGTACAACTAGGGCACAAAAATAAATATTTTTGGAATTTTCACAAAGTATTAGATTTCTAGGGCTTTTCTACAATAATATTTTTTTTGGTATTTTTTTGCATAATATAGTACAAGAATTCGATAAAAAGAGATTGGTTAAGAAAAGGGAAATAAGACCTAGGTATTATTTCTCTGTGCACCAATTAATTGTGATCAATGTTCCTCTAAGAATTTGGCAAAACAATTTTGTATGAGCTAGGGAAAAGTTAAGAAACCATAGGTTATGTTGATATTAACTTAACTAGGGAAAAAAGAAGAAGCCAAGGTCCAATACAACAGTGGCTCTCCAAGGAGAGACATCTCACTCACAAGAATATGCTATTGTGCATAAAAAACCCTAATTTACCCTTACGTTGGATGTCTCCGATAGTGCAAGACAACAAAACCAGAGATCTTACCATAAAGAAGGAGAAAAGAGAAGAGAGTAACCCTCCCAAAAATCCTTTCACCTTTCACAAGACTTGAAAAGATAGTAAACAAGCCCCCACATCACATTCCAACCCATAGAAAATAAATATTTGCTCAAAGAAAGAGGCGTGCACCACTTAGCCAAAGTACACAAGGAGAAATAAGAATAACACTTTATTTGATCCCATGATATTGCTTTACAAACGAGGAGGCTAACCTTATTTACATGCTTTTTTAGGCTAACTTAACCTCCACTTTAGGTCGACCTACCTAAAATGACTTAAAATGTCTCAAAATTACCTTTTTAGGGTTTGTCACCCACAATTCAGGGACTAAACATTATAAAACATAAAATAATGACAAAAATCATGAAGTTCTGCAACATGATGAAACATTGAGCCTGGAAGGAGGACGATATGCCCCATCTAACCCCAAAATTGTGCTTTTCCCCTCATTTCACTCCTTCTTTAGGTGGTATGGCATCTTGAAGCTTGCAAAGAAGGTAGACGATTTGTCCTTGATGACTAGGATGAGCAAGAGGAAGGGGTAGTACAAAGAAAATAGGTCAAAGGGGGTATCCATGAGGTGTGATAATGCAGGTATGACAACCCTTACATGCACAATCACCTTTCACATATCATAAACATGAGTGTGGTTGGGAGTCCGTAAGCCTCGTGTCCAAATCGAGGCATCCCGAGAAGAATTGGAGCACCAACCTCGGGCATAAATTCCCAACATGATGGGGGAATTCCACGCATCAAGGGGTAGTCAGCAAAGCCACTAAGCCAATACTCCTTGAAATCAAAACCAGTAAGATCTTCCATGACTAGACCAAGGGTCTTGAGCCCCACCATACCAACACTTTTACATAAAAGAAGCCCCAACTTAGACTTTACAATGAAAAAGGATCCCTCCTCTTTGGTACATTTGATATGGCACAATGCCAAGGATTTGGAGGGTAACAACTGGATCCAATTCTGGGACATGCACTTTTCCCATAATTGCATGAGAACCTTTGAATCATCTGGAAACAATATACCTACACACACTTCGAATAATAATTTCATATAAGCATCAGAGGTAGACACTTCCATCATGCCTTGCTCAAATCAAAATGAAATATAGCAAATAACAAGTGCAATGCATAGGTAAACGTAAATGAGGAAATAAAATGCTTATGCAATAGATTGTGCAACCTACCTACCTACTCTAAGCATAATAAAAGAAATAGGTAATGTGAAATCATACCACTAGTGGAGCCACCTTAGCATATAATTCATGCTAGGGCTTCTTCCCTTGTCTCTGGAAATAGTCCAAGACAATACCATGTCAATGATGAGATGAGTAGAAGTCATTACCTTCATGGGGATGTTATGAATATAAAATATGTTAATTAATAATAATAATTATTAAAAGTTGCAACTCTTTACAAAGAATTACTATGTGCCCCTTAAGGATTATATATACGAGATCTCCTATTTGTAATCCCATCATGTCTTATTTATCATATACATTTATTGTCAATGGCTTATTTGTCCTATTTACACTGGTTTTTTCTTCAGTAAGCAAATTTTATTCGCTTCATTGGTATCATAGCCCTTTTCTTGGGCATTCCGCTGGTCCGGCCTTTGGCCATCAAGTTATTTCCCTAAATTACTTGGTCTTTGACCAAAACATTGGCATGTGGCCATTTGCTCAAAAAAAATATAAGAAAAGAAAGAGAGAAAGAAGATTAATAAAAACAGAAAGAATAAAGGAAAAATAAATGGGAAAAAATAATTACACAGTATAAAGAAAAAAAAAGAAGGAAAAAAAAAGAAATATATATATATATATATATATATATAAACCATGTGCTGGTTTGGATTTGATAAAACCATGTGCTGGTTTGGATTTGATAAAACCAACCATGTGTTGGTTATATATCTATCTATCTATCTATATATAGATAGATAGATAACCAACACATGGTTGGTTTTATCAAATCCAAACCAGCACATGGTTTTATTTTCCAATCCCCTTAGCAAAATCTCTCACGACCATTTATTGGGGTTTTAAACCCTAATATCTCCCATTCAAAAGAAGAAAAATAATATAATAATAAAATAATATAATAATAAAATATTATTATTAGTAATATTTATTATTATATTTTTAAAACACAAATTCAATCCATTTTAAGAATATATACATTAGAATAATATTATTTATTAATAATTATTATTATAATTTCAAAGTTATACATACATAAAAGGAAAAGGTTATTAAACCTTGTCATAGGAAGATTTAATCCTTTTGCATACAAACTCTAATGGAGCTCTTTGCACTTTTGTGTCCATTTATTATGGAATAAAAGAAGAGAACCAAAAGTCGCAAACTATGGCAATTATAGATTCAGAAATGCAGTCGCAACTACAAGCAATATTGGGTGAGCTAGAACATTATAAAGCAATCAATAGACAATTAGAGTTTGAGATAGAGAAACAAAATTATTTTAATGGGTTAACATAGAAGGAGAATCATCGCCTAAAGGAGCGTATTAAGGAATAAATCACACAAATGGAGAGATTAAAAAGTGGCAGCAACTTACTAGAACTGAATTATTACCAACAATATCAAAAGTCAAAGTCTCCAACAAACAATCACAAGGGATCATAATACCTCATCATCATCCAAATTATAAAATTCGTTATGACAAACGACGAGGTCAAAAGGAACATAAACAAATGAGTTATGATTTCCGAAAAGAATGGAGACAAAATTAACAAAATCTGTGGAAGCAGAAAAAGAGAAGTTTTGTCCAACAAATCGGTCAGCTAAAGGTCCCAATGAAGTTTAACATGGGATGGACCACTTCATAAATAATGCAACATTTTTACTTGGGAATTCGTAACTCATATCGTCTAGTCTCATCAAGTGTCACGTTTACTAACACAAAATATCACAGAATGACAATACAAGCAAAAATAAAGATGTAAGACTTGTCATCAATATGCTTTGAGGACAAAGCATTTCTAAAGAGGAAGGCAATGTTATGAATATAAAATGTGTTAATAATAATAAATAATAATTAAGTTGTTAATTAATAATAAATAAAAATTATTATTATTATTAAAGGTTGCAAATCTTTACGAAGAGTTACTATGTGGCCCTTAAGGATTATATATATGGGCTCTCATATTCGTAATCTCATCATCTCTTATTTATCATATACATTTATTGTTAATGGATTATTTGTCATATTTACATTGGGTTTTTCTTTAGTAAACAAATTTTATTCGTTTCAGGGGATGTAGCTGCAATGATAGAATAAATCCTAGACCTGAATGCCTTCAAACTATTGCCATGGATAAATGTTTTCTTAGAAGCTTTTTCCATCCATGCTTGGACTGGGATCAAGTAGGAACTTTCTTGATCATATACATGTTCTTGAAAATTTGTTTGTTGGCAACCTTGAAATATATGACTGGACATGACATCTCAAATATTCCCTAAGAGATGGCACACTATGTTGTCTGACCCTACAATACAACCACCTTTTTGTTGTCCAAAACCTGCATTACTCCTTAAGGGACATGGCTAAGAATGATAGTCGATATATACCCTAAAAGAGGGTAAACCCAACTATTCAACATCTATGACATAAATCTCAGCCATATGTAACCCCATAGCATCATCAATAGTGAGCGACTATGGCTGAAACAAAGCTTGAGAGATTTCACCAAAGGTATGGTTTCCAAGGTCTTCAAAATTTAGAATTGCCTCATTGGAAGAATTATATATGGAATTTCCAACAAATTTCCAAGACACCATATCCAATCACACTCATCAATAAAATGCACATTATCACATCCATGGAAATCATAATCAATCGCAAAAAGATCCCCACACCTATCATCCTAATTTTTTTTGTATTCAAGAGTAAAATAAAGAGGAAGGCTCATTAAACCATCATCATAATGAAGAGAACAAGGATATGCATCAACCATATATTCATCAGTCATGTCTTCACTATTATTTTCAATGGAGAATGGATTTTCAAGAGCTTCTTCATTTTATTCTTGATCTTCATGAATTTCTTTTACAAAATCTTCTTCATGTTGTTCCAAATCTGTATAAAAAACTAGCTTTGTTTTATCCAAGCTGACACACTCTTCACTTTTGCATGGTGGGAAAAAATCAAGGACATCTTCCTTGGAACCCGTGTGACTCAAATTCTCAAGTACAACACTCCCGACCATCGAAGAATCATAAATGGGAGGACCAAGAAAGCTCCAATAATCACCATATTCTTTGTCACACACATAAATCTCACCATTTTCTCCAAAAGGCCCAAGACATCATGAGAATATTCTGAACTATGGCAAGGAGAACTCACCATTTCATCAATTTATTTAATTAGGGATTCTTGTTCTTCATGCACTTTGTGATTTTCGACATGGATCTCTTAGACTTCACTTTCTGAGGCACCTCTGATGTCGTCTTCCTGAGATTCTTCAACAAAATTTTGAATAGAAGATTCTACAACAATGGTCTCTTCATGGGGTTTTTATGAGCGTTGACATTTTTCATGACACTCTTCGACAATATCCTCATATTTTATCAATAAAATAGAATATTTTTCTTCCTTCAAGGGCGGCTCGAAACCTCCTTCAACTCTCTTTTGCGAATCATAGAATTTATTGATATCTTGAATGGTAGGTATCCATTGGTCAATGCCATTGAAAGACTAGCATATAAAAAATGCTTCCAAAAATACTGCAAAAGATGTGATTGTTCTCTTTCCAAGAGATCCATACCAATGCAAGGCATAGCCCTTGAATCTAGCCAAGAAGTAATCCATCTTGTCATCTTCGTAAAGGATTCCCTTTTCTCTTGTAAATTCGAAAAAGGTCACAGGATGGGTTGAACCTAAATCTCCATTTCCATAGAACTTTGGAATCTCCCCACAAAGATAGGTTTGGTTCTTCTTGAGCAGGAGCCCAAATATTTGAAAGATCCAAGGGGCCATTGATTTCAAGAATCTAATCAAACTTATTAGCATAAATGTTTTCCATGTCATATAGACTTCTTTAGTGGAGTTGCCTAGATGAACTTTCTTTCTTCTCAACTGATGGATGTGTTCAACCTTTACATACAACATTGCCAACACTAGTTGAGGGATTTGTTTTGCAATGTACTTCTTTGTTGTTTTTTATTTAGTGGAGTCACCAGATAATACCTGCCAAGTTAGTACTCAACAATAATATTATCAAAGTACAAAGCAAAAACTTACCTCAACTTTCTTACCAAAACTATCGTTTGTTTTAGAGAGATAGGGATTTGACCCAACCATGAGCCTTTAAGTTATTTCTAGCAATGATGCCAAAAATTGGTACCTAAAAAAATAGCACCTTTCCACAATCGAAGGAATGTGGACCCAACTGAAATGTATGGGCTCGACGGACCCAATGGAACCGGTGCTATGTTCAACAACTTTTCAAGGAGGTGCACCCAATGTCACCTCGATGTAACCCACTTCCTCTTCTGTCCTTTCTCCGCAGGCCTCAGGAGGCTCCCCAAACAAGATGATAATAGACCTGAAAGATAGTTAATGAAAATAAGCCAATCCATACAAAACCTTTCCACGGTTAGTAGACTAGTTCCTATCAGAGTCAATGAAAGATTTGCAATAAATGATTCTTGACTTGGAAGGATAGGAGAAATGATGAATATGTAATATGATTATGTTATTTTCTGCAGAATAGACCAACAAGATAAAACTTGAAATATATCCAAAACCAACCGTTGAAATTATGCAAACTTTACCTCCCAGGAATGAACTATAGGGGGCACATCAATCCCCCCTATGGCAGCCTTCTTTTGGTGGATGAGTGATGTGATTCATATCTGAAATTGACCATAGTTAAGGTGAACCTGAAATAAATTTATCCTCAAATCCCCCTTGAGTCATCTTAGTGACCTAGGAATGTAGGGGAAACCTCTTCAAACTCCTAGATTTTGATTTCTCTGTCAAAATGCACCCACAATAACAATATACCAGACCTGTAATAAACTCTAGAGTGCTGGTGTCACCCTACCTAGGGATGACCTCACCTCCCTTTGGGACTTTTTGACCTAAAGATCACTTTTTTGCAATAGTTTTCAACTTTTTTGGATTTTCTCAATATTTTCACAACTTCAGAAATTGAATACAACAATTAATAACTTTATAAATAACAATCTAAGTACAACTAGGGCACACAAATAAATATTTTTATAATTTTCACAAAGTATTATATTTTTAGGGCTTTTCTATAATATTTTTTTTTTGTATTTTTTTGCATAATATAGTACAAGAATTTGATAAAAAGAGATTGGTGAAGAAAAGGGAAATAAAACCTAGGTCTTATTTCTCTAGGCACCAAGGAATCATGATCAACGTGCCTCTAATAATTTGTGTATGAGCTAGTGCAAAATCAAGGAATTCTAGGTTGTGTTGATCTTAACCTAACTAGGGAAAAATAAAGAAGCCAAGGCCTAATACAAGAGAGGCTCTAAAAAAAGAGAAATATCACTTACAAGACTATGTTATTGTACATAAAAAACCCTAATTTACCCTTACCTTGGATGTCTCCAACAGTGCAAGACAAGAGAACCAGAGATATTACCACAAGGAAGAAGAAAAGAGAAGAGAGAAACCATCCCAATATTCCTTTCACCTTTCATAAGCCTTGATTCAAATATAATAAACAAGCCTCCACATCACATTCAAACCCTTAGAAACCAAATATTTTCTCAAAGAAAGAGGTGCTCACTACTTAGCCAAAGTACACAAGGAGAAATAATAATAAGACTTTATTTGATCCCATGATCTTGTTTTACAAATGAGGAGGCTAGGCTTATTTACATTATTTTTGAGGCTAAATTATCCTCCTTTTTAGAATGACCTACCGAAAATGAATTAAAATTACTTAAAATGACTTAAAATGACCTTTTTAGGGTTTGTCACCCACAATTCGGGGAATAAACCTCATAAAACATAAAATAATGGCAAAAAATGTGAAGTGCTACAACATGATGAAACGTTGATCCTAGAAGAAGGATGCGATGCCCCATATAACCCAAACATTGTGATTTTTCCCTCCATTCCCATCTTTAGGTGGTACAACCTATTGAGGCTTGCAAATAAGGTGGATGATTTGTACTCCTAGATGACTAGGATGACCAAGAGGAAAGTGTAGTACAAAGAAAATAGGTGCAAGGGGTATCCATGGAGTGTGATAAGGGGGGTATGATAAAAATTACATGTGCAATCACCTTTTACATATCATAAACATAAGTGTGGTTGGGATCCCCTTAGCCATTTGTCCAAATGGAGTCATCCCATGAAGCACCAAAGCACCAACTTTAGGCATAAATGCCCGTAATTATGGGGGAATTCTTCCCATCAAGGGGAATTTAGCAAAGCCACTAAGCCAATACTCCTTGAAATGAAAACCAAGAAGACCTTCCATGGCCAAACCAAGGGTCTCGAGCCCCACTAGACCAACACTTTTACATAAAACAAGTGCCAACTTTGCCTTTACAATGAAAAAGGCCCCTCCTCTTTGGTACATCTAACATGCTTCCTCCTTATCACACAAAAATGAGGCAAATGGTTGGGACAAGGGACCTAGATACCTCTATGTGAAAGTAACCTTATATGCTGGATAAATTGTCATGCGAACCCTTGTTGTGATGTTCTACAATTCATTCCCTTGTTTGAACCCCATGGTTCAACATATATTTCTTTCTTTAGTGATGTTCAAATCCATCTTAGACTTACCTTACTCTTATAATATTGTTGGCTATCAAGGTTAAGGACTAATTTGATACATGATGAGGGTCAAAGGATCTCCAGCTTGGGTTAAAGAGGTACTGGTTTCATATATCAAGTATCTCTGGATTTGTTGTAATTCTTGCATTGAAATGATTAATATCTCTTAGTTCCCCACAATTTAGTGTCACTGTTAATGTTGATTATACATCTAAATTTGTGGTTAATTTTCTAGAGTTAGTTATGCATAAGAGCTTTGAATTCAATTATTTTCCTTTCAAAATTATTTGGGAAAGGTTTTGTTGTTTTTATGTGTGTAGGTGTTCAAACAAATTTATGTTTAAGGTTGAAGTGACCCAATTTGTGTAGAAAGGAGAAAATAGACTTTAAAACATGAAAGTTATCTTTGTACACCCACATTTCACTTTTGATGTTAAAATTCATAATTAGAGAACATTAGAGAACATGTTCTTGTTAATCTATTTATTGCGAGGACATAACCCATTCACTTGGGATCTCTACTTTGTGCAAGGGAGAAATCCATCTAAACATAGTTAGAAACTCCATTAGGGAAGAGTTCTTTGCTTTCTTCCCGTGTAAGGTTTTTCCTCTAAAACTTAGTAATTTTAAGAGACCTGCTTGGTCCTTATTGTTGCTTATTTTTCCTTTGAGAAAAATAAAGATAGAAAAATTCATAGTTTGGCTTGATTTTTTTTAGCCTCCCTACTCTTTGCTTACATCTGTATTTTGTAATAGAAGTGAGTGTTTCATTGGAAATTAAGTTTATGTGAGTGCATTTTGTGTGTTTCCTTCTTTGAGTCATAGGTCTAAAAACATCATTATTTTCACCAATGTAGAGCTTGATTAAAAACAACATTAAACTAAAATCAATCTAGACTTTTTATTTTTAGAAAACACCAATAATAGTTTAGGATTTTAGGGCATTAGTGAAACTCTGGAGAGGCAATTATCTAAGGCCATAAAAAATAAAATTAGGTGTATTTAAGAGTGCAAAATCCATTAGTAGAAAAAGGCACATATTGGTAAATCACACACCAATCACAAGGTTAAGCTAGGAAAGTGTATATATTATCCCATATTGCTTGTTTAGTGGGATAGATTGATACAAAACTTTGGAAGAATTGGCAAGTTTTTGAGGTGACACCTATTCCCTATCATTTTCGGTTTAGGATGAAGTTTTGTATTTCCTACCCAATGGAGATGCCTAACCCATGACTATTCCACATGGCTAATAATTGCAAAGTGGTAACCATAGTTGTTTTCCATATGTTTTCACATAGATGATTACAAGTGGGAAGTGCTTACAATATCTAATATAGACACATAACATCTACCTCAACTCCCCTAGAGAGTGTCATCTTCGATAGGGTACTTATCCCTTAGGTCATTTTTGTGTGGGAGTTACACTAACTATCTCACACAACTTCATTTATTGGTGTTAACACCTAAAAAGTGCTCACTAGCTCATTCCCTTACTCACATGACCCATTTGTCCACTTTTCCACCATCTGAGCCTCTGAAACCAACAAAAGGTCACCAAAAGACCTTAGTACACCACTTTTTCCATTAAAAAAGATTATTTTTCCAAGAAAATCATAAAAAACCCTCAAAAAGGGTCCAAATTCCCAAAAATATTAAAAAGGGAATTAAAATATTATTTTTATTCAAAAAAGGAAAAAGGAGGGAAAAGTACCTAAACCATGTTGGTCAATACCATTCAGTTTCCACAAAACCACAAATGGTATTCCTCACCACCAAAAGCTATAAAAAGGTGGTAGGGGCTCCTCATTTCACATCCTTCCATTATCTCATCCTTATGCTGCTGAAATCTCCCTTGAGCACTTTTAGCCATTGAAGCAACCTTGGAGAAAGAGACCTATTGGAGTTTGGAGCTACTCATCTTGGGAGTTGCTCAACATCAACCTTCACCATTGGAGGTAATATCGCAAGCACTTGCTTGCCCCCCACTTTTCAATACAAAAATTATTTCTTATGTTTCTTGTTCTTGATTTTTTGAAATATTTAAATTATTTGCTTAGATTCTTGTTTAGATCCATGAAAAGTATTGTTTATTTAGTTTATTGTTTTTATTTCTATTGAAACTGCTACTACTAGTTAGTAGGTGCCCATAGCACTAAGCTTGGTTGCAAAATCGAGCCAACAGTTTTTGGCGACACTAGTTAGTAGGTGCCCATAGCACTAAGTTTTCGGCTCAACCCCTAGGTCTTTTAGCCAATGTCCCTGTCCAGCTGGCGGGTAAAACCGTGCTCATTGACATTGAGGTCATCAATGCCCCACTAGACTATAACCTTTTACTTGGTCGCAACTACATGTATGCCATGCGGGCTGTTACATCATCCGTATTTCGCACCATGCAGTTCCCCCATGAGGGACGCGTGGTCAAGGTCGACCAGCTCACCTATTACGATCCCAAGGCCCCCGCCACACCTGAAAATGTTCTCCCCATGGTTGAACAACCTGTTTGTGATGCAACTACCTCATTCAATTCCTCGATAGGACCCAGAATTTACTCCGAGGTGCCGATGACCTCTACATTCCAGGTCATTCCACCACCGTCACCGGAGACCCACGTCGCTAACCTCTGCACCCTTTCACAAACACCCGGTAATCAACCCTCCTTGTTACCCAAACCACCATTGGTCCCTAGTCACATTGGGGTTACACCCATCCACACAATCCCCTTTCTATTTCCTCCTTCGGGTGTAGTAAGCGCCCCGGTTATGGCTACCCTTAGTCTACCCGGGTTAACACTGGGATTACCCGTGTGGTATATTTCGCCTCCAGTTTCACCGCCGACACCAAATGTCATCCTGCAACCAGTGCAACCCATTGTTACTTCTACCCAACCACCTCCCGGTATCACGACTCCTTCGTCGTCGACGAATCCCCCTCCATTCGTCAGGCCCACTGGGGGCAGAGGCCCACAACCATACACTGCGGTACCCCCACCCAAGGCAGTTAAACCTCCCCCCGTGTTTCGTGCTCCTCCCAAATGCTCGTTGTGTGATGAGTTAGGCCATCCAACTCATCAGTGTCCACAGTTACCTGCATTACAGGAACATATGCAAATGCTGGACGACGACCCCAACATCCCGGTGGTCAAACTAGATCCAAACCCTATGCCTCGTGATAAATCACTGCGTACCAACCACCCATGTGCGATATGCGGTATTTATGGCCACTACTCGCATAACTGTCCTGACATCCCAGACTACAGAGCAGCTCTCTACGAGATGAACAATTTGGACCTAGAGACGGCACCCTCTACTATCGAGGAGATCTACCCTCCCGCATCATCCTCATCCGGAGAGATTAACACCATCTATATGATCTCTTCGACTACCACTACCTCATCACTCGATTTGACCACTCAAAGGTCCCGCAATGATGAAGAGGTTCTCGAGACTCCTACTACCTTTGATTATCCCGGGGAAGACATGCACCATCGTCCATACTTCCTCCTGGAAGAGACTTCATCCACCACCGCTACCCAATCCGCGGTTGAGTCCAAGGATTTCCTTCCTACTAAAATCGACTGGTTAACGGATCCCATGGCCGATATTTCTCCCGTCATCCACATTGACATCTCTGACCCACTTGGTGCCCTTCATACCATCACATTAGGAACCTCCCACAGTGAGCATGAGATCGGAGAATACCAACAACTGTTCCAAGAATTCACTGATGTCTTTACTTGGTCAGATACCGAAATGCCTGGCCTTGACCCCGCCATTTATATGATCTCCACTGGATACCCCTCTGTCCAGTCGGCCCCTTCCATTGATCCCTTTGACACACAGGTTGAACCCTTTCAAATCAACCAGGAAACCACATGTCCACAACATGGGGGCATGCCCAAAAACTTGCCTACTCATCATCACCGTGATCCTCGTCGGAGATACTGGGGGCATCCACCCCACAAAGGGAATCCCCCATCATCATATCATCACTTCAGTATGCCACCACGACCCACAGCCTCATGGTATAACACCCCGCCAGCGGTTGCTCAATGCCCTATTGATCTCTCTCTGAGACAACATCTGCACCGCATTGACACCTCTGAGTTAGGGGGCATAATAGATTACCTCGACCCCGGGATAGGGGGCATGATCAATCATTTTGAACCTTCCCCATCATCTCTATCTCAACACCTCAATGAGCCCATCGTTCAAACCAACACATATGTGATCCACAATCACAAACCCCATGCACATAGCATGGGGGCAGGTCATTAACCCTGCTCGCTTTTTCATATTCATGATCTCAACCATTTTTGAGGTCACGTGTCACTTGTATATTTCAGTTGATTTGATACACATAGTATTTTGCCCCCACGGGTCATCATTTCTCCCCACCACTACATCCTTCGCTTGGTGGGATCACCTTTATTTGTAGCCATTTTTTAACCTAGTTCTTTCCTTTAACCGTTCCGGAGTCCTTATGAACTCCGTTTTTCGCACCATTTGCACTGCCGGATTCATATTTCCATGCCCGTGATGATGCTTAAGATCATTTCTCGCTCTCACCAGGACCAATATCAACATTGTGTCCCGACACCTTGTCGCCCCAGTTTGCGTACCACTTCGGATGCTCTTTTTTTTTTTGATATATTTGATATCATCGGATTCATTTTTCCGCGCTCGTGATGATGCTTGAGAACATTTCTCGCTCTCACCTTTAGATTTTCCGGGCATTATTTCCATGCCCCCTCGTCGCCTCGGTTTGCGTGCCACATCGGCCGTTCTCCGTTTTCGAGGCATGCCTTATATCGTCGGATTCAGTTTTCCGCGCTCGTGATGATGCTTGAGACCATTTCTCGCTCTCACCTTTAGATTTTCCGGGCATTTTTTCCACGCCCCCTCGTCGCCTCGGTTTGCGTGCCACATCGGCCGTTCTCCGTTTTCGATGTGTCTTATATCACCGGATTCAGTTTTCCGCGCTCGCGATGATGCTTGAGACCATTTCTCGCTCTCACCTTTAGATTTTCCGGGCATTTTTTCCACGCCCCCTCGTCGCCTCGGTTTGCGTGCCACATCGGCCGTTCTCCGTTTTCGATGTGTCTTATATCACCGGATTCAGTTTTCCGCGCTCGCGATGATGCTTGAGACCATTTCTCACTCTCACCTTTAGATTTTTCGGGCATTTTTTTTTCCACGCCCCCTCGTCACCTCGGTTTGCGTGCCACATCGGCTGTTCTCCGTTTTCGATGTGTCTTATATCGCCGGATTCAGTTTTTCGCGCTCGTGATGATGCTTGAGATCATTTCTCGCTCTCACCTTTAGATTTTTTGGGCATTTTTTCCACGCCCCCTCGTCACCTCGGTTTGCGTGCCACATCGACCGTTCTCCGTTTTCGACAATCCTTATGTCACCGGATCCAGTTTTTCGCACAGATGACGATGCTTGAGACCTTTTCTCTCCCTCATCAATCCATTTTTGTTCGGTATAATTTTATCCCTTTTTCGGGCCGAGCAACCCCTTTTACGAAAAAAGGCACTTAGGGAGTTTCCGTTAAGCTCTTTTCTGACTCCTAAAACAATGAAAAGATCGCCGAGCAATCTTGCTTCCTTTCATGCTCGCTAAACGTATCTGAAAGGGCGTCTACCTGGTATAAGTTTACCCCTTTTCCGGACCTCGTAGACTAATTACGAAAAATGTATACTCTAGTCACATCGGCTAGAAGAGTTCTCCATCCGCATCATTTTATGCTTTTTCGGGCCTTGGAGACTAAACTCACGAAAAAGAAACACCAATAGAGTCCACTTACCGCTTTCAGACTCTCTAAACATGAAAGCAACCATGAGCATGAGCCGTCCTGGGCTCACAAAATCCACAGGATCGTACCATTTCAGAGCACACTTTTATCCCTTCTTGGAGCTCATTAAAACTACGAAGAAGGAATCAATGGTGCCTCTTGGCGCCACGACAGATCACATCTACTCATATGGCAGCTTCCCCATTTTGGTCGCCTTTGTTCAGAGTATTCTGCAGTATATCACCTTGATAATCCCTTGACAGCACCTATCAGCTCGTCCTCCCCCCAGAGTCAATATATACCATTCAGTCAAAGCAATGATCCCCACACCTACAAGTCAGTTCCCTACGCTGCCAGGTCAACCATGTCATCATGCTCTGAACAAAGGAAGTTTGAGTCTACCCACTTTTTGACCCAGTTATTTCCCTTCCCCACAAGTATGTCAGTCCTACCATCAGTACTACATCACTTCAGTTCTACACCTCGTGCTCCTATCAAGGAAACATCATTGCCTTGTTAGTTGCTGGTCTCCCTCTGTCGACGACAACTACATTGATTCCAGAGGATAGACCTAGAGGTCCCTGTGTCTTGGACTCATTACCATTTATGATGAGTGCCTACGAATCATTTCGAGAGGAATCCTCCGCGCCTCTCCGAATGGTTGTTTCTCACATGCTCGACTTCAACACCTTGATCGCATCGTTGAGACTCGCACAGGGTATTGGTCCGTTCAGTTATTAGTCGAAGACCCCGGATACCTCCTGACTCCTCCACATTTGAGAGTCTTCCTATGGATAACACCAGTTACACTTTTTCTATAGATATCCGGGTTGCGCATGGCGACAGTATTCAGATTTACCCAGGTTCCATACTCCCTTGAGTATACAGTTATAATACTCCCTAGAGATGGCTCACAGTCATTGAGTCCATACAGATGTTGGACACCTTCAGTTTCAGCAGTTCAACAGTTATTCCAGTGTATCAGTTATTGAGATCAGCCATGATCATGAGTATATCCCACAATCATGTCCCCTCTGGACCATTATGATGTACCAGTATATTTCTTTACGTATTAGATCCCCCTTCTTGGGACTAATTGTTTTGTATATGTCTTGATACGAGCATGGGAATGCCCGCCTCGTCCTTTATCAGAGATTATACCTCATTCATATTGAGGCAATGTAATATTTTTTGTTTTTGCAGCTTCCAAGGGCCGTGGCTCCAGTCTCCAACCGGTCTCTTCTCTCCCCTAAAACCCAGAAAAAGGACAAAAGAACTATGATGTCTATCGGCCATACGATGAGCTCCTACCCTCACACATCAGGGGGCAATCTGTTAACACCTAAAAAGTGCTCACTAGCTCATTCCCTTACTCACATGACCCATTTGTCCACTTTTCCACCATCTGAGCCTCTGAAACCAACAAAAGGTCACCAAAAGACCTTAGTACACCACTTTTTCCATTAAAAAAGATTATTTTTCCAAGAAAATCATAAAAAACCCTCAAAAAGGGTCCAAATTCCCAAAAATATTAAAAAGGGAATTAAAATATTATTTTTATTCAAAAAAGGAAAAAGGAGGGAAAAGTACCTAAACCATGTTGGTCAATACCATTCGGTTTCCACAAAACCACAAATGGTATTCCTCACCACCAAAAGCTATAAAAAGGTGGTAGGGGCTCCTCATTTCACATCCTTCCATTATCTCATCCTTATGCTGCTGAAATCTCCCTTGAGCACTTTTAGCCATTGAAGCAACCTTGGAGAAAGAGACCTATTGGAGTTTGGAGCTACTCATCTTGGGAGTTGCTCAACATCAACCTTCACCATTGGAGGTAATATCGCAAGCACTTGCTTGCCCCCCACTTTTCAATACAAAAATTATTTCTTATGTTTCTTGTTCTTGATTTTTTGAAATATTTAAATTATTTGCTTAGATTCTTGTTTAGATCCATGAAAAGTATTGTTTATTTAGTTTATTGTTTTTATTTCTATTGAAACTGCTACTACTAGTTAGTAGGTTCCCATAGCACTAAGCTTGGTTGCAAAATCGAGCCAACAATTGGGCTTGGGACTTAATTGCCCTAGGTTGACTTTGAAAAAGACCATTTTTGCTCCTGGTACTTGGACCCAGGGACATGAACACCTTCGTATAAATTGTGAATAAGTATGTTTGCTTGTTATTATCATTAGAGAATTGTGGGTGAGTGATGATTTTTTTTCTTGCATATACTATCTTAGGTACTTGGTATTTGCAGTTATCCACTTAGTTTCCAAGTGTTAAAGTTGTTGACTAATCACCCTATAGATCTAAGAGGAATCAGGGTCTTCCTATTGATATTATAGAGTCACCTCCAACCAGGACTAGGTTGGATCTCGCTAATTCCCTAATAATTCTAAAGGATAAAAAGAACCTAGGAAATACCTTAGTAGGCTTGATGCATACAAGTTTGAAATGGTTAACCCTAGTGGTTACAATTATGAAGAATTGTCTAGGGAAGAATATTGAAGGAATTTACTTGACATAATCACTATACCGAGAGGGACTAAACTTCGTCTAGTCTTGATGACTCTACCACAGATATTGAGGATGATGAAGAGACTCCTTTGACCGAACTACTTGCACTATTGTCATTCAAGTGAGACGATTCCCACTTTATAGTATTACTATTTATGTGAGTAGTTTTGATAATCCCTTGTTCAGGATGGTGAATGTTGCATGTTCTCTAGAAACAAGGGGAGGAAACCATGCTATGTTTGGTATATCCACTAGGGGTACCACATAACCCATTAGAATGATGATGACTAGGGCCAATGCCATTGTTAGTGTTCCTCATAGTGGCACTAATGTGACTATGGAGGCACCTTTTAGTAGGGATAGTGGTCTGCACACTATTTTTCCCTCTAGTGACATGGATTCCCTTAGAATTGAATATTCTTTTGGCAGTGGAAATATAACATCATTCGGAATGTATGTAGGAAGTGGGGGTAATCTCATTTCCAATTATATCCCTATTAGGAAAACATCTATTCCTAATTTTGGAATTCATTATGGTGGTGTTTTCTCCTAATATTTTTGGCCACCCTATCTTAGGAACCAACATTGGTGGTTGTAACAATATAATGGAAAGTGTGATCCAAGGAAGATTGCATGGGCCAACTATACCTAAATCTAGTTCGATGACCCCATAGTCACTTTTGGAAACCTTAAATCTAACAATTCTATCCAAGTTTTCTAATGACCCGATTTTACACTACCCTACTTGGTTGATGATTATTGCCAAGATCCCTGGGATATTCCAAAATTAAAAGGAAAACCTGGGGAATATCCATTGAATTATGTCATGAATTTCCATTTGTGGTTTTCATCTAGCTCACTTATGGATGATTCAATTCATTTGCATATTTTTGAGCCAACCCTAAGAAGGGTAGATACTAAATGGTACATTGAGTTGTTGTGTGCTTGATTTTCTATTTTCTCATCTTTTGTGATGGAATCCTTAACGTAGTTTGAATTGCCAATCCATTTTGAGACTAGCACCGTGTTCTTGATATTGCTCAGGAAAACAACCTCCAGACATATTTTAGATCACAACCATGAGTGGAGGCATAGATGCCAGTTGATTATGGATAATATTCCTAAGCAAATAATAGATAGTTAGTTTATAAAGTGTTTATTACCTTCTATCATCAGATACATATCCCTATCAAGGGGAACTATAGAGGAATAGGTAATCCTCAAGTCCCAACAATTAGTCTTGGTGTATTCACAATCTTAGAGGCCTTATGGGATCATTCTTAATGCTCCACTTTTGATAATGAGAAACTAGTGTCAAGTACTTCCCTAACAAGATTATAGGATTGATCATTCCTACCTCAATTCTCTAGGTGGTGAACCAAATGGGAAAAGTGTCTATTATAGAAACTCACCTATCACTACTTCTCATACTTAAACCACCCAACCACCATGCAAAAATTTGACATTCATGCAGTACATGTAGTGAACACCCAACAACCTAGAGGTAAGAAAAAACAAAAATAAGAAAAATGGTAGTAATTATGAGCAAGGGGCTACAATGATAGACGAAAATGGAAATAATGTTGTTGAGGCAAGAAGCAAAATAAGCGAGTGAAATTCCCTTGCAAGTTGTGCAAGGAAGATTACATTATCCGTCATTGCCCCATGTTGGAGGTGATATCCCAATGATTTGCAGGTGGGGCCGCTTAGTGGCAGTAACCACTTAATAATTTGCAAATCCCTTTTCCTACCCAATAGAAACAAATGATTTCTATTAACCCTACACCCCTACAAGGAGGAAACCAGGTCCCCCCCTTACAAGGGAACAATATCATGAATGCAAATATTTATGTGCATTTCAACACTCATGCCCATAATTACAAGGCTCATGATAGTGGACCTTCTAAAAATGAAGTTTCTACCTCTCAACTAGGGAAATTGTAAATACCTAAGACGTTTAATGATATAATGCTTCATATTCCAAAAGGAAACACAAGGATACTTGCAGACAATCCTAATGCTTGAGTCGTACATAACGATAGCATTGTGGAAAATTTGTCCTAGGCCCCATGCACGATGTTCACTTTGGAAGTTATTCAAAGATGTCCCATGAAATGTAAGAAATTATATAATGTTACAGGTGGAATTGACCAATGTAGGCTTATAAATTTTGATCTTGACAAGGCTAATCCTAGGCTTCCCACCCATGTCACTTTCCAAATATAAGTGGTATCTCAAGGTATAAATATATTTAGGACTGATGTGGATGAAGGAGCCTCTACCTCTATCATGTCCTTGTTTATCTAGAGAGATTTAGGATCTCTTGAGATAACACCCTTGAGCATGCTTTTGAAATATTTTGACAATCATCCTTTCAAGCCTCTTGGAATCATACTTAGTATTATCATTACATCGGGTGATAATATTGTTTTGAATTAAGTGGAGGTGGTTGATGCTCCTATTTATTTCAATATTCTACTTAATTGAAGTTTGATGGATGCCATGACAACACTCATGTCATCAAAGTTCAGGGTGATAAATTTCCCTCCCAAGAGAAAGTGCCCATGATTGACTAGCTCTTGTTTTTTGTTTCCAACCCCAACTCTTAGTTAGGAATGAATGTTGCCTTTTTAGATAGATACACTGTAAAATTTTAAAGTGTAAGCATTGCGATGTTCAAATAATTATCCCTTATGGTTATTTAATCCTCCCTCTACTTATGAATCAAATAGCCTTAGATCTCGTATATGAAATTTCATTAATTACTGATGAGCATGTTCTACGTTTCCAAACTGTATACTTTATAGAGAACTCTTGATAGTCGTGTTAAGTTCCTATTAATTTGTCTTATTTTGGAGAGGGCCAAGCATTGACGACCAAATACTTGACTCTTGGGTTAGAGATGAAATACATAGGTATGATCATGCCTTCTTCTACAATGTAGTCTAACTTTCAAGCCCTTAGGATGACTACTATATACCTTGATCAGGTTATGCAGTGAGTGGAAGAACATGATCGATTCTCTTCACCTATTTGGGCCTTTAGTCCTCCCAAATCAAATGATTTTATGGAAAAGTATTGCCTTTTGATGAATCTATTCTTAAGGTAATGTCTAGTACAAAGAGACCTTTAAAGGATATGCACTATAGGTATTATTTTCTTCTTGAGTGCATATATTCAATGTTGGTCAAGATAAAATAGTTCTACTTGAAGAATTTGATTGCTACAAGCATCCTATATTGAGCACTAAGGTGCATACAAAGGGAAATATGATGAATATTTATAATGTGATACCAATTGATATTTATTCTAAGCCTGACATTGTTGAGAACATTGTGATAGGAACTAATTGTTCTCCTCAAGAGATTAATATTTATACAACTATTTTCAAAGAGTATCACAACATTTTTACTTGGTCCTATGAGGAGATGCTAGGAATTGATCCTTCTAGTGTTGAACATGTGATTCCAACGTATGATAACGCTAAACCTATTGATCAAATATTATGAACAATGAACACTAAGATATTAGATACTATCAAGGCATAAGTAGAAAAGTTGTTGAAATTAGGTTTATATACCACCTCGTGCTAAGTTAATGGGTTTTGAACCTAGCTCCTGTAGATAATAAGGAGGGGATGATTTGAGTGTACACTAATTTTAGGGATTTGAACAAGGGTTTCCCTATGGATAATTATCCTATGCCTTTCGTTGATCATATAATTGATGAATGTGATGAAAGACATATATTTTTCTTCATGCATGAATTTTCCAAGTACAATAAGGTTTAGATACACTCTTAAGTTCAATGCAAAACTACCTTTATTAACCCTTGGGGCATGTTCACTTATAAGAAGATGTTGTTTGGTCTCAAAATTTTTGGAGTCGCATTGCAACAAGCCATGTCATATGCCTTCCATGATATCAAGAACATTGCACAAGTTTACTTGGATAATTTAGCCACTCATTCCAAGAATAGGGTTGATATCAAACTCATTTATGTATTGTGTTTGACAGATGTTGATAGTATCAGATCTGTCTAAATCCACATAAATGCATTTTTTCTGTGGAGTATGGGAGGTTGCATGGGTTGATCATCCCTAAGGATGGTATTATGGTAGATCGATTTAAGGTTGCAATAATAGTTCAATTGATGCCCTATACAATACATCAAATTCAAATCCTCCAAGGGAATGAAAACATTTTATGAAGGTTTATAACTAACTATGCTGAAATTACAAAATGTTTAATGTGTGTTTTGAAGAAGGGAGTTCCATTTATGTGTATGCGCAAGTGCAATGGTTATTTGAGGATTTGAAGAGGGCCCTTATCTCAGTCCCATTACATAGTCCCTCAGACTATAATAAAGAATTCCTTTTGTATGTAATAGCGACTGAATCATCCATTGGGATGGTCTTGGTTCAAGAAGATGCATCATGACAGGAGCACATAATATATTACCTAAGTAAAGGGCTTGTCAAACCTGAGTTGAGGTACACACATCTAGAGAATTTGGTGTTGTTAACTGTTGTCGCTGTTTCCTATCGATTTTAACACTACATACTTCTTACACATACATAAATTATCATGTATTCCAATCCCATCTGACACATCTTGTATGGATGGATAATTGTGGGCAAGTATGTTAAATGGACTATCATATTAATAGAATTTGAATTGGAATTTGTGATATCTAAATCCACGATGTCCTTTCCTTTTGTTGAACTTGTATTTGAGTTCCCCTTGAACAATGAGGGATCAATTGTGAATGGATCCTTAATAGATGAGTATTTGTTCCTTATTTACGTATAATGACCCCCAATATGGAGAAATCCTTGTGTATCTCCATAAGTTTTCCTATATCAAATGTTGGCGTATTCACCATGGATCTATGAGATACCTCATTATCAATAACTCAATATATTGTGGAGGGATTTATTTGTTATTGCATCGATGTTTGACTCGTGACGAAGTTGAGTGGGTGGTGTCATCCTACTCTTAGAGATGGTCATAAGTACATCACTGTGGTCATCAACTACTTCAATAAGTGGTAGGGAGCCATGTTGAAATTTGTTAATGATAGTAAGAGGGTGGAGATATTTAAATTCAATCATGATATAGTGAGATTTTACATGGATAGAGAGATTGTGACTGATCAAAGATCTCATTTCCAAAACAAGATGATGACATAATTAACAACTAGGTTAGGTTTTCATCATGAATATTTCATGTCATACTATCGTTAATCCAATGGTGAAGAATAGGTTGTTATCAATTTTTTGAAGATTATGATTCAAAAGATAGTTGGCAAAAAAATCCAATTGGTACCTTACACTTTTCCTGTCTCTTTGGGAAAAATAAATCTCAGTTAAAACTATTATGGGTTTCATTCCATTTAAACTAGTTCATTGTATTGAAGTAGTCTTATTAATTGAATGTGAGGGTCCTTGTTTGAAGCTAGATGTTGATTTCCTCCATAATATATAACTCAGATCAAGAATAATTCCTCATTTTTTTCAAAATTCCTTGATGAATACCATCAAGATGTAGCTATGGAAAACAAGGCTCATATGAAACTTGTCAAATCTCACTATGGCAAGTCGTTCTACCCTTGAGTCTTCTTTGAAGGAAACCTGGTGCTTGCTTATGAACATGATAAGGATGCCTTGGGGGAATGCAAATTTGAACCTATGTGGCATAGTCCTTACATGGCAAGATGCATTCTTAGAAAATGATCTTACAAGTTGGAATATTATGAAGGGAATGTATGGGGTGAGCCCCATAATAAGATCTATAAAAATAAGTATTATGCTTAGGTATAAATGTCTAGGCGATACCCTTGTACATGTAGTATAGTTTTTACTCTTTTTTTATTCATTTTGTATGCTTATATTACTTTGTGTTTGATTGGTAGATGTCATCCAAACTCCTTTTATTTGTGGGATTCACAGACGATGATAATTGGAGAACTCGGAACCTTTCCTCCATGGCATGAGCAATATATTCCACTACAGGTCAAGTAGTGAAGCCAGGAGGTGTGTGGATTGGTCCCACAATCAACAATATTGTCAAGTATTATGTGGTCATCAAAATTTTAGTGGAAGCTATCACACTTGGTATTTAACACCTAGTTTTCTATATCAAATCCAAACTGGTGGTATCTTAATTGAACAATGTCTATCATGTCCAAGATCCTACAATTCTCCAAAATTTATTATAGGTGAAACTCCTATAGTGACACTTTGAAATCATCACCTACATTCATGTTCATAGGAGGTTTAATGAGTCTATTGATTCACTAACTAATGATATTTTAGATTAGCTTTTCTCTCATTAATTTACACACAAGCATGAGTGTAAATATTCAATGGAACATAGCATTATAAAAACAAAACCATTGCATCCATAGATATAGACACCATAAACATCGCTATATCAAATCACTTATACTATGAAACGAGAACTCGACACAGTTCTCATTTTTCTCTCTCCTAATTTTAGTAGCTATTTTTACCTCCATTTCAAATAGGGTTGATACCAGTATCACACATTTTCATTTTGAGGCATTTTTTGGGCCTTTGAATTATGTGTCGTAAAATATATTTAATTTCTATTTTCAAAAGTGTTTTTAGAAATTTAACAAAATAACAAACATTTATAAGCAATTTATAATAAAAAACATATACATTTTGCAATTTTTTCTATAAAATAAGACATTTTTATGGACAAAATAAGACATTTTTATTGAAAAAATTGTAAAAAAATCCAGAAAATAAAGACATTTAAAACCATTTTCAATGAATTTTTAGAGATTTTTTGTATAAAAATGATACTATTTCATATTATTTTCCGAAAAGTGACGATTCACATAAATTCAAGAAAAACTATATCATATATTTGTAAAAAAACATATTAAAAATATGATATATAGAAATTTTATTTCTAAAATAAAGCCAAAACATTACTAATATATCTTATCAAAAAATTGTCAAATTTAACATTTTCTTCAAGACATGAAACTAATCAACACTTTAAGTTAATAGGCACTTTTGGTCTCTTGTAATATTTATTGGAATGAGCATAGCTAACACATCTTCAGAGATTTTTGTATTACTTTGTGGTTTACAGTCTTTTTCTATTTCATTCATTAATAGAATTTGATTTTTTTTATATTATTATCTTCTTTGCAATATCTTTGTTTGTATATTTCCATTTTATATTTCTTCCTTCATTCCATGAAAAATCTAGATCAAACATCTAGACTTCCCTATACCATTGATTTTTATGAACATGATCCATTATAAAAAGAGAAAAGATATTTAATGAATTGGAACACGGATGTCTAAGTGTTAAGACTCCATAGGAGGCCAAACATTTGTATTTTATCAATATTAAAAAGAAAAATATACGATTATAGCAAGTGACTATAATCACAATCACATTAGAGAAAACAAATAATTGGTAGAAAGACACAAAGCCTAGTTCGTGGCTTAAAAATTTAGACATGGAATATATCTATATATCTATGTAGAAAGGTTGAACACCACAAACTTCACAAGGATGGTTATCTTAATTGGAAATATAAAATATGCCTTTGCACCATTCTTAAAAAGATATGTAGAAAGATAGAACACTTCAAACTTCACAAGGAGGGGTATCTTAATTGCCACTATATGCCTATCCACCACTCTTATCAATTGTTTCTTCGAATATAATTTTATTGATTTTATTATAATATATATAACACAATTCTTAAACTATTGAAAACCTATGTACAAGATTGTGGAAACTAGGTATATATGTTTGTGAAAAGATCATAACATTGAGCTAAAGAGATACCTATGTACAATAAATATTATTTTTACTAAGATTTATATCTACATTAAAACCTTTTACACTTTTTATAAAAAATCAAAATCATTATTAAACATTAATAACCTAAAACTTATTTTCTATATTTAGAATGATGGCAATAATCTAAATCTTTAAAATGAGGATAGTTGTCAATATATACATATATTTGATAATTTTTTTAAATGTAGTTACACATTATTTCTTTTATATATTTGATAAATTTTTTAAATGTAGTTACACATTATTATTTCCCTGACATGTATTTTTCGTGTCGGGGTATTAATTTAGAGGCAGTTCAAATTTTGGCTGTTTTGAAAGGTTTTGTTGCTTAGTTTGAATTAAATTTATTTTTTAAATTATTTAAATTTATATTTAACGTGGTTCTTATTCGTCCTGTACATGTGACGTTCGCCTGGGTTTTCGATCCCCAGGAGCCGGCGGCGAGCTTGCGTAAGCAATAGTACTCAACATTTATTTGTTTTAGCTCCCGGCATACTCAACATTTATTTGTTTTAGCTGTTGTGATACTGACTGAGTTGAAATCTTCCGTATTCCTATAACACATCGGTGCAGGGTATGGATCGACGCTTGGAAGAAGGAGTCATTAGAAACTCGATTGATTTGGTACACTTATGACCATCGTTGAATGAATGAGATCCCGCAATCAACGGCCTTAGCTGGCAATGCTTCCCCAAACGTAAAAGCTAGATGTCCATACGCATCATTCCTTCATTTGAGGTTGAAGTTATTTTCCGCCAGATTTCCTTATAAATCCTCTCGCAGCAATCGCATTGCTCCGGGAAGGAATACTGCGAACTTAAAATTGTTTAGTTGCACTGCAAATTTAACTGCACTTGGAGCAGAAAGAGTGCTTTGATTCGAAATTTTTTCGTTGAATCTCACGAATTTCTGGTTAAATATTTCGTTTTTCGAGGGACACCGAATTTTGCATCGAATTTTCTTTAGAAGGTTTTCCTAGGTCTATATAAACATGAAATGCAATATATGATGCAGGGTCAAGTTGTTTACCAAGTTCCAGCAGACTCTGTTATACCACTAGTAGCAGCTGACCATAATAACAAAAGTTGCTCCAGAAGAAGATCATAAGTCTAAATCAAAATATGCTCCAGAAGAAGATGTTGCTGCTCCAAAACAAGATTCTTGATAAACATCATATGTCCTATTCAATGCTAGTAGCATAGAACAGCACATAAAGACAATGCCAACAACAGTAGTAGGGGGTCCAGTGGCGAGCTTAAATGGCGCCTCTAACACACTAGGCAGGGGGAGTTGATGATAGACATCGTTGTTGGTTGCATCCTTGACTCTTTAACTACAATAATCACTAGTAATAGTAGGATTCCTCTAGTAACTTGCCTCATGTTCGATATTAAATCTTCTTGTCTTCTTGATTTGATTAGTTTTAGCAGACGATTTCTTATTAAAATATGTGTGATGTACAGGTGCCACCTCTGGAATTGGAGCGGTAACTGCAAGAGTGCTAGCTAAGCGAGGGGCAATATTGATCATTCCTGCAAGGAATCGCAAAGCAACAAAAGATGTAAAATCTAGTATCTATAAAGATATTCACAAAGCAGAAATCATATTCATGGAACTAGTTCTCATGTGCTTTGAATCTTATGGCTTACCGCCCAATATTATTATGTGAGACGTAAAAATTCATGTCTATATATAAAGTAATGGAGATATTAAACAAACCTACCAAAATAAATTGGATACTTTGAATCATGAGTGGGCAGTTAGTTCAAGTAGTTTGGGATGCAAATAGATCCGGGCGGGTTTGTTATCTACCATCGCATTTCGCATACCTTATCAAGTACTGGTAGCTTCCAACAAAGCATGTTCAAATTAGCATTGCGGTTTACCGCTTGCTTCCCAATTTAAGAGTAGTATTTATCTTTTATTTTCTTAGCTGGTTCGTTAGCTCCCAATAGGGCATGCTCGGAATAATTGGTTTGATTACTCTCGCTGAAGGCATTTATAAAGGGTTGTCAGTGCACCCATACCTTGAATGGTAAACTATACAAGGAAGGAGGACACACGAACTATCCCGGATTGAACCTGGTCCATCAGACAACAAATGTAGGTCCATTGAATCCCATTGACCTTACACTCTGCTAGCCTATACAAGAAAGGACTTGACTTTTTACAAATTGATGGTCCTCGACTATGAGTATTTTTAAAGTAAGCTTCCTTCGTCAGATATGAAATGCAGCGCACACAGGATGCAACTTGCCATGCTCCATGCACCTTGCAATTTTCCACGCTCCTTGGCTTCGCTCCTTGCTTGCCACCCTCCCTACATCATGCAACTTCCCACTTTCCACGTTCCTTGGCCTCGCTCCCTGCTTGCCACCCTCCCTACATCATGCAGCTTGCCACCTTGCCACCGACTACCTTGTCCTCGATATGAGGCCAAATAAGGATTCAAAACCACTGATTGGTTGCAGGGAAAAAACACAGCTAAAACTTAGGTTAAAACGCTTTTTTTACTATGCCAAACTAATACAATTCCAAGAAATCAATTCCTACAGTCCCTGCTACTCTGCAGGCAGGCAGGGACTAATAAAGGGGAAAAGGGGATAATGCACTTTGGAGAAAGAGGAGATTTTTATTTTTTCCTTTTTAAAATTAAGATGCATTAGGGACTTAAGAAAAGCAAGGTGAACAAATTCCTTTTTTATTAATAGGGATAATGGGTAATGGGGAGTTTTGGAAAATCAAAGGGGAAGGATCTTTTCTTTCACAACCATGGACGTAGTAGAATTTTTGCAAAGAGGTGCATGGAGGGGAAATTTTCAACTTTCCAAGCATAGGCGTAGCGAGAGGACTATTGATGGGCACAACTGGAAAATTAACGAAGGACACAAAATTTGGCATAATTTTTTCCGATGAGACACAAAAGACTCTAACTTGTCGAAACTTCGAATCATTGTCGAAAGGATCAAATGACAATGGTTTTTGACAAGTGATATGTGGACGTGATGAGTGCTGCAAGATGTACATGATTTCCAATGAAGGATGGGGCCCACAATTTTTTATTTTTATTTTTAAATTAAGCATCTAAAAATGAAAAGTTTGGGTTCATGAATTACCTGGCTTTCATAGATCTAGAAACCAGTTATCCATGCTCCCAAAATTTGGAGTTGAAAATTTGGTAAAATACCAGTTTTCTCGCAAATGGTGAAATTGCAAAGTCATATGGGTTAAACAATCTTATTTTACAAATGTATTTACATTTTTACCTACTTTTCATATGTATTAAGCTATTTTTACTCATATTTTGTTTATTTTGATTTGTTGAAGTGTTGTTTAATACTGTGGAAGGTGTTGTAAATTCACTTTTCAAGTTTGAAGTGCAATCAAGTTGGCATTTCTTGATGTCAAATTTTCAAATCTGAAGGTATATGATTTCCAGTTAGCATATAGGAACAAATTTTCCCATCTTGCATTTTGCACCATTTTCCTTCGTTTGTAGAATTTTACCTTAGGATCGACCCCATCAAGTTATGATAGTAAACCCGTCTTTTTCGTCATTTTTTGACACACCTTTGGTACTGCCTACCTTACATGGGATTCCCTAGTTATCACCTCATTGTTATTTGACACCCATATTGAGTTAATTTCATAGAACTGGGAGCCCCATTAGTCCCACCCTGACTTTGAGAAGAAACCACGTGAATCTTTCTTAGCTTGTTCTAGCCATTTATGTATGGGATAGCCTTTTTTTTATTTGCATTTGTATCACATACCATAGCTTGCGCTCTTGACCCTAATGACCCATTGAATTTTGGTATCCTTTAAGTATAGTCTATCATTTCTCTTTTGTTGCTAGCCATTTGCAACTTGATTATGGATTTGTAGCCTTATCCTTGGAAGAAACATGCTCACGAGTGTCCTTTTTTTGTATAACACCCTTTTTGGTCTTGTTTTCCATAGTTATGTTATGTTCACTTGGAAAATATTTGCATGCCCTATGATGCTAATCTCTTCCATTATATTTTGACATTTTTTTATTCTTTTCTTGGCTTTTCTAACAATTGAAAAAGACAAAAAAATCAAATATTTATAAAAAGAGAGGGAGGAAAGAATTGAGATCTATTGAATTCAAGTCTTAAGTGACAACAAGTTAGTGTCAACCTTGAACAAACACAATTGTCTCAAGTGAATTCCATAACAATTGCGATTTAGAGTTTATGTTCCTCCAATTGGTTAATCATCTAATGCTTATGAAGAATATCCTCCATTCTAGGGTTATATCATTTGTTCCATTGTTTCCCAATTATTTTAGTATGTTGCTATAATATTCAAGGGATCCCTTATCCAGTGTTTTCCATTCCTTAAGTACTTTTAACCATTCAATATTGACCTTCCTGATGTAAAGTTCTTGACTACTTTATCATATCCAATGCTCTTACCTCATGCTAGTGTGAAAGGATTCAATATTGTCTTCTCAGTGGTGGGTCTTATCCTTTAAACTACAACACATTGCTCTAGGAGATAGATTTAGAGTCCACAACACCCTAGCACCTACTTTCATCATTGGTAGGTTTTTGTATGCTTGGTATATGACATCACATCATTGATAATTGAGTGAGTAGTTTCCCTGATGTTTAACAAAAAAAATGTGCTTCCATAGTGGGATTCATGTTGTACCTTGGATTTCATTTTCTTCATTGGTGGAATCTCTCACTTGTATTAGTTATTTTCTTTATTGGTTTCTACTCAACGTGTCTTTTTCATGCACTATTTTTATATAGAATATAAAAAAGATGTGCTTGATGGTTTGTTCTCTCAAACTCTTGTCCAAGAATTATTCTCATCCCAAAACATGTTTATGGTTTTATCTCATGTTGGTCAATGGAGGACACATTAATGCCCTTCTTCCACCAGATCTCTTCCTATCAACTTCAATTCTTTTTCTATGGGAGCGAGATTTACATACCTTATAGTACCTTAGGACTTACAACTATCAATTGTAGGTTCTCTCACTTTTGATAGTGGGTATTAATTAATGAACCCTATTCGATTGATTCTACATGTATTTGAATTCAACAGATCTATTCACACATGTTAGAATGTATTATGTACTTTGGTTCTTATTATCATGATTAATGAGTTAACTCACATTTGTAAACTATTTTAATCAATGACTAGTGACGATATAATTTATCCCATGTTTGACCTCATATCATATATTCACATGGTGTAGAAACATAAATCACAACTTATCTAGATTGAAGAACCTGTGTCAACTATATTCCTTTTTGGTGCACCATATGATTTTATTATACAATATGACTATATTATTTTTCATTAGTACCATGGAAGAACCAATAGAAAGTCTTTACAATATTAGCTTTTCTCTTCATGTATGTTTTCACATAGATCCTCTTTGTATTTGCACTAGTTGTGACATTTTGATTTCCAATGGATCCACCGTGTATCTTTCATGGCCATGCTCTTAAAAATCACACACACACATTACAGACCCATAGTGTATTTATTTGTTAGGCATGCTTCTTTTACCTTTGAGCATGGTTATTATTGCCTTATAGAAGAGAGTATCAAATACTTTATTTTTACTTGCAACTACCTTCGTGATCCTAGGTTCGTAGGTAGGAATTCACACACACACACACACACACACATATTAGAGACCCATAGTGTATTGATGTGTTAGGCATGTTGATGTTACCTTTAAGCATGGTTATTCTTGCCTTAGAGAAGAGAGTATCAAATACTTTATTTTTACACACACACACACACATTACTGAACCATAGTGTATTGATGTGTTAGGCATGCTTCTTTTACCTTTGAGCATGGTTATTCTTTCCTTAGAGAAGAGAGTATCAAATAATTTAGTTTTACTTGCAACTACCTTCCTGATCCTAGGTTCACAGGACTTCAATCTTGTTCATTTATCAAATCCTTCCTAACCTTTTATAATTAATTTTGACCAACAATTGCTCTTCTGCCCGCACACATTAGGGGGCCTCTATTATATCATATACTCCTTGACCAAGATGGATGAGCCTGTCCCTATCTTACCTTAACATAAAAATTCCAACTGATTTTGTCTTATGTAGTTAGTTTCCTTTTAGAAACTCGTGAGCTCAATCAAAATGGCATAAAACTATATAAATTTATCACAAAATGCATATCTATTTCTATAGTTGTATTTGGTCACCTTTTCTGGCCTCTCGTGGGCCGTTTATTGATCACTGAGAAAGTTCTTATCTCTCCAAAATTTCCTAGAGTTCATGGCATGACCATGAGTGGACTTCATTCATCT
Source organism: Larix kaempferi (assembly GCA_027924585.1). Classification (NCBI taxonomy): domain Eukaryota; kingdom Viridiplantae; phylum Streptophyta; class Pinopsida; order Pinales; family Pinaceae; genus Larix; species Larix kaempferi. The sequence continues at coordinate 13,345,393 of BSBM01000050.1, read as the reverse complement.
CATAGGATTCCCATGAGTTGCCTTAAGGAAACTTGTGGGCACCTTGAAAAAAAAAAGAATAATTAAATATCATTAAATGCATGCCATTGAGCATAAACTATGGGATTTGTACACCTATAGATTCCCTAAGTTACACCCCCAACTACCCTAACTACATTCCTTGGATATAAATATGAGTTATTGGTTGGAAAAAGGGGCAAGATCCCATTGGAAGATATATGTTAGAGAAATTGCAGCAGGAGAAAATTTGGATTTATATTGTTGTCCTCCTATTTAGAGCCCCATGGTCCTAAACATGATTATGGTTTTGAGTTGAGTTTAAAATATCAAAGGTTTTGCTTAGGCATAGTAAAGTCATAGATTATAGGTGGATTGCAAGAAATCATGTGGTTTAGGTATAAAAATCCTTGGATGTGGTGATGAAGGTGCTGACAACATTGATATTCTATTAGATTTATTCTTCATGTTTATTTAATAATAAATTTCTTTCTTATTTCCCTCACCCAAATTATATTTCAATATACATTTCATCGTTGTTAGATATACATGATTTGAGGATTGAACTATCCCAGTGACAGTTAGTTAGAATTAATTGTATTGAATTCGTGTTATCATTTAATGATTCAATTATGATTTATGTTTATATGCCTTGATTTGTTTGAGGACGGTTGCTTGTATTTATTGCTAAAGTTACAACATCATGAGTCATTCTCCAAATCAATCTTGTGCGCCAATATTGATCCTCGTGTGTCGAGGTAGTGCCTTAGGGAGCTTGATTTGGACTCAGGAAACTTGGAGTAGATTCTTGAATTGGAATCAAGAATGTCTAAGCCTTATGTGTAAAGGTTAAGCCTCATGTGTTGAGGTAAGTACTTTGTATGTCAAAGTGATGATGTTGATAGTCTTGCTTGTCAAGGCTAAGGTCTTGTGTGTCAAGACATATCCTCATGTGTTGAGGTGGTGCCTCATGTGTTGAGGTAATTATTTGCATGTCAAAGCATGAATGGTGTGTGATGTACTACTAACCATGGTTGAGATATTAAGTCTCCCCTAGAGACTGGATACCTCTAGAGTGAATTACTTTAGAATATGACCACTTGGAATGATACTAGAACAAGATGATCACATGATTGGGAAAATCTCCTTCGTATATTTGATATGATAATTAATTAAGCTGGAACATGTGGACCATGCAGATAAGACAAGAGATAAATATAAGATGTGATAATATAAGAGAGAATTCAATTTGCTCACTTCAGTGATGATAAATACTTCAGTTAAATAATGAGAACTCGAATTGTTAAACTTCAGTGATGTTAGCAAAGAAGACTTTAGTCGATTAAAGGAGAACTCGAATTGATCACTTCAGTGATGTTAACAAGAAAGACTTCAGTTAAAAGAGTTAACCAAGTGATAACAAAGAAGGTACAGTTAACTAAGTGTTTGCATGACTACACTTGAGTTGCGACACTTGAGTTAAACTAAAAGACGACACTTAAATTAGCCACCTAACTAAGTAGTCTAGCATCCAGATGGAGGGAGAGTTCATCTTGAAGTTAGAAGATAAAAATAGAAGCCGAAGCATGAGAATAATATATCTATATATCTATATCTATATCTATATCTATATCTATATCTATATCTATATCTATATCTATATCTATATCTATCTCTATATCTATATCTACATGATTGATGAATTCAATGTGAAGTGAATTCTCTTATCTCTTGAAGGCAATGCGCTTTTCTTTCTGCAGGATATTATTCTAAGTTCTATTCTTCCATCTTCTCTCTTGCTATGATATATGCATAGAGGGTGCTTGATGTAATTTGCTTATTGTGAAGCAAGTCACTCTCTGCTATCAATCAATATACTAAGGAATATTTTGCTGGGGTTTTCTCCCTCAAGTTATAGAGGGTTTCCCTAGGGGAAATTTACGTGTCATATGTGAATTCTTATGTTTATGATTGTTCATTAATTTCAAGTACTACTGCAATTTCGAATTAAAGATAAAAAAAAAAATTAACATTTATTATGTGCATGTTTTGGAGAATGAGTTGAAATTGTGAGAAGTACCATGGATTGCATACAAGGAATGAAAAATGATTATTAGTGTGACCATAGGTTCCCCCCCTTTACTCATCTTCTTGGAAGTTACGTTTTTGTAACCAATTTATCTTGGATTGAAGTTTGCAATATTTCCTTTGATTTATCAGTAATAAGCCCTAAGTTTATTGGGATTTTTCCATGAAACAAAACTAGGACAACTCACCAAGATTTTCCTGTTAGGGTCTCTCTCCTCTATACTCCAACTTGCTAATATTTGGTCTTGTTTTTATATGTGTTGATTCCCCTTGATCATTATTGTAGAGCCAAAATTTGCATTTGCAGCTTGTTTGCTTGGTTTTTCTGCCTTTTTTTACTTTTACATGTCACTAAATTAAGGTACATTTATGGGTTCCCACCTATTTTCTTCACAAAAATCCTGGGTGCATGTAGTTTTCCTTAAAGGAACTAATAGGCATGTCATATAGGTGAAAAAATTAGCATGTGTTGTGGATTTGGTTTCCTAATTTTTCTTTGTTTTGCATGATTAAGGTTCTTGAGTATTAGTATGAGGGGTGTGGCATTGGTTATGCATTTAACTACTTTGTTTTCATTGAAATAATAAAATAAAACATTTATTTTTTCTTTTACACCTTGGTGCATTTTAGTAATGCTTAATAGTTTCATTTCCTTTTGCATTGTTTTATGTTTGTAAGTTGCATTAAATCAACTTAAAAAGAAAAAGGAAGTTGCATTTCTAGATTGTTTAACTTGATCTCTTGAATCATTTGTTTCAAATTTTGATAAAGAGGGTGTAGATTCAAAGAAATATCAAAATATATATTATTTACAATTTGTAACTTTCTTTAAAATTTCAACATTCTTAAGGTCTTTAAAACATTAGTTTCCATACCCCTTGACTAAACAATAGCTCTAAAAACAAAAAAAAATATGTAAAATAAACTAGACTATTTTATTTTTTAACAAACATACACTTAGTTTACATTTAGAGCATTGGTGTAGGTTGGAGAGTAAACTCTCAAAGGTGGTGAAAAAAACTAGAGTCACTAGTGAGTGTTGAAAATCCAATAGTAGGAAATCCATATGTCGGGAAAGTATATGTAACACATGCATTAAGCATGAGTTTAAAGCTAATCAGGTATTGAGATTATCTCCTCTTGCTTTCTTAGTGGGATATTCGTGTATGGTAACTTTAGTTGAAGTGGAAAGTCCTTAGGGTCATCACTATTTACTTGGAGTTTTGGGTCTAGGAGTTAGTCTTGCATTCCCTGCCCATATGCAGAAATATTACCCACAACTATTCCACCCAACTACTTATTATGAAGGGTTGACCTTAGTGGCCTTTCTATAGGTTTTAACCTAGGTGACTACAAGCAGGAAGAGTTTGTGGTACTTGACACAAATTCCTAACATTTATTTTAACTCGTTTGGAGGGTGCTTGTTTTCATAGGGGTACTTGCAACTTAGGTGATTGTTTCTTGAGTGTTACGATTACTATCTACTAGAGGAGGCTAGTCAACCCAATCAACTAGCAAACATAATCAAATACTTAATTGCATCGATCGACCACATGGTTGGGTCAACCAAGCAAGGTAGTTAATGAAGTTATAACTACCTTCATGATTGTGATCCTGTATAAAGATATGAGTATGAGATGTAAAGTAGTAGTTTATACATATGATTGATTATATAATAGAATAGAATATTTTTTGTTTGTTCCACTACCACTTTGTATGTTTCTCTCCTATTATGTGTGTGCAAGTATATTACCTTGTTGTATACAATGCTTGGTTCTGTGCTATCTTGGTAATTGATTCCAGTGTAATCTTGTACATTACAACATTGGTTTCATTGCAGATAATACATAACCTGGGACATGTATAATAGCACATGCATGCATATATGTTGAGTGAGGAAGAGTTTTGTAAGTGGTGGCATAGAAAAGTGTAGAATTATTTGAAAAATTACGGAAGAAGAAATCGATTAAAAATTGCACAGGATGAAACTTTATTCTTGATAGAAACACATGGAATAATCTTGGAATATAAAATTGGAGAGATAAATAATTTGTTAGACAACCTTTATCACGAAAAAGAAAACTTAAGATATATAAATTGATGTCAAAACTAAACAATGGAGGTCAAACAAATTTTACAAGTGGGTAGAACAAATCATCAGTGAGTTTTGTGAAGAACAAGCAGTCCAAAAGTGAATGTCTCTAGACAACATAAAGAGGATATTCTATGACTACCTACACCAAAATTTATTTGTACTTTATCGATAATACTGCACAATTTTTTCATAGATAAGGGCGTCAAACATATAGTAGAAGCACGACCTTCAATTCACACCCCTCTTACAACCGATTGGAATAAAAAAGAAGAAGAGTGGGAATACTTATTGAGAAAATATTCACAATGGCTACCATTGTCGATCACGAGTAAACTTGTGTTTGGTGATGCAGGTAGGACACCTTTGAGATGAATTGAAGGAGAAAATATCTGGTCAAGCCACGAAAGAAGAATACCAAGCAGAGTAATGGTGCCCATAAAAGTAAGAGGAGGAGCAAGAAACCGCAGAACCAAGTCACAAAAAACACCTGAAACAACTATCAAGGTCAGTGAGCAATTACAATCTTGATATCATATAGATGTGCAGTATCATCTTCGATACATAACTAGGAGATGTATATACAGAGCATGGCCACTGAAATACAAGTGTGGATCCATGTTAAAATGAGAGATCATAGCCATAACAACAAGCTGGATCTATGTCTCATGAAGAGCCAAAATGAGTGAGGCTCAGTCTTGCGTAGCTTGGGTGATAACATAAACAAGGTGATGCTATCATAGTACCAAGGTCTTCATCCAAACAACCCAAGGTACAAACCTTAACCATGCAAATAAATGAGCTGAAGTCGAACATGGGGGGTATCATTTGATTACCGGTCATTGATGTATACCATTAACAAACGCGAGGACTTCCATCAATAATGATAATGGGGTCCAAGGTACCTAGTATGATCCAACAAGTGTGAATAAGAGGACTTGAAGTCGAACACTTGAGGAACCTATCGAATAAGAGACATTGATGTATTCCCATTTATTCAACAGCGAGGGAAACTGCCACTAATGACTGCAATCCCCAAGGTACTAATCGAAACTCTAAACTTCGTTCCCAGAGCATAATGAGATGAAGTCGATGGGAAGAAGTCCATTGGAAGGGAGGCCTTAATGCATCCTCCATCATCCAACACAAGGAACAATCATAGGTATGTGCTGATGTGGAGTAGGACAAGTAACAAGATGAAACAAACTAACACCAGGATGGCCGACACATGAAGTTAAGGTAAACTGCAGAATGGCCGACACAGGCTGTATCCTTGAATAATGAGCACGACACAAAGTGACTTAGGTAGTTTTCAACATGAAAGGGAAGTGATATAAGCATGAAATGTAGGAGACATTGACAGAACCTCCATATGGTTGGAAGAATAACCAACCAAGGGAGTAAAAACTCAGAGATCAAGTTTACCCTAAGGTCAAAAACTAAAATCCAACTGACATGAAAGACTCAAGTAGGTGCTGTGTTCAAAGACATGATTGATTTAACTGCCTTTGAAACTGAAAAAAGATGTGATATACCCTTCTTATCCCTTATTCTTTTTGGTAAAAGAATGTCCTTCTTGTTGTTTTAATGAGTCCAAGAAAGATAGAAAACTCAATAAGCCCAACCATGTAAAAGTTTTAACGAGCCCATGGGAGGAAGACTCAGGACCTTATTCATTGTTTACAGAGTTCGAAGAAGAGATAGAAGAATACTCTATAGTACTGATCTCTGGATTTTAATATCGAGCCGAGATCTATTCTTGCTCGTTGATGTTTTCAATTTTAAGGAGTCTGAAAAACTTAAACAATAACTCCATACACCTACTTGTGGATTTTAATATCAAGCCCAAGTAGGTTAATGCTTGCCGGTGTTTTCCTGTTTATAGAGTCTGAAAAACTTAAACAATCCTCTATTATACCCTCTCGTGGATTTCACATCGAGCCCGAGTAGGTGAGTGCTCGCTTGGTGTTTTCATATTTCGAGAGCCTGAAAACCCGAAAGAAGGCTCCAAAAGGTCCTTTTTCATATAGTTAGTCTCCTCCCCCGAAAAAGTTTAAAACAATGAGAGAAGAACTCTTCTAGCCATGTATGACTAGAGTATTCCTTTTTCGTAAGTAATCCGCAAAATTCAAGGGTTAAACTTATACCTAAGCGGATGGACCTTCAATTCCTTTAATGAGCTTGAAAAGACCAAGTTTTCTCGACAATCTTGTTTAGTTTTTCATAGTCAAAACAAGAGCTAAAAATGACTTAAAAGACAGCTTCTAGGATCATGTGTTCATGACCTGCCAAAGAATCGGATGTCAACAATCGCATGAGTAACTATCAACAAAAATTCTTAGTGACATAATAATACTAATATGGTACCTATACTAGTTTATCAATAAGAAAATAAGTCATTTCCAGTTTCAATACTAGTGAAAATTTGATATATTTAGGTTAAATTTACCTCACCAAAGTGTCGAAGTATGAGTGATTAAATAGAACATTTTATGTACAACTTGAAACTATACACTTTTGAAAAAAGTGGGTAAAAATTAAAATCAATTTTATATAACTAATTTCAAGTTGAAAACTCAAATATCACATTTGGAAATTGTAGGGAAAATTTGGAGCAAACCCTTGATCTTCTTCCCCTCGCTGCGATCAAACCGGAGTACCAATCAACCTTCTACCTCCACCAAGTAAGTTATTTCTGCCAATACTTGCAATTTCATGCATTTTTTTTTGTCAATTTTTATGTTAAAAATCATTTTCTAGCAATGTACAACTCGTGTTTTGTGTGTGTGCTACTGTGTATGAAGAAAAGTAGGGCATCCTGGTAGTGTGCGCTAGTTTTCCTCAAGGACAGTAGTGCTCAAACGTGCCTGTCTAGCCTAAACAGTAGCGCACACCCCTGAAGATTGGGTAAAAAATGTGGAGGGATAAAAAATTGACCGTTTCTTGGTAGGATGGTTCTTATTTGGAGAGAAAGAGAGCATGAGGATATGGATCGGATAGAAATGCAAGATCCAGTGACTCTTCATATGCTCCGAAGATGTGGATTATTGAAATTCTATAGAACAGTTAACATGCGGGCACAAAACCACTTGCTTCAGAGGCTTATCCAATATTGGGATGCCGATGCCATGGTGTTTGATATCTGGGGAGAGACACTAGAACTCACCATAGACGATATTTACTTTATCACGGGTCTCTCTTGGAGGGGAGACTTGGTGAACCTGAAAGGGTCCTCACGCAATGTGGGTGCCTTGTCTGTACAAGAATATGTGAATGCTTACTGCGTACCGGGAATAGAAAAATCCGGTAGTCACGTTCTCATCTCGACTATTGCAAGCTTCCCTCTCAAAGTGATTGTGAGTATACTAAATCGGATGGGAGGGAGTTCTACACAACATCTAGCCTCGAGCCACTATATGCATATTGGTATTGAATGCTTGCAGGGGCATGCATATGACTGGTGTACAAGTCTTTTGGAAAACATGAAACTTCAACTCTCGGGATGTAAGACCGGGAGGATGAAGAATTTTGGATATGGGAGCATACTTTGCACTTTCTTCATTGAGAGAGTGCTTGCTATTAGTTTGGGCATGCCTTTGCCTCCAGTCAACTCTCGTGAGCCAAGGCTGGCTCGTTGGGGTGAAATCTTTCTCCACCAAGGTGGTGGTGAGAGCAACTTCTGTTACCACTGGGATGATTTTTGGGGTTGGTGGGAAAGACAGGTGCCAACACTTGAGCAGTTTCCATATGCTAGTATGGAATTCCGCGGCGATCCTGAGCTGATCCTTCCTACAGGTGCATCTCGGGGAGAGATAGGTATGTTTATGTTTTTGAGAATTTATTTAATTTTTCAAATTTTGTATATATGATTTTTATGGTGAGTTTAAAGTACTGAAACAAAGTTTCAAATGCAGATGTTGGACCAGTGCGCCCTAAGGGACACCCATATACTTTCGTGAGATGAGTAGAAGTGGGTGCAACTGATGCCACGTTGGGAACCATAGAGAGGAAGATGAGTCGTTTGACTCATGACATTCCTACATATTGGATTGAGAGGATGCCGGTTGATATGCAGGAGGATGTAGTTGGTCTGACCCCAACCTAGATTAGGTTACTGCGGAAAGTAGCTAGGCTGGTCATATGCTACCGAGAGGCAGATGAGGCCCCACCTTCTCCATAGGAGAAGGATATTCTATGTATATTTTTGAGGCCATCGAGCCCAATTTTGTATCTTATGACATGACTCTGTGACAGACTTATGATCCAAACTCATATTATTTTTTGATACAGTATCGGATATATATACAGTATCGGTTATATTTACATGTGTGTTATGTGTTTTATGCATGAATTACTATGTGTGTGAATGATGCAAATGCCAATCTAAAACGTAGTTTGCAAATGAATCAGCTAATGCATTCAAGTTCCTTGGAATATGTTGATACATGATATACTCAAACTGTCTCTCAAGTAACTTAATGTGTAGAAACTGAAGTAGCAAAGTAGGATCTCTAACCCGATAAACACCCATTAACTGAAAAACAAGTAACTGTGAGTCGAGCTGTACCTCCAAATGTGAAATGCCATGAAACAAGGAATCTCGGAGTAGCTCTATCACTACACTGTATTCGGCCATGTTTTTTGTTGTGGGACCTAAACAAGCCTCTCCCGAAGCCACCAGTTGACCAGTTGGTGAGTAAATAACCCAAGCAGCTGCGGCCAACTGACGAGTGTGGCGGCTAGCACCATCAGCAAATCCTATGAAGTGCTCAGTTTACATCTGAAACACAAAGACAATAAGTGCGTAAGACGTAACTACAACCGTAAACAAAGCTAACTCTACAAAATCTACAACTAAAAATACATGAAAAAGCACAAGTTCCTAAGCGTAGTACTTCTTCAAGTAGGGTCAATGCCTGGGATCTCATCATGAGACTGGGAAAAAATGTCACAAAAATCATTAAAAAGATTGGTATATGGAATGATCTCATCAAGATAACAGTCCGCTCCAATAAAAATGTTTTTCGTAACTCTAGGTTCAGTGGAAATGTTGATTGGGATGGTTCTCGTTGTACTTGTCCTATTCCCTTCGGCAAAAATAGCTTGTGAAGTGGAAGGGACAGAGGATCGATCAACATTCTCACTGGGTCTCGGAGAGAACTCACCTCTCTCTATCAAGTTTAGAATGGGAAGTAAATAGGACCTGGGGTGTAACTGTTCCCAACGGTGTCTCAGGCCCATCATAGCTTCAAAAAATGTTTTGTCAGAAGGCAAAACCGTGTCTAAACAATCAAGAGAATGGGTAGAGTCCGATGACCATGCAGGGGCATAGTCCATATCTGACTCAGCAGAGACCAACAGAGTCATTATATGTTCTGTTGTAGATTGTTGTGAATCCAAGTAGGTTACCTCTTCAACAGGTATAGGCACAACTACTTCTGATTCAGTAGGGAGAATCCGCGGATATGTCGTTGAACTGACTGTGGAAGTATCAGGCGAGGAACACTCCTCAGAACCAATAAAATTAATGGGAGAAGGTAGGTCAAAAGTGCCTATTAATGACCCGTAGAGACCTACTCCCAAACTCTCAGTGACTAGGCTGGACTGATCAATCAACAAGATAGTTGAACTTGGTGAAGTCTGGTTGGTCTTCCGGGAAAACGAAAGTTGATCGACTGTGACAATCTTTCCTTCATGAGGGAACATTATGATCCAAAAAATAGCTAACGGGACTGCCTGCATGGCATATGTCCAGATCCTACCCAACAACAAGTTGTAGTTGAGTGGAGCATCAAGAACTTCAACCTCCACTGGTACTAGCTTTCCCACAATTTCAACAACAAACGATGGTAAGACTACGTGTGGATGGAAAGATCTTCCATCAAAGGCAGTGAGTACCGTATTGGATGGAGCTAACTCAGGTTCTCCCAAAGCCTTCTAGAAAGAGATAAACATTACACATGTTGATGCGCCTTCATTCACAATAGATCATCGAATGGTCATGGGACCATGGACGACCTCTATTTGGAGAGTGACATGATACGGAAACTGGTACTTGATATCTGTCATATCAAAACGCACAAGCATGTCAGATGAATCAGCACTCCCAATCACTGCGAGGAGTGCACTGCGTTGCAATGGGAAGCTTTGCAGTATCTCCAAAGTAGACATGGCATAGGGGGTTTGGGATAAATCCTCCACAACATTGTAGTTGGGGGAAGCCCACGCTTTGGGGTTGTGCACAACCCATTTGTAGACACCTTTCGGTATCTTCGAAAGCGTCTCCACTGCAATGTGAAGAGGAGTAGAGGATTCAGGAGCATATTTCTGCTACGAATCCGGGGTATAATTATTTGCTCAAGTTTGCAGTAGAGCATCCGAGTTAACCATGTTAATGAATGACTGATCAACAGAGGTGGCACGAGTGGTGCCCCCAGCACTAGAGCTTCCAGAAGCTGAACTCTATCCGTGAGGAAAAGGGTCTTTTAAAAAAATTGGTTTCTTCTCATGGATTAGCTTCTGGGCTTCTTCCATTTGAGGGCATTGATGGGTAAGGTGGTCCTCTTGACATAACTTGCAAGGGAACTTAGCCTTCCTTTTCTCCTTTTTACCCTCCTCGGCATTTTGTGTGTTTCTGGGATTTTGTTGGTTTCCCTCCCCTTTCTTTCCCTTTATTTTGGGCTGCCGAGAGCCCTTTTGGTTTGTCTGCACCTGCTGTACAGATTCTGTAGTAGAAGGGGAGGATGCAACATAAGTTTCTTCTAGAGCAGACTGTTTGACTAACAAGGCGTGAACTTGATTTGTTAAGGCATCAAACACTGCAGAATCGATTGAACCCACAATGCCATCAGCATGTGGTCCAGGTTTAGGTTTACCTAAGTCTATATTAGACCTCGACGCATCAGGAATAACTTCATATAAAATCCCACACTGAGCATAGACCAAGTCCAGCTGCTGGGTTCTCAAAATAGCTTCCTCTTCGGAGGACACCCTTGAAGTGGCAACTTCCTTAGAAATATAAGGAAGAAGAGACTTGAGATAGCATTCTAATAAGAATGCTGGGGGGATGTCAGCTTTGATGAGCCTCTTTCACCTTCGCCACTCCTGAATATGATCAGATAGATGAGTGGCTTTGTTCTGTCGAAAATTCGACAAAAGGTCAGTGCCGGCATCGTATCGGACTGGAAGTTGAAAGTGGTTCAAGAAAACAATAGCAAGATCCCGAAAGGTGCCATAGGCAGTTGCAAGAAATTCGATATACCACTTGGTTGCGACACTTGTCAAGGTTCTTTGGAAGAGCCTTAACCTTATGGAATCATCATTCAGTGAATTAGAGGAACACCAGAGATGAAATATTGTAACATGGTCGACAGGGTCTTCACTAGTCTTACCTTCAAACTTTGGTATGTCTGAGGGAAACTTAGTGGGAATGGGTGGCCATGCATAGTCATGACGCACGGGGTCGTTCGTAAGCTTTGAAAGATCTGGAAAGTTAAAAATTGCCAGAAAAGGTAAACAGGGTTGAGCGGATGGAATCTGGTAGACAAGAACCTGGTATTGGGAACCACCCATCACCTGGTTCGTGTACTGTTGGTTGGGGTTGCCCCCAGCCATCAGTTGTGAAATGAAAGGATTGAAATTACTCCACCCAAAAGAAAGTGGATTGAAACCCTGTGTGTTTGTCCAATGTGGCTGGGTGTTAGCCTCGCCATACTATTGGTTAAACATATTACCCCCTCCTCCAGCAAACAAAGAGAAGGGAACACTCCCTGCAGGTATGTTAAATGGATTCACATTGTACCTTGCATAGAGGTTGAAACCAGGCGTGGTTGTAGCGGACGGCGCTGTCATGGTACTCATGACAGGCATAGGTGAAGAGGGAATTGATCCTACAGTGGAAGTGGAAGCAACAACTTGTGTTACACCCTGAACCTGTTGTGTGGCAGAAGACTGAGTGAAGTTCACTGTGGGTATCCTTGATAAAGGGACATTGTTTGGTCCAAAAGTTGGGGTAGAAACTGAGGCAGATGTCGAAGCTAATGAGCTCAGCATGCCTAGAGTACCAGCGTTAAAACTGAGGGATGGTGTTGAGGCAGAAGCAGTCTGGAACGAACTCGGGGTAGCATTTTTTGTGAAAGAAGGATTAACAATCCTTGCATCCATAGAAGTTGTGGTAGTTTTTGGAACTCCCTGCTCATATCCTGGGTTAGTCATAGTATAAACCGGTGTAAACAAGTAAGCACTATACTCAGGTTGTTGGAAACCTACAGGTACCAGAAGTGGATCGTTTGGTCTAGTAATAGGAGGGTTGAAAGGAGTACTAAACTCTCTAGAAGTTAGATCCTCAACCTCGACAGTATCAAAGACTTGTTGATTTGGGGTTTTGGGTTGTGGTTTACTAAGAACCTCAGTGTCGCCTGTAAGTTCAAAAGAACCACGGGAATCTTTCCTCCGGCGTTGCGGTGGCGGTGGAGGCTCCATTATGAGTGGGGGAAGGTTTTTCAACCTACAAGACCGACGAAGATGTTGGTCCTCCACAACTACAAAAAGTAGACTAAGTAAAAAACCTAGTGGCCACTACAACTAAGGGGCAAACAACATACGACTAAAAAATTTCCTAAGTAATCAAACCAGGAAAACAATGGCAAATACTCTCGGAAGCAAGTCTGGGATGATTAGGGCCCAGAATAGACTAATATAGTATCGACGATCAGGTACATGGCATCCTTAGCAGGTCCATTGGGTGCAGGCATTTGAATCACCAAACTGCCTTCACAGGATTACTGCCAAAGGGTTACCTTCCACATCTATCCGAGGTGAAGTGCGAATAACCGCCCACTCTACCTGTGTAGAGCCTTAAAAGTCTGATACGAAGGCTACCATCAATACGAAATAACCCAAGGGGACAGTCGTCAGCCTAGTCAAAATGCATGGGCAGGGTAGCAAAGCCCGAAGTCCGAAAGGACCCCCGTATGCAAGTCAACTCTGGTTTATGCTTGAGAGGAAAGTGAGGGGATATCCTCAACAATTCCAATCTCCCACGGCCTCATGCTTAACTCTGTTTTGAGTAGAGCATCCCAGGACTATTTGATAGAGATGGATTTACATAAATGGAAGTCGTACTATGATTGTTGAGTAATGAATCCAGTTTCGGATCGTTTAAGGTGATTTAAGTCCGAAACTCTAGCCTAAGCTTGTTGATGACGTGTATACCTAAAAAGAAAAATGTTGCTAGTAAATTTTTATTAATGTTTCTTTTTAAGGGCTACTTGTTACTCAAGGGTTGTAGTACAGTGTGTGGAATGGTTTGTTATGAAAGCAAAGTGCATGTAAAGTAATGCTTTCAAATTCACAATTTTTTTTTTCTCTTTTCCATTTATATTCTTTCAAAAATCGAAAAAATAGGCAATCCTAAAATCAAACTTCTTTTTGTATTTTTCTTTTAAATATTTCAAAGCAAACTATGCTACCTCAAAATAATGCAAGACCTTACTACTAAGCTATTTGAACAATTTTTTGTCTTTTCTGATAACTGTAAAAGAAAGAGAACTTATACAAAAGCAAGCAAGATCTAAATGTAAAGTGTGCGTAAGAGAAACATCTAAATGGATCAAAGCAAACGAATCAAGAGATTCGATGAAGACTTGACTTACCAAGTTTTTGCAAAAGAAAAACTTGAAGCTTGGCAACAAAATGTAAAAGAAGTAGGGAAAAGAGACACTCGTGACAAAACGACAAACCTAGACAGGTTGCTCCTAAGCATCAAAACCCTAAGAAAACACTAAGCTAAGCAAAAAGTAAGCAAGCGAACCAAGAATGACTTTAACAACACACAGACTCAACAGAAAGAAAACTAGAAAGTTTTGACTGACTTGGACTGAACTGATAAGGAAATCAGAAAGTACCTAAACCAAGAAACCTTTCGAAAGCAACCCTAAGGACTCAAACTTGAAGTCAAACCCTAATGGAAAGGATAATACAAAGTGGAAGCGTGCTAAAAGTTGCAATAGACAACTAACATTAAGAATGCAAGCCCGTATGACTGCAATAGAAACTAGGGTGAAAGTATGTAGCTATGTCCAAAAGAGAATAGTGCACGAACTTCAAAAAGGGCTATAAAGCAGTAAAGACACTTAAACAAGTACTCAAGCAAGCAAAAACAAACTATAAGACTCAAGAGAGGTCAGCAAGACTCAAAAGAGACATGGGAGTCTCAGGGGTCAGTTAAGAAGGAAAAGCAACAGGCTGGAAGTGGAATCAAACCACTGGAAATCAAACCCTAACAAAAAACTAGACACTACAAGAAAATGCACTACTATGCAGTGCAACAACCAGCGCACACTAGGACATATGTGCTACTGTGTAGTGTAAAAATCAGTGCTCATCAGGTGGTATGCGCTACTGTTGGTAGAGTAAACCAACGTACAAGTCTCAAAAGGACAGAAATATGCTTTGAAACAGTGAACTAAGATGAATCAAGAAGTAAGGAACAGGTGACAAAGACCTACAAGATTTCTCAAAGAATCAAAAACTGAAAAAGGGACTGGAAGAAACCCTAAACTAGGTCTCCTAGAGCAGAATAACTACAGGTTACTCCCCAACGGAGTCGCCAGTCTGTTGTTCAGGATTTTAACCTTATAGTGAGGAGATGGACACTACCAACTGGGCAGGGTTGACAGGTAAATACATTTATTATATTGCAACTAGTTCTTACAAATGACAGAGATCGGGATATCGAAAGAAGTACCTTTACTCGACGGCTAGTCCTAGCTTTCACTTGATCTCTCGCTTGATGAACCTGCAATACAAAAGAGACCTTCCTCAGTGTATCTTGACTATATATAAATATGATGAAACCAGAAAGTAATTTAACATCAAATATAATCAAATATTAAGCCAAATAGACATTTAATCTAATAGACATCTGATTTGGGACAGGAAGGGTATTTCGACTTTTTTATTGTCAAAGAAACATGAATCAATACAATATACCTGATGTGTCGAGATGTTTTTGCAACCGAGTCCTGGGATCCTGCTCTTCACAATGACTTGGGACTTTCCTCCAGCGTAACAACCCTTAATGCATTCTTTCTAGGTCCCTCTCTCATGGATCCTCCTTGTATTTATGGGACAAGGTAGGTAGTTGTAATCGAGAGGTGGTTGGATTGGGAGGTTGGGGAAGTTGCAGAACCAACTTCAACTAATCCCAATTCGTCAAATTAATATATTTTTGATTTCATCTTAAGATGTGCGCGAGTTTCCTCAAGGCATAGTAGCACACAGGACACAACTTTAGTGTTTTACAACAAGCACTTGCAACTTTTTCAAGGTGTGCACTAGTTTCACTTGAGCAAAGTAGTGCATACTAGCAGATGTGCACTGGTTTACTGCCCACATAGTAGCGCACATGTTAAAAGATTAGGAAAATCAGGGAAATTCTTAACTGAAGAGAGTAGGTTCAGTCCATACATCATCCAGGGTAATCTAGCTCTTCAATCCAGGTTGTCCTTTTGTGTGATCGACAACATAATGTGATCACGGACAGAGAAGTGCAGATTTGACCTATAACAGTTTTGATGAAGAAACCAAGAAAAGAATGCAACAAAATATGGATGGTTACAAACCCTCACTAGACTTGCTAAAATTGGAGAGAGACAAAAGGATGAAAAACAGAGAAGAACTATAGGAGTCCACATACATGTGCTAACCAAATTCACTATAGGAAGACATAGAGCATCGGGTTGATAATACCAACCCTACTTGATTCATGTGTAGATCGACTAGGTGTGGAAGAGGGAGTAACTTCAACGGTTCTAAATGATTTAATTCAGGAGGAGAAACATGTCGACAATTAACTAATCATATATGAGTTTAGGAATGTTTTACTAGATGTGGAATAGGAATATTTCGTGACAATTCCTGGTTTGGAAGACGAATTGCAAATGGTTGAAACAAGCCTTGAGGTTCTGCATATCCTACAGGATGAAATATAAGTTGACAACTCTATGATTGTAAAATCTCCTAGAGAAAACAATCTCATAGACATGAAATTTTAAGGTATTATTTAAATATAGAAACTCATACTTCCTTAGCATGGAGTCGACTATATGAGAATAGCTAACTGATTGGAAAATATTAGAAAGAGAGGGGAATTGGATAAGTATTACCATTGAAAACTATCAAAATAAATTACTTGTTCGCTTCAAGGATCTCATGGAAATCCCTCCCAGTCAGATTTAGTAATTGAAGAAATTCAAATTCTAGAAAGCGAGAGGTTCATTGAAGAGGCACGTCCAAAAACAAATGCTTTCACCAAGTATAAAGGAAAACATTGTTGGGCAGAAAAGCTTGGGTTCCCATAAGTGGTTTCAATAAGAAAAGAAAAATCAAGTTGTAATGCAATAGTGAAATATATAACTTAGTTGATTCGTCCATCACAATCGATTCAATTGACCCAACCGACTCTCTCTAAAAACAATTAACCACCTTGTCCCAATTGCAACAAGTTTTCTCAATCCTACAAATATGCCACAAAATACTGTTTGGAACCTCCCCCTCTATGAGGGAGACAAAGATCCAAAAAGACATTGGTTTGTCTATGAGAAAATATGGTATTCTCAGGAGATCATAAATGAACAAAACACGTGGTGCAAGTCACTAGAGCAATAAGGAAAGGAGCACTCACTTAGTTCATGAACTACATAGAGAATAAAAACAAAACTAAGAATGAGAAACAAACATTTTTCATTTTTTCAAAACCCAGGATGTCAAACGCTTGGAAATACAAAGACTTAAAGAAATATAACAAATTCGAGGAGAATCGGTGAGGGATTATGATAAAAAAAATTAAGTATTTTTTTAGTAAAATCCCATACATGATCAACGTTGAACTTTTAGTGCAATGGTTTGTGTCTAGATTGTTACAAAAAAATAGGGATCCTTTAAGAATGTAAGAATTCAAAACATATGGGGAAGCCCCTAAAAAAATCCAACAAATTGAATCCGACGATGATGAGCTGATCATACTAACAGATAGACAGTTGGAATAAAAATTGGAATTTATGTAAAGATCTATTCGAGAGATAGCATTAAAAGGTCCTACCTTTGGTGCACATTATGCAGTAATGACGAATTTACTAAGGATGGATGCAACTATAGATAACCGAATGAAATGATTTAAGATGTCTGGGTAGTACACACAAAATGCTATTGTGAAATTTGTGAAATCATATTGAATCACTCCAAACGGGTCTACCTTCATATTTGAAAAAACCTAAATGGTGTGTCATATGTGAGGAGGCTTCACATAATATAACATAATGCCAATTGAATGGTAAAAAACAACTAAATTATCGGAAAGTATATCACACTCAGTCAAATGACTTAAACTAGAGAAGTAATAGATATGGGGATAGAGGTATAGGAGGATACAATGGTCGTGTTTAATATAGGGGAGGATGAGGGAAACATGGTGGTTGAGGAATATTTGAAATGAAATACAACTTTATTTGCTTTAAAAAATGTCACTTAAGCCTATAATCCGCTCTCAAATATAGAACATACCTAAAATTATGTACTAATTAATGTGGAGTAGGAGATCATTCCAGAGAAGGTTGTCCCATTATGCTTGAGAACATAATGAACGAGAAGAATGTAAATCTACTGTAGATTATTCCCAAACACCAAGTCCTAAATTCAAAAAACCTGCATGTTGTTACAATATATGGACTAAAAAATAATAAAAATACAATCTATCAAAAGACATGCCTCACACAATCCAATAAGAAAGGAAAATAATAATATCTAGATCCAAAGAAAGAAAGGTAGATATTCAAAGAATCGATCAACCTAATCAACGAACTATATAAATAAGAAGAAATACAAATAGAAAAAAGGGGTAGAGCCGGCAAGACAAAACTGATGCATTTGACAAGTTTCAAGATCTTATGGGTGAAGAAGAATAAGTTGCTTGAATTTTAGAATTGATGGAATTTTTAAAAATTACAGAGGATGAAACAAAAATGTGAAAAACTTGTTCCATTTAAACCAAGACGATATAAATATTGAGGACTTCAAGCCGTAAGTTGTAGTCAATTTTGGACCTCAAGTAAATTTTTTGCCAAAAGATACATGGATCAAACTGGGAAGACCTAACCTCATTAGGTCAGGAAATTTTTTAATGTTAGTATATTAGAGGTTTGTCAAACCCATTGGATTATTAAGGAATGAAAAACAACTATTATGGGACTTACAATAGAAGTTTTCTTCAAGGTGATCGACTTGAGTGAAGGAATGACATGATATCTAACCTTATTTAGTCGATAGCGGGGAAGAAAAATGAAATCAACTATATCTCTAGTTAAAGAAAAAATAAAATTAAAAGGAGATGGAAGGAGGGTAATTATCTCGTAGGACCCAAAAGAAGGAAAGCCCTAGTTGGAGTTGTGTGATGAAGATGGGGATATCGAAAAAATATACTAGGTGATTCAAGGAAATGAAGACCGTGTTGAACCAAATGATCAAGGATAATTTCACTTGGGTACACCCCTGTCAATAGGAAAAAACTCAGATGTAGAATTGTACGACTAGAAGATGGATAATTACAAATGTAATGTCCCTAGTTTGACCCCATTATATTAAAATGTAAATGATGTAATATTGTTATAAAATCATGGTGAGGAGCTCAAGGCCAAGGCCCCACCATCGATTTATTGATGCATATGGTTTACATGCTAGCCAGGCACAATGGAATTGCAAATATCATGTAAATATGCATTTTAATAAAATACCCACAACTAGCTATGCAACACAACAAGAGATGGGGGAATGATTTTACAAGGAATTGGGAAGGAAATATTCAAACCCTTGAAGCCAATCAAGTCAAGCCAAGTGTCAATGAGAGAACCCATAAGACCCTCAACTACCCATGTTGACTTTTGTACCCAATCATTTATTTCTCCCAAGAGTTGGTTGAGGTAGTTAATGCCTTGGAGAATGGGAGGTATGGTAGTCCAAATTCAAGTATGGGCAAGCCACCCTTCATGGAAAAACATGTTTTGCTTCTTGGGCAAGAAAAGAGCCATGAATTGTTCCCCAAGCCATTACCCATAAGCTAGTTTTTCCTCTCTCACGTTTTTTGAGCTACCTGGGCGTTTTACAGCCACGTTTTTTTTTGTTTATCTTTTTTTTCTAGCTGGGAATAGGGAGTTTTTGTGTTGCAGAGCTGCTGGAAGAAGAGGAAGCTCGTTTTGGGGTTTCAATGAGGTTGTTTTGACCATTTGGAATGCTCATAACCGGTGGGAGAAATCGGGTTTGCTCCTTGGGGATGAATTTCCCTTCCCACAGTTCGTTTTGGGTGAGCCACGATTTGGGGAAAACCCATGGAGCCTGTTTTGTAAAATACCTCGATTGTAAATGTGTATCCATGCCCAATTTATGAGTTTGCTGTGTGTAATAGAATGTTGGGGTTGAGATGGGTATCCATTGCTTTGGCTTGAGCTTAAGTGCAAACATCCATAAATGAAGAGGGTTCAGATTTAGCCTGATAAACCCAACTGTGGACTGGCTTGGCTTAGATGCAGTGATTATTGGGCTGTGTATGAGTATGAATGTACCCTTTTCCTTGTAGAAATCATGCCCAGCTTGGGGGTGGTCTCTGAGTGCTGAAATAATATAAGCTAAGTAGAGACCTATGGTTGGGTGGAACGTTGCAGTGACATAGCTAGTTGTTTGGGACAACATTACATCAAGATGAGTATTTTCTTATGTGTAATTACTTTTGCAAATGTATTAATTTGTTGACTATGTTAAATTGAATGGCATCATGTAATGTGTGTGGATGATGTTATTCCGCTGTGCATGTTTGCTTTAAATTGCATCTACACACATTTGATTTTTAATTGCTGTGAATTTAATGAATGGGCTGAGTTTATGTAAAAGCCCCAAATTGGCATCATGTTCCCTTCCTCGAATTGGGGTCCACGAGAGGGGATGTTACAACAAAGCAAAAGTAAGAGATTGTTAGACAATGCAAGTTATATCTAAAGATAGTTTTAAAATGTGCTTCTCTATTCAACCGGTCTAGATAGTAAAACAAAGGAAAGTTTGATAGTACCCTAGTCTAATACTGACTGATATAGATTCATATAAATTACCACCACTAATATTTAAAGGAAGGTATTATCCTATTGTTCATATCAACAGAGTATAAAAAAATGTTCTAGATCAGGGTCGATTGCAAACCCTAGTTCAATTGATCACAGGTAAGGTTGCTTGTTGGTGGGGTGTTCAAGGCCCACGATTACATAAATGGACCACAATGTCTTCTTACTTTATTGAAATATTTGAAGAAAAGAAACTGATAGCTACGAAACAAATCGTCAAATTAAAATATAACTTTAACCCAAAGAGACATATTCAAGAATATGAGCAAGAATAACAAATAATTGGATATAGAGACAATTTTTTTTGGCTCCATCTATTTCCATACCTTTGAATATTTTCGCAAAAAATGGTACAAAATCAAGGAAGCATGAGGAGATACATGGAATCTGGAAAATATAAAAGAGCAATTGGTGAAAAATTTCTCCTTCATACCAGTGAATCTAGATTTAAAAGAAGTACATGAGATTCGATAATTCATTGAAAAATTTGTCGAAGAAAAGGACAAGGCAAAGATGAAAATCAACACATGATGGTCAAATCTAAATTTTAACATAATTATATGTCAAGTTAATCAAAGGATAACATGACTTCAAAAAAAATTGAAATGTTTCCCAGTAAAAGCTTTGGATGGAGGAAAGATCACTCGACGATTGTGAAAGAAGTAAAATCCATACTGTAAATAACTAAAGAAGTAAAACTAAAGAGAAATAAAAAATCAACTTTCCCCTCTAATATAATGAAGTGGAAAAAAGTGAAAGGATGTTAGATGACTCTAAACCCCTAGAAAGGATGAATGTAGAGATAAGAATAAAGGAAGTAAATATTTCATATCATGATTGACAAAAAATGGAAATGGTTAGAAAAACAAATGCCAAAAATTGTTAGCTTGTTAATGGAATATCAATATGTATTCACAATGGACTATAAATTATTAAACACATTACTCAAGGACATGGGAAAAATGAAGATCGAGCTAATACCTAATGTAAAACTAGTCTAAAAGAGGCCCTATAAATTGGTCCACAAATGAAAGGAAATAGTGAAAAAAAGAAATCCAAATCATGTTAGTAACATGCATTATTTATCCAATCGACAAAGTAGAATGGGCTAGCCCAATGGTTGTCGAACCAAAAAAAATATGACTTGAAAACTCACAAGATATGCATCGAAATTAGGGGATTGAATAAAGTGACACTTAACGATCCATTACCATCTCCATTTGTAGATGAAATCATTAATGAAGTTATAGGAAATGAGTGTTACTTGTTTACTAATGAATTCTCTGGATATAATCAAGTGCCGATGGATAAAGAAGATCAACAAAAAGAATTCATCCATGACAGAATTTGGGTCATTTGCCTATAGAGTTATACCATTTGTATTGTAGAATTCCCTATCAATATTTTCTAGAATAGTGGTCAAATCATTTCAAGTATACATTTACAAAAAAAAGTGGTGTGCCTTGACAATTGGATGATCTGTCGTTTGTTGAAGAATCACATCTAGTCACTTTGAATTATGTTGAAGTGTTGTAAAAAATTCAACTATATTTAAACATCAAGAAATACATATTCCTAACACCAATTGGAATTTTGTTCGACCATGTAGTTAGAAAAGAAGGTACTAAAGTCGACTTAGCAAAAATAAAAGTGATACTCGATCTAAAGCACTTGTAAACCTTAAGAAAATAAGGATATTATTAGGCATACTAGATATTAAAGGAAATTTATCAGATACTTCTTAGACGTAACATTCCCCATGGAGGAATTACTAAAAACATACCTAGAATTTAAATGGACTACAGAATGTAATGGATCATTCGAAATCCTAAAAAAGAATTTGGTCAAATGGCGCACGTCCTAAGATTTCTCAACTAGCTGAAGAAATTCCATGTGCATATTGATGCCTCAACCATCGTAGTGGGTGTTGTATTATCACATCCTAAGGAATAAGGGGTTTATCACCCCAATGCTTATGCTAGTAAGAAATTAAATAAGGTAGAAAGGAACTAATCGACCATGGAAAGGGAAGGTTTAGGGATGATTTTCGCTTTGCAGAAATTTCGACATTACATGTTGGAAAATTTGTTCGTATTTTATACAGGTCACCAGGCATTGAGATACTTGGTTAATAAACCAATCCATCAGGAAAGAGTAAGTAGACGAATCCTATTATTTCAAGAATTTGAGTTTTAAATTATAGTTTGACCAGGAAAAAAAATGTTGGTCTTGACCACCTATATAGAGTTGAAACATGGGAAGAAGTTACTAGGATTAATGATGAACTCCCAGATTTACATTTGTGTAAAGTCAAAGTTGCACCTCAATAGTTAGCTTAAATTGTACAATTTTTACAAGAGGGGAAGGCTCTACTAGGTCTCATAAAAAAGAAAAAAAATACTTGCAATGAAGGCTGCTCCTTATATGTTGATTAATGGATGTTTATATAAGATTGGACCCAATGATGTATTAAGGAGACATGCATTAAAACATGGAGGGAGAGTATTATCCAAAACTCACATGATGGACCTACATGATGAAATTTCCATTTAGATAGTACAACTAGAAAAATATTACAAGCAGGGATATGGTGGCCCACATTATAGAGAGATTGTATACATAAGATAAACCAATGTGATAAACATCAAAGATTGGGTTGACCTGTAAAAAGGGATGAGATGTCTTTTGTCCTAGTAAACCTCAACCCCCCCTATGAAATTTTGGCAATTTAATTTGTAGGTCCCTTTCCTAAGGGAGGAAAAAGAACATGAGAAAAATTAATCATCACAACAGTTGAATACTTGACCAAGTGGGAAAAAGGGAAACCAGTCGACAATTGTACCAAAGAGGTAGTAGCCAAGTTCATCTATGAAAATATAATCACAATATTTGGATGTCGTTAAACACTAATAAGTGACGAAGGAACACATTTCATGAATAGCACAATAAAGGTATTAATGAAATATTTTCTTCTCCACCATCACAAAATATCACCTTACCATAGTCAAGCAAATAGGGAAGTCAAAGATTTCAATAAAATCTTGTCTAAAGGACTTATTGTTGGGATCTAGAATTGACATTTTTATTTATATCTTTCGCCTCATTTATAATACCTTTTATTTATCCTGCAGTTTCATTTCGAGTATCTACTGTTCATATCAAGATTTTTTTAAATTTTTTTTACTTTTTTTGTACTCAGGGAATCGACAATTGGGAATGGGCCTGGTACTTGCGTGACATAGGGTCTAGGGATCCAATCCTACTACCACTATACCCCTAGGTGCATACACAGAGATCGAACCGTAGCACACGAGTATGTTTGGGGGGATTTGAACCTAAGACCTTCCATTTAAAACCATTTACAACTTTTCAACTTTACTAGTTGCTTTTCCCCCCACGAGCTTCATATCAAGATATTTTACTCAAAGTACTCTTTTCCATTATCTCATGTCATTTCTAGCGCATTATTCTTATTTAATTGGGTGTTCATGTTTCTGCATTACTGAAAAAACCTATGTATGTGCAACCACTACTCTAGTCTTATTGTGACAAAAATACTCTCTTTTAGTGATGCTAAAATTTTACTTATATCGTGATGCTAAAACTCTAGTCACATTATGATGATCTTATTCCAACCATTACCTTTTGACTGCAAATCCAAAAGACACAACTGTTTTCCATTGCTAAGGATTCTATTGATACAATGGCAGTTCTAATCTAGGTACTAGATCGATGTATCGACTTGGATCTTATGCTATGATCCAAGTCATCGTCTAAATTTTTCAAGGAAAGTTGAAAACTGTATGAGATAGTTGACTTGTAGCAGTCTGAATACGGATAGAGACACAACCAAAGATGATGTATAATTATTTTTATTTTGGTTGGGTCATTGGTACCCTTTCCTTTGTTAAGATGTTAGTTAGAATGGCTCCAGACTTGGTAATATTCTCATTCCTATTCTTTGTATTTCCCAACAACACAATTGTTTAAGAATTTGTATAAGAACTGATTCTTTGCTCTTAGAAAGGGAGACGATGTTATGTTTTATTGTTATATGTTGAAGTGATTAATAAATAAGGATATCTTTGCACTCTATAATCTATGTATGTGCCGTGTGAGTTAATCTCTCATTTCTAAAATCATCTTGCAACATTTTGTTCTAGGGAGGCAAGGCCCACTCCTTAGTATAGGTTCCGATTCATTTTATTTTAAGTACATTTACAATAGTTGGTATGTTCTTATGGTGTGTTATGTTTTATAGTTTGCATTTTTGTATTCTTGTTAATTGAAGTAAATTAATTTGTGTGATTTATGCAATTCAACAAGACATAGGATTTGGATTAGCCCTTTAACATGGTAGATAACCAAGCTTTGATTTCTTCAAGAATTGATATTCCTGCTTTGCTACACTTCATAATAAGCCAACCAATATCTAGAAAAGAAACTGTAGCATGCATATACCTTGCACAATAAGCTGTAAAGGCTATAAAATCTTGAATAATGATATAATGATAAGACTGGTTGATTACTTTTAAAAATAGGCAATTAAATAGTCCCAACATTTTGGCACCATTGTCGAGAAGGTTATCAAGGCTCAAGAGTAATTCTGTATTGGTTTTATTTGGCACTTAGTATTAATATTTTTGGGTTTTTTGTTTACTGACTAAACTATTTCAATTCCTATATAAATGTGTGCCTTTAAAAATTAACGACATATAGGATGCATGACTAGAAACATAGATCCAAGAGGCCGATTTAGTGGCGCAGTAAGAGCCACCCATCCCACTAACCATATTGTAGGAAAACTTGTTGGAGGGGAGAAATTGAAGGCTTCCCATACTAGCTCTAGACATAGAAAGACACTTGTTGTTGGTTCAGTCAAGGATTGTATCACTACAGGTTTCGTAGGAGAGGTTATTCTTGAAGAATCCATTGTTGAAACACCCGTTTCAACTACAAAAGTTAATAGCATAATTGAAGAAAAAGTTGCCTCTACAACAACTATAGTAAATCCAAAGCTAGATCTTATTTTTACTACTGTGATACTAGTTGTCGTAGGGCCTTCTTTTGTAGTTGAACTCAATCTACTTGCGGAATTTGCAAAAATTGGTGAACTAATCGGTGGGTAGTTTGATCCTGGATTTCAAAGGAATCCAATCTAATAGCTAGACCTTTTGGGGAGTCAATTTCCTTAGAAGAATTTGTGGCACAAGGGGGAACATTTTTTAGAAACCATAAGATGGAAAACACATTTAAGGCACTGGTTCTAATAGAGAATCAGTCATTTTTGAATTCTCGATCAGAGATGTGGAGGGACAATCACAGATGAAAAATATTCCTCCCTTATCCTTGCAAAATTTTCATGTCCTATCAAGGGAATATCTAGACACCTTTCTTTTCAAGTATGACGTTCTTTGTAGAATCTATGATTACACAACCAATGCCCAGACACTAAAGTTATTTCGTGCCACCTTGAAAAAATTAGCACTTCACTGGTCCATGGGATTGGGTAGAAATAACATTGAACTTGGGAGAAAATGAAGAAATAAAATTTTAAAATGTACCAAGACTAATGCAGGGCTCAAGATCTTTGAGAATAAATATTCAAGATGACCCAAAAGGAAGAAAAGATCCCAAAGGATTACGTGGAAATATTTTGCTACAATATTCAAATATATAGCCAAAGCAATTTGGATCAAAATAATTTGAAGACCATCTTGATTAGTGGCATAAGATACAAGTGGTTGGACCACTTAAATTTAATGGGGAAAGGAGCCATTTCTCAACTTGAATATGATGAAATCTATGAACTATGACACATATATTCTAGGGGAACTTTGAAATTTGGAAGGAATTCCAGAGGATAATACTTTTAGAATTACAAAGTCTACTATAAGAGGGTTACACACTTTGAAATTGGTAACCTTCTTAAGAATTCCAAACTAGTATCCTTAGAACTTTAACCTCACAATTTGATTCAATGTAGGTTAAGAAAAAGGAGGAGGAATTAGAATTGGCTAAATTTCCATATTTTGCTCCAGATGTAGGAAGAATCACTTCCTGAAGGACCATCCTCTAGGTAATATGGAGACTTGCAACATTTGTGACCAAATCAATTCTAGTGGCAATTTCCATTCTCTGCTTGGGATTAAAGAAATATATTAGGGAGCCAATGAAGAGACATAGCATATTTGTTTCATCACCCAAAAGAAACCATGGACATCTTGAAAACTAAGTATGAGCCAAGATCCTTAATAGTTTTTTAATAAATACTCGACTAACTAAGTGACACAACAAATGTCATATCCTACACAAGTTTGGTACCCTCCTTGGCCACCAAAACCATCTCAATCTTATCAATGGCCTCAAGGATGGATATATCCTTATTAAAATCAACAAAAATCCCCACAACCATCGTAGTTTCCTCAACAACAACAATTACAACTGTCTGCAAATAACCCTCCTCCATGACCACAAATTCCTCCACAACCCACCCCTAATCCCAATAATAAAGCAAATCCTCACACTTACATTTTTGAGTTTCCTCGGTATCCTACATACTCAATTTACCTTGTGGAATGCCACAATATACAATTATGATAAGGAATCACACTTAATAAAGAAACTTCCCCAATAATCACAGAAGATGACGAAGAAGTTCTAGAATAGGTTGCAAATAATTATAACGACCAATTTGCGGAATTCACTTATCCTAAAAAATCAGGCCATCCCCAGACATCAGAACTTACTCATCTTCCTCCTTTCCGAAAGATATTGACTGTAGCAAAACCACCCATACAACATGAGTTTGATTTCTTAGGAGAACTACATAATGTATGTGTAAAAATACCACTCCTTAAAGCAATACATGTTAAGATTTAATATGCTAAGACATAAAATAGCAACATTACATTCCATTTCACAATAATAGCATATACAGGATCATTGAAGAAACAACAAGCATAGCATAAACACAAGAGACACAGATTTATCCTGGGAAACCCTCATGGGGTAGAAAACCCAGTAAAGCTTCCTCAATATAGATGATCAGCAATATACAAAGATGCAAACCAAATACATGATCTCCTCCTCCGCCATAGCAGACCTCTCCTCCACAAGTGCGCCTCTCTCTCAAGTGAGTGTGTGTGTCAAATGAGGAACACACCTCCTCTATTTATACACTACTCTGACATATATTTTACACAAGTACATGTAGGATCGTATTTAACCATTAGGTTAAATACCCTATTATAACTGACTGGGCCGACTCCCACATGGTGGGTCTAATAACCCTAGTTACCACAACTTCTCGGAGGAATAAACATCTCCGGATACATAACAAAATCACCTCGGAGGGATGGAACATCTCCGAAATAAATAATGTATAAATATAATATTCTTAGAAGTTACAATTTTCAACACTCCCCCTTAACGAGAAGGATATTATAACAACATCTGCAGGAGCAAGGAGTCATTCATTACATCATCTCTATATCATCGGAAGCTTTCTTCAATTCATCATCATCAGTAACTTGACTAGTTACTGGAACATCAACATCATCAGAGTTGATAGTACTCAATCATCAGCATCGTCATCACACGATCAACAGCATCGTCATCATACGATCATCAG
Organism: Larix kaempferi; assembly: GCA_027924585.1. Lineage (NCBI taxonomy): Eukaryota > Viridiplantae > Streptophyta > Pinopsida > Pinales > Pinaceae > Larix > Larix kaempferi. The sequence goes on along the minus strand of BSBM01000050.1, from coordinate 13,317,420 downwards.
CATCGTCATCACACGATCATCAGCATCATAATCAGCATCGTCATCATATGATCAGCAGCATCGTCATCACACGATCATCAGCATCGTCATCATACGATCAGTAGCATCGTCATCACACGATCATCAGCATCGTCATCAACATCGTCATCATACGATCAGTAGCATCGTTATCACACGATCAATCCAGTTCTCTTTAGGACCTATGTCCAAGGATGATGCAATCCAGTCATGTATCTTTTGAACCGAAGTCCAGGGACGATCCAGTCCTATCATGTACCTTTTGAACCGAAGTCCAGGGATGATCCAATCCTATCATGTACCTTTTGAACCGAAGTCCAGGGACGATCCAGTCCTAACATGTACCTTTTGAACCGAAGTCCATGGACGATCCAGTCCTATCATGTACCTTTTGAACTGAAGTCCAGGGACGATCCAGTCCTAACATGTACCTTTTGAACTGAAGTCCAGGGACGATCCAGTCCTATCAATTCTCGGAGACCTCATGTCTACGACTCAATTCACAGGACCAAAGTCCAAGGATTATCCAATCCTTACCGTACATTTAGGACCGCGTCCAAGGATGACTTAATCCTCAACCGTACATTTAGGACCATGTCCGAGGATGACTTAATCCTCCACCGTACATTTAGGACCACGTCCAAGGATGACTTAATCCTCCACCGTACATTTAGGACCACGTCCAAGGATGAATTAATCCTCCACCGTACATTTAGGACCACGTCCAAGGATGACTTAATCCACCACCGTACATTTAGGACCACGTCCAAGGATGACTTAATCCTCCACCATACATTTAGGACCACGTCCAAGGATGACTTAATCCTCCACCGTACATTTAGGACCACGTCCAAGGATGACTTAATCCTCCACCGTACATTTAGGACCACGTCCAAGGATGACTTAATCCTCCACCGTACATTTAGGACCACGTCCAAGGATGAATTAATCCTCAACCGTCCACCAAGGACTTCATTCTCGAAGACATACGTCTACGACTCTTCTTTAGGACTGAAGTCCAGGGATGATCCAATCCCCTCACATGTTCACCAAGAAATTCATTCTTGAAGACATACGTCTACGGCTCTTCTTTAAGACTGAAGTCCAGGGATGATCCAATCCCCTCACATGTTCACCAAGAACTTCATTCTCGAAGACATACGTCTACGGCTCTTCTTTAGGACTGAAGTCCAGGGATGATCCAATCCCCTCACATGTTCACCAAGAACTTCATTCTCGAAGACATACGTCTACGGCTCTTCTTTAGGACTGAAGTCCAGGGATGATCCAATCCCCTCACATGTTCACCAAGAACTTCATTCTCGAATACAGACGTCTACCTGAAGTCCAGGGATGATCCAATCCCCTCACATGTTCACCAAGAACTTCATTTTCGAAGACATACGTCTACGACTCTTCTTTAGGACTGAAGTCCAGGGATGATCCAATCCCCTCACAACATGTGTAACAAAACATGTATCCTCATTATCAAAACATGTATAACCAAAACATGTATCATCATCATCAAAACATGTATCATCATCATCAAAACATGTATAACAAAACATGTATCCTCATCATCAAAACATGTATAACCAAAACATGTATCCTCATCATCAAAACATGTATAACCAAAACATGTATCATCATCATCAAAACATATATACATCTATCATCAAAAGCATGTATATCTAACATCAAAAGCATGTATATCTAGTATCAAAAGCAAAATATAAGAGTCCTAAATCTAAATAATTCTAGGTAACTAAATGCAGTAAATAGGTAACCTCATCATTGATGAGATGGAATTGTTATCAGATACTGTGCTACTCCCCCTTTCGAGGAGGGTCCTTTTGAACTACACCAAGCTTGTCTCGGAAGTGTTCAAACTTTACTCGGGACAGAGGTTTGGTCAAGATATCAGCAATTTGATCCTCAATGCTTATATACTCGAGCTTGATAGCTCCTCTCTGCACCATATCTCGTATATAAAAGTATCGGATCTTTATGTGTTTTGACTTATCATGGAATACAAGATTTTCTATCATCTTGATGCAGCTTTGATTGTCATACATAATCACAGTGGAATCCATTTCTAAGTCAAACACTCCATATAATAGCTTCTGAAGCCACACTGCTTCACAGCTGGCAGAGCAGACAACTATATATTCTGCTTCAGCAGTACTGAGAGCCACACTAGATTGTTTCTTGCTGAACCATGAGATCATGGTAGATTCAAGACTATAACATGCACCTGATGTACTCTTTCTGTCTGAGACACTTCCTGCCCAATCAGAATCTGAGTAACCATGTAAACGGAGTTCATGACCTCCAAGATAATATAGACCAAAATCTAATGTACCTTTTAGGTACCTCACTACATGCTTTGTAGCTATTAAGTGAACCTTTCTAGGTTCTACTAGATACTGACTTAGGGTATTTACAGCAAAGCATATATCTGGCCTAGTATTTGTTAAATACATCAATCACCCAATGATTTGTCTATATAGGGTTAGGTCCACTAAATACGATGAGTCATTAACTAATAACTTCAAGTTGGAGTCCATGGGAGTGGCCATGGATTTACACTCCAACATATCAAATCTTTTAGAAACTTCACAGCATACTTACCTTGATTTAAAAGATTCCTTTTGGATCTTGCCATACTTCTAGACCTAAGAAGTAGTGCATTAATCCGAGATCTTTCATTTTCATTTCTGCAGCCTTTTTCATGATCTGTTTCTCATTCCTTGTCAGAAAGAGATCATCATCATACAATAATGGTATGATAGGTTCATCATCCACAACCTTAAGGTAAAGGTTAGGATCAACTTTACTTCTGGTAAAGCCCAAGCTTTGTCATGAAGCTATCAATTGTCCATTATTCACACTCTGCATTGAGTGATCTTCTGCATATCTATCTGTGCCATCTCTCGTCAGATGGGTCTACTAAAATGAGCCTAAAAATCATTCGAACTCTGTGGTGAGTTCCTTCTTGCATCCATGTCATATGTGTATAGAAGCCATATTCAACCTTGTAGCAAAGGTTGAGATCCACATCACCCATGATGATCATTAAGCTCATCAATTGACTACCAATCCTGGGTACCCATACAAAACCTGATTCACACTTCTTCTTTAATTACACCATTAAGAGAATGGTCTTATCTATCCACTTGGAGCAAACATCTGTCATGATTCTCTTCCTGTTTCTAAGAGAATCTTCTAGCAATGAGCCTTCTATATTTTGTTTGATTTGTAAATCTTCTTGTTGAACATCCATCACTTGTTCAATGTTCATCATTCATCATGATCCTTCCTACAAATCAAAATTAAGTACATGATTAGTAAAACTTCATAATCATCAAATCATATTGACATGATAACCTATTATGCATACAGATATCATTTACATAGTTATGCAACTTATTTTTACCAATACTTTGGCACAACACTTTCCCATATCCTGTATGCATACAGTGGCTATATAGATGCCTTCCATCTCTACCAGAACATACTATCGAGAGTGTGCACAGCTCTCAGCATGTCACCAAAGAGGTTTCATTCTAGACAAGCAACAATGGAATGTTTGTCCAACTTACCAATCATATGCATATTAGTAGTATACTGTTCAATGCTCTATGAATGTTTACACTCAGCATCATACATTCTATGCATACAACCTATTACAGGCAATATCATTTACTATTTCAAATAACAACTCAAATACTTATCTTTTATGTTTGTGTGGTTGCCTCCCGCTTGATCTTCTATATGTCTTTTGAACTTCTATTCATTCTGTACCACTGTGCATGCTCAAGTGTGCACTAGTGTCATCCTCATGATCTCAAACATACATTCATTAGTATATTCTCAAAACATTCTAATTCTAAATAATCTTGAATATGTATAGTCATGATCATTAGTATTCAGGGTTTCAAGGAAGTCTTCTTTTACTCATGCATATTCTTGTTTGATCATAGTACTCTTCTGGTTAGTTAAATCATCAATCAAGATAAGAGACATAGTGTGCATAAACCCTTGATTAACTTTATTAATAAGCATAACCAATCATACCAAGTATACTTATATAGGGGATCCTAACACAAGGTAAGATTCTAACTTGACATAGGAAAACATACCTGGATTAGTATACCTACTTAGTTATGTACAACATACCTAAACAATCTCTTCAATGATTTAGAGATCCTGAGCTAGAACCTGCATGTCTCATAGGTTAAGCATAATATATCAAAGTCATACATACCTCGTAAGTAGAACAAAGATTATGGATGAGTCTTTGTCTTCATGTGGAACTTGATTTGTCTTTCATGATGTACTTGAATCTTGTTAGCAGACAACATCAACCTCACACAACACCATAATGCATTAGTACAATCATATAGCCCTAATCAATGAATGTCTTCGATCATTCACATGCATTCATACTGTTACTAGGGTGATAAGATAAGTCTAACATTAATCAAGATTGTACTAACAAATAATATGAAGACAAACACATTATGAATTTAATCAAGAATCAGATTTCAAGACATACCTGAACCTCCTTGAGTCATACCTGTCGAGACTTCTTGTAGTATTCTTATGTAAGGCCTTAGCCTCAACTCCCCCTGAAACTTGATCTGGAGCTTGATTAGGGTTTGCTAGAGAAACCCTAAAAATTCAATCTTTGACTTTCACACTTCTGAATGGATGGAAGGATGTGTCTTGCTAAGCTGATCAAACTAGCATACTTCAATTTTGAAATCTCCAAAATTTGACCCCTCAAAATTGCCTTCGAAACTTCTGGATCTTCTGGACAGGAACCCGAACTAGGGTTTGATGAATCCCACCTTTCTGTCCAATCAAAAGGTTTGATCCAAGGCTCTAAACTCTTATTTTTCTGAGGAGCTTCCAGTCGTGGTTAAAGACTTAAAAAATTCCAACTTTTGCTGAAGCCCTAATTTTCCATCTTTCTGATCAAAATCCTGAGCTAGGGTTTAATCAAGCCCGGTCTTCTACCCAACCAAAAAATTCGATCTTGGTCTCTAAATTTCGATTTTCCTGAGTAGCATTCAGCCGTGGATTCTGATTCCAAAAATTCTAACTTTCTCCGAAACCCTAAATTCCGGAAGCCATGAATAAAGGTGCTCCAAAAATAATTCTGTTTTGACAGAAATATGTACCTGATTGTTTCTGCTATAAATCCGAAATTTTCGCTCCACAGGGTCTGAAATTTTTTTTTGCAGTAGCTTGACCTGTCATCTTTCCATCTTGATAGGTCTAACCTCAATTGGATTTTCTGAGAGAGAGTTATGCCAAATGTCACAATGTGACTTGTTCTGGGATAATACAAGAGAGCGAACTTGTACGGCGTGCCACGTGTCACTGTTTGAACTTCGGCCTCTGAAAACTTTTCCTGAGATATCTCGCCCTGTTATCTTTCCATACTGATAGGTCTGACCTCAATTGGACTCTCTGAGAGAGAGTTATTCCAAGTGTCGCAACGTGACCTGTTTATGGGATAAAACAGGAGAGCGAAATTGTACGGCATGCCACGTGTCACTGGTTCAGCTTAGGCCTCTGAAAAAGTTTCTTGAGAGAGAACAGTCTATTTACTATCTGTCACTTTTTACTAAATTTCATTTGGAGCTTCCTAGCCCAAGTTATGACCTTTTTTCCTAGGTCACCTGATTTTGACTGAGATCTGAAAGAGGCAGAAACCCTAACTTGTACTGATCATAACTTACAAAGTACAACGAATCTGAGGGTTCCATTTGGACACAAGATACCTGGAGATGTTATCTAAGACCAGTAAAGGTTTCAGATCCTGAACCTTCACCAAAATGGATTTATAGCGAAAGTTCCACGATGACTGGTTTTTGCTATATAAAACCCTAACCTTCAAGTTGTCGTAAGTAAAGCAAGTGTCGTAAGTGCCATACCTTGCCTTCCTTCAATTTAGCTCTGATACCATGTTAAGATTTAATATGCTAAGACAGAAAATACCAGCATTACATTCCATTTCACAATAATAGCATATACAAGATCACTGAAGAAACAACAAGCATAACATAAACACAAGAGACACAGATTTATCCTGGGAAACCCTCATGGGGTAGAAAACCCAGTAAAGCTTCCTCAATATAGATGACCAGCAATATACAAAGATGCAAACCAAAGACATGATCTCCTCCTCCACCATAGCAGACCTCTCCTCCACAAGTGAGCCTCTCTCTCAAGTGAGTGTGTGTGTCAAATGAGGAACACACCTCCTCTATTTATACACTACTCTGACATATATTTTACACAAGTACATGTAGGCTCGTATTTAACCATTAGGTTAAATACCCTATTATAACTGACTGGGCCGACCCCCACATGGTGGGTCTAATAACCCTAGTTACCACTACTTCTCGGAGGAATAAACATCTCCGGATACATAATAAAATCACCTCAGAGGGATGGAACATCTCCAGAATAAATAATGTATAAATATAATATTCTTAGAAGTTACAATATTCAACAATACAGGACGTTTCCATACATGCTAAAACAATCAAGGAACTATGCATCAGGAAACCAGGTAGGAAGGAAAAATATCCCCCAACCATTCATGTAATTGGTTAGCTGTTAGACTAAATGCTCATTTTTTTTAACTGCCAAGTATGTTGATCTTGGTATTCCAATATTTGATGTTCAAATCAACAATATCCAAATCCCAAACATATTAGTTTACCTTGGAGCTGTTATTAATGTTATGTCCAAAGAAACTATGGATAAGCTTGAATTGACTAATTTACGAAAGAATCCTACAGTCCTCTAGTTAGAAGATCACTCCAAAGTCAAATTGGAAGGTATCCTTGAATACTTAGTTGTTTTTGTAGAATCCTAGGATTAACCTACTGATTTCATGGTATTACAACCGAAATATAACTTAGGGGTATATCCCCTAATCTTAGGCAGGATGTGGTTATCCATTGCTGATGCCTAAATCGACTGAAAATTGGGAACCAACTGCCTTCCAGTGAAGCTCATGAGGCTCTTGCATGTATCTGGAGACATCACTCACTTCATAGGATAGATCAGGGCGAGTATGTGTAAGAAACAAAAGACTCTCGATCAATTGCCGATACAAGGTACTATCCACCAAAGGTGATGAAGAACCATCGTCAAGATTGATACCTGAAAGAAAAAGAAATGATGTTGGTTTGCATTCTATCATGTGAAACCTGTCAAGTAGATCTGATGCATATTTGGACTGTGCAATCTTGATTCCTGAATCACTCTGAGAGACTTCAAGACCAAGAAACTGCTTTAGCAGTCCCAAACTTAATGTGAATTTTATCTACCTAATGATAGTCAGTGGATCTCTCCTCTTGTGATAGTACCTAAGAAAAATGGTAAATGAAGGATCTGTGATGAATACAAGGAGCTAAATAAGGCTACAAAAAAATACCATTTACCTTTTCTTTTTATTGACTAAGTTCTTGATAGACTATCAGTGAATGCGTTTTCCTCTTCCCTCGATGGATTCAATGGATATAACCAAATCCAAATTGATTCTGAAGACCAGGATAAAATTACTTTAACTTGTCCTTAGTGGAAATTTGTGTATCAAATCCTACCCTTTCGAATTTGTAATGCACATACCACTTTTGAAAGGGTTGTGTTAAGTATATTTTTTGATCTAATAAATGACTGTGTCACAATATATATGGATGACTTTACAGTCTATGGTGATACCTTTTGTTATTACCTCTAGCAAAGCTCCCGCAAGAGAAGGAAAGTGAAATCCCCTACTAAAACCCCAATCATGCCCATTGACCTTTTACACCAAAGGAAGAAGCATAAGCCCAAAAAATGGCTAAGTATCAACAAATTCAAGTGAAAGGATCAAACTGCAGTGGAAAAAATGAGAAAACCAAGGCAATGGAGTTCTTCCGCACTCAAAAGGGATTGAATAGTCTAGATCAAAGTGAGGAGATCGAATATGGAGAAAGGATTTCGCTAGGCGAAAATGCGCATAGGTTAGACCTTCGAAATCCAAAGTGGAGGTTCCACACTTGATCATAGATTAATGGACGAGCCAGGCCGTGGAATAATCAACGGTTAACAAAGGATTTCCCTGAAGTAAAAGCTCGGAGGTTAACGACCAAATCGCACATGAAATCTTCATTCATTTCAACCTAAGTCAAATTAACCCTACAATGGAGTTGATCCAACAGTTCTAATGGTTGTGGAAGTCCGGATCCGACGGTCCAAAGTAGCTGCGGAAGGCCCACTTCCTTAACACTTAGCCCCTGGTATTCTGATTTCAAAAGAATATGAATGGTCACGATTGAAGAACAAGGTCATATCAACAACTGGGAAGCAACCCGAAACATATCTGATCAGGAGGCTTTCCGCCTTTTCGACTTTCCAAATTTTCGAACCCACCTTGCGGATTGGGGAAGTCAGAAAGGGAAAATTTCAAATAGGAACAGTTGGGTTTCTGAATTTTGCAACCCGCATCCTGAAATGCGGATTGCGGAGGTGCAATTTTTCCAAAGGCGCAAAATCGAGCTTCTGATTTCCGAAACCCGCATTGCGGATTTGCGAATTGCGGAGACATGATTTTTTTGACGACACAAAACCGAGTTTTCGGTTTCTAAATCCTGCAATGCAGAATGCGGATTGTGGAGGAAATTTCTGCAAAGTTGTGCGATGGCATTCCGACTTTCCAAATCCTGCATTGCGGATGTCAGAAGTGAAATTTGACAGGTTCTGTTTTGTGGTTTCGATTTTTGACACCCGCATTGCGGATTGAGGATCGCAGAGGTAAAATTTGGCGGTGTCCGCTTGACAGTTCGGATTCCTGGGTCCCGCATTGCAGAATGCAGATTGCGTTGGTCCAGGTTCTCCAAAGGCACGAATTTGAGCTTCCGATTTACGAAACCCGCATTACGGATTTCTGAAATTGGAACCGTATTTGCGGATCGTAGACTAAAGATCAGAGCAGATTGCGGCCGCAAAAAACACAAAATTTCACAGGGAAAAGGAATGACTGGGAGTCGATATGGAAGTGGAAGAGAGGCACAGCTTGGTTATCCATGCTAATAAGCCTCAAATGCCTTGATCTGAAGGGAAACAGGTGGCTCTAACAATTTGAAATTTACCATGATAGCGCACTGAAGTTTCCCCATCAATGTGTCTAACAGATCAAGAATATGCTGTAATTTACCAGTTTAACCAACGGCCACACTTGGATGGAGTGTTCTAGAAGTTTTAGATATTTTGTAAGCCTATAAAGGCAGATTTTGAATTAGACCCAATGGTTGGATGTTTTTGGATTCTGAGAGATAAAAATCTTTGCACATGTATTGAACTCGACCTTTCAATTAATGTGGAGACCTGATTCTGGAGAAGAGATTCTTGTGACGAGTGTTTTGATGTCTGTTTTTCCTGTGTATGTTTTCTTCATTTCTATTTCCCAATGATTTTTCTCTTCTGCAGTATCTAGATCAAGATTACATGGCCTGAAATTCATATTTTATGCTTCAGATGCACATGACTTGGTACTCCACCCTTTCTTCTTGAATTTGCAGGTTAGAATTCATTTACAAATTCTCTAACTCTGTGATGGAATTTGTTCCCTTTTCTGCTATCATCTGTTGATATCTTTGACTTGAAAAAAACCTCATCTACCTCTCCTCTGCCTCTAAAATTATGGTCCAAATCAGTCACTTGTGACTATAAAACCACTTAAGTTTGACTCCATGCCCAATGGTGCTCCTATCCTTAACCCCAACCAGCTGAAAAAATCCCTAAAAGTAATTATCTAAAGGTCTAGCCACCAATTTACACATAACCATCCCATGCAAATAATATTTTGTGTGCTTAGTGAATTGTGAAAGAGAGAGCCCTATTTGTGGTTGGAAATGCTAGTTTCCATCCACCAAAGCTTGGTTTGAAACAATTACCTCAGGATCTCTTTTGCTGCAACCCAAGAGAAAATTGAGTGATAACATGTCACATCCCCTTCCATCATTCCAAACCATGGAAGGAAACATGACCAATCTTACCAGGCTTATTTGGATATCTCAGCCCATACAATACTAAGAAATGCTTGAATAATTAAAACTTCTGTGTGCAAACTCATACTCAATATAAACATAGCGGAATTAAAACACAATTGCACACACACAATCAATAATGCATCAACATATCTATCACCAATAGAGGATGATTCAACATTTAGGGATTCAATTCCATTCCAATGCTATGCACATGCTTCATATCAATTCCATTAACATGAATAATTACCATTCCGAATTAACACATTACAGAACACCAAATGCATATAATTTAAAACGCAGAGAACACTTATCTTTGAGATGAAGCTGTCCAACAACTAGCTATGTGAGAGAAACGTTCCACCCAACCATAGATCTTTGTCCATCCTGTATTCTTTCAGCTAAGAGATCACCCCCGAGCTGGGTTGTGTATCCACTAAGGAGGAACTAAACAGGCTCACTCACAGCCATGGTTTCACTCAACAACTATGTTAAGCCAACACATAGTTGGGTTTATCAAGCATACAAAAGACAAGGGAGGGAAATGCTAAGCCAGTGAGCTTAGCCACAGAGCTACAGGCATCTCAAATGAATTCAACAGTATGGCACTCACAATACCTACCTCACCCAACACAAGAAAGGTCCCCTTCTCTGCTACACAGTCCCTCAGGCGTCCCTTCCTTCCAGTGCTATTCAAGGTGGGCATAGAAAGGTCGAGCTGCTAATTCCTTGAGATTTCAGCCTTCATTGGGTTTATCAAGCAAACCCAACCTCTGTTTAGTCATTCACACTTGGATTTCTCAAACTTCTATCATCAAATAACTCAATCCCGTCACTTGATTTATGGGCTATGAAAACTAGGTTTTTCTATGGATTTCTGGGTATCTAATACTCTCAAACTCGCCCCAAGGTTCATATCTATGGATCCCCCATTGGATTTTACTGTCCAATACCAATTCTGGGTGTTTATGGCACTTTAAAACGTGGGTTCTTGCAAAGTTGCGATTTCTAGTTTTGCTCACTGCTGGGAATTTGTTTTTGGATGAAAATTGATGCTATGATGTTCAACCATGGCATGGGAATGAGGAAGAACCCATTCCCATGAGGTAGAGTGACTTGTGGTACAAGAAAAACAGATTCCATTCCTGCAATACGAATTTATGGGCTGCCCATGCTCCATTGAAGCCATGGATTGAAATCTTCAACCACTTCTTTACAACATAATTAAATGTCAGCAAAGGAAGTCAAATGGGTTCACAAGATGACATTTGGAAGCATATGGTTCATCCCCACAACCCCCTCACCTCTCCCTAGTGGATACACATGGCCCCTTCTCATTTGTTGCTTCTATAGCCAGTTCTGGTATTTTATTGCAATATTAATATTTACATCAATTTACAATATTCCATGGCTTAATAGCTCATGGGTAATAAAATATCAAATGCTTGTCCATTTTAAATAAAATCCGAACATACACTAACAGGGCCTTGGGCTTGAGCTCCATGCTACTGAAACATACATCGCATGTATACAATATTTACATTAAAAGCCAATATATCCTAAGGGTCAAAATGGGGTATTACATAACATTTTGGTGACCATAATGGGGAATCGAAGAAATTCTTTCCCAGGACAATAATTTCAAAGCATCAAATCAGATCTCTGAGGGAAAACAAAGGATCAGATACATCAAGGTTGTAACATTTTCCCTAGAGACTCCAACATTCAAATTGGCGAGTTTTTTGGAATAATTATGGTTTCTAGAAGGATACCTACCAGAAGTTAGACAGATCTTGAACTAGCAAAGTTTGTACCAGATCTAGAGAATATCATCAGGAAAGAAAATAAAGTACAAACAAGTATTTCCCAATTAACTAGGTCTTTTTCTTTACCTAAAAAGAGGCACAGGCTATAGAAATTGTCTCTTGGGGTTTAAAGGATGAGCAGTCCTCATTTAGGTTTAAATATGAATCAGATCTAAAGTCCTGATTACTCCTCCCGCTGTTCCAAGCCATACTTTTGTAATACCTACTGTTACTCCTGCTACTTCAAGAATTCCCCCTCCTCCTAGGCAAAATCTAAGAGCAATGGCTGCCAGATTTTCCCCTTTAACCCTCCTTGCCAATCTCCATGACCTACCTGTGGGCCCAACGCCTCATGAGATTTGATGGGAAAGGAAATGGTTATGCACAACACCATGTGGACCACTTTACTTATTTTATATATCTTGGGGAGGTGGATGAAGATGATGTCAAGATGAGGCTATTGTCCCAGAGTCTTGTAGGAGAAGTGAAGAAGTGGTTCAAATCCCTTTTCAAATGGGGGAATTGCCACTTATGAGAGATTTGAACAAGATTTCTTGGCCAGATGGCAGGATAAACAAAATCCTCTCCAAATTCTCACTCAGTATGAAAACAAAAAGAAAACCAATGTTGAGATTGTCCAAGAATTTTCATCTAGGTTCATGAGAATGTACAATTCTATCCCTATGGACATCAAGCCTCCTGTTGGAGCAACCAAACTTCATTGTGCTAATTGTTTTGACAGTGACTTTGCTCTCATGTTGAGAGAAATGAGATCTGCCACCCTACCTGATATGTTAAAAGATGTTGTATAATTAGAATCTAATTTCATGGCCTTGGGTAAGATGAAGCACATAAATGAAGCTGAGAAAAAGAGATCTAATGAGGTAACCCAACCTTCCACATCCCAATCCATTGATACCAGGTTTGAGAAAATGATGAGAACTATGGAAAAGCTAGTGGATAGGATATCCCTTGATAATAGGCCTCTTGCAAGAGAAAACCCAGAGCCTCAAGCTCGAAATAATAATTATAGGAGACCCCCTGCCCCCAGGGAAGACCAAGAGAGCCAAGGGATCCTAGAAATGCTGAGAATCATCCAATCAGACAACCTTTTGCTGTGAACTTAATAGCAGGAGAAGAAGAATATGGACACCTTGAAGATCAGATCCATCTCTTTGATCACATCCAACCCTAGTTCTATTTAACTAAAGAGGATCATGACCAATCATCTCTATAGTTAGATAGTAGCCTAGAAGAATCAGAATCTGATTAACACCAAAGAGGCTTCCAAAATGAAATATATTAAATTCAGAGGCAACATAATTTGAGAGGTAGGAAGGTAACAATAGACCAAGGAAAGGATACTGCTGATCCATCCTCTTCTCATCCACAAAGAAAAGAAACCTCTGGGAAGGGTGACCCAAAAAATGTAACCTCTGATAAGGAAGCTTAGAAGGGGGAAGAAGCTCCTAAAAAGGACCGAGAAGGGAGAGATGAAGGTAATATAAAGACATTAGAAAAGACCCATTCTGGTTTCAATTTAGAAAATGAAATATCTAAAATAAAAATCTCAATTCCCTTGAATGATTTGGTCAAAAAATCAGAGTACAAAGATCAAATTCTGAAAGTAGTGAACGGAGAAGAAGGAAAGCAACCTAATACTCTAAACTTGAATGATGATAATCCCACTCTCCTGTTTGGCCCCCATGTTGAAAGTGCTCCAGAAGATGATGTTCCTCCCTTCTATATCAGTCTGAACATATATGATCATATATTACACAATGCTATGTTAGATTCTGGAGACTCACATAACCTTATGCCAAGATCAATGGTGGAAAGTCTAGGGTTAGAAATCACAAGGCCCTATAAAGATCTGTTCTCTTTTGATTCTAGAAGAGTCCAATGTTTAGGGATGATTAAAGACATGGTTGTCTCACTAACTCAAATACCTCAGAAAAATGTGATAATGGATGTGGTAGTGGCTGATATTCCACCCAAATTTGGGATGCTATTATCTAGGTCTTGGGAATCAAAATGAAAAGGAACTCTACAGATGGACATGTCTTATGCCACCATCCCTGTTTTTTGAGAAAACAGAGGACTATACAGAGAGCATAGACTATCCTATGTAGTAAGTAGTAAGAGAAAACCTGATAATCATCCAATATTTGTTGTTGACACTGATATATGCTCTTCAATATTCCATTATGATCTTGGTTTAGAAGAGAAAGGTGTGGAAATTATTGATCTCCCTAAACCAAATGATAAGTTTGATAGTGAGAAAGAGATACACTGCATTGAAAATTCAACAAACATAGAAGACAGTGGTCAACAAATGGAAAACGACAGTGATGAGAAATCATAATTAGAAATAGAAACTACAACCATAGTCCAAAAATAAAATCACTGGGTAATGAGGTTTTATGGGGTTGTGAACAAAGAAGGAGTTGGGGCAGGAGTATGGATCACCCCCTCAGATGAAGGAAATGAATGCCTCAGATTGCATATCTTCAAACTAATGTTTGAATGTTCAAATAATGTGGTAGAATATGAAGCCCTACTATTGGGTCTAAATGCACTCAAATATATAAAAGCTAAAAAGATCAAAGTTTATGGAGATGCAGAACTGATAATCCAACAGGTGAATGGGATTTATGAAACCAAGAATCCAAAAATGAGGGCTTATAGAAATGTTGTTTGGGATATGTTTGATAATTTCTTCACAGAGCATAATATTTCTTTCATTCCTAGAGAGAAAAATACAGTAAGTGATATCTTGGCCAGCTCTGCTAGCAGATTTCAACTCCATGCTTATCCTACCACAGCTTACATGATCAATATAAGGCATAGACCCTCTATCCTGGACAATACCAAACATTGGAAAATATTTGAATATGATCAGCAGATCAAGAAATTCATAGATATGACTGAAGAATTTTCCAACATCCATATTGATCAAGAGTGTTGTGCATGTGATGAATGGGAACCTGATCGACCAGAGCTCCTAACCACTTTGGGAGATATAGAGATCCTGCAACTGAAGAGAAATTATATACCCAAAGGGTTTGTGCCATTGGAAAAACTTTTTGGTGAAAATGATGTGGCTAAAAATCACAAGGTTTCTCTAAACCACAGTGAAGTGGAAGACTATAACATTGGGAGTGATGAAGAGCCCAAAATTGTCAAACTGTCAAAGTCTCTAACCCCGGGCACTAAAGATGACTATGTGGATTTAATGCGAAAGTTTTCTGATGTGTTTGCAAGGTGCTATGAAGACTTGAAAGAATATGACACTTCTATCATCCAGCACACCATACCAGTCAAGATAGGGGAGAAACCATTCAGGAAGAAACTAAGAAGGATGAATCCTATGATGCTCCCTCTAATAGAAAAAGAAGTGAAGAGACTGTATGAATCCAAAATCATAGTCTCCTTAAGGTTTTCAAAGTGGGTATCCAACATAGTCCCCGTGAGGAAGAAAAATGGTGAAATCGGACTGTGTATTGAATTTAGAAATATGAACAAGGTGTCCCTAAAGGACAACTATCCCTTGCCCAAAATGGATCACATCTTACAGAAGGTTGTAGGGGAAGCAATAATGTCCATGGTGGATGGATTTTCACGGTATAACCAGGTAAAGGTACAACCAGAAGATCAAGACAAAACAACATTTACCACACCTTGGGGGACCTTCATGTATGCAAATATTCCTTTTGGTCCGTTGAATGCAAGAACTACATTTCAAAGAGATATGGACATAGCCTTTGCAGAAGAGAAAGACAAATTTGTATTCGTATACGTGGATGACATCACTATGTATTCTAAGTATGATACAGAGCATTTGAAACATTTGCATCAAGTGTTTTCCAAATGCAGAAAATTTGGAATCGCTTTGAATCCCAAGAAGTCAAACTTTGCCATGCAAGAAGGAAAGTTGTTGGGTCACATAATATCCAAAGATGGAATTAAAATTGACCCAGAAAAAGTTGACACTATACAAAACATTGAACTCCCAAGGAGTAAAAAGGAATTCCAATCTTTTCTGGGCACATTAAACTTTCTAAGAAGAATTATCCCCAATTTTGCAGAGATCATGAGATCAATTACAAACATGATCAAGAAGGATAATCAAATCAGATGGACTGCTGAGGCCAAGCAAGCATTTGGGAACACAAAAAGGGCAATTGTTGAAGCACCTGTGCTAATCAGTCCCGATTTTGACAAGTTTCTTATGTTTTCTTTTGCCTTTGAGCATTCTATAGCTGGAGTACTTTTACAGAAGAATTAGGAAGGGGATAGACAACCCATAGCTTTCTTCAGCAGAGCTCTTAGAGATGTTGATCTCAAATACAACATCATGGAAAAGAAAGCATATGCCATGATCAAAACTTTGAAATATTTCAAAGTTTATGTTCTGCATTCCCATGTTGTTGCTCATGTTCCTAATGCTGCTGTGAAAGACATATTGACACAACCTGATATAGATGGTAGAAGGGCTAAGTGGATAGTTGTGCTATTGGAATATGAATTGGAGATCAAACCTACAAATCTTATCAAAGGACAAGGACTGGACAGACTCATGGATGAATTAAATTGGGATTCACTAAGTGTGAACTTGCTTTCACACATGATGGAAGAAACTGCCCAAGACCCATTGTTACAGGTATCAAACAAATTCTTGTCTTCTCCTTGGTATTATGATATTACACATGTTTTACAGAACTTACAAGCACCCCCTGAGATGGGTAAGAGAAAATCTAGGTCAACCAAGATGAAGGCTGCAAAGTTTTTCATATTGAATGGCTGCCTTTATTGGAAAGACCCTGGAGGTGTTCTACTGAACTGTATAGTGGAAGATGAAGCCAAAGTGACCTTGAAAGAGTTTCACAAAGGTGTTTGTGGGGGGAATCATTATTGGAAGGATACTGCCAACAAAATCCTTAGAGAAGGATTTTATTGGCCCACCATGTTCAAATATGCATATAAAGAGATAGCTACTTGCCATGAATGCTAGATCTTTGAAGGAAAGAGGAAGATCTTATCCTTGCCTTTGAAACCAATATTCGTAGAAGCCCCTGTCCAACAATGGGGACTTCACTTCATTGGTGAAATTTTCCCCAACTCCTCTAGATAACATAGGTGGATATTGACTACCACTGATTATTTCACTAAATGGATTGAAGCAGTACCAACCAGGAAAGCCACCGACACAGTTATAATCAATTTTCTGGAGGAAAATATCATGTCCAGGTTTGGTTTCCCTATTCAAATAATCACTGACAATGCTCAAGATTTCAAATCCAAGAAAATGGTCAAATTCTGTGACAAGTTCCACATAAAATTGGGCCATTCTATTGCTTACTGCCCCAGGGAAATGGGTTAGTTGAGTCATCTAACAAAATAATGGTTAGGATCATCAAGAAGCTGCTGCAAGAAAACAAAAGGGATTGGCACACCAAGCTTACCTTTGCTCTGTGGGATGATAGGATCACCTCTAAGAGATCCATTGGAACTTCACCTTTCAAATGGGTATATGGAACATAGGTGATATTTCCTAATTCCCTCATAGGGCCTGTAATGAGGCTGATAAATGAGAAAGAAGAAGAGCCAAGCTCTGAGCTAAGGATAACTAACCAACTGGTTGAGATACAAGAAATTAGGAATAGAGTACATGCTGAAGCTATGCTGGCTCAAGAGAGGGTTAAGAAGACTTTTGACAGAAATACCAAGGCTGATGATTTCTAGGTGGGAGATCTGGTATTGAAATGGGATGCTAGAAGGGAAGACCAAGCCAAAAATTTTGATAACCTTTGGCAGAGGCCCTATATAGTCATTGCTCACCATGGAAACAATGCTTTCTTCTTACAAGAAAAGGATGGTGAGCCAGTGGGAAATAGACCCATTAATGGGCAGTTCTTGAAGCACTATCTCTAGTGAAAAATAAGTCTGTTAACCCGTCCTCACTGTACATTAACATTTTTTTGAAGTTTTGGTTAGTTGTGTTTCAGTTCTGTTTTACAACAGAGAAAAATAAAAAAAGAGGCAACTAGTTTACTATTCTTGTTGCCTCACAGGGAGGATAGCATCCCCGGTCGAAGCTGTTGTTATCACCTCTAGCAAATATCCCTCAATAGAAGGAAAGGGCACCCCCGTACCGAAAATCGAAGCATGAACATTGACCTTATACACCAAAGGAAGAATCAGAGAACCCAAAAAATGGCTAAGTATCAACAAATTCAAGCCAAAGGATCAAACCGCAGTGGAAAAAATGGGAAAAACAGGGAAATAGAGGTCGTCTTCACTCAAAAGGGATTGAGAGGTCCAGATCAAAGTGAGTAGATCAACGATGGAGAAAGGATTTCGCTGGGAGAAAATGAATAGACATTAGACCTTTGAAATCCAAAGTGGAGGTTCCGCACTTGATCATAGATCAATGGACGAGCCAGGCTGTGAAATAATCAACGGTTTGCAAAGGATTTTGCTGAAGGAAAATCTTGGAGGTTAACGGCCAAATCGGACACGAAATATTCATCCATTTCACCCTAAGTCAAATTAACCCCACCGTGGATCCGATCCAACGGTTCTAAACGGTTGCAGAAGTTCGGATCCGACGGTCCAAAGCATATGCGGAAGGCGTACTTGCTCGATGCTTAGCCCCTAGTATTCTGCTTTCAAAAGAAGATGAATGGTCAGAATTGAAGAACAAGTTCAGATCAACAGCTGGGAAGCAACCCGCAACATATCCGATCAGGAGGCTTTCCACATTTCTGACTTTCCGAACCCGCCTTACGGATTGCGAAAGTCAGAATGGTAAAATTTTAACTAGGAACAGTTGGGTTTCCAAATTCTGCAACCTGCATCACGGAATGCAGATTGCGGAGGTGCAATTTTTCCAAAGGCGCAAAATTGAGCTTCCGATTTCCAAAACCCGCATTGCGGATTGCAGAGACATGATTTTTACGGGGACACAAAACCGTCCTGCATTACAGAATGCAGATTGCAGAGGAAATTTTTGCAAAGTTGTGCGATGGAGTTCTGACTTTTCGGATCCCACATTGCATATTTCGGAAGTTAAATTTGACAGTTTTTGTTTTGCGGTTCTGATTTCCGACACCTGCATTGCGGACTACGGATCGCGGAGGAAAAATTTGGTTGTGTCCACTCGACAGTTTCGAGTCCCGGGTCTCGCATTGCGGAATGTGGATTGCGGTGGCCTGGGTTCTCCAAAGGCACGAATTTGAGCTTCCGAGTTCCGAAACCCACATTGCAGATTGTAGAAATCGGAACGGTATTTATGGATCTCAGACTAAAGATCAGAGCAGATTGCAGCCGCGAAAAATATAGAATTTCACAAGGAATAGACATGACTAAGAGTCGATATGGAAGCATAAGAGAGGCACATCTTGGTTATCCATGCTTATTAGCCTCAAATGCCTGGATCCAAAGGGAAACATGTGGCTCTAACAGTCTAAAATTAACCATGACAACACACTGAAGTTTCCCCATCAGCGCATCTAACATATCAATAATCTATTGTAATTTACCAGTTTAACCAACGATCACACCTGGCTGGAGTGTTCTAGAAGTTTTAGATATTTTGTAATCCTATAAAGGAAGATTCTGAATTAAACCCAATGGTTGGATGTTTTTGGATTCTGAGAGATAAAAATCTCTGCGCATGTATTGAATTCGACCTTTCATATAATGTGGAGACCTGATTCTGGAGCATATATTCTTGTGATGAGTGTTTTTATGTCTGCTTTTCATGTGTACATGTTCTTCATTTGTATTTCCCATTCATTGTTCTCTTCTACAGTATGTAGATCAAGATTACATGGTGTGAAATTCATATTTTATGCTTCAAATGCATATGACTAGGTACTCCACCCTTTCTTCTTGAAGTTGCAGGTTAGAATTCATTTACAAATGCTCTAACTCTGTGATGGAATTTGTTCTCTTTTATGCTATCATCTACAGATATCTTTGACTTGAAAAAACCTCATTTACCTCGCCTTTGCCTTTGAAATTATGGTCCAAATCAGTCACTTGTGACTATAAAACCATTGAAGTTTGACTCGATGCCCAATGGTGCTCCTATTCTTAACCCCAACTAGCTAAGAAAAGCCCTAAAATTCATTATCTGAAGGTCTAGCCACCACTTTACCCATAACGAGACCATGCAAATAATGTTTTGTGTGCTTAGTGAATTGTGAAAGAGAGAGCCCTCTTTGTGGTTGGAAAGGCTAGTTTCCATCCACCAAAGCTTGATTTGAAACAACTACCTCAGGATCTCTCCTACTGCAACCTAGGAGAAACTTGAGTGATAACACCTTTGATGAAGCCTTATGAAATTTAAAGAAGACACTTACACGATGTAGGGAAACAAACCTCTCCCTTAGCCATGAAGAGTTTCACATGCTACTTACTGAAGACATTGTTCTTAGGCATCACATTTGTGCTATAGGAATTAAAGTGGATACATAAAAAATCAAGGTAATCCTAAACCTTCCTATCCCAAAATCACGAAAAAGGTACATAGGTTTTTGGGGAATTCTGGTTATTATCACCACTTTATTGAAAAATCTACTAAACTTGCAACTCCCTTGTTTTCATTACTTTTTAATAATGTGGAATATATCTAGACTAAAAAATGCGAAATTGCTTGTAGAAATTTGAAGAAATGCTTGTCTAATGCTCTAGTTTTCAGAGGACCCTATTGGTCTTTACCATTTCATATCTCTACGAATGCTTCAGACACAACAATCGGTGCAATACTTGGACAACAAGAAGAATGGAATCCCTCTGGCATATAATTCACCAGTAAGAATTTGTATTATGCTGAAATAAGTTACAAGGTAACAGAGAAGGAATTCTTTTTTATTGTATACTCTACCAGCCTAGATCCAAATTCTAGGCTCTATCAAGCGCCGAGAGGGATCAAATTTTCCGAGGTGCAAACCTCTCCTTGAATAGCTCCTTGAGTGCAATACTTGAGCCACCTAATCCTAAGCTCTAAAGTCTCTAGTTTAAGTCTCATATTTACTTTTTACTTTGTATTATTCTTTTTTGTTTACTTTGTATTATTTTGTTACTCGACAAACACTCTAAAGTCTCATATTTATTTTTTACTTATTATTAAAAGTAAAAAGTAAAGTCTCTAGTTTAAGTCTCACATTTACTTTTTACTTTGTATTTTTCTTTTTTGTTTATGGCTCACATAATATTTACCACCTAATCCTAAGCTCTAAAGTCTCTGATTTAAGTCTCATATTTACTTCTTACTTTGTATTATTCCTTTTTGTTTATGATCGACATAATATTTACCACCTAATCCTAAGTACTAAAGTCTCTAGTTTAAGTCTCATCTTTACTTTTTACTTTGTATTTATCTTTTTTGTTTATGGCCGACATAATATTTATTACTTTTTACTTTGTATTATTCTTTTTTGTTTACTTTGTATTATTTTGTTACTCGACAAAAACTCGACAAACTCGACAAACACTCACATGTTACAAGATCTCCCTCATACTGGGCTGTAGAGCGCCTCTCGACGCAATAAATAAATTTTGTTATTATATAACTGGTTATCATGCATTTATACATACTGATCACTCTGCTATCTGATATTTAACGAACAAACCCATTAGAAGTAGTAGAATGACAAGGTGGTTGTTATTATTGTAAGAATTTGACATCGCCATCATTGATAAGCCCGAAAAAGATAGTGTTGTAGTAGAATTTATTTCTCATCTTACCAATGAAGGAGAGGCTTTACTAGTAGAGGATAGTTTCCCAGATGAACATCTCTTCACAATATCTACTAACACTCTGTGGTATGCAAATATTTCTAATTATTTGGAAGTAGAGAAACTTCTTGACCACCTTTCGCCAAGGGAGTGCAAACACAACATCTGACATAGCGCCATATATTCATGGATTTGGGGTTTCCTCTTTTCTATAGGGATAGATATTATGATCTGATGTTGTGTAAGACAAGATGAATCTATGACATCCTAAAATCCTACAATGATGAGCCATATGGAGGGAATTTTTCCGACAAGAGGACTGCTAAAAAAGTGCTCTAACTGGGATATTATTGGCCTAACATTTTTTGTGATTCCAATCTGTATGTAAGAAGTTGTGAGATATATCAAAGGATGGGACAACTGACCAAATAATTTGAAATGCCACTTCAAACTCACCTTGTTATAGAACCTTTTGAGAAGTGGGCATTGCATTTTGTAGGACCCTTTAATCATCTATCTCGCTAAAAAGTTCATATTCTGGTTTGCATAGACTATATCACTAAATGGGTGGAGGCCAAAGTAGTATCAAGATCCATTGAGTAAGTTGTGTCATATTTTCTCTTTGAGGAAATCTTTATCTAGTTTGGGATACCATGCAATATTGTCACAAATGGAGGACCATAGTTCAATTCCAAGTTGATCCAAACACTCACCAAGTATCAGATCTAGAACAAAATCACTTCACCTTACCTCCCACAAGCTAAGGGTTAGTTGGAGAGTACCAACAAAGTGTTGTAATCTATTATATCAAAGACTGTATAGATTCACCATCATGATTGGTTTGAGCGATTTCCAGAATCCCTTTGGGATTATCAAAGTACATGGAAGAACACTGTTGATGTATTTGTAACTTCAGAATGTATTCACTTGTATATTTTATATTGTATTTGTATTTTATTGTTGTACCTCCGACGAAGATGTTTATTCCTCCGGTCGGAGAAGTCATTATTGTATTTGGGTCATATAAAGTCATTGAGGTCCATCCTCCCATGTATGATGGGGAATTAGACCTTGGCGTTGTGTCTTTCATGGGTTATTAGACTCCCCTAGTGGGGTCGACCCAGTGTCAAGTGGTAATGGGTTATTAGTCTCTCCTAAGGGAGGTCGACCCAGTTAGAGTAAAAGGAAAGTAAAGGTAAAGTATAAATAGAGAGGAGCACCTCTCTATTTATCCATTCACACACTCACTCACTTCACATTAGTGAGAGAGAGGAGGAGCACGCACAAGTGGAGGAGGAGAAGCTGCTAGGAGACTATCTCTTGTTTTGGGGTTTTGCATTGGTGCTCATTCTATCTTTGAGGAAGTTGTGGGGTTTTCTCCTTTATGGTTTCCCCGGTGAAATGATTTGTGTCTCTTGTCTCTTGTCTCTTATGTTTGATATGCTATACATGTTGTTCTCTTAGTTAAGATCCTAGATCATATTGAATTAAATGATCAAAAACTAACAAACACCATTGGCTTCACTGATCCCTACGAGCTCATTTATGGTAAGAATGTTCTATTTCGAATTGATTTCAAAATACAAACACCGAAGACCACTCTGTAGGTTGGTTTAGATCTCACATAAGCTCGACAACATTGCCTAAATCAACTCAAAGAACTGGATGAGATTCGTCAAGCCACCCTGCATCATACTTAGTTGTTCAACAACAATGAGATAAATGGAATGTCAATTTTATTAAGAAAAATAAGTTTCAAAAGGGAGATTGGGCCTTGCTATATGATTTCAGATTCAAGGACTTTAAAGGGAAGTTCCACACACAATGGTTAGGACCTTATGAGATTGACACAATTTTGATAATGGTTCAATTATGCTCAAAACTATTGATGAGGCCCAAATCCTTTGTTGGATAAGGGACATCAATTGCAATTATGTAAAAAATCCTTGTCCAAGAAAGCCTTTATTGAATAAATATCTACATGTCCATATTTTGAGATTTTCTATGCAGTGGTTCATCCATCTACACCAACAACATAATTCTTTTCTTTCTCTCTAAATGAAAAATGTTGAATATATATACACACTGTACACTGTAGCTTCATTCTTTTACTACTACTTATGCATGTTGCAAATCCATTATTTATGCTCTCTAGGAATTTATTTTCACTTATCTCTGGGTACTGCAACTGGCAGCGTCTTTTGGAGTTGTATCTCCCATCATATTTTGGTTTCTGCAACTACTCGCATGCAGGCCTGGAATTTGACGGCCCACAGAACGTTTTTTCCATTTTTACACGTATTTGACACGTAGGTTTGAAACTGGAACGTCAAGAATGACAGGTAATAAAATATTTGAAACGTCTGTATGACATCTATGAATTTAGATGTCCCGTCAAAATTTTTAATGCTTGTGATCCTAGAGCTAGCCTGTACGTACCCTTGGACATTTTACTGTGCCCGCTTCTCCATTGCTCGTAATTTCCCTTGGCCATTGTGCTGGATTGCTCTGCGCTGCTCGTTCAAAAAAATTAGTTTCTAACCCACATGTTATGTTTTGTAATACTTAATACTAGTTGTCTCGGTCAGTTGGGCGCCAGAGGTTAGCGGTGGCATTTATGATTCATCGCATACTGTTGCTTGTGCAACATGCGCTAATCAAGTCCAATGCCCACTTCTGTTTTCCATCCATCGCATATAGTGAGTGACGGTTCTAGGTCTAAGGTAAGGGATCAACTCATCCAAGCAATCGGTGCTTCTCAGCTCTCATACATTCCCGACGTTGATCCACTCTTCAGACAGTTCATTACGTGAACAAAGTATCGAGGTGTGTGGTCAATCATCGGGATCTCCCAGGAACACAGTTTAAAATCCCGTTCAATACATAAGGTAGCCATAGGTTCTCCTGTGGCTGGATCGAATCTCGTAACTACCAATTTTAATTTTTTTGACTTTACAGGAATTGACAGAGATCCACAGAGACATTATTTCAGGATGTTTTTTTTGTGTTATGGCTGTTTGATTGCTGGAATAATGGGAGCCACTCGAAAAATTTTCAGGCATTTCAAGATTTGACACCCTTCAGAAGCGGAGTCATTCTTTTTCACTCTGGGCGTTAAAGTTAATTTAACGTGCATGCATTTTTACGGATCAGTGAGGTTACAGGAGCATTCTCACATGATATTTAAGTTACAGCTCTGATATTTCAGCACAAACCGATCAAATAGTTCAAATTTTAGATTTTTAAAAGAGATTTAAATTAGATCTATAAAGTAGTTACAAGTTATTTTTATTTCATTTTTCAGGACAAATCTATTAAATAATTGAGTCTAAATTTAAAAAAAAAAATTAATATGTATGGAAATCCTCTTTGATGTATTTTCCTTTTCGTCATAATACCCATGCCAGAGAGGTCTGTGCTTTAACTTTAAACTTATGTTAAAGAAGTCCTCTGTTTTCTTATTTTTTTGCACTTTTTCACAATCTAGCAAATACCATTTAACCTTGATGTACCTAGAAAATACGGGTTTTTGCTTGATGTATATTTTCCAGCTAGATTATCCCTTGACTCTACTTCAGATTTCTCCCTTCTGAATTTATGAAGTTTTTTTTTATAATTTTAGAATTTGCTTGCTGCATATTTAGAATTGTATTTAGAGTTGAGTAAATTTTTGTGAAAATATTTTAATAACATTTATATATAACATAAAAAAATTGACACTCAGTTAAATTGCCTAGACCGTAAAATGATAGGCACCAAAAACTTGAAACCGTCGTAAAAAAAAATTTGACAGGCACAGGAAATTTGAAATTCCAGGCCTGCTCGCATGTTTGTTGTGACTCAAGATGTCCTTACACTATCCGTTGTTTCTATAACTTCCAACATCTTTTCACTACCCCATTTGCTACACGTCCTGGTATCTTTTCAATGATTTGTGGTTGTTGCTTGTTTACGTGGTCCTCATTCAAGACGGTGACGGTCCAATCATATGGAGACGCCATCATCATTGTTACACATAGGCAAGTGCAATAAAGTACGAATCTCCCACGGAAAACATATTTTCACAATTTGACTGGATTTATGGGAAAATAAATCACACTTACCACCTCAAAAAGTGAAGGACAACCCAACCTTTCTGTCGGGGGCAGAGGTCACTCTCACCACCACGTTATCCACCACCAATTTTCCCTCCACACCATATATTTTATCCCCAACATAGTTTATTAGCATGACTTTTTGATTTATTCCTAACCGTTTTCTTCCCACATTTCTAAATTTGACAATTTTAACTCACATTCTTTGTTGCAACTTAAGGAGTGTCAGATTCCCTTCCCTACAACTGATGTAATCGATAAATTGCTACTTTGGTTAATGGTGGTCCCTGCTACGATATATCACCATGGGAAGTCCAACTTTTAGACATGAACCCTTGTCTTTGAGCTAGTTACACAAAAATTAGGTAGTGTATCCAATTTTTCAGAACACAGGATGGATGAAATATCTAGAAGATTAAAAGGTTTGATGCTGGCATTGCTTTAGAATTTTCTTAGAAATTCGATACATATAGAATTGTTGTCCATGGGTTGAAAATCATGGTTATAGAGGAGATTTTATCTTTAGTTACAAGACTACCATGGACTAGTGAAAGATGGTTTGTTGAGAAGGTCTTGCTTCAAATAGTCAGGTTAGACTTCTTAGTGGGATTAGAGACAATGGAAGAGAATGCAAGAGGATTTGATTAAGACTCATTGCCACCACTGTGGTGAGACGTAGTGTATTTAGTTCAAAATTTTATTACTTGTGAAGGTAGGTACCATCTTATTTTTGGTTATTATTTCAAGCTTCTCACCCATCTCAGGCATAAAATTCTACTTAACATTCCATACTTCTACTAATAACCCTACAAAACATGGCACAAAAAGTTAGAACTGCGAAGAACCTGACTTCCTATGTTTCTCACCATCGGTTTATTAAAATCCTTGTAATTGATGCTTTGTCATAGTTGTGAAGGACATGGGATGAAATCTTTCAACAACCCACTGTAATATCAAAAGAAATCATAATGGAATCTAAAGAGGGGTAGGAATTGGAAACAGGTGTAGAAGGGGAACATGAGTAATAGTTGGATAGTACGGGGGAACAAGACCTAGAATCAAATCCTTTTGTTCCTATTTTGTATGATAGTGACATTGAGATCATTGGTGAGGATCCTACAAGGGAGGCATTTAAACCATTCCCTATTATAGAGGAAGTTCATTTGAGCTCCCACACGAGAATTTAGGAGAAAGAGAAAGCTTGAGGTAGGAAATCATCTTGGAACTCCTTGGAATAAAATAGCAAACTCCTGTGTTGGATTCAACCTCTAGGATGTCACAAATGCTTCCACACAAGAACCAATAGTGATTCCAAGCACTGTGGAAATACAAGAACCAACATTAGAATAACTATCTGCTATTACACAAGAACCAATAGTGAATCCAAGTGCTATGGAAATGGAGGCTGATGTTCCATAAGAACCTGTTGTAGAAAATGCTTTAAATAAACCAATTAGGCATAAGAAGCAGAGAATCACTAGGATCTCTCTGAGTAATCTCCATATGAAACCATCGTATTTTATGTTGCAGAAGAAAAATCATAAGTTAAAGGGGGTAAACTGAAAATTAAGAAGGAAATTGAGGGTTCTAGGGGAAAGACTACATGTATATAATTCCAAAATAGGGCTAGACATATTAGTCCAAGCCCTTGACAACTGCACTTGGTCACCTTACGCTGCACATGAAGGAGACCCAATAAACAAAATGTTCGCTATTGGAGCCCCCACATAACCTAATAAATCCTCTAGTGCAGTAGTTGGAACTCCCATTGAACCTAATAAATCCTCTAGTAAGGTTATTGGATCCCTTACACAACTCATTGAGCAAACCTCTAAGGATAATCTTAAACTGGTGGATGATGATGCTACACAGTTCATGAAGGAATCACTAAGGCCACATGAAGATGATGTAATTCCTAAGAAGCTAAGAAAACAACATAAAAGTGTTCTATTGGGACTCAGAAAGAAAGATCCTCTATTGAGGATAAATAGACACAAACAGATAATGGGTTTACCAGGTGTAGTGCCCAAACAATCACAACAAAATTTGAACCCAAAATTTGATGAGAAAATCCGATGAATTCCAACAAAATTGACCGTGTCATCGGATTTCACCTTTATAATTATGAAATTTTCTTAATTTTTTTTAAATTGACCTCTGAAGTTGTCGAATTTCCAACGACCGTCGAATATCCAATAACATCCGTCAGATATTCGATGTTATATTATAACAGTAACTATGATCACGTATTCAGATCTCCGACGAACATTTATTTTTAGAAACTATAAATTATAGAAACATTTCGACATGTTTGCTATACAAGCGATGGTTTGCGGAAATTATAATCTTCGTACAAACAGTTTTCTGTACAAAAATCCACAATTATTCAATTGTTACCGTGATTAAAAATAGTGAGGTGTGGAGCTTGATTTTTTAAGATCGATAATCATCAATCAAGCTCTGTATCCGAAAATGTCACATAACAATATTCCTGATCCAGATGAATAAAATCGACAATTGCTTGCTATATTGTGGGATGGAATGAAAAGAAAGGGTGATGGGAAATTTTATTGTCCATGTAGTCAATGCAGGGGCTTTAAAAGGAGAAAAATAAAGATCACAACAGCTAGAAGACATTGTAGGAAACATGTACACGCTGAGGGGGGGACATGAATATCGTCCATTGGTAAGTTTTTCATTATGTATGTATTTATATTTATTGTTTTTGTAAATGTATGTATCATTTTAATATTTCTTATATTAACTAATATCTATTGATGCTTTCATGTAATTATAAAGGAAATACCTCCTATGGCATATCGCCTGGAGGATGTGCTTTCAGAACAAGTACCGGAGGAACATGGAGCTATGAATAATGGAGAACAAGTTAATGATCATATTGAAGAAGATGATCATACTAATAACATAGTTGAAGATGGTGGTACAAATAGATTGATCCATGATACCTTTAATGTTGGAATGGATGATGATGATGGTGATCATGAAAATGATGACTTTGATGATGTTCATGATTTACCTCTTCTTGAGAAGGCATACAAACCCCTTTATGAGGGCTCTAACACAAATCTTCTCTCTGCTATATTGTTGATAATGAACTTGAAGGTTATGAATGGTATTTCAAACACATCAGTCACACGGATGTTAAGGTATGTAATATATTCCATCACATATATATGATTGTGATAAAGGTCACATTTGTTCCTCTAATAATTTTATTGTTAATTCATTAGTAAAATTAATACGGATGAAATATGTTTCACTAATATTATTTATATATTATATTAACTAGTTTTTTTATTTTAATTTGTTGTAGCTTGATAGCTGAATTTTTGTTGCCACTGTCAAATATTTTACTTCGCACATATCGATATTTATCTGCCATCATGAAAGAAATTGGGATGCACTATGAAGCAATTGATGCATGCCCCGATGACCATGTTATATATTATAATCAACATGAATTTGAAACAGAATGTTCGGAATGTCATATTAGTAGATATTGAACAGATCAAGTAACCAAAAAGGTTCCTCGCAAGGTTCTTCATTATATTCCCATTATTTCACATTTGCAATGAATGTTCACGTGAAAAAACATAGCGCAATTTATGGATTACCATGCACGGAACAAAATTCAAGATGACATTATTTGAATGCCTGTAGATGGTTATGCATTTAGAGATATGGAGGAAAAATGGCCACACTTTAAAGAAGAACCTCATAATTTTAGGATTTCTTTGGCAGCAGATGGTGTCAATCGATTTGAAGAGATGAGATCTACTTACTTGGTGTGGCCTATTTTTGTTATCAACAATAACGTTCCTCCATGGTTTTCAATAAAGAGGGAGCACATAATGTTGGCAATGATTATTCCAGGTATGTGTCTACAACAATTTCTTTTTAATGTAGTGGCATCTCATTTGTCGTATTTTGTTGCATAATGTCATATATATATATATATTTTTATTTCTCTCTTTTGCATTATTTATATATCTAAATGGTTGTAATAATTATATATTTTATATGTTCAAATCAATCAGGTAAGTACCAAGTTAAAGATATGAATGTATATATCGAACCTCTTATTGACGAGCTACTAAATCTATGGAATGGCATCACTATGTATGATGTATCTATCCCAATACGACAAATACAATTTCAATTCCATGCAATGATTGTATGGACAATACACGATGCCCCAAGGTTAACCCATTTTTGTGGTTTGTAATTATAAGTTCCACTTTAATTGCATTTAATTTTATGAACTAGTTGATATATTATGCACACATGTTTTTTTAAATAATCCATTCATTTTATATAATTGTAATTGACATAGTTAATCCATCTCTTTATGTAGGTCTTCAAACAAAGGGAAAATTTGCATGTCTAGTTTGTGGTCCTAAGATCAAATCTCGTCGTTCAAAAAGTTTAGGAAATGAGGTGTTTGATGAGTATAGGCACTTCCTCTCTAATAATCATAGGTATCGAACTACCAAAAAACATATATTCAGTGGTAAGCAAGAGATTGCATTAAAACCACAGAGAATGACAACTCACCTATGGAAGTTGCAATATGATAGAAATTGTCAAGGTACGTACAAATCAAATTGTCTATCTATCATTGTATATGAAATGTTTTGAATTTTTTTTTATTGTGTGTTGTTTACTGTAATTGACATTGATTTTTGTAATTTATTTATAAACTATGATTCATGATGGTCCTCGTGATCATGAAGGCATTAATGGGATTCCACGAGGAATGAAAAGTTATCCTAAATAATTCAATAGGTTGCCCTACTATGAGCACCTACAAATTGCTCATCTGTTTGATACAATGCATATCGGAAAGAATGTGATTGAAACATTATGGCGAATATTGGATGGAAGGAGTGACAAAGAAAAAATTGTCAAAATTTGCAATGACATTCAGGAAGCCAACCATGCAATGAAAGACATCATTCAATTACATAGCAACGAAGACCAAATTAATATAAACTCACTTCCATGGTTGTTAACGGAGCAAGTTGTAAAAGAAGTCATGCGAAAAATTAAATTTTCCACAAGATTTTGTTTGAACATGAAGAATATCACAACAAAGAAAGGTGATTTTGCGGGGGTGAAAATGCATGATTGGCATATCTTCATCAAGGTAATTATTATGGTATGTATATTGCTATATATTTTTATTATAGTGCATACTGTTGGTATTTTTTTGTCTACTTTTTGTAAAAAAAATGAAACGATTTTTATATTGTTACAGTATGTTCTACCTCTATCTCTCCCGGACAACTTCGACAACAATGTCAAACAAGTTATATATAATATTGGAAAATTCATGAGGCAAGTAGCGATATTTTGCATGCATAAAGTGTTTGTTTAGTTCATTGTAGAACTTATATTTGACATTTGTTTTAATAATTGTTATGTTATATAATATTTATTTTTGTTAAATATCGTGATTGGTTTGGATCAGTTGTAGATGGTTGTCGTCTAAATAAATCCATAAAGAAGATATAAATTATTGGAGGAGAAAAATTCGTTGTTTCATGTGTGAAATGCAGAAGCATATACCTTCGGCATTTTTCAATGCGCAAGAACACTACCTCATACACCAAGTTGAGGAGATTGAATTGTGTGGACCTATACACTCAAGGTCCATGTGGATGGTTGAGAGGCAATTGAAAATTTTGAAGGGTTTGGTTAGATAACGAGCACGTCCTGAGGGTTTTATGGTGGAGGAATATATGGTATACTAGAACATGATTTATATTAGTGAATATATTCCAAAATTAGCATCCAAGCTCAATTTAGGTTGCATTTGTGATCCAAAATCCAATAACAATTTCGAAGGGGAGTACATGAAGGGGAAAGGTAGATCGACGAAGGTGAAAGGTAATTATTAGCTAGTGGAGATTAATTATAGTACATTTGAATGTTGATTTTTATGTATATTTCATACTTATTTCATTTTTTATATTCAATATGCATCAATTAAAAGTGTATACTGTGTTAAGTGAATATACATTTGTACAAAATTTTAATTTTATTTTCATCAAGCAGTTGGTCGAGAGTGAGATGCACTTCATTTATACATCGCAAACAATCTTGATTGGATGAAGACATGGATTGAACGATGTGAACCATCTGGTCATGGAATATCATGGGAAGGTGTGGCTTCATTAGTTAAAGCAGCTCATCGCAATGGAGATACCAATCTTACACAAAGGGAAATCGATTTAGCATACGGTTTAAAAGATAAGCATATTAATTAGCCATACTATTTAGTTTTCTTGCAAATATATTGATGTACACGTTGATTGTTTTCCCCGCAAAGCATAAACATGCACTTAATCATCAATCCATGATGTAATCTTTACGTGTATGGCTTGTTTTAGGTAAAACACCATAAGGCTATGTGGTGCAATGGTTGTAAATTTCACATCAAAAAGTTGGATGAAATGAAGAAAACATCAGATTGTGGGATGACTGTAGTCTTTGATGTGACCAATGTTTCCTCTAGAAGTGATAGACATCCATAACTCTCAAAAAATCGATACTATGGGTATTTGGAAGATATTATTCAGTGTGACTTTAAGTCCTTCAAATTAGTTTCATTCATTGTCAAATGGTACAGGCTAATATTGAATCAATGTGATCCCGATAGAACTATTATTGAACATGATAATGTATTTACCATGGCTAATACCAGATTGTTTGAGCTAGGAACGGAGCCCTATGCTCTTCCAAGCCAATGTGAATAGGTATTTTACTCATAGGTTCCAGTTAGAGGGGGTTGGTCATTTGTTGTGAGACACGATCCAAGGGGAAGGCCAGTAACGTATAATGTAGAGGAAGATAATGAAGAGGGTCTTGAAGAAGAAGATGATGATGTTGAGGATGATCATCATGAGTTAGTCAATGATCATGTTCTAGATGAAGATGCCGAAGAATTAGTTGAATCAGATGATGTAGCAGACAATGTCCATGAAGATGATATCGACTATGACATGATGATTGAAACTAACATCGATGACGATGATGATATGGCCAATCCTTACAATGTTGAATCTGGATCGGATGATACAGATGATGACTTGGATGAAGACGATGATGAAGTCCAATGAAGTGTATGATGTATGCCTTAATATATATACTCTATATATTTTGAATTAATATTGTGATAGAATTATTGACTTGTCTTGGTACGTATAAATTAATTGTTTTTAAGTTTTTTTTCCATTTTCTTGTATGTTGGCATATGTTACAAGAGACAATATTGCTTCTTAAGTACGACAAAACACATTAATTTTTTTTCTTGTACATAGATTTTGTCAGGTTATGGGGAATTGAGAGTGACGTGGGGGGGGGGGGGGTCATATGAGCTTCCACCTTCACGTGGTTGGCCATGTTTAGTAGAGAATATTAAATTATTCTCGAAACAGAGAGAAGATCGGTAAGGCATAAGTGGCCGCATCATAATTTGAGACCTACCTAATAAGACATGTGATAAGGAAACTAGTATCTAGACACACGATCATAATTGCAATGTCCTACCCTCTAGATATAGGAGCAATGAAGCATCTACATCACATTAGATTGGCCATATCCAAATAAAGATGCCATAATTTGATTAAACTTGTGTTATGTCCATGTTATGTTAAATGTGGTAAATGGAAAGGATTAAACTTGTGTTATGTCCATGTTATGTTGATGTGCCCTAGTATTTGTTTGGAAAGTTCCTTATTCCATAATGTTTAGTGATTTTGATGGCCATTCCTTTAAACCCCATGGTATTTATAATATCCCATCCTTTCTAGTCAAGATTAGGGCACAAGTTGCAACACACAACCTCCTCTATACACACACAAATGTGTAGTTGTGACGTCATTGATAAGATTTTGTTCTAAATCAAATGTTATGGGGCCAACGTTGAATTTTTTTCAAGTTGTGCTTGTCTAGACTAAAATTTGGCTTGGTTATACTAGACTCATGTATTGATGGTTTGGGAGGGTTTCTAGACTGAAACATAACTCGCACAAACAATTTTCCAATCAAACAACAAACCTATAGAATAATCAATGTACTAAATGGGGCCAGCGTTGAAATGTTTTCAAGTTGTGCTTATGTACAGTAAAATTTGGCTTGGTTAGACTAGACTCATGTATTGATGGTTTGGGAGGGTTTCCAGACTCAAACATAACGCACACAAACAATTCACCAATCAAACAACAAACGTCCTATAGAATAATCAATGTACTAAATGGGGCCAACGTTGAATGTTTTTCAAGTTGTGCTTGTGTAGACCGAAATTTGGATTGGTTAGACTAGACTCATGTATTGATGGTTTATGGGGGGTTTCCAGAATCAAACATAACCCGCAAAAACAATTTTCCAATCAAACAACAAACCTATAGAATAATCAATGTACTAAATGGGTCCAACATACTAAATGACGTACTAAATCGATGTACTAAATGATGATGGTGATGTTGATGTTTACAAAGAGTTTGGTCATTATGCTAAAGAATGTCCAAAAATCAATAAAGCATAAGCAAAAATAAAATCATTATTAGTGGGCCTAGACTTTATTGCTTCTAATTATGTTTTATTTGGACATGATCATTCATCCTCACGTGAAGATGTCATTCAAATTTCAAGGTATTGAAATATTTGGAACAACATTTGATTTAGATAAGGAACATGTATTTCATGTACACAAAATCTTCATAATTTCGAGTGAGTACACGATGTCAATTGAACATTGAACATGGAGGAAGCATTAGATTCAAATAATTAGACTTGATAGAATGAATTAAGTATCTCCCTTGAGAGGTTGAGTCTCTAATTCTTTATACATTTTATTTTTAATATAAGCATGCATCTATGGAAACATTTAAGTTTAAATTTTATTTTTAATAAAGTATAGCTATGTTAACGATGGTTTCAGCTTTATTTTGGTGGACAACTAATAAGCTAATTTTTATGGTCTCTTCCTTTACTTAATCTTTGATTCATGCAAATACCTAACTTAACAATTAGTTAAGTTTAATTTTTTTATTAAATCTAATAAATGTTAACAACTTTGGGGAGAATTATAAATAAATCTAACAAATCTATTTTAGTTACTGGCTTGACTCAATCAACAAGTGATGTGTGAGTAGTACCAAGTGAATTTATTGTAGAAATTCATGGCTTCCAAGAAACTCTTAATATTCTTGGCATCAGAGGGAGTATGCCAATCCTTCAAAACCTTGATTTCTCTTCATTTTAGCTTACAACTTATGGCAATGGAGGAGGTCCAAACTTGTTTAAACATGATAGAAATGATGTATCAATGTTCCATTCGAAACCAAAATGTACTTATCAATATGTGTGTTAAAGTTCTTATCGATACGTGAGTTAAAGATGTCATCAATTATTCTCATGAAATTGTCATCAAGAATTTTTTTATAATTAATATAGGTTATTTTGGTATTAGATGTTTCCATATACATAAAGAATCATCCTTGGTGTGCCAAGACTCAAAACAATAAAGATATCTCACTCACATGTTAAAGATTCCCAATTTCATGCTTGTGTGGTAGTTTTGGGAACTTATGAACCTAATTCACATTCACAACCATGGCCTATGGTTAGTGTTCCACTAACCATTGGCCATGAATCCACTAGTATCCTAAAACACTAATATAGTAGCCCATAAATAACGATTAATATCCC
Organism: Larix kaempferi; assembly: GCA_027924585.1. Classification (NCBI taxonomy): domain Eukaryota; kingdom Viridiplantae; phylum Streptophyta; class Pinopsida; order Pinales; family Pinaceae; genus Larix; species Larix kaempferi. The sequence goes on along the minus strand of BSBM01000050.1, from coordinate 13,281,966 downwards.
ATTATAACAATTGACCCACTAGCCCTAACTCCTTTAGAACCTAACCTTGTGCATGTATACAAACAATACATCTTCTTACCCATGTGACCCATATTGTAGGCATTCCTATCACATAGCTAGTGCCAAGAATGTTTTTTAGTTAGAGATACAACATAATGAAAAAAATATAAATTCTTAACTCACACACTAAATTTAAGTGATGTAACTAACATATGCACCTTACCTATCATGCACATAAGTAATGTGCCTAACTAACAAAAATCATGCATATAAGCAATGCAAATAAGAGACGCAACTAGTCCACAAATCTCATTGGTAACCATTATCCTTTTAATAAAAGGTTAGTTCATGCATTAGTCAAATGGGAAAGGCATATTCCATATGTAGCCTAGTGTGGTTATTTGAGGCACTATATACAAGGCATGATCCATATAGGTGGTTGTATGGTTTAACATCCTAGTTGTTGACCTCAAACCATGGCCTAGTTCTAAATAACCTTCCATGGTGTTCTAAATAGAAAAATGGACAACACAACCTACTCATAGGACAAAGATTCCTTATGTAGGCCCATGAGCCCTAGTAGCAATTCTACTTTCCTAAGACTCTATATTTTAACCTTGGACCATATGTCTTTTCCCAAACCTCAAAATAGACGCCCCCAATAAATGATACTGAAAAGGGTGATGTCAAATACATCCAACATCTTTACATCGAGTGATACCGATGATATTGTACTTTAAGGATGGCATGTTCTTCTGACAATAACCAGATCATGGACATCTCTTTGGAAATGGTAGGGAGAAAAAATTTCATCCTTGCCAATTGTAGTGCCCTTGGTGTAATGGACATAGGACAAGGAGATGTTGTTGTTTTTGAAGAAGAAGATGATGATGATGATAATATCTATGATGACGATGATGGCCGTGATGACAACAATGCCGACGATGATTTAGTTATCAACACCATCATCATCTTCGTCACAGATATTGTCATTGTCATGACTACTGACATTGTCATCATCGTTACCACTGACTTCATCATTAAAATTTTAATTTAATTTTTTTTAATAAGAAAATATTTATAAACTTTAAACCTTATTTTTATTTTTATATTAAATCTTATTTTTATTTTTTTTTTCCAGCGAAAAAAAAACTACTATTGATATTCATTTTGAATCAAATAGTACAATGATTGACTTGATTCTGCTATGGAATCATATACTTCTGTAATATATCAGGCTATGGAAGCAAAAAAAGCTTCGACATATAACAACCGCCCAAAATTATGGCAATTTTGTGTACAACACAATCCAGATTAACATATCACAAGGAGATAATAATTGTTCCCATATTCTTTGCCCATTGAGACTGATGCCTGACCCCATCCAGCTGAGCAAAAAACATAATCAATAAACAGACTATTTAGTCAAAAAAGTAAAGGGACCCACTGTCCAGGACACTGTTGTCCCACCACTCCTCCCAATGCAAAATGCCTTCAAGACCTAACAGAGCCTGCTTCGAAAGTTTGTCCGCAAGAGAATTGTGTTCTCTAAAGATATGTTCAAACATGATGTGCTTGTGTTTAGAAATTTCAGCTTGTGTCCGAGAAGCCCAATGTCTCAGGTGAGTGACATTGAGACGAAAATCTCCAGCTGCCCACTTTATAGTGACCCTGGAGTCACCATAAACTTTTAGATCGACCAAACCAAAACAGTTTGCAATTTTAAGGATACACCATAGAGCCATTAGTTCTGCTTTCATACTTGTCCCAATACCACAATTAAGACGAAAAGTGTAACAATGAGTCTCATTTAAATAAATGACTCCACCAATCGCACAAACCCCAGATTGTGATGCACCATCGAAAAATAAAACAGGCTGGTCCACTTTGAAATTGAAGCTGCTAACCCTGTCAACCTTTAGATTTTGCTCCTCCATCTTACAATTAGTAAACATATTTAATGCTGTCAGGCTGCATTGAGTGGTATCAGGATAACTATTATTAAATAAAGCTCTGTTTCTATAGTGCCAGACAGCCCAAGGAATACAAAGGGCAATGAAGAAGAATTGTTTGCAGTGTCGAAACCAATTGAGTAGGCAATAATTGAAGTCACCTACAACCCAGCACTGAGTGATTTTTAACTTATGAGAAATCATATCCCAAACCTTAAGAGTAAAGGAACAGTTAACAAAGAGGTGCTACTTTGTTTCTCCATGCATTTTGCAGAGGATACAGAATCCAGGTCCAGACCAGCCCCTTTTACATAAGTTATCCCAGGTCTTAAGCTTGTTCTGTAAAAGTAGTCAAGTGAAACATTTCAGTTTGATGGGAATGTCCCAAGACCATAGTCTCTTATACCACCAATCTTGGGGATAAATGTACTTCTCTTGAATGATCCTGTTATACATGGTTTGAGCTGTCACCATTCCTGTAGCTGGATTACCTCCCCAGATAATTTGATCTTTATCAAATGACAATTTGACACCAACAGAACATAACTTCCATATATATTCATTCCATATGCGCGCTAAATATCCAGATAATCCAAGATCATTTGCAGACAACCATGTGTGATGTGTCTCAGGTCGAGAATTAGGATAGCAAATCATATTCAATGTAGTCAGACCCAGAATTTTTAGATAATCGATAATGGAGGTGGGGAGTGAAAAGCAATCCTCCATACCAATAATTCGATCAATTCCAACACGAACTAAAGCACCCGATCCCACCTGCCAGGAGAGATCATCTTTGATCCAGTCTAGGGTTTTCAGAAAACCTCGCCACATAGGAGATGAATTCCAACATGTAAACTTTGATTTTCTTAACCATAAGAAGGCATCCATTTTTAAATATTTACCCCGAGTGAGTCTGGACCAGAGAGTTGTTCCAAATAAACATCTCCAAAAACTTTTCGATCTGAGGGAGACATTAAATGCTCCCAAATCTTTGATGCCCCATCCTCCAAACCTGTAGGGTCTAGCAACATAGTCTGCTGCCACCATAGGGATCTTGTCACAGTCTGACAAACCAAACCAAAGGAAATTATAGAAAAACTTTTTAATAGTCTTAATGATGGACATTGGAACCTCCAAAAGCGAAAACCAGTAGACTGGAATGCTGCACAATACTGACTTCAACAGAATTAGCTTGCCCCCGATGGATAAAAATCGAAAAGACCAATGAGAGATGCGTGCTTCAATTTTACGGAGGAGCCATTGCCAATCTTTTATAAGATAGTTGTTAGGTTTAATATAATAACCCAAGTATTTGAAACCAAGGTTCATATCACAGCACTTGTATGGCAACATTGTGAAAATGTCTCGGAGCTGTACATCATTTGGATCTAAATGATATAAATTGGATTTAGCAGAGCTTACTTTCATACCCGATGCACAACAAAAATGCTGAATGATAATTTTGTATTTTTACCATTCATTAACAGAATCCACACCAGCAACAAGAACATCATCAGCAAACAAGATATGAGAGATTATGCAGTCCTTAGCCACCTTTATTCCTTTAATAAGTCCATTCTCCACCGCTTGATTAACCATTCTACTAAACCCATCCATAACCAAAATGAAAAGAAGTGGAGAGAGTGGGAAACCTTGCCTGATTCCCCTGGAGCAATGAAAGAAATCTGAAGGACTTCCATTTATCAAAACAGAAATATTCATGGTAGTAATGCAGGCCATAATCCATTTGATGATCACCGGAGGAACGCCAATTTTAATAAGAATTAATCTGAGAAACGACCAGTTGACTCTATCATATGCCTTCTCCAGATCCATTTTAAGAAGAAGAGCTTCTTTTTTATGAATCTTAATGCTGTGTAAAAGCTCCTGAGAAATACCAATGGCGTCATGGATTTGCCTGCCAGCTAAGAATCCAAATTGTTCAGCTGAGATGTACTGGGAGAGCACAATTTTAAGCCGATCTGCTATAATTTTTGTGATGAGCTTATATAACAAGTTGCAAAGAGCAATTGGTCTATAGTCACCAAATGTCCCTGGCTTATCTTTTTTAGGAATAAGCGTGACAGATGTAGCATTTAATCCTCCCAGAATATAACCACTGTTTTTGGAAAAGTTTACCAAATCCACCAGCTCATTACCCATCAGATCAAAAAAATGTAAATACAGCTCCACCGACCACCCATCTGGACCAGGGCTTTTTTCTTTAGCGAAACCTTTGAGAGTTTGTTCAATTTCATCCAGAGAGATATCTTCTAAAAGACGTGCAGATTCTTGTTCATTAAAGCACCGAGGAAAGAGGTTAGCAATTCTAATTTGTTCAGTTAAACCACATTCCCCAGAATCTTTGTAAATATTTCCAAAATATGAAACAGCTTCTGCTTTGATACTATCCAAACCAGAATGATAAGTGCCCCTGTGATCCATAACTTCCCAAATATATTTAGAGTTCCTTCTGGCTGATGCATAGGAGTGAAAAAATTTAGTGTTCCTATCACCAAATGAAATCCAGGTGGCACGGCTTTTAAGCCGCCATTCTTTTTCAGCCTTCAAAAGAATCTCTTCTTTCTTTTTTTCATACAGCCTCATGGTTTCAAAGTCATCATGTGAAAGAGCACAATGAAAATTAGCCGTGATAGCATCCTGGACTTTTTCTTCTAGTATCTGTAACTCCAGGATATCTGCCTTTTTCCTGTTCCTGATCCACTTAGCAGTCAATGCTTTTAATTCTTTTAATTTGGAACAGAAATTCAGAATAGGATTAGGATCAAATGCCGAGCAATTAATCCAGAACTCTCTAACCATAACACAGAAGGATTCATCTTCTAGCCAAGAAGAATTAAACTTGAAAGGCAATGCAGGGATGCTTCTCATGTCCTCCAACTAAAGAATGATTGGCCAATGATCCGAAAATTTATAATCATACACCCAAGATCTGTGTTTCTGAAAACTGTCCAATAGCTTAGCTTTGACAAGAAAACGATCCAAACGTTTATGAACTCCATCTTTACCGAATCTGCCATTTGTCCAAGTAGGGACCATCTTATGTGGCTGGATGTCCACCAAATCTGAAATCTCCAACAGTTGTAGAAAGAAGTCTGCAAGCTCATCCAATCTAGCAGCACCACCCCACACTTCTGATGTATGACAGGTGAAATTTAGATCACCTGCGATAATCAGATCTTGAGAATTTAACAGTCCTGAATCATTAAGAGAGGACCAGAAAGAGAATCTCTCCCGATAAGGAGCATAACAGTTGAGCACAGTAATGGAATGATGGTTGCCACAAAATAGACCTTTAAGTAGGATGCCCCAGTGAGTGAAGAAAGGTTTAAAGGCAAAAATATTCGGGTCCCAAGCTACAGCCAGACCCCCCGAGAGACCTAAGGAACTTGTCGCAGAAACCTCCCAGTTAGGAAGGAGATTACAAAGTTTCTGAATAGCTATGGCTTCGTCACACATTGTCTCTTGTAAAAGAACAACTGCAGGGACAGTAGCTTTAAGGAGTGTGGATAAGGCCTGTACCCTTGACGCCTTAACCAGACCTCTGACATTTAATGAGAGGAAAGACATCAAGAAACATTCATGCCGGGGGACACCGCTCTAAGCCCCGAATCTCTATCCACAACATCCAGCCTCTGCGAAATGGGAGTATAAGAATCAGAAATATTTAGGTTCCGACCCTTATTTTTTTTGCCCCTTCTTATTGTGACGTTTTGGAATTTAAGGGTGTTAACAGGTTTGGCTGAAGACCCCAAATCAGGATTCTTAGAATAAGAGGGAAGAGGTGGGAATTCCTCCCCACTGGTAGACATAAGATAGCCACATTCTTCAAGAATAGCAGTATCACTAGGGTTAGATGAGAATGTAGAAGTATGAGCAATTTGATGACCTGCTATATCCTTCTCAACAGCACAACCCAGATTCAATGATGAAGACGAAGGTAATTCAGACTTTAAAGGCAAATCCTCACCCTCATTGTCTGAGTAATAAGAATGAAGAGCAAGGGTTTTTTTTGTGGGGGATCCTGAATCTGAGGAAATGGGGATAGCATTTATACCCTGACTCAATGATGAAGCAACAGGAGCAGCCAAAATATCCTTGAAAAGTTTACGACCGACTTTAGAGCAGGAAGGGGGCTGAGCAGAGTTAGATAAAGGCAACCCAGTAATCAAATCATGCCGCATTTGAATATCCCCATTACTGATGCGTTTAGAAAGCAAACGTTCAGAGTTCTCAATAAAATTGAATTCGTCTCTAGTCAAATCTGGAGAAGAAATAAGGGTTTTGAAAAATTGCTTACCCGAGTTATCAGCAGCCACAATTGGTGAGCCCTTCCGAGGTAGAGGAGGTTCCTTGTCAATCGACGCCATCGAAAGCTTGCAATTGAAAGGGCAATTATGCTGAACATGCCCAATTCCTCGACAACTGAAACAACGAAAGGGTATCTTGAGGTAATCAAGGTTTAGCTTCCATAACTTAGCACCCCACACAATTTCAATTTCAGCAGGCAAACCCTCCTTCATCTCTATCTCAAGCATTACTTTCGCAAAACGCCGGTCCATCCCATACAAGTTTTGTTTATCAAAACGGATGAATCTACCAGCAGAATTTGCTATCCCCATTAAAACCTGCTCCGACCAAAGCTCGATAGGGAGACCAGGAATGACCATCCAGAGTTGCCGGAGAGTCTGATATTCATGCAACGGATCAAAATTTACATGCCAGCGCTTTAAAAACAGGGACCCCTTCTTAAATTCCCAAAAACGTGACAGGATTTTGTCAATATGAGCAGCCTCTGAGAAGGTAAAAAGTATCCATTTGTTCATCAAAAGATTAATCCTGGGAACCAAGCCTGTAATAGGAACCCACATTTTAGTTACCCAATCCATGATTTCAGACTTGTTCCCAGAGGCATATTCAAAGCGGCCTACTAACCCTCTATCAGCCAGAATGTTAATACGCTCCAACCCGAAATCTGCGTCTATATCATAACGGATAACCTCTGCCTTAGCTTTGAAGGTTTTTAACAGACGACGCTTCTTAGCCTTCAGTCCACATAACTTACCACCACAGGCTGATATCTTACCAGCCCCAGCAGAGTGGTCACCCAGAGCAGCGGAAAATGACAACCCATTTGAACAAGGAGACCTGCCGTTCTCCTCCATTACAAACCAAAAAAGAACAACAGGGAAATCGAGCCAGCTGTCGGTCACCAGGACAACCAAACAGACAGGTGCCCACATGGTCACAAAGGCGACAGGTAATTGAAAAGACAGTCCCCACAAATGGCACAGTCCCCACAAATGGCAGAGCATATAATAAAATAGCAGAAAAACGCCAAACTAGGGTAAATACAGGAAAATGCAGATTTAGCGAAAAATCCGATAGACAAGATGATTTGGATCCAACGACTAAAAGACTCGTTCCCACTTTTTTTATTCTTGGCTGGTACTAAGCTGTTTCTTTAAAACAGCTGAACTCCAAGTCGCCGCGGGTCGCAAAATCATCTCATCCATCTTCAAAATCGATAAAATCTGCAAAAGATCAATGAGATCCTGCAGAAAAACGCCTGCAGAATCCAAACCCTAGCCATCATGGTCCCCCCAAATCTTATTTTTATTTTTTATATGAAAAAAATACATAAATATTAAAATTAATAAATAAAAATGATACAAATTAATAAATAAAAATTTAAAATGAATAAATATTAAAATATATATTAAAATTAAATATATAAAAATTAAAATTAATGTGTAGCATATACTTTCTTTATCGAACTAAGGGCGGGCTAGTATAAGGCTGTTTTGGGTTAAGGGGTTTAACCATTGATCAGTCCATCCGTTTGAGTATCTTCATTGTGTCTAGCGTGAATCAATCCATTGCCTGTTCCCTTCCATCAAAATCAGGCGGTCCCATTCTACTCTATTGTGCAGGACGCCTCCCGTGCCGCCGAATTGAGAGCCCTAGTGAGCCTTCGCGTGAGCCCCATTTGTGGCAGGGGCACCCCGGTTGAAGAAGATTAGCCTGACCACAAAGAGCATTCGCATGAGCCCGATTTGAAGCAGAGGAATCCACATTTGAAGCGGAGTAGCTAGACAACGCTAGCTAGTGCGTGAGCAGAGCAGCTAGATAGCGCCATGCCTCTCAAATCTGAGGTGTTTTTTTCCCATTGTTTTTGAAATCCTCATCGTATTGTTGCTAATGCCCTTTTCCAATATGTATTGTTTTAAAATATAAGGAAAGGTGAAAAAAAACCCAAAACAAAACATTCAATTAGTAGAAGGTTCAGGGTTGGAAATGGTGGGCAGTCATGTTCACAGGGGTCTGCTCGAATGGAAATCTATCTTACGCGTAGCTCCATTTTAAAAAGGTATAACACTTCCTCTATCATATGGAGGTTAAGTGTCAGATTTCCTTCTTGTGGCAGATCGTTGTCTTCATGGCCAAGCTCATGTATTGGAATCATATCGAAGAGCATTCCAAATGCGGAATTAGCAGAATCCCAAGAGGCCTGGAAATTCCTGCAAGGAGAATTCAAATTGATTAGAGTGGGAGAAAGACATTGAGCATCTGAATTGGCCACTAAACCATTGGTTATGCCAACATTTAGTTAAGAGGGTATGATTGAGAAATCAATACATTTTCTATCCATGTGGATGGATTTGTGGAATTATCCTTCAAGAATTGTCAATTTATAAACATTAAGAGTCAACATTGGGATATCATCAAGAGGGATTCATAGAGAAAATCCTACTGTATAAAAAAAAATGAGCACCGAGTTTCTTGAACTTTTCCAATTTGGTTGCTTTTACCCCATGTCCCAGTTGTATAACATTAACTATCCCTCCTTCAAGTGAATACTAATTTTCTTATATAACTCAAATAAATACCCTAGGGGGAGTCCTGGGTGCTTTCGTTTTGCATTTATCCTTTTTTTGTCTAAGTTGTTTTAAAATACCAACAAAAGTGCTAGTGATGAGATAAAGGGCCAGCCACCACCTTTGAATTGCATGAAGCATTCTTTCTTTTCAACTACCTTTTTATCAACTTAAATATCTAACAAATACACATCTAACTTGTAAATATTTTGTGATGGTTGGTTTCCCTCTCCATCAAACTTGCTAGGTTGTTACTAGGTGACAACATGGAGTGTTATTTAGTATTTTTTCTTGCACTATTTTTGTCAATTTATTAACTTCCACAATAGGGTGTATGCTAAAAGCTTGGAAAATGTAAATCCCACCTAATTTTTGAGAAGGCATGATTGAGAAATCAATACATTTTCTAGCCATGTGGATGGATTTGTGGAATTATCCTTCAAGAATTGTGAATTTATAAACTTTAAGAGTCGCCATTGGGATAACATCAAGAGGGCTTCATAGACAAATTCGTACTGTATAAAAAAAATGAGCATCCTGTTTCTTGAACTTGGCCAATTTGGTTGCTCTTACCCCATGCCTCAGTTGTAGAACATTAACTATCCTTCCTTCAAGTGAATACTAATTTTCTTATATAACTCAAATAAATACCCTAGGGGGAGTCTTGGGTGCTTTCGTTTTTCATTTATCCTTCTTTTGTCTAAGTTGTTTTAAAAGTCGAACAAAAGTGCTAATGATGAGATAAAGGGCCAACTACCAACTTTGAATTGCATGAAGCATTCTTTCTTTTCAAATACCTTTTTATCAACTTAAATATCTTGAAACTCATTATTTTAACACCTAGTGGTAATTCCATGTTGCAAAATAAAAGGATTGGGCATGCTTGAGAGGACCTTGGGAATGGGGTGCTTAGCCTTTGCATGCATGTAAATAAATAAGACAAAATTTACAAAAGAACATGACTAATGTCATACTAAGCCTTTTGTCAATCTACCATTTTTCCCAAGATGTTATGACATTGATCCCCTATAAAATTTCCCAAGTTTACAATGAACAAGACCAATTCTCTATTATGAAAAAATGATTTTTTTAGCAAATTGTTTAATTGCCTAGTCACTGTTGATTACAAAAAGTCATTGGACTCCCTTCTTGAAATACCAAGTGTGAGATTTTATCACAAGAACTTGTTTTTCATAAATAAATGAGTAAAAGAGTGCTTAAATTGTAAAACCTATTGTTGTTAGTAACACAAAAGCACCTTGAAATTTGTTTTCTCGCCATTAAAATTGCAAGTGAAGCTAACAAAACTCACAAGAAAACACTCCTATCAATTTAAGGGTTTGTTTCACTACAAAAACATCATTTCCAATAGGTTGTGGCACCCCTTCAATGATTAAAGTGAGTGGTCCTCTTTATATTTTCCACTCATCCCAGTTTTACTTTCCCTAGATTATCTTTGATATCACCTTTTATGGATCTTTTGGGCATAATTGGTGCTAATAGCTCATTGCTCGCTCTTTTTGGTTCATTTTCCACACAAATAAGTTATAGGGAATTAGTTTGTTGTAGGTTACTACAATTCTTTTTATCCTTTTCAATGACAATTACCTTAGCCATATTTTAAACCCAACTAGGTAGTATTTACTCCAGTTGACCCTACAAATAATTTCTCTTGCATCATTTGGGTGTACAAGAGCCATAATAGATTGTTTCTATTTTAACTTGTTGATTGTAAAATCATATTTTGCTAGTATTGTTTTCACAGGTTTTCCCTCTATTAGTATTCCCATGAATTTGAGGAAAATACCCCATTTGTTGGTCCTAAAATGACTTGCGCTCAAGCCTCTCACCTCTATTTACCCCCCACTTTTCATGTAAAAAACAAGACCATCCAAAGTGAGGATAACCAATGAATTGCGCCATTGATCTACCAAGAAAAGTGCGATCATAATTTGTGATCCACTTGATCATCAAACAGGTTATATCTTTTGCATGTAACATGTTTAGCTTTTAACCCTAGGAAAACCATAGAATGGATGTATAGGAAAGGTTCACTTAATTTATTAATGATTAATCGTGTTATTGATCCTATGGATATTTAGGGCATTGATTTTAACTATCTATCAAAAATTATATATGTGGTCAATGTACCATCCCATTGCTCACAATGGGTTTTAGTTAACTAATGTAATTCCCAGTTTACTTTGTTAATCAAACCAAAATTTTTGAATGTGATTTTTTTTATGTTCAATCTTTGTTTCCTTACATATTTTTTAAGTTAACAGGTAAAAATATACCATTTTGATTTTACAATATATCTTGCATTAGAATTTCATGTAATCTAGCAAATTAGTTTTTGTCACTTGAAATGACTATTCATAATTAATTTTCCAATTTAGTTAAACAACTTATTCAAGTAAATATAATATATTTACCTCTAGAAACTAGTTGATTTAGCAATCCAATCCATTATTTAGTTGATCATATGCTAAAGTAATTCACTTTAGAGGTGATCGATCTCTAAAGGAGACTTAATAGCAATCTAGTGATCATGTTTAATAATATATCACACAACATTAAATGATTTTAACAAGTAAATCATGACCTTTATACAGAAGGTCTATAGGGTCCACAAGTCTATACGCGAGGTCCATCTCATAGATACCTTTACCTTGATCAATTACCTCTATACAAGAGTAACAACCTTTACACGGAAGGCAATCAAAGTGATCACCTCTATACAGGAGGATCAATCCTGAATACACAAGATTGGTTTGGAGAATGTCTCCTGATGCTGTATATTTACTACTAGCAACTTAGTTTGAAGTTCTAAAAAACTATGGGGTTTCCTAGCTCTCCATGCATGCAACTCTAAAAAAAGCCACAACACTCTTGTGTCTAGCCTCAACATCAAGGTTCCAGTTCCAGTCTTTACTAAAAAGTAACCATCCTACTAGTTTTCTTCCCTCCCCAATAGAATTTCCTTCCAAGTGGCAACCCTTTCCATCATCTCCAAAAACGCTATTTTAACAAGTTTTGATTCATTTAATGAACTCTTTGAATCCTTTAATGACCTCTTTCCCTAGTATATAATTTTTTGGGTTTCTATAGGATGTTCAACATATTGAATAATGGTTGATATGATCTAGTGGCCTATGATGTTTATCATTTTCCCTTTGTCTATTGAGTATGGATTGAGTAGGGGCTTCTTAGCGATCTGGTCATGGAATTGCGATGATGTTTTGTGTTCAAAAGAGAGTACATTATGGGTTGAAATTAGTGTTTATAGGCCTCATCGTCAATGGAAAATGCACGCCCTAATGTCTTGTAATTTTCTAATATGAATTATGCATACCCAATGTAATGCCCGCCTCGGTACTTTAACTAATTAAAATAATGAGGACACTAATTTTGAAGTGAACCGGATGAATAAAACACGAACCATAGAATTTACATTGAATATTATTTTATGAAAGTGATTGAATGACATACACTAGAATGAAGAAACATGAAATAGAAAGGATTGAATGTTAATATTTTATAAATGAAATAGATGCTCGATTGACTGAGATACTAGGACAATGAATGATGAAATGATTTGATAGTGCAGCACTATTTAATGTGTGTGCCTGAGTGTGTGTGTGTGTGTGTGCAGTGGAAGGTAAGAAGATTTACCGACTGACCCACAATGGAATTTTAGGGGTCGTAAGAATGGAAAGAACACATAGGGGTACAACGACAGACTGTCGACCCTGAATTATCAATTGACGCACGAGTCAGAAGCTTGCGAGTTGGCCCGGGGAAGCGTGTGCCATATGGGCGAGGCCATACTGACTTGGTCGCGTACGAGAGTTGAGGGGCACGCGATAAGGAGGGCCTTATCCCTCAGCAGCCCTTAGTCTCCAAGAAGTGTAGTCGATAAATTGTAGTAACGACTCCCCGATCGCTACACAGTTCTCCTCACAAGAAGAAAGAAAATAAATTGTCAGAAGGGCCCACCGAAGAGGTACCTAGACAAGAACAAGAAGAAAGAAGATGAATTGTTGGAAGGGCCCGCCGAAGAGGTACTTAGACAAGAACGAGAGGAAGAAAACTAATCAATTGTATAAATGGGAAATTTCACATAAGATTTAAGAAATAATTTATTCCATTTTGTTTTATTTTATTAATTTGAATAATTCTATTCAAGATTTTATTTTAATTGATTTCATTGATTTGAATTATTGATTTTAATTGATTTTATTAGCTTGAAAAAGAGTTGAAGAGATTGATTTTATTTATATTAAATTGATTAATTTTGTTATTGAGAAAAGTTATTATTTATTCAGAAGATTTTAATTGGATAGATTTTATTATATTGAATTATCCTATACAAGATTCTATTCTTGATTTCATTAATTTAAATTACTTATTTTAATTGATTTTATTATATTGAAAATGGGTTAAAAAGATTGATTTTATTTATATTAAATTGATTCACTTTGTTACTGAGAAAAGTTATTATTTATTTAAAAGGTTTTAATTAGATAGATTTTATTATTTTAAATCATTCAGAATTGAAATAGGTCATTAATAAGATAATTGTTTTTTATTATTATTCAAGATTTTACTTTAATCAAATTTATTATTCTTTTATATTATTTTATACGGAATAAATTTAAAATAGATTATACTTTTAGTAAAAGAAACCATCTTCAAATTCTATTTTAGTAGTCGGAAAAGAAAAGAATATAGAAAGCATTAAGTCTAACTAAAAATATTTTTGATTAAACTAAATAGAAACTAAAACGCAACTATTCTATTTTAGTAGTCGGAAAAGAAACGAATATAGAAAGCATTAAATCTAACTAAAAAGATTTTTTATTAAATTAAATAGAAACTAAAACACAACTAGGACTCTAATGAAGACAACTACACCTAACCCACTGATTTAGGGAATTAGGTGTACATTCAAGATAGAGTAAGAGACGCTTGTAATTTGAGAATAATATTAATAAAATATTAAAATAAATTATTTATGTGCATGGAAAGACACATGGCACAAAAACTTTGGCTATAAAAGAAGGGAGGAGAAGGAGAAAAGGATCTCTTGCTCCCTAGTGCTGGATGGGCACCAGAATCGTGAATGGATCTTGTGAATTCTTGGGAGTTGGGTTTAGCTTTCCGGGGATTGGGGAATCCCACCAGAAAGCTTGCGTTGTGTGTTCTTGCGACTTTATTTGCTTGGGGGTTCGGGGTGAAGGAGAGTAACCCCGATACGGTAGAGTGGTCAACCGAGGGGTTGTCGGTATCTTCGTCAGAGCTGGATTGATCCGGATGACTGAATCAACCTCTACTACATCGACCAACCATCTCGAATTCGACGATAAAATCAGGTTCTATGTCTTTTAATTTATTTTTCTTTCAATATGTGAGATTGATACTTGACTTATCTCAAAAGAAAATGGTGTATGAGAATTGAATTGCTTTCTAGCTTTATGCTTTTCTTTTAAATTCGTATGAAGAAATAATGGTGTATGAGAATCGATTTGTTGATCTACAATTTTCAAATCTCTGTTTTAATTTGTCGTTTTATAAGTTACCGCATTTATATATATGTTTAAACCAGAATCCGAATTAGGGAGTCAAATTTATTGGAGACAAACAGATCCAGTGACCATCTATTCAGACCCCGGGTGCATTATTATTTTAGCGTTTCCAGATTTACATCATCAGATGTCCTTTGGGTATTTCGAACACTGTTTCTTTTTAAATTTTGGCGTTGCAGATGGCATAATGTTTTATAAAAGGACAGACATGTTCTATATTTAAGCTCAGATCAGGTCAAGATCGCCCGCTGTATTATTTCCATCTCCCTGTATAATTTATTTGCAATATCAACTCATGAAATCGCATCCTTCACTTTTGTTTGAGATCGAATCTCCAGGTTTAATTTTTACTCTGTAAATCGAATTTCTATAGGGAAACGTTCCCAAAATTGATTCCAAATTACATTCCAGATTTGATTCCAATTTGCAAACTATCATTTAACCTCTGTAAGTCGAATTTCTATAGGGCAACGTTTCCAGATTTGATTTCGAATGGCATCTCTGCAACCGATTTGTATAGGGTAACGTTTCTGGAATTTGACTTCGAATTGCAATGTCGTCAATCTCTGCAAACCGATTCAGAATCATGATTTTGAACTATGATATCATGAAATCCTTGCGTGTTTACAAATCGAAATTTGTTGAGCGTTGATAAATTTTTAAATGAACTATAGTTGACTGTATATAACTCTGTTTCTGTTTCGAGTACTGAGTTAGCGTCCACAAGGGTTGCAGGAATTTGTAATTATTTATTCATAACTTCCGAGATTGGATCTTGACGATTTAATTTTAAAAATTCAGGTTATTCAAAACCCAAATATGGGCGTTTTTCCTCTGCCTATCTATCGATAAAATTGATTTGTAATTTATGATTTTAACCTGGCAATTGAGGCGTTTTCCATCTGCAAGTTTATCTATTAGATCGATTCACTACCTTTATCTAAGTCTTGACCGCTGGATCGCTGTTCTCTATTTCCTTGTCATTCTGAATTATATTGACTTCTGAGTTTATAGAGGGGAATTCATTTGTGTTTGACCACGGTTTTACTCTATTCGAATTCAGCGTGTAACCACTGTCACTAGATTGGATCTTGAACTCTGTTTATTGTCACATCGTATCTGAAATTAAGCTGATCAAATTGGTACTCTGCCCATACACCGAACGCTTGGTTACCACTACGATTGTGATACCATGTCTATGCACTGAAACGCTGCCTTCACTCTGTGTTATGAGTGTATTTGATATCCGAAAATTACTGTGCAGTTATTTCGAATTCTATTGGCGTTTTCAGATCAAATAAGTAGATTTACATGTTCGCCATCAATTCCTTGGTTCTTTTATCTTAAACTCGGAGTATGAATTTTCTATTCACTCGCACGATCTACAGATCGAACCCTGCTCGCTTTCACCTTACAAACCTTGAAATGGATTTGAAGACGATCTTCCCTTGACTGTCTTAATCCAGCGTTCTTCACGGCATCACTCCCTCGAAGTCAGGGTTATCCCGTTCAATCCGATCTCGCTAGGACTCGGCTATTGATACTGAAGCTCGGCACTTGTTTTTAATTTTAAAAATAAACTTTTTTTTACAGATGTCAAGTAATATATTGAATTCTGATAAGTCGGACATAGTAATGCTAGTCTTCATTACAACTATTATTGGTAATAATGAATTCGATAAAGGTGATGTATGTATTTTACAGTAACCAGTGCGGTAAACATTCGATAAGGATTTGGGAGAAAATAATTATTGTTAATAATCAGAACTATGTTCTTATAATGAAAATCAATAATGTATTATATAGATTATGTTCTTCATAATGAGAATCAATATCGTATGTTGCTTATTAACATTATTAGTATAGTATGGAAGGGCATAAATTACTTGCCATTTACCATAACGAAGGTTAGTGATGAATGTCGATCAGACATTATAATTACTTTTGACAATGATAAAAATCGATAACACATGATATATATAATCACGGGGGCTTCACTCAATAAACCGTTATCATAGCACGTTCATTCGTGGCATATGAAACAATACCACTAATTTCACTAAATATTGGAAAATACCTTCCAAAATTGTTTTTTTTACCCCCTCCCAATATGCCTTCCCAATTTAAAAAAACCCTTATTTTCACTAGATATTGTATGTATCAATTTTTTCATTAACATTTTGTATACCCCTTTATATTTCTACCTAGTATATTGATATGATACCCCTCTTATGACCCCACATGCATTCTACAATGCACCTTGCTTCTTTCGATGTATATTGTGGATGCACATTACTTCATCCACAATGCAATTACTCAACCACATATCATTATGATATGAAACATCTAATGGTCTAATGAAGAGATAGGATATCACTTCTTGTATGTTACTAGAGCCAATGCACATAGTACAACATTTAGATTGCATGTTGCAGTTCCCCAATCGCTGACTAAGCCTGTTGTGGGCTAGGTATCCAAGCCCTGGGGCCTGTAACAATCTCTAGGAGACTGACTAAACCTCCCAAGGCCTGTAATAGGCATGATTGGTTGGGTATTCAAGCCCCCAAGGCCTATTGAGGGCATATAGAAAGCCCTGGAGGCTTAGAGCCTCCCAAGGCTATTGGTAACAATTCACTGAGTGTTATTGGTAACAATTGGTTGTCATTCACCACTGTCTCTCGACTGGAAACCCACTTCACCATGAAATCCCCTGGCCTCAAGCATGCCTCAAGATGCGATTTCCCTGCGTACTGGTAAGCCCGAGCCTTGCCTCAACTCGATTTCTCATCCGGTCGTGATCCCGCCATCTCCATTTGGCAGATATTTTTCAGCCCGCCCATATAAAAAAGACCCCAAAGTATTTTTGTATTGTTACATTAAATAAAAAAAAACCTTTGCCCCTTAATATATAAGCAATATAATTTTTAGGTTTTCATGAATATTTAATACCACAATATGAATGAACGTGGTATTATATTTCCTTCTAGTGAAGCCCCCGTGTATATAATATAGTGATGTATTTAACGTTCAATAGCAATTTTGAGAATTAATAGTTAGGTACATTGTGTATAATTTATGATAGTAGGTAAAGCGTTTCCATTAAATGTTCAAATGACAATTGTGGAAGACAGTAGTGAATTGCATGGGTTATGTTTGCATAATGGGATTCAATAAGGTGTGGTTTTTATTAATTACTAGTAGTAGAAATTGAAAGTGCTTTAGTTGCTTACCTTTAAAACAATAAAAGATTGTTTAAACATCACTTGCTTATAACTAAATGATTAGCATGCAAGATGAGTTATGATTACAGTTATATTCAAATGTATAGATTCTAGATGGAATTGAATTCATTTATTTAAAAAGAAAAGAACTCATAAGCGAGAGCCCTACAATATTGATTATGACGAAGGGTGATAAATATCGTAAATGGTTATGGGAGGTTTTGAACACATGGGGAAATACAAAATGAGGTTCTTTGTGATTAAGATTTGGAATTATATATATATAATTATTGTGGGACAATATATTTATATATATGTGTTAGTTATTCATATAGTAATTTGACATTGCATTTGTTATCTATTAATGTTAATTCTAAATATGAACAATTAGATTATAGGAATTTGATGTATGATGCTTCATAGTCAATGTTCTTATTATGATTAAGATTTGAAAATATATATATATGTATATATATTGTAACTAGGAAATGAGAATCATATTTGAATTTATGTTGAACACTCTCACATTCATTTAATGAAATATTTAATCCGTGATGCACTTTACAAAAGATTGTGTTCTCAAATATTGTCGAAAACTAATATTTTCTAAAGAAGAATTCATTTAGTTTCTTTATTGAATTGTGAAAGTTGAGCAAGGTGGAAAAGAAGAAATTAGAGCTAGGAAATATTTTATATGAGACCTCGAATTATAAATCATTAAGACATGTTTGTGAACAATGTTTCTAGGTATAATGTATGATGGATTAAAGAGGACTTGTCTCAACACAGGTTGAATTGGCACTTAATTGTTTAATTGTGTCTAATAAATTACACCTAGCTAATTCATTAATCCCATGTTCAATTTAACCTCAATAATGGAAAATGGATTACGTCGAGTTCAATAAGTATTATTGAGGTTATAACAAAAAAATAAAAAAATTCACTTGTTTTCGACCGAGTCCCTACATTTGGTATCAGAGCCGGTCGAGCCTTGAGGGCACCAGACTCATATTATTCAGTGGTTCGTCGGTGATACATGAGGATCGACGTAGGAAAAAATCAAAACTGCGGTTTTTACTCTTATCCTTCGGCAAGGATACTTCCAGCTTCTCGAACAGGTTAGAATTAGTCTTCACTAAATTTGCTAGTATAAAAGTTTGAATGATATTCAGGGTTCATATACTTTGAATCAGGGCACCTCCCTAGCAGTAGATCAGACCAGACCAGCCTCGAGGAAGCATGTATACATAGTTGTACTTGTACTACTATAATATGCACAATATGCTTTTTTATTATTTATTTTCATGAGTATATTGGTTTCATTTTGATAATGAATTCTATATTTCCTTCATAGTCTAGTGATCAGGGCATCTCCTCGGCAGCTGGTCAGAGGATTACACCATCCTCTAGGAAATAGGTATACATCTTTGTAATTGTACAAATATAATATGAACACAAAGTTTTTTTGTGATTTCTCATGAGTATATTCGTTTCGTTTAGATAATTTTATCTATATATTTGTTGCAAAGTGTTGATCAGGGAAACTACCCGGCTATTGATCAGACAACATCAGCCTCAAGGCAACAGGTATACCTGATTGTAATTGTACAATTTAAATACGATCAATATGTTTTCTTATTATGTTTTTTTCGTGAGTATTTTGGTTTCATTTAGATAATTTTTTCTATATTTTTGTTGCAGGGTGCTGATTGAGGAGCCTACCTAGCAGTAGATCAGACTAGACCATCCTCGAGACAGCAGGTATACATCGTTGTACTTGTACTACTATAATATGCGCAATATGTTTTTATTATTATTTCTTTTCATGAGTATATTGGTTCCGTTTCGATAATGTTTTATATAGTTTATTTTCAGGGAAGTGATCGGGGAAAGTCCCCGACGGTTGATCATATGAGTACACGATCCTTGAGGAATTAGGTATAACTCATTGTAATTGTAGAAATATAATATGAGAAATATGTTTTTTTTGTTATTTCTTTTTCTTGTGTATATTGGTTTCATTATGATAATGTTTTCTACATTTTTTTTGTAGGGTGATGATCGGGGAAAGTCCCCCCAGCTGTGGATCACACGACACCAACCTCGAGGAATCAAGTATACCTAATTGTAATTTTAGAAATCTAACATCAGCGATATGTTTTTGTAATATTTTTTTTCCTCAGTCTATTGCTTTCATGTTAGTAATGTTTTATATATTTTTTTTGTAGACTACTGATTCGGCATATGATCCAGCATCAAAGCAATCAATAGATTTTGATGTGGATGATCTCATGTGCGATGCTGAGATTGGATCTTCTCTAGATCCAATTAATATGATAAAAAATACCTTACAAAAAAATCATGAGGATATCCTTCGTCTGCTATTCATTCGGCCGCAGACAAATGAGATTAGAGCAAAGGTTGATGTTTTGGTAAAGAGATATCAAGCCTTGAAAGTAAGTTGCGGGATCTTGAATTAGAATATAATTTCATTTAGTATTTTATATTTTTTACGTGTATATGATGGTGAACTAAACTATGGTTTGTATTTATAGGATTTTTTGCGCCCACACACTAGTGGTCAAGGCAGTGTTGGCACTAGTGATGCTCGTGGAGAGTTGTCACATGAGAAAATGACTCCACTTGCATCTCATGTGCCATTGTTGTCGGCTGAAAAGTCGGAAACACATTCCGTGACACCCTCGAGGCCATATGTGAGTGCACTCGCTAGTGGTCGGCGCATGCTAGATTGTGCAGAAGAAGGGGTCGATGCAGAGACTAGTATTGATATTGATGAAATAGTATTTCCTGGATCTTCCCGTGTTACTAGCACGATTACACTACATACCACATTTTTGGTGGATGAAGAGCTCATTCCCATAAAGATAGAGAAGATCCTAGGTATTTATACATTGTTCAAGTTATTGTTTATAATTTGATTGTAATATATTGATAAAACATTTTTTTCAACTAATGATGGCATGATTGTTTTGCAGGAAATGATGTTTTTTATAAACATCTAAATGATTTGTCATTGGATATCTTTGGTCCCACCATCCACATAAGGTGGGATAAAAAATTAAAAATTTAAAAGATGTTGGCATGTTTGGTAGCGAGACCTTTAATCGATCCAATGTCCTAAAGAAGTCTGGCCAACATATGAATAATGTGAGGGATCAATATAGGGTTCATATAGAAAGGAACCCTAGGTATGAGCACCCTCCAATGATTCCAAGAAGAGTGTGGAAATCCCTAGTGGAAGATGGAATTGAGAGGGATTTGAGAAAAGAAGGAAAGCTACCATCGGGCACATGAAGGTATGCAATACTTTCCACAATGTAATTATAAACCTTATTATTATTAATTTTTAGATCAAATTTGAAACATATAACGCATTTCAACATTTTCATAGGCTGTCAGACACATCAAAGGCCACAAAGTAAAGACAAGAAAAAAATGGTCAGCATAAGCTTAGGCCTCGTGGTTATTCGAATTTGGTGTCCCGAATTGTTAGTATAAAAAAACCAATATTGCAACCAAATAATAAATTGCAAATTATTTTCGTTTTATTGCACTGCAAAAGGTAAATTCATGATGTTATGCAAATATGCAGGCCGACCGATTCAAGGAAGTGCCCACATAGGATGACTTGAAGCTTGGATTACAATACGGCTTTGGAGCTGTTGTTGAACGCCGAAAAAGCTTGTCTAGGCAAACATAGTCTTCCGATGATCCATATTGGGCACATGTATATAAAATCAATATAATTTAATGAATATTTATTGCTTGTGCAATCTATTCATTATAAATATTTTCCATAAAATATTGACTCTGCTTTGAGCAGGAAAGCAACAATCCACTTAATGTTGAGGATGGAGAACAACCAATTGAAGATCATGCTTCAAATCCCGGTAACAAATGTATTGATATTCTACAATTTAAAATATTGCGTTGCAAATGGTGAATATTAATTGTACTTTTCCATGTTTCAACTGTAGAGCATGTAGAGGGTCACACTATACAAGATGAGCCTATACAGGAATGTGAAGTACATGATGTGGCCACATCATGTAAAAAACACATATGTAAGATATCGATGTAACATTTTTACATTATAATAACATAAGATATCGATGTAACATTTTTACATTATTGTAGCAAATCCATACCCCTTGCCATAGCATCCACATCGCGAGTAATATACTAGGAAGACAGTATAAAAAGTTGTAGATGCCACAAGAACTGAACAACAAGTTCCAGAAGATGAGTTGCTAGCTGATTTTGTTAAAAGAAAAAAAGCTAAAAAGAAGTGACTGAAGAAACACTATGTATACTTATTTTTGATAATATAATGGCATGCATTATCTTTTTCCTACTGAATGAATGAGTGGTTTAATGAATGTTATATTTTAATGAATGAATGGTAAATGTTTCTTTATGATGAAATCCACATGTTTGCACATAATTTTATTTTTTTCAAGTGCATGCATTAGGTATGGGGAATTGAGAGTGATGTGAGGGGGGGGAGGGGCCATAAGAGCTTCCACCTTTACATGGTTGGCCCTGTTCAATAGAGAATATTAAATTATTTTTGAAACAAAGAGGAGCTCAATGAGGTATTTATACCTTCCATCAATGAAGTGGGTTCAGTACCTATCATAAGTGAGACCACACTATTATGATCACAAGATCAGTTAGGTTTCAACCCATCAATTCCTTCACACATGCAAGTGATCATATCAAGCACACAAGGGTTTCACCATCAAAAAACCACTCCTAGGTTCACCAACCGAAATACTTATCTTTCAAAACAACAAGAAGGAAATTTCATCCCAATAAACCCCCCTAGCTATAAGAAGTCAATTCCAACCAAAGATGGCTGCTTCGTCATTTGTATCACAAAAGTGAAAATGCACGGACATCATCACATCATGTTCCCAAGAAAGACATATCTCCAAACTCCATCAATCATGACATCACATCAAGCTCCAAGTCCTCCAAACATAGCATCTCACCATGCTCAAGGTCTTCGCGTTAGTGCTCTTGTAGACAATGCATCCATTTATCATTGCTAAAACCTACCCTATACAATATATAGTCTTTCCAAAACCCGATAAGTTTTCCCATACTACAGATTTCATGATTATGATGCCTAAAGTTTCCCATACTAGAAAATATTTTGTGAACAGGTTGAAGGAATCATGCCTTCAATGTTTCAAAAACCATCTACATTTGTCATTCTTAAAGATATTGATGCACCTGTAGAAAGAAGTCATCCATGACATGGAGAATGGATTTGGCACACCTAGGGTCTATAAATAAGACAAAAAAACAAATGTCTCAAAATTGCAAGCGATTCGGGTGCAATCAAACAAAGAAGATTAAAAAATCGTGCCCTAGCAAAGGCTAAACAAAGGAAAATTGTTGTAAGTCTTAAAATATGGAAAACACTTGTAAAATCATATGAGAAGTCAGATGCATGGAGGAAGTATGGAGAGGAGAGTACCCAGGTAATTAATTTTTCTCACAACATTGTATCATAATTAATAAACAATTTTTATGTTTTATTTGTGCATACTTAAGTTGATTTGGTATATGTTTTAGGACAAGGCATCCAAGGCTAGGTTTTACAAACTTCGTTCCATGCATCACAATGGCCATAAAGGTCTACAGGCCTTGATATGTACTTTTGTAAGTATATTTAATTTTTGAAATTATATTCTTTTTAATTCCTAGAAAAAAGTAAATGATTGCATAATGATTAGTTTAACTAGTCCACGTGTCATGTGTTTTACAGGAGGAGAAACATGGCCGACATCCAACACCATTTGAAAAAAAAAGTTTCAAAGCACTTGAAAGGTTGCATTAGAGAGATTATACAACTTGGATATTCTTGGTGGAGCTAGGGCTTGTTGATTTACCCTACCTAGGGATTTTTGGATAGTTGGAGTTTTTGTACTATCCTTGACGTAAGGATTTGGTATGTGCTTTACTTCATCTTGAGATTATATATAAAGTTTATATCTTTGATATCTTGAGTAATTTTCAGATATAAATTTTTTTATGCATTGTTTTTTACAACTATTATGTCTTGTTATTTACATCCTTAGAAACACATTAAATGGACCTATTTGGCTAAAATACCCCTTGTGAATATAAAAAAATCCAAAGAAGAGCCATTTTATATGTTACATATGTATATTGTATTTGCAAAGAGATGATGTTTGTGAAAATACGTGACAATTTGAACATGGATTTTGAGCATAAGTGCATCAAAATTGACATAGTCCTTACTAAATGAGAAATCAAAGTCCTTCCTATGGTCAGTAAAATGTAGGATCTTTTGATAGTGTTAATTGAACTATAAGATCTTGAATCTATGGGTCATCCTAATATATTTTTGTCCATGACAGCATGAATTTTTCCTATACCGATTCAACCTATTATTGTATCCATTCCTTCTTTCTATACATATCCTCTATTTTTGAATGGTTTCATTGAGATGAATATATAGATTTATATTTTTAATGCACTTTCCACTCATGTATTGTTTTGCCAATTTTAGCTAGTTCCATATTGTTTCATTCATAAAAAATAAGTGTTGCTTGGGGAAATATTAGTTTGGGACTTGGTTTATATCATATGGTTGACAAGCATGCTAATGTAGTATTTCAATGGTGTCCATCCTTTCCAGAGTATGTGACATACCTAAGGTGGATTCTTGTTTGTTAGTGAACTCAATAAGATCATTCTCCATTGGTGCATTTAATTCCATGCATATACACTCCTACACCTATAGAGACATGTATTGGATAATGCTAAAGTTGCATTATCACTCTTCGATGATCAACAATTGATATTATTGATCCTTAGCCAACTAGAAAACGAGAAATCCATTGTTTCCTATTAAACAACATTTCTCATACTTTCTTTTACTATTAAAAAACTCAATGTGTAATATTTTGTTGCATATATGTCATTTTCATTGTTTATTTATGATGTTTATCACCTTTTATGATTCTTTAGGGTTGTAAGGGATGATTTGAAATTTTGCTTAGGAGTAGCCTAAAGATTATATAATCATTTGATTTATTGGAATTAGTTCACTTGGCTCTTTCACCCAAAACAATGACTCTAATATAACCATCTATGTACATTTTTAGAGGAGATATGGGTGAAGGTCATGAGCCTAGGAACAAAAACTAAGAAGCACCATCAAAATTTGAGTGCCAATATACCCTATAAAAATATTGATTGTAGATTCTTCTAAAACAAGTGTGAAGAATGAAGTATGTTTTTTTTGAATTCTAGGGAGAATTTAAACCAAAATATCCCACATATTAGACACAAGAAGTAGAACAATTATTTGATATAAAATTTATAACATATGATGACCAAAATATGATGAAGCTAGTTGTAACTAAGATAAGATCCTATGCAACAATATGATGGGATTGTTGACAGACATATCAAGAAAATAAAAACGAAAAGGAAAAGAAAAATCAAAACATTAGCAAAAATGACAAAAAAACATAAGTTCCTGTATACATACTATCAACAGGTCTTGCTAAAGTAGCCCCAAAAACTTGACGCATAAGGGATTGTTGGTCCACAAATATAGATGATTTTTTTATCTTAAGGTACACGTTTATTTATGTTTACTGAAATACATAATTCATTTTTTACAATAAAAATAAAGAAATATCTATCTTGGCACTCTTTATGTATTTAGGATAGGGATTATTTTATTCCCACTCTTTGGATTTAAGATATTTTGATATAATTTATATCTAATTGCTAGTGACCCTCAAACAAATGTAAGAAAATATTGATATGTGAGAAATATTCGACAATTTCTTCCTTATTCTCTAGATTTTCCAACCTGTGAATGAAGGCTCCTCCACATACATTTAAAATTAAACTACACAAAATCTATTAGAAAGTAAGAAAATTTCAAGTTAGCTATAGCCTCAATATAACATGATTAAGTTGAAAATTGAAAGGTGCCTTCTACAATGAATTGTGAGAGATGTCTTCAGAAAAATTCATTGTGAAAGATCCGTACTTAGAACAAGGGAGTTGTGTCAATCATGAAAATAAATCCCAACAAGTTGGGATGTGCATTTGCTCATGATCTTAATAGTTCACTATATCGACCATTTTTAAATTTCAAAACAACCTGCTAGCAACAATGTAGGGACATTGCCACCTAATGGCTCTTGTTGTGAGAAGAGACATTCAAGGAGAAAAAAACAAATTGCTTAAGACTTTTTCCATGCTCCAACAATCCCTGAAATCGTACATAAATGTATTTTTGTTCACATAAAATATACATGAAACTTTTGCATAAAAATATGTATCATTTTAACCTTTTACGTTAAGATGGAGATTAATTAATTTTATATATTATAAAGGATAAGTAAATAAATTCTTGATGCTTGCATGTTCAACATGAACGGAATATTCTCCAAATCCCATATACAATCTCAAATACAACAAGTGCATAGATTGTGAGAACCGGATTTCATTCCATAGACTGTTTCATGATGTTTACATGCATGACATATAGATATTCTTAATTTTGATGATGAAAGTTCACAAATGATGTTGGCCATGTTCATTTCCCTCTATAAGCAAACTATTAGTTTAAGTATTTGTATTCTTGCTTTACAAATTTATGTAAATGCAACATTTTTTAGGGAATGGACTTGTTCACTACTATTTTTTTCCCTAGTTTCCTTAGTGTTAAAGTTATGCTTGGACTCTATCAATACACAAATATTTCTTGAATTTTATTTTATACAATTTACTAGAATAGATATATGAATATGTCATAGACTAGATGTATGAATTTATCCTCTTATCCATGATACTCATCTTAACCTTGTTTGAGTGCTTCAGGTAGAACATTTTGTAACCAGTGATGCTTATAATTATTGAATGTGATTTTTCATTCCTTGAATATTTGTATTGGCACTAACCTCCCAAGGGTTTTTTTAATTAAAAAATTCTTCAGTTCCATCGCAAATGCAATGACCACTCAATTTGATCCGACGACGTTTCTATACCTCCGACTACAATTGTCATCAGATTTTGTCTTTTGTCTGTGGTTACATATGTTGGATATTCGACGGCCTCTTTTTCGGTTATCCGAACTTGGCATATCTAAATGCTGTCGGATATTCGACACTCTTTTGGTTGGTTATCCGACCTTGGAATATGTGACTGTTGTTGGATATTCGACGTTCTTTTGGTCGATTATTCAACCTTGGTGTATGTAAATGTTGTCGGATATTCGACGCTCTTTTGGTCGATTATCCGACCTTATGGTAAGTAATTGTTGTCAGATGTTCGACATATTTGTCGTCGGTTATGCGACATGTAGCTTAAAATAAATGTGTAGGTTATTCGACAATGTGTTTTCAGTGATTCGACGAGACCTTGTTGCTATTGGATATCCGTCGAAGTTTTACTGACATTTTAAAGAATAGTTTGTTAGATTTTCTATGGAGTGTTGTCGAAATTCAGACATATATGCCGTTGTATTTTGGGATCAAATTTACCCGTGAATGAGTACACAAATAAATAAGGGGATTACTAGGGCCCAAAAAATGAGCACACATGAAGGACTCACCAGACCGGCTACTCAGATAGTGGGTACACAAACATATCATATAGGCCCTAGTGATTACTTCCAGATGGAAGCAGAGATACACAAATGGAAAGTTGCAACTGCAGCTTATGGTTGAAGAGTGGTCCCCCTTGAAGAACATAGGAAATATATTTATCACCTTAGGGAGAAATGATGCGCTTAATTATATGGCCTGATCAGATTAAAGTGGTAGACTTGGAGGAAAGATAGAAAGAGAATCCCAAAAATGGAAACACAAGTGGAAACCCCAAAGACGATAAAAAAATGAATGAGTGGATTTGTTCACTGCATTCTCAATTATATAAGTTTATCCCCTCTTTATGTTGTCTTTCTTTAGGAAATATATATTTTTATTTCAGTTCAGGATTGTGGAAAAAGGAAGGTCGCATGATTTTAGATTTGTGGAGTCATTCTTAAAGGCATTCTTTAGCAACAATATTGAGGATAATAATTTATCGTGCGAGTTATATCAACACGAAATCCTTCTATCTCATGATCTTGAGTGGAAACCTAATCCTTTTGTTGGATATATATAGTTAATGGATTTTACGTCTTTCATGAACCACCAGCTGCATTGGGGATAGGATCAATACACCATTGACTGAAATCAACAAATCTGTAATTTCTAGTTGCAAGGAGAAAATCTTGATCCTCAAACAAACATCAGATTACATTATGAATTACTTTAGTCTCAAGCATGTGTCTCCATTATCACTGGAAACCAACCAGAGGCATTCTCATACTATACCAAGTTTATTGAACATATGAAGAGAGATGCCTTGGTAGCATGCAAGTACATATGGGATAACTCCAATGAAAAATTAAAAAGAAAAGATATCTTATGTTTTGCTAATTTTGATGATGCAACAAAAAGGGTTGATAAGTACATTGATTGTTTGAGGAGGTGTAGTCCTAGATGGATTAGATTCCGATTTTACTTCCCCTTGATATGGATTCCTGCTCTAAAGTACTAATTTTCTGATGAGTTGAGACCATAGGATGAAGCCAAATTTTGGATAGATATTGAACAAAATGATGGGTACTATCTAGCTGGAAAGAGGGGACGTTCAACATACAGGCTTAGTAGCCTTCACCACAACCATATCTACCCTAAGTATAACCTTAATTAAGGTTGATTACAAAGGTTGCATGGGGGAATGCAATACCTTCAGTTGGGGGAATATGTCGTGCTCTAGAATTGCCATTTTTATTTATATATTTCCACTGATTTATAAAACCTTTTTTCTATCCTCCATATTCATTTTGAGTCTTTACTGCTCATATTGAGACATTTTACTCAAGGTACCATTTCCCTTATATCATGTAATTTCTTAATTGCATTATGCTTGTGTAATTAAGAAATATTCACCTTTTTGCAATACTCATGAAACTTGTGTATGTGCAGCCACTACTCCAATATTATTGTGACACAAGTACTCTCTTTTCATGATGTTGCAACTCTAGTTATATCATGATGCTATAATTCCAGTTGTATTGTGATGCTACAAATCTAGTTATATCACAATGCTAAAACTCCAGTTGTATTGTGATGCTGCAACTCCAGTCACATTATGGTGATTTTATTCCAACCATTACTTTTTGATTGCATATCCAAAAGACACAGCTATTTTTTGTTTCTAAATATTTTGTTTATATGGTGGAACTGCTAATGTAAGTACGAGATGGACAATTGCAAATATTATGCTACGATCCAAGTCTTCCTCTGTATTTTTCAAGGAAATTTGAAAACTGTGTGAGATGGTCAGTATGCGATAGTTTGAATATGGATAGAGACACAACTAAAGATGATGTATTATTGCTTTTATTTTGATTGGGTCATTGGTACCCTTTCCTTTTTTAAGTTGTTAGTTAGAACAACTTGATAACCGATAAGATTCTCAAGCCTATTCTTAGTATTTTCTAGCGAGACAATTGTTTAAGAAATTATATAAGAACATAATCTCGGTTCTTCACATGGGGGTTGTTATCGCGTTTCTAACTCCCTTGGTTGTGGAAGGAAGGGGCATATTTAACTATTTCAAACCTACTTGAAGAATGGAAACTAGCCTTTCCAATCCAGAGAGGGCTCTCTCTTACAACTCAGTTTTTAGATGATATCTTTCAATGGTTGGCTGTGTAATCAAAACAATGGCTAGGTATTCTGTGGATAGATTAGGGTTTTTGTTTTTTCAAAGTGGTGGGATCAGGAGAAAATCCCCATTGGGCATGGAGTCAACATGTTTTCAAACAATTATAAGGGTGGTTAATGACTGGATGTAGCATGCTCAAGGTAGTAGAGGCAATACAATATATATCTCCTAGTCAATCAAATTGCTGAGGTATGGAGGTAGAATTGAGGCAAACAATATATTAAAGAAGAGCATAAGTGATGAATTCTACTCTAACTGTCGAAGAAATAATAACAAACGATTGTCTGAAAATTATGAAACAGAGCACCAAGCTAAGGATGAATTTTGAAAAAATAATTTCATTCAAACTTGGAAGATAACGCAGGAAAATGGAAAAATTGAGAAAGATGAACATTTATGAAAGATAACACAGATATAATAGAAATAGACACATTAATCTCTGGTAAAATCATTCAGTACTTCTACATTGATATTGATTTCATTAAGCTTCAAAAGTCAATAAGATGTCCAGTACTCAAGGGTTTTCTCCCCAAAATTATGACCCTTGGGTCTTCTAAAAACTTGCCATATCTAGGCTTACAATTGTTTGCATTAAAGAAAAATCCTAAATCCTTTTTGACAGTTATAAAAAATAGTAAATAACTAAGAATTGTTATGAGTGTAAATTAACTAAAGTGTAAACTATGAATCACGGACCACTGCTCCGTCAACTAATGGTGAATTTGAAAAGAACCGTTGTTAACTAACTGATAACGCAAACTAAGAATAGGTCAGCTGCCAACCGTATCCTCCACTTGTTCAGTTTTTCTTGATGTCACAACAAAATTTGAACCCAAAATCCGACGAATTCCGACGAAATTGACTGTGTATTCGGATTTCACCTTTAAAATTATGATTTTTGATGAATTTTTTTTAATTAATACATGACATTGTCAAATATCCGATGCCGGTCATCGGTTCTTTGATGACTGTCATCGGATATGTGACGTATAAATTATAAAGGTAACTATGATAATATCGCCGGAGATTCAACGAAGTTTAAATTTTAGAAACTATGAATTATGGAAACATCCGACATGTTGGCTATATAAGCAACGGTTTGCGGAAATTATATTCTTCACGCAGACTATTTTCCGTAAAAGAATATAGAATTATTTCAATTGTTTCTATGATTAAAAATAGTGAAGTGTGGAGCTTGATTTTTTAAAATCGATAATATTCATTCAAGCTCTTTATGAAAAAATGTCAAATAAAATAATTCCTGATCCAGACGAACAAAATCGACAATTGCTTGCTAAATTGTGGGATGGACTGAAAAGAAGGGTGATTGGAAATGTTATTGTCCATGTAGTAAATGCAGGGGATTTAAAAGGAGAAGAATAAAGATCACAATAGCCAGGAAACATTATAGGGAACATGGAAATGCTGAGGGGGGGCCATGAATATCGTCCATTTGTAAATTTTACATTATATATGTCTTTATATTGATTGTTTTTGTAAATGCATGTATTATTTTAATATTTCTTATATTAACTAATATCTATTGATGGTTTCATGTAAATATAAAGGAAATACATCCTACAACATATCGCCTGGAGGACATGCTTTCAAAACAAGTACCACATGAACATGGAGCTATGAATAATGGAGAACAAGTTAATGATCATATTGAAGAAGATAATCATACTGATAACATATTTGAAGATGATGGTACAAATACATTGATCCATGATACATTTAATGTTAGAATGGATGATGATGATGATGATCATGAAAACGATGACTTTGATGGTGTCATGATTTACCTCTTCTTGAGAAGGCATACGAACCCCTTTATGAGGGCTCCAACACAAATCTTCTCTCTGCTATATTGTTGATAATGAACTTGAAGGTTATGAATGGTCTTTCAAACAAATCAGTCACACGGATGTTAATGTATGTAATATATTCCATCACATATATATGATCACGCTAAAGGTTATCACTGTTCATCTAATAATTGTATTGTTAATTCATAAGTAAAATTAATACGGATGAAATGTGTTTCATTAATATTATTTATATATTATATTAACCAGTTTTTTATTTTAATTTGCTGTAGCTTGATAGCTGAATTTTTGTTACCACCGTCAAATATTTTACCTCACACATATCGATATTTATCTGCCATCATGAAAGAAATTGGAATGCAGTATGAAGGAATTGATGCATGCCCCGATGACCATGTTATATATTATAATCATCATGAATTTGAAACAGAATGTTCGAAATGTCATATCAGTAGATATCGAATAGATCAAGTAACAAAAAAGGTGCCTCGCAAGGTTCTTCGTTATATTCCCATTATTCCATGTTTGCAATGACTGTCCAGGTGCAAAAAAATAGTGCAATTTATGGATTACCATGCATGGAAGATAAGTCAAGATGAAATTATTCGAATGCCTGCAGATGGGTCTTCCTTTAGAGATATGGAGGAAAAATGGCCTCACTTTAAAGAAGAACCTCATAATCTTAGGATTTATTTGGGAGTAGATGGTGTCAATCCATTTGCAGAGATGAGATCCATTTACTTAGTGTGGCCTATTTTTGTTATCCACAATAACATTCCTCCATGGTTGTCAATAAAGAGGGAACACATAATGTTGGCAATGATTATTCCAGGTAGGCATCTACAGCTTTTTTTTTAATGTAGTGGCATCTCATTTGTCGTATTTTGTTGCATAATGTCATATATATATTTTTTATTTATCTCTTGTGCATGGTTTATATATCTAAATGGTTGTAAAAATTATATATTTTATATGTTCAAATCAATCAGGTAAGTACGAAGTTAAAGATATGAATGTATATATCAAACCTCTTATTGACGAGCTACTAAATTTATGGAATGGCATCACTATGTATGATGTATCTAGACCAATACGACAAAGGTAATTTCAATTCCATGCAATGCTTGTATGGACAATACATGATGTGGCAGGGTTAACCCATTTTTGCGGTTTGTAATTATAAGTTCCAATTTAATTGCATTTATTTTTATGAACTAGTTAATATATTATGCACACATGTTTTTTTAAATAATCCATTCATTTTATATATAAATATAATTGATATAGTTAATCTATCTCTTTATGTAGGTCTTCAGACAAAGGGAAAATTTGCATGTCCAGTTTGTGGTCCTAAGATCAAATCTCGTTGTTCAAAAAGTTTAGGAAATGAGGTGTTTGATGAGTATAGGCACTTACTCTCTAAGAATCATAGGTATCGAACTACCAAAAAAAATATGTTCAATGGGAAGCAAGAGATTGCATTAAAACTGTAGAGAATGACACCTCACCTATGGAAGTTGCAATATAATATAAATATTCAAGATGCATACGGATCAAATTGTCTATCTATCATCGTATATGAAATGTTATGAATTTTTTTTATTGTGTGTTGTTTACTGTAATTGACACTGATTTTTGTAATTTCTTAATAAACTATGATTCGTGATGGCCATCATGATCATGAAGGCATTAATGGGATTCCACGAGGAATGAAAAGTTATCCTAAACAATTTAGTAGGTTTCCTTACTATGAGAACCTACAAATTGCTCATCTGTTTGATGCAATGCATATCAGAAAGAATGTGATTGAAATATTATGGCGAATATTGGATGGAAGGAGTTAGAAAGATTTTTTTTTCAAAATTTGCAATAACATTCAAGAAGCCAACCATGCAATTAAAGACGTCATTCAATTTCATAGCAATGAAGACCAAATTAATATAAACTCACTTCCATGGATGTTAACGGAGCAACGAAGTAATGTTGTAAAAGAAGTCATGCAAAAAATTAAAATCCCCACCATATTTTGTTCGAACATGAAGAATATCATAACAAAGAAAGGTGATTTTGCGGGGGTGAAAACACATGATTGACATATATTCATGAAGGTAATTATTATGGTATGCATATAATTGCTATATTTTTTTTTATTTTAATGCATATTGCTGGTATTTTTTTGTCTACTTTTTGTAAAAAAATGAAATGATTTGTATATTGTTACAGTATGTTCTACCTCTCTCTCTCCCAAACAACTTCAACAACAATGTCAAACAAGTTATATAATCTTGGGAAATACATGAGGTAAGTAGCGATTTTTTGCTTGCGCTTAGTGTTTGTTTAATTCATTGTAGAACTTATATTTGATTTTTGTGCACTAATTGTTATGTAATATAATGTTGTTTTTTGTTAAATCTCGTGATTGGTTTGCATCACTTGTAGATGGTTGTCATCTAAACTAATCCATAAAGAAGATATAAAGTATTGGAGGAGAGAAATTCCTCATCTCATGTGTGAAACTCAAAAGCATCTACCTCCATCATTTTTCAATGCACAAGAAAACTACCTCATACACCAAGTTGAGGATATTGAATTGTGTGGACCTCTACACTCAAGGTCCATGTGGATGGTTGAGAGGAACTTGAAATTTTTGAAGGGTTTAGTTAGACAACGAGCACATCCTGAGGGTTCTATGGTGGAGGGATATATAGTATACCAAAACATGATGTATATTAGTGAATATCTTTCGAAATTAGTGTCAAAGCTCAATTTAGGTCGCATTTTTAATCCAGAATCCAATAGCAATTTCAAAGGGGAGTACCTGAAGGGGAAAGGTAGATTGAGGAAGGTGAAAGGTAATTATTAGATAGTGGAGATTGATTAATATAACACATTTGAATGTTGATTTTTACGTATATATCATACTTATTATATATTTTTAATATTCAATATGCATCAATTAAAAGTGTATACTATGTTAAGTGAATATACATTTGTATTGAATTTTAATTTTATTTTCATCAAACAATTGGTTGAGAGTGGGTTGCACTTCATTTATACATCGCAAACAATCTTGACTGGATGAAGGTATGGATTGAATGCTGTGAACAATTTGGTCATGGAATATCATGGGAAGTTGTGTCTTCATTAGTTAAAGCAGCTCATCGCAATGGAGATACCAATCTTACACAAAGGGAAATCGATTTAGCATATGGTTTAAAAGATAAGCAAGCAAGCATATTAATCAACCATACTATTTTTTTTTTTGCAAATATATTGATGTACACGTTGATTTTTTCTCCTGCAGGGCATAACATGCACTTAATCATCAATTGATCATGATTTAATATTTACATGTATGGCTTGCTGTAGGTAAAACACCATAAGGATATGTGGTGCAATGGTTGTAAATTTCACATCAAAAAGTTGGTTGAAACGAAGAAAACATCATATTGTGGGATATCTGCAATCTTTGAGGTGACCAATGTTTCCTCTAGAAGTGACATACATCCAGGGCTCTCAGAAAATCGATACTATGGGTATTTGGAAGATATTGTTTAGTGTGACTTTAATTCCTTAAATGTAGTTCTGTTCGTTTTCAAATGGTACATGTTACAATTGAATCAATGTGATCCCGATAAAACTATTATTGAACATGATAATGGATATACCATGGTTAATACAAGGTTGTTTGAGCCAGGAATGGAGCCCTATGTTCTTCCAAGCCAATGTGAACAGGTATTTTACTCTGAGGTTCTAGGTAGAGGGGGTTGGTCATTTGTTGTGAGAAACGATCCAAGGGGAAGGCCTGTAAAGTATAACATAGAGGAAGGTAATGAAGAGGGTCTCAAAGAAGAAGACGATATTGAAGATGATCAACATGAGTTAGATGATCATGTTCCAGAGGAATATGTCGAAGAATTAGTTGAATCATATGATGTAGCAGACAATTTCCATGAAGATGATATCGACGATGACATGATGATTGTAACTGACATCGATGAAGGTGATGATATGGACAATCCTTACAATGTTGAATATGTATTGGAGGATATAGGTGATGAATTGGATGAAGAAGATGATGAAGTCCATTGAAGTGTATGAGGTATGCCTTAATATATCTTCTCTATATATTTTGATTTAATATTGCGATAGAATTATTGAATTTTATTAGTACGTATAAATTAATTGTTTCTTAGTGTGTTTTCCATTTTCCTGTATGTTGGCATATGTTATAATTAGAGACATTTCTTCTTAAGGATGACAAAAAACACAATAAATTATTTTTTTATACATAGATTTTGTCGGGTTATGGGGGATTGAGAGTGACGTGAGGGGGGTGGGGGGGGTTAGATGAGCTTCCACCTTCATGTGGTTGGCCATGTTTAGTAGAGAATATTAAATTATTCTCAAAACAAAGAGAATATCAGTAAGGAAATGCACAATTATCATGCTAACCCAAATGGCGTGCTTGATCATGTACTGCACGGGGCCAACGTTGAAATTTTTTAAATTTGTGTTTGCTTGGGTTGAAATTTGGCATGGTTAGACTAGACAAATGCATCGACGTTGTGGAAGGGTTTCGAGAATCAAACATGATTGACACTAACAATTATACAATAAAAAACCATACATATATATTAATTAATGTGCTACACGGGGCCAACGTTGATTTTTTTTAAATTTGTGCTTGCTTGGACTGAAATTTGGCATGATTAGACTAGACACATGCATTGACGACGTGGGAGGGTTTCCAGACTCAAACATGACTAACACTAACAATTTGAAAATAAAAAACCATACCTATATATTAATTAATGTGCTACACTGAGCCAACGTTGAATTTTTTTAAATTTGTGCTTTCTTGGACTGAAATTTGGCATGGTTAGACTAGATAGATGCATTGATGGTGTGGGAGGGTTTCCAGACTAAGAAATGACTAATACTAACAATTTGACAATAAAAATCCATACCTATAGATTAATTAATGTGCTACACGGGGCCAACGTTGATTTTTTTTTTAATTTGTGCATGTATGGACTGAAATGTGGCATGGTTAGACTAGACGCATGCATTGAATGTGTGAGAGGGCTTCTAGACTCAAACATGAATGAGACAAACAATTCGAAAATCAAAAACCATATTACCTATAGATTAATTATTGTGCTACATCATGGGGCCAACGTTGAAATTTTTTAAATTTGTGCTTGCTTGGATTGAAATTTGGCATGGTTAGACTAGACGCATGCATTGACTGTGTGGGAGGCTTTACAGACTCAAACATGATTGACACTAACAATTCAATAATAAAAAAACATACCTATAGATTAATTAATGTGCTACACAGAGCCAACGTTGAAATTTTTTAAATTTGTGCTTGCTTGGACTGAAATTTTGCATGGTTAGACTAGACACATGCATTGATGGTGTGGGAGGGTTCACAGAATCAAACATGACTGAAACTAATAATTCGACAATAAAAAACCATACCTATAGATTAATTAATGTGATACACAAGGCCAACATTGAAAATTTTTAAATTTGTGCTTGTATGGACTGAAATTTGGCATGGTTAGACTAGATGCATGCATTGACTGTGTGGGAGGGTTTCTGGAATCAAACATGACCGACACAAACAATTCAAAAATAGAAAACCATATTACCTATAGATTAATTAATGTGCTACATCATAGGGCCAATGTTGAATTTTTTTAAATTTGTGCTTGCTTGGACTGAAATTTGGCATGGTTAGACTAGATGCATGCATTAACTGTGTGGGAGGGTTTCCAGACTCAAACATGACTGACACTAACAATTCGACAATAAAAAACCATACCTATAGATTAATTAATGTGCTACACGGGGCCAACGTTGAAATTTTTTAAATTTGTGCTTGTATGGACTGAAATATGGCATGGTTAGACTAAACACATCCATTGACTGTGTGGGAGGGTTTCCAGACTCAAACGTGACTGACACAAACAATTCGACAATAAAAAACCATACCTATAGACTAAAAATTCAACAATCATATAGAATGTGGACTAGTACACAATCATAGATGTGTATCAGTACTAAAAAAACATAGCATGCATCGGTGTATTCAAAATATATAATAATAATTGGTGCTTTAAAATATATAATATGCATTGGTGCGTATGAAATAGGGGACCACCAAGGTTCCTTACTGTTTGAAGCACATTGAATAGAAAACCTTTGTTAGGACCTTTGGCCACCAAAATTTTTAATTTATAGTGTACATCTATTAAAACCTTTGTTGTCAATAACAAAAGTTTTTTTATCATTTTTACCAATCTTGTAAAATTAAAAACCTTCACTAAGAAGTTTTTTTCTTGTAATGTTCAAACTCATCACTCTAATGGAGTAAATAAACTCTAATGGAGTCAAGAATTTGTTCATTTCAATGGTTTTAATATAACCCAAATTTCACCAAAGTCATTGATTTGCTAAGTGAAGAGTTTGTTCATTTCAATGAAGATATCAAGATGATAAATATGTATAGAATAATGTACATATAAGGTAATTTAATTTGAATATGCAAATAAAAAGATAATTTAACTAAATTAAACTAATTAAGATATGAACAAAAAAACATGAATAAAATGTGTAAAAAACAATTTAAAATATAACAATATTTGTATTATTGTAAAAGAAAATATAATGTTTTCTATAAAAGAGAATGATTATCCATTTTATGCTTATTGACTTATTAATTTATATAAATAAAAAAAATTGAAAGTTATGTATCTCAATTTAATTAAGCTCACTAATCTATATAAATATTTTGAAAATATATGCATTATAAGATGCAGTTGACGTTTAAAAACTAATTTATTGGTTAAAAACAAATTAAAATATACTCATATACAAATGCATTTATTAATTAAAAACAAAATAAAGTATATCAATATACATCTATTTTAAGTAGCAACTCAAATGTTTTATTAATGAACCCTTTCTCTCTATGAAAGTGGGAAATTTTCAAAGAAAATAATGTTTTCGATGGAAACATAATATGCAGATGTTCTATTTGAGATGGTTGGTTGTATGCCATGCCTTAAGGATTAGCTCATTTATTTGATGGCATCATGTCTTGTTGGCTATTGTAGGGATGTATTGGTTTAAGATAGAAGTTAATGGAATGACAACCCACTATATTAACTATAAAAATAAAAAATAAATGTTTATGATTCATGGCAATGGCGTTTACTGTATGTTAATTCAATCATATTTCATGGTGAATATATTTGCGTTAGCATAATGTGTTGCATTGTATTAGAATACATAAAGTCGATCTAGTGATGGATGTGATTCTTGGTAGGATAGTTTTCATTTGACATTTTATGCGTTGATGATCATCTTGCAAAAACCCGAGTCTTGGATATTAACCTCGAGTGAGAGATACCCTATGATCAGGTATCGATATGTTTGTGCTAGAATACAATTTCCTTATTGGAACGCTCATGGATTTTGGTCTTCATTTTGAGATAACAAATATCTTTAATTCAAAGGTTTAACCATTATGTGTGTGGCATACTAACAATATGAGGGGTTGATGTACAAAGACATATTTATGCGATTCATTTGATGGAAAATTCGACCTCTTTATGAAGTATGAAACATAGATGACTAAAATAGGGTATGTGCAAAAGTTTAATGATGAGGGTGTTTTCGATGACATGTATGAGGTCTTCTTGACGGGTTTCCCACTGGCCTTGTATGAATGTTGTTGTGAAGAATTGAAGAAAACCCAAGAATGCGATACACTAGTTCATCTATGAATTGTTGGAAACATGTGTGGTCCATTCTAGTACCAACCCCTACTCTCTACTCATAATGGTTATAGAAGTATAAGGTGCTTCACCCCTATGTCCTAACTTTAATTACTAACGATGACGACGATGATGCTTATGATGATGATGTTGTTGTTTCTAATGAAAACCATGATGATGATAATGATTATCATCCATATGACGACAATGATGGCCATGATGACGATGATGACACTGGTCATGATGATTACGAAGATGACAATGATTTTGTTATCAACATTATTGTCATAATCGTCATTGATGATGATGATGATGATGAGGATTATTGACGACGAAGACGATGATGAAAATTATGATGACAATGATTTTCTTGATGATGATTTTTTTGATGATGATGATGATGTTTTTGTTTCTAATGATGATGACGATGATGATAATGATAACCATATCTACGAAAACAATGATGGTCGTGATGAAAACGGTGATGATGGCTGTGATGACTACGATGATGATGCCGACGAAAATAATGGTGTTGTTTATGGTGATGAAGATGATGATGATTAATGACAATGACGACGTTAATGATGCTGCTTATGATGAGGATGATGGTGATGATGATTAATGACGACGAAAACGTTAATCATGATACTCATGATGATGATGATGATGATGATGATTATGATGATGATGATGATGATGACAACGATGATGATGACAACGATGATGTTGTTGTTTATGATGATTGTGATGATGACAATTATGATGATAATGATGATGATGATGATGATGATGATGATGATGACAACGATAATGAAAATGATGATGATGATGATGATGGCGATGATGATAATGATGGTGATGATGATGATAATGAAGATGATGATGATGTTGTTGTTTGTGATGATTGTGCTGATGAATAGTGATGACATCGATGTTGACGACGATGACGATGGTGTTGTATGATGATGATGATGATGATTGATGACGGCGATGCCATTAATGATGATGATTAAGATGATAATAATATTCTTGATGTTGATGTTGATG
The DNA here is from genome assembly GCA_027924585.1 of Larix kaempferi. Classification (NCBI taxonomy): domain Eukaryota; kingdom Viridiplantae; phylum Streptophyta; class Pinopsida; order Pinales; family Pinaceae; genus Larix; species Larix kaempferi. The sequence goes on along the minus strand of BSBM01000050.1, from coordinate 13,241,835 downwards.
ATGATGATGACAATGATTATCATGATGATGATGATAATGATGATGATCAGGATGATGGTAATGGAGATGATGATGATGATCATCGACATCGATGTCATCAACATCAACATCACTAAGATTGTCGTCAAATTTTTAATTTAATTTTTTTAATCAATTTTTTAAATAAAATCTTATTTTTAATTTTAAATTAAATTTTGTTTTTCAATATATATATATATATATATTGAATATATATTTTAAATACATAAAAAAACAAAAAAAAAAATAATACAACAAAAATTAACAAACAACAATTATAACCTTTCTACATATATATATATATTAAATACAAAAACAAATAAAAAAAACAATACAAAACATATATATATATATATATATATATATATATATATAGTTTAAATACATAAAAAAACTACAAAAAATAATACAAAACAAAAATACCAAGCAACATAACTCACCTTTCTACGTCCCACGCCAAACATGTTTCATTGTAACCCTTAGCCTCTCGCGCGTGCACCCTTTGAGTTTTGTGAGCTGTGAATAGAGCATTCTGGGGCTTCTGTGCAACCATTGATTTCGATGAGCTGTGAGTTGTGTTGGATTGTGGTCGTGCATCTTCCTCTCGCGTGTGCACCCTTTGAGTTATGTGAGTTGTGATCAGAGCATTCCGAGGATTTTGTGCAACCATTGATTTCACTAAGATGTGATCAAAGTTGGATTGTGGCCGTGCATCTTCAACCTCTCGCATGTGCACCCATTTAGAAGAGGAAATGCCTCCTAAGTCTGTGAGTACGAATCCCTAAATTTTATGGGATCCAATTCATAGTTTAAATGGTTGATTTCATTGTTGTATATGTTCGTTTTCCCTTAGAAATCAATATAAATGCCAAATTATTTCAGATTTGAACCCCATCTCTCTCCTTTGGCCAAAAATTCTTTGGGAGGGTTCTTAGAAATAAAGAAAAAACATACTCAAAATTTGGTATTGCTTAATTTGATGGATTTGCGACGTCCTTCTACAACTACAACACTTATACTATAAAACTAGTCAAACCTAAACCCTAAACCAGTCAAACGATTCTCCTGGGCATTGATTTCCACTTTGAAGCATGTCTGCGGATGAGAAAGATTAGTAATATTGTAGACAGAAACAAATGTTTCCAAAGTATTTGGGTCATAAAAAATATTTGTTTCTTTCTTTTCATGACGCTCGGTGTAATATCCCGATTTTGACCCTAGTGCATTAAAATTGTAAATGATGTAAATATCGTTATTAAATCATGGTGAGGAGCTCAAGGCCAAGGCCCCGCCATCGATTTAGCGTTTAATGTATTAGCAATTAAAAATAGATGCCTATGGTTCTTGTGCTAGCTCGACACAATGTAAATTAAGACATCATGTAAATACGCATTTTAATGAAATACCCACAACTAGCTATGCAATGCAACAAAGAGATGGGGGCATAATTTCATAAGGAATAGGGAGGGAAATTATTCAAATGCTCGAGCCAATAGTGCTAAGCCAAATTTCATTGAGAGAACCCATAAATCCCAACTACCCATTTTGACTTATGCACCCAATCATTTAATTCTTCCAAGAGTTGGTTGAGGTAGTTAATGCCTTGGGATTGGAGAGGTATGGCAATCAATTTCGTGCATGGGCAAGCCATCAACTTGGGAAATCGTATTTTTGCTTCTTGGGAAAGAAAACACCCATGAAATGGTGCCCAAATCCATCTTTCACCCATGGACTTTGCTCTCTCACGCATTCGGAGCTAGCTGGGGCTTTCTCCTTCACATTTCCATCTTTTTCCTGCATTTTCCATGGATGGGAACTCGTTTTTGTATTGCACAGTGGCTGGGAGGAAGGGAGTCATGATTTGGGGGTTTATGGAGGCCATTTCTGTCCCTTGAATGCCTATAAACATTTTCTGGAAACGATTTTGCTCTCCCAGGGTGGATTCCCCAATTGCCATTTCGTTTTTGGTTGCCCACATTTTTCTGCAGCTAATGGAAACCCCATTTTGGACATCTCACTGTAAAAACGTTTCCCTTCATGCCCAACACTTGTGATTTTGTTGTTATGTGCATCTCTGTTTTGGTTTGAACCTGTGAGCAAGAAATGTGGAGTGGAAGTGGACCATAATTGGCTTGATAAACCTAGTGAGGAAGGTAACCTCTCAAGAAGATCAATAGGGCTGGTTACTCTTCTATGCATACCTGGAAGAACACTAGAATGGGAGGTATGGCCTAGGGGACTGTGCAGTAGTGAAGGGAATACTTCCTTGTTCCAGGTGTGTAGGTATTGTGGGGACCAAGCTAGATAGATCTTGTAGAGGGCATCCATATATCTGTGGTTGAGCTCACTAGCTTAGCAATTCTTCCTTTCCATTTCCTTAACAGCCTGATAAACCCAACTGTGGATTGGATTAGCTGATTTTGGTGTATTTTGGCTATGTGTGAGTCTGTTGTTCTCTTTTTCCTTGTAGAAATCATGCCCAGCTCGGGGGTGGCCGTTGTGTTGAGAGATTGATGAGCACAACTGGCCTATGGTTGGGTGGAACATTGCAGTTGCATAGCCAATTGCTCGGGACTACTTTGTTTTAAGATAAGTACTCTCTTGTGTTAAATTCTACAATGTATTTATTTAATGACTTCATGAGAAAGTTTGAATGTATGTTAGATATGTAGATGATTTTAATTCCACCGTGTTTAATTACAATATGCATATGTATATGTCTTTGTTAACAATCAAATCAGCACCCCTAATCATGTGACATGAGCAACATATGTTGAGATATTGTAACTTCAAAGAATATTATATTTGTACTTTATTATTCCGGAGACGTTTCATTCCTCCGTGAAGATCTTATTGTATATCCGGAGATGTTTATTCCTCCGTCGGAATGTGGTAACTCGGGTTATTAGACTTCCCTAGTGGGGGTCGTCCCTATATGTGTTGTGTGGGTCAAAGGGCTATTAGACCCACCATGTGGGGGTCGGCCCAGTAAGTTATAATGGGGTATTTAACCTAATGGTTAAATACGAGCCTACATGTACTTATGTAAAATACATATCAGAGTAGTGTATAAATAGAGGAGGTGTGTTCCTCATTATACACACTCACTCACTTGAGGATAGCGCACTTGTGGAGGAGAGGTCTGCTATTTTGGAGGAGGAGATCATGTCTCAGGGTTTCATCTTTGTATATTGCTGGTCATCTATATTGAGGAAGCTTTGCTGGGTTTTCTACCCCATGAGGGTTTCCCAGGATAAATATCTGTCTCTTGTGTTTATGCTGTGCTTGTTGTTTCTTCAGTGATCCTATATATGCTATTATTGTGAAATGGAATGTAATGATGCTATTTTCTGTCTTAGCATATTAAATCTTAACATGGTATCAGAGCTAACCTGAAGGAAGACAATGTATGGCACTAACGACACTTGCTTTACTTACGACAATTTGAAGGTTAAGGTTTTACATAGCAAAAAACCAGTCATCATAGCACTTTCGCTATAAATCCGTTTTGGCGAAGTTTTCGGATCTGCAATTGTTACAGGACGAATATTAAATCTCCAGGTACCTTGTGTCCAAAGGACAACCTCTAATTCGTTTTACTTTGTGATTTATGATCTGTACAATATAGGGTTTCTGCCTCTTCCAGATCTGAGTCAAAATCAGGTGACCTTGGGAAAAAGGTCATATCTTGGGCTAGGAAGCTCCAAATGAAATTTCGTAAAAAGTGACAGGTAGTACACAGTCTGTAATATCTCAGAAAACTTTTTCAGAGGCCGAAGTTGAACCAGTGACACGTGGAACGCCGTACAAGTGCGCTCTCCTGTATTATCCCATAAACATGTCACGTTTCGACATTTGGCATATCTCTCTCTCAGAGAATCCAATTGAGGTCAGACCTATCAGGATGGAAAGATAACAGTTCAGGCTATCTCAGGAAACTTTTTCAGACCCTGTGGATCAAAAATTTCTGAGTTACACCAGAAACAATCAGGTACATATTTCTATCAAAACAGAATTATTTTTTGGTACCTTCATTCATGGCTTCCGGAATTTAGGGCTTTGAAGAAAGTTGGAATTTTTGTAATCGGAGACCACGGATGGATGCTACTCATCAAAATAGAAATTTAGAGACCAAGATCAGAATTTTTGGTTGGGCAGAAGGCCGGGCTTGATCAAACCCTAGTTCGGGACTTTGATCAGAAAAGTGGAAAATTAGGGCTTCTGTAAAAATGGGAATTTTTGAAATCTGTGACCATGGCTGGAAGCTCCTCAGAAAAATAGAATCTTAGAGCTTTGGATAAAACATTTTGATTGGGCAGAAGAGTGGGATTCACCAAACCCCAGTTCAGGGTCACGTCCAGTGAATCCAGAAGTTTCAAAGGCAAAATTGAGGAGTGAAACTTTGCAGTTTTCAAATTCTGAATATATCAGTTTGATCAGCTCATCAAGGCGCATATTTCTATCCTTTCGGAAGTTTGAAATTCAAAGTTTGAATTTTTGGGTTTTTTCTGACAAACCCATATCCAGCTCCAGGTCTAGTTCTTGCAAATCAAGTGGATAGGGTTAATCCTAGAAGAAGATGGATTGGTCACCTGCATAAGTGAAGGAGTTACTGTTTCAGAGGGAGATGAGGCTAAGGCTTTACATAAGGAGATTACAAGCGATCTCGATAGGTATGACTCATCGAGGTATGTTTTGAGATTTGTTCATGATTAAGTTTATGGTATGTTTGTCTTCATGTTATTACAGTTAGTACAATCTTGATTTTAGATTTGTTGTATCACCTTAACAAAATTATGAATGCATGATAGAAGATATTCATTGGTTAGGGTGTTGACACTTATGATTGTACTAATGCATTATGGTGTTGTGTGAGGTTGATGTTGTCTGCTAACAAGATACAGGTAAATCACAAAAGACAAATCAGGCTCCATGACCATGAAAACATGAAGACAAAGACTCATCCATAATCTTTGTTCTACTTACGAGGTATGTATGAGTTTGTTATATTATGCTTAACCTATGAGACATGCAGGTTCTAGCTCAGGATCTCTAAATCATTGAAGAGATTGTTTAGGTATGTTGTACATAACCAAGTAGGTATACTAATCCAGGTATGTTTCCCATGAATCTTACCTTGTGTTAGGATCCCTTATATAAGTATACTTGGAATGATTGGTTATGCTTATTCATAAAGTTAGTAATCAAGGGATTATGCATATTATATCTTTTATCTTGATTAATGATATGCATGAGTAAAAGAAGACTTCCCTGAAATCTTGAATACTAATGTTTATTAACTATAATCATGACTATACATTTTCAAGATTATTTAGTACTATAATGTTTTGATAGCATTTAGAATATACTAATGAGTGTATGTTTGTGTATGAGATCATGAGGATGACTCTTGAGCATGCACAGTGGTACAGAATGAATAGAAGTTCAAAAGACATACAGAAGATCAAGCGGGAGGCAGCCACACAAACATAAAAGATAAGTATTTGAGTTGCTATTTGAAATAGTAATGATATTGCCTGTAATAGGTTGTATGCATATTTGTATTCCTAGAATATATAATGCTGAGTGTAAACATTCATAGAGCATTGAACAATATACAACTAATGTGCATATGTCTGGTAAGTTGGACAAACATTCCATTGTTGCTTGTCTAGAATGAAACCTCTTTGCTGACATGCTGAGAGTTGTGCACACTCTCGATAGTATGTTCTGGTAGAGATGGAAGGCATCTAGATAGCCACTGTATGCATACAGGATATGGGAAAGTGTTGTGCCAAAGTATTGGTCAAAATAGTTGCATCACTATGTAAATGATATCTGTATGCATAATAGGTTATCTTTTGATGATTATGAAGTATTACTAATCATGTACTTAATTTTGATTTGTAGGAAAGGTCATGAAGAATGATGGACACCGTACAAGTGGTGGATGTTCAAACAAGAAGATTTACAAATCAAACAAAATATAGAAGGCTCATGGCTAGAAGATTCTCTTAGAAAGGGGAAGAGAATCACGACAAGATGTTTGCTCCAAGTATGGTGTAATTAAAGAAGAAGTGTGAATCAGGTTCTGTATAGGTACCTAGGATCGATAATAAATTGATAAGCTTAATGATCACCATGGGTGATGTGGATCTCAACCTTTGCTACAAGGTTGAATATGATACACATATGACATGGATGCAAGAAGGAACTCACCACAGAGTTCGAATGATATTGAGGCTCACATCAGTAGACCCATCTAACGAGAGATGGCACAGATAGATATGCAGAAGATCATTCAATGCAGAAATGAAAATGAAAGATCTCAAATTGATGCTTTACTTCCTAGGTCTGGAAGTATGGCAAGGATCAGAAGGAATATTTCTCAACCAGGGAAAGTATGATGAGAAATATGACTTGAGGTGTTGGAATGGCCACTCTTATGGATTCCAACTTGAAGCTGTTAGGGGATAACTCATCAGAGTTAGTGGATATAACTCTGTACAGTCAAATTATTGGGTCTTTGATATATCTAACATATACTAGGTTAGATATATGCTTTGTTATGAACACCTTGAGTTAGTATCTAGTGGAAACTAGATGTGTTTACCTGATAGTTGCAAAGCATGTGATGAGGCACATAAAGGACACGATAGAATTTGATCTATGCTATCTTGAAGATCATGACTTCAGATGGCTATTCAGATTCTGATTGGGCAGGAAGTGTATCAGACAAGAAGAACACATCGAGAGGATGTTATTGTCTGGGATTAGCCATGATCTCGTGGTTTAGCTGGAAGGAGTCTAGTGTGGCTCTCAGCACAAGCGGAATATATGGCTGCTTGCTCTGCTAGTTGTGAAGAAGTTTGGCTTTAGGATTGAACCAACTGAGATCCTATGTGATAATTAGAGTTGTATCAAGATGACATAGAATCTAGTGTTCCATGATAAGTCAAAGAACATAGGGAACTAACAAGATATGACGTAGAAAGGAACTCTAAAGTTTGAATTTGTAACAGGTTACCGTTGTACTAACCAAACCTCTACGTCAAGTGAAGAAGTTACCAACCAAACCTCTGTCTCGAGTGAAGTTTGAATACTTCCGAGAGAAGCTTGGTGTAGTTCAAAAGGACCCTCCTCGAAAGGGGGAGTAGTATAGTCACTGCTGATGAGATTATCTCATCGAACAACAAGGTCGATGATGAGGTAACCTGTTCTCTACATCCAGTTACTTAGAAATATTTAGATTTAGGACTCTTATACTTAGAATACTTAGTTTTACTTATACATGCTTTTGATGATAGATGTATTGGTGAGAATACATGCTAGATGTATACATGTTTTGGTGTGATGTATACATGTTTTGATGTTAGATGTATTAGTAAGAATACATGCTAGTTGTGATGTATACATGTTTTGATGTTAGATGTATTAGTAAGAATACATGCTAGATGTGATGTATACATGTTTTGATGTATTAGTAAGAATACATGCTAGTTGTGATGTATACATGTTTTGGTGTGATGTATACATGTTTTGATGTATTGGTGAGAATACATGCTAATGTGATAACTGCTCTTGTATAGATGAGAATACAGAAGGGGATTGGATCATCCCTGGACTTTCAGTCCTAAAGAGAGCCGTAGACGTAAGGTCTCCGAGAATGAAGTCCTTAGTGGACAGTTGAGGGGATTGGATCATCCCTGGACTTTCAGTCCTAAAGAGAAATGTAGACGTAAGGTCTCCGAGAATGAAGTCCTTGGTGGACAGTTGAGGGGATTGGATCATCCCTGGAATTTCAGTCCTAAAGAGAGCCGTAGACGTGAGGTCTCCAAGAATGAAGTCCTTAGTGGACAGTTGAGGGGATTGGATCATCCCTGGACTTTCAGTCCTAAAGAGAGCCGTAGACGTGAGGTCTCCGAGAATGAAGTCCTTAGTGGACAGTTGAGGGGATTGGATCATCCCTGGACTGTCAGTCCTAAAGAGAGCCGTAGACGTGAGGTCTCCGAGAATGAAGTCCTTGATGGACTTGAGGGGATTGGATCATCCCTGGACTTTCAGTCCTAAAGAGAGCCGTAGACGTGAGGTCTCCGAGAATGAAGTTCTTGATGGACTTAAGGGGATTGAATCATCCCTGGATTGTCAGTCCTAAAGAGAGCCGTAGACGTGAGGTCTTCGAGAATGAAGTGCTTGGATTAATCATCCTTAGACAGTAAATCCAGGAAGGATAGTCTTAAATGCGATTGTGGTTGGATTAATCATCCTTAGACAGTAAATCCAGGAAGGATAGTCTTAAATGCGATTGTGGTTGGATTAATCATCCTTAGACAGTAAATCCAGGAAGGATAGTCTTAAATGCGATTGTGGTTGGATTAATCATCCTTAGATAGTAAATCCAGGAAGGATAGTCTTAAATGCGATTGTGCTTGGATTAATCATCCTTAGACAGTAAATCCAGGAAGGATAGTCTTAAATGCGATTGTGGTTGGATTAATCATCCTTAGACAGTAAATCCAGGAAGGATAGTCTTAAATGCGATTGTGGTTGGATTAATCATCCTTAGACAGTAAATCCAGGAAGGATAGTCTTAAATGTGATTGTGGTTGGATTAATCATCCTTAGACAGTAAATCCAGGAAGGATAGTCTTAAATGTGATTGTGGCTGGATTAATCATCCTTAGACAGTAAATCCAGGAAGGATAGTCTTAAATGTGATTATGGTTGGATTAATCATCCTTAGACATTAAATCCAGGAAGGATAGTCTTAAATATGATTGTGGTTGGACTAATCATCCTTAGACAGTAAATCCAGTAATTCCGAAAGGAAGGATAGTCTCAAATATGATTGTGATGAGATTGATCCAGTAATTCCGAAAGGAAGGATCATGTATATTGATGACGATGATGCTGATCGTGTGATGACGATGCTGATGATCGTGCAATGACGATGTTGATGATCGTGTGATGACGATGCTGATGATCGTGCGATAACGATGTTGATGATCGTGTGATGACGATGCTGATGATCGTGCGATGACGATGCTGCTGATCGGGTGGTGACGATGCTGCTGATCGTGTGATGACGATGTTGATCGTGCGATGACGATGCTGCTGATCGTGAGATGACGATGCTGCTGATCGTGTGATGACGATGTTGATGATCGTGTGATGACGATGCTGATGATCGTGTGATGACGATGCTGATGATCGTGTGATGACAATGTTGATGATCGTGTGATGACGATGCTGATGATCGTGTGATGACGATGCTAATGATTGTGAGATGACGATACTGATGATCGTGAGGATCCAGATGTTGATGTTGTTGTAGCTATTCGAGTGCTGCAGAAGATAAAGACTAAGTACTGAAGATGTTGATGTTCCAGTATTGAAGATGTTCCAGTAACTGCTTGAGTTACTGATGATGTTGAGAAAGCTTCCAATGATTTATAGATGTATCATGTATGATGTTGATGACTCCTTGCTTGTGCAGATATTGCTATAATATCCTTCTCGTTAAGGGGGAGTGTTGAGATATTGTAACTTCAAAGAATATTATATTTGTACTTTATTATTTCGGAGACGTTTCATTCCTCCGTGAAGATCTTATTGTATATCCGGAGATGTTTATTCCTCCGTCGGAATGTGGTAACTCGGGTTATTAGACTTCCCTAGTGGGGGTCGGCCCTATATGTGTTATGTGGGTCAAAGGGCTATTAGACCCACCATGTGGGGGTCGGCCCAGTAAGTTATAATGGGGTATTTAACCTAATGGTTAAATACGAGCCTACATGTACTTATGTAAAATACATATCAGAGTAGTGTATAAATAGAGGAGGTGTGTTCCTCATTATACACACTCACTCACTTGAGGATAGCGCACTTGTGGAGGAGAGGTCTGCTATTTTGGAGGAGGAGATCATGTCTCAGGGTTTCATCTTTGTATATTGCTGGTCATCTATATTGAGGAAGCTTTGCTGGGTTTTCTACCCCATGAGGGTTTCCCAGGATAAATCTCTGTCTCTTGTGTTTATGCTGTGCTTGTTGTTTCTTCAGTGATCCTATATATGCTATTATTGTGAAATGGAATGTAATGCTGCTATTTTCTGTCTTAGCATATTAAATCTTAACAACATATGTTTACCATGTACCCGCACCAGGAAGACATGACACAAGTTCATTCAGAGACAAATCCTCTCTGAGAAATGCATTAAAATGCATGAATTGTGCTTAAAACATTCTAAGTGGAGCGAAAAGCCTAAAAACTATTGAAAAGTGGGTTTTTAGTTGAAAATGATCTAAAATCATGAAAATAGATTATCCCACACTCAAAAGAGAAACCTAAGGCTCAACTCCCAATGCTATATAAGAAAGGCACGGGAGGCATGGTAGAGGAGATCAAAAAGAGCAAAGGCATGCTGAGGAGATTCTGAAGGAAGAGAAGAGATCCAAGTCTTCAAAAGCAAGGATGAAGGAAGGAGAATTTATGGCAAGGGAGGAGGATTCACACCAGGATTCCTGGTAATCATGTATCTTCTCCATTGTTTTAGCATGAATTGATTCAAGTTTCTGGCATTATAATATTTAGATGTTGCTTGTATTGTGTGATTTAAACTTTTAGATGGCTGTAAATCTTAAATTTGCTTATCTTAATGGATGAATGAATCTAGATTTAAAATAACTTGTGATAATCTGTTCATCTCTGACGTAGAGACTCACCATCTCTTAGCAAAATAGTTTAATATGTGTAGACACAACCCTGCACTAAATACTGTTATTAGTCTTTTATTATCAATGAGTTTTACTTAATAACCATGGGGCTGGATGCCTAGTTTTAGTGTCATGTTCTCTCCCTAGCTCGGTCTGATGGGAGGGGACTTGAAAATGTGGTATCAGAGCCATAGTATACAGCATTGGGCCTCTATGGGCCAAATCTGATCACAGTTACAAGGGAAGACCCCTTTTCTGATCACCACAGGTTGCAACATCGGGCCTAAACAGGCTAAGATTGAATAGTTGCAGAGGTAAGGTCCCTCCTGTGTAATGTCCCCCATTTTGACCCTTGTAATATTTTGGGCTACAATGTAAATAATGTATGCACATTATGTATGATTCCTAGTGTGGAGCTTAAGGCCAAGGCCCCGTTAGTGATCGTTCGATCTAGAAGAGGCAAGTATTTGAAATTATGCTACCCATGTGCTAGTGAACCATGGGAATTGTAAATATGCATTTTAATATAAAAGCCCACAACTAGCTATGCAATGCAACAAGAGATGGGGGCATGATGTTACAAGGAAATTGGGAGGGAAATATTCAAACCCTTGAGCCAATCAAGTCAAGCCAAGTGTCAATGAAAGAATCCATCAAACCCTCAACTACCCATGCTAACTTTTGTACCCAATCATTGATTTCTCCAAAGAGTTGGTTGAGGTAGTTAATGCCTTGGGGAATGGGAGTTATGGCTGTCCAAATTCGAGTATGGGCAAGCCACCCTACATGGAAAAACACGTTTGGCTTCTTGGGTAAGAAAGAGCCATGAATTGCTCCCCAAGCCATTACCCATCAACCATCTTTTCTCTCTCACGAGTCTAGAACTACCTGGGCGTTCCCTCCATGGTTTTGTTGTGTTTACCTTCATTTTCCTAGCTGGGAAGGATGTTTTTGCTGTGGCTAACAATGGAGAAGAAGGGAAAACGATTTGGGGTTTTATTGAGGCCGTTTGGCCCACTAAATTCTCATACATATGTGGGAGAAATCAGTTTTCTTCCCTGGGATTGATTCCCTCTTCCCACGAATCCGTTTTTGGTGTGCCTACATTTTTGGGAAAACCCATGTAGCTTCTATGTCCCATTGCTGAAAGTGTGTTTCCAAGCCCATATCTGAGTTTTGTGTTTAAGAGAATTTTGGGGTTGAGTTGGGTATCCATTTCTTTGGGCTATGTTGTGCTTGAGGGTTCCCTTTTCCTTGTAGATATCATGCCCAGCTCGGGGGTGGTCTCTGAGTGCTGAAAGAATACAGGCTGGGCAGAGACCTATGGTTGGGAGGAACGTTGCAGCGACATAGCTAGTTGTTTGGGACAACATTGCATCAAGATGAGTATTTTATTGTGTATTTACTTCTGCAAATGTGTTAATTTGTTGACTGTGTTAAATTGAATAACAGTCATGTAATATGTGTGTGGATGAGTTCATTTCCGCTGTACATGTTTGTTTGATTTCCATCCGCACACATCTCTTTTATGGCTGTGAATCTAATGAATATGGCTGAGTTTATGAAAAGCCCCATAGAATGGCATCAAGTTCCCTTCCTGGCACCAGGTCCAAGGGTGGGTACGTTACATCCTGTTGAGTAGTGATAGCAATGATCATCACAGAAAGAAAGAAGAAGGAAAAATTTTAAATTTTTTTAAGTGTTTTTGAAATTTTTGCCTAAGAGTTTGTCGGTGATTTTAGCGTTAACTTATGCAATGCGGTTGGCGAGTTTAGCGTTAACTTCTGCGACGCATTTGGTGAGTTTAGCGTTAACTTCTGTGACGCGGTCAACAAAATTTATGCTAATTTTCTGTGACGTGCGTGGCGAAAATAACGCTAAAAATATGCGACGTGCTCTGCGAGAATAACGTTAAAAATCTGTGACGTGCGCGGCGAGAATAACGTTAAAATCTGTGACGTGCGCGGCAAAAATAACATTAAAATCCGTGACACCAGTGACAATTTTAACGTTAAAATCCGTGACACTGGCGGCAATTTTAACCTTAAAATCCGTGACACTAGTGGCAATTTTGACCTTAAAATCCGCGACACCGACAACAATTTTAACCTTAAAATCCGCAACAGCGGCAACAATTTTAACCTTAATTTCTGTGACACGGGCGGGATTTTTAGACTTAATTTTCACGACATGGTCACAGTGGAAAAGTTGGGTCGCAAATCGAAGAGCGACGGTCGGCGATTTTTAGTCCAGAATGCCGCAACATGGTCGTAGTAAAAATTTCTAAGTCCACCGAAATGGGGAAATACAACAGCTTTTCAGTGAGATTTTCAGGTGCTGAAATGGAAAATCGCCATAAAAGTTATGTGCTAGATTGCCCCCTTGAACTCCGTTGTCCCCCTAAGATCGTTGTTGATTTTGAGAAAGTCTATGATTGGACAAAGTTGTCAATATAGGATTTTCCCATATACATAGAACCAATTTATGATATTATAATGCAGCTAACAATTGTGTCTATAAACACATTTTGCAGAATAATAGTCACATTAAAGAAACATTCCAGATAGTGCAGTTGGAAAGTGTTGGTCTTGGTTGGGCCAAGAATATCAACATCATGGATGATGCAAAAAATCCCTATAATCCTGAGATAGATGCCATGGGGGAAAACATACATGTTGAGAATGATGAAATAGAATCCAATGGGAGAAGAAATCAAGAGACTCCCCCAGACATTGCAGCCACCATGAGGAGCCTAAGGGTGGAGTTGCAAAGTTGCAGAGAAGATAACGAAATGATGATTAAAGCCCATGGAGAACAAAATCAGTTGAATGCATCCATGCTGCAGAGTTTGACAGACATCCAAAGGAAAATAAACTATGGGCACCAGACATCAAATCCAGAAAGGAGTGGGAGTAGCTCAAGGAAGAATTCCCGCAAGAGGGCCAATAGCTCAAGAAGAGTTTCTAGAGATAGAACATATACTCCAGAAATCTCTTCTAGTGGATCATCTGACTCTGAAGAATCCATTGAAGGCTCAAGCTCTTCATCTCGCAGGAGTAAGAGGAAGAGACATCACAAGAACACCTCATATGGGGAATTTAAGAAGGCAAAACCTCCTACATTTGATGGAGAGGTAAAGTCTGGTCAAGAAGCTGAAGCTTGGCTTCTTGGGATGAGAAAGTATTTCCAAGTCCAAGACTACTCTGGAAATATGAAGGCAAGGGTAGCCATTTTTAACTTGAATGGAAGAGCATCTATATGGTGGGATCATATCAGGCAAGTGAGGAAGATCAATGAAAGAAAGATTGTGTGGAAGCAGTTCAAAAAATACTTCAAGCAGAAGTACCTCTCTGATAGGTACTATGATGACAAGATCAAAGAGTTCCATGAGTTGAGATTGAGACAATTGACCATGGAAGAGTATGCAAACAAGTTCTTGGAGCTATTGAGGTATGTCAGGTATATTCGAGATGATAAGGTGAAAATTCAACGTTTTCTAAGTGGGATACCTCAGTCATATAAAGATAGGATTGAATTTGATGAACCTCAAACTCTAGAGGAGGCAATAAGAAAGGCCAAGTATTGCTATGATCAAAACAAAAGAAAACCTAATTTCCATAAGGCATGGAAGGACAAGAAGAATGAGAAGTTTGACCAAAGGAATAAAGGTTTCAAACCTCCTCATATCAGAAATCAGCAAAGGCAGCCATCACAGGTTGTGACTAAGCCAACTAGGATGATGGGAGACAAGCCAAGAGATCCAAAGGAGCCAAGAGAACCACTTCAATGTTGGGGTTGTGGAGGAGACCACATGCTTAGGAACTGTCCACATAGGAATGGGAATGCAAATCAAGTTCACAACATCCAAGGAGCCAAAACTATGGGTCAGGTGGTAAGGACAATCCCTAGAATCTATGCAGCACTAGACGACTTCCAGGCAGATCATCAATCAACTGTGGTTGAAGTTGAAGGTAAGATTGCTAAGCAATCTGTTTCTATTTTGATTGATCCTGGATCTACTCATAGTTATGTCACTCCTAAAATTGTTGAGATTTGTGCTTTTAAGAAATCAAATCATAGTAAATCATGGTTAGTTCAACTAGCCACTGGAACCAAGAGAAAGGTTAGCGAAATTGTAGAGAAATGTCCCTTAGAGATGGACGAGCTATTCACTTATGCAAATATGAATGTTTTTCCACTTGGTTCCTATGATATTCTCATTGGGATGGATTGGTTAGAAGCACACAAGGTTAAACTTGACTGCTACAATAACACTTTTGAACGCATGGACGAAGAAGGAAACCCAAGGGTTGTAAAAGGCATTCCAAAGGTGATTTCTGTTAGATAGGTTTCATCCATGCAGCTGAAGAAGTTCTGTAGAAAGGGTTGTCAATTGTATGCAGCCCATGTTTTGGAGGCAACAGAGAATGAAACTCTTAAGTTGGAGGACTATCACGTATTACAGGAATTCAGGGATGTTTTTCCTGATGAGATTCCCGGACTTCCTCCAAAGAGAGGCATTGATTTTACAATTGAACTTGTGCCAGGAGCTGCACCAGTGTCTAAGACACCCTACAGGATGAGTACACTGGAATTGCTAGAATTGAAAATGAAATTACAAGAGTTGTTGGAAAAGAAATATATCAGGCCAAGTGTGTCCCCGTGGGGAGCACCTGTTCTATTTGTGAAAAAGAAAGATGGGACACTCAGGCTATGTATTGACTACAGGAAGCTGAACAAAGTTACTGTGAAGAACAAATACCCATTGCCCCGAATTGATGACCTTTTTTATCAAATGAAAGGAGAAAAGGTATTTTCAAAGATTGACTTGAGGTCAGGTTACCATCAAGTAAGAATCAAGGAGGAAGATAGTCATAAGACAACCTTTATAACAAGGTATGGGCACTATGAGTTTGTGGTGGTACCATTTGGTCTCACAAATGCACCAGCTACATTCATGTGTCTCATGAATAGTTTTTTTAGCAAGTATTTGGACAAGTTTGTTCTTGTTTTTCTAGACGACATTCTTATATATTCTAAGAATGAAGAAGAGCATGAAGAACATTTGAGAATGACACTGCAATTGCTAAGGGAGCATAAGCTGTATGCAAAGTTAAGCAAATGTGACTTTTATAAAGATAAAATTCATTATTTGGGTTACATCATCTCAAACGAAGGAATATCTGTGGACCTTGAGAAGATTGAAGCCATTAGGAATTGGCCAACTCCAAGAAATGTGACAGATGTGAGATCCTTTATGGGACTTGCTGGGTACTATAGGAGGTTCATTGAAGGATTCTCCAAGGTCGCACATTTAATCACTTCTTTTCAAAAGAAGGGGATGATGTTTGAGTGGTCACCAAGATGTGAGGAAAGTTTCTAATGGTTGAAGAATCTTCTTACGAGTGCACCAATTTTGCAAATTCCAGACCCAGAAAAAGACTTTGTGGTGTGTAATGATGCATGCAATCAAGGACTTGGAGGAGTTCTTATGCAAGACAACCACGTGGTATGCTATGAGTCAAGAAATTTGAAGGAGCATGAGAAAAACTATGCTACTCATGATTTAGAACTTGTATCCATAGTACATGCTTTAAAGATGTGGAGGCATTACTTAATGGGCAGGAAATTTGAGCTAAGGACAGACCATTGTGGTCTGAAATACTTATTTGATCAGCCAAATTTAAATGCTAGGAAAACTAGATGGTTGGAATTTTTGTGTGAATTTGATTTTGAAATCAAACACATAAAAGGGAAAGAAAACAAGGTGGCTAATGCACTCAGCAGGAAATTACATGAAATGCATGTGGCAATGCTTAGTACTTGCCAACCAAATTTGAGGCAGCAGATTGTTAACCATATGGTTGAGGATGAAGTATACGTGCAGATAAAGGACAAATTGCAGCAACAAGACCTTGAAAAGAAGTATGAAGGATACCATTTGGAAGAAGACGAACTTCTTACTTATAAGAATAGAGCCTATATTCCAAATGTGGCAGATTTGAGGAGGATTGTTATGGATGAAATCCATAAAGCTCCATACTTCGGTCACCTAGGATATTAGAAAACAATTTCTCTTAGAGTGTTGGGGATTATGTTTATCTTAGAGTGAGGCCAAGGAAGAGTTCCTTGAAGCTTGGGAGTTGTGCCAAGCTATCACCTAGATATTGTGGGCCATTTTAAGTGCTTGAAAGAATAGGCCCGTTGCATATAGACTTGCATTTCCTACTAGCACTAGAGATCATAATTTTTTTCATGTATATTTGCTTAAGAAATATGTACATGATCCTAACCATGTGATTAATTGGGATGTGATCTAGGTGGAACCCGAGGGAGAGTTCCAAACCGACCCATTGCGCATCCTAGACAACAAGGTAACATTGCTCTGGAACCGAGCCATCGGACAGGTAAAGGTGCAATGGAAGCACTGCAGTCCTGATGAGGCTACATGGGAGCTAGAGGATTCCATGAGAGTGGCATATCCATTTTTGTTCAATTTTGATGAGCACTGAGGACAGTGCTAATGTAAGGGGGAGGGGAATGTAATATCCCGATTTTGACCATATTGCATTAAAATTGTAAATGATGTAAATATCGTTATTAAATCATGGTGAGGAGCTCAAGACCAAGGCCCCGCCATTGATTTAGCGTTTTATGTATCGGCAATTAAAAATATATGCCTATGGTTCTTGTGCTAGCTAGACACAATGTAAATTAAGACATCATGTAAATACGAATTTTAATGAAATACCCACAACTAGCTATGCAATGCAACAAAGAGATGGGGGCATGATTTCACAAGGAATAGGGAGGGAAATTATTCAAACCCTTGAGCCAATAGTGTTAAGCCAAATTTCATTGAAAGAACCCATAAATCCCAACTACCCATTTTGACTTATGCACCCAATCATTTAATTCTTCCAAGAGTTGGTTGAGGTAGTTAATGCCTTAGGATTGGAGAGGTATGGAAGCCAATTTCATGCATGGGAAATCCATCAACCTGGGAAATCATATTTTTGCTTCTTGGGCAAGAAAAAACTCACGAAATGGTGCCTAAAGCCATCTTTCACCCATGGACTTTTCTCTCTCACGCAGTCGGATCTAGCTGGGGCTTTCTCCTTCACGTTTTCCATCTTTTTCCTGCATTTTCCATGGTTGGGAACTTGTTTTTGTATTGCACAGTGGCTGGGAGGAAGGGAGTCATGATTTGGGGGTTTATGGAGGCTGTCAAGCACTCTAATTGTAGATAATTAAATATCAACACACAGAGCGTATGAAATTTATTGTCAACCCGAGAAAGTCTTTTTATTTCAAAGGACAAGTGCACAATATATGCTTAAACACAAACCATTAGAAGTGAATACTTTTATCTTCTATCATCTATGTTCATCCCAAGAATCTACGCAATCCCAATTGCCTTCTAACTGCTGTACTACAATCCTTTTCTATTATGCATCAAGCAGAACGAATATCAGATCTAATCAACGATTGCAGGAAGGAAATCTCAATTGCATTCTAAAATAATCAACTGTCTAATGAAATCAAGCTGGGAATCATGAAGCATGACCTGAACATTACTCTAGAATTTAATAAAGGAGATTGAAGCAACTGTTCTAAGATACTGAATTGCAAAATATAAATCAATCAACACATAACAGGAAAGCTAATTCGTAGGAGATTCTGGGATTACGTTTCAGCTGTAGGATGAGCACAACAGTGTGAACAGAAATTGAATTACATAAAACAAACCTGACTCAGTCGACTGTTATTGATACCATTCACCAATCTCACAAATAAATCAATTACTGAGAAATCCACACAATGAATATTGCTGCTGCGTACAAAAGAAAGATCAAAGCATCACACAACAGAAAGATGAAATCCTAAATTAACACAGCAATCTCTGTGGAAGACGGGCCCAGTCTTCACACAGAGACGCTGGTTGAACAACACTCTCTTTAACTCAGAAACAACTCTTTATATTAACAGAAGGATGAGTACATAGTTTCGGCTTGACTGCTAATACAAGATGAATTAATTAATTGCTGTCCAACCCCTCGATCGAGGTAATACCACATATTTATACATACAGTTGCAACATCTAAACCTATAATTGGGCAGCCATGAAGATCTATGATCTTCAGGCGCCCTAAATAATCTAGCTGTTACAATGCGTGGCAGAACTGAAATATCCAAATATGAGAGGAGTTATCAACTGTCCCAAGAGTGGCGGTCCTTCCAGCTCACAGCTGGATTCGAGCAGCGACATACTTAAGATAGAACTTTATGTTACAGCTGCCCTGCCACGAATGTGCCTTGATTGACGATTTGAGCCCCAAGGAACCTTCCTTAAGAAATGGACGTCCCTTCCTCCGTGACTTGTTCAGCTCCGATCTTCCTGCAGTCTATTTATCTTACTACCTTCATAATTTGCATCATGTTAGCACGAATTAAGAGATGCACAGCTTAAATCATCACAATCATAAGTATTAATACAATAAAACAATAATCGGCCATACCTTGGTAATTTGGGGAATATATAAGGACAATAAGTTGAATTGCCAAGGTAATTGGTGTAAGACAAGGTAAGGGACAGTGATAAATGATGGTCAAAAAGGGCCAATTCTGGGCTCAACATCTCCCCCCAACTATCCTGTTGCATGTCCTCATGCAACAACCTGCATCTGAATATTGTACTGAACCTTGTCCAGGCAAGAGGAAAGAATGTAGATAAATCAGGCATCCCCTCTATCCCTTTGAAAAATTTCTGTGAGCAACCCAGCAGCTCCCAACTTTACTGTTCCCCTTCCCCCGCTACTTGCTAATATCTGCAGTTCTCTTATGCTATGCCTGGGGAAGTTGAAAAGACACACTCAATCTGAATCCAATTCAATGATACCTGTAGGAGGTGGAAGCACTGGTTCTTGTGGGACAGTGTCTTCCAGCGCATCTAATCTTATCAAGGGAGTTGCTGGTTCTTGTGTAACAGCAACATCCCTTAAACCTTCTTCAGCAGCTTCCTTTATTGCTTTTGGAGACACTGGTTCTTGTGTAACAGTGTCTTCTTTGTCAATTGGCTGCTGAGATTGGATATCCTTTTCAATTTGCGGCTCCTCCTCCAAGATTTCAGTGTCACCTGAGCAGGGTGTCTGTACCTGTTCATCATCACTCCATTGTGTATCAGGAATGATCTCTACTCCCGGGTTATCCTCCAACTGCAGTTCAGGGGTTCTTGCTGCAGCATCCAAGGATGTTGGTTCTTGTGTGACAACATCCTGGCTTACATCTTCATCTTTATTTTGCTGCAGCTCCTCTTCTATGAGTTCTGTATCATGAGAGCTTTCTGGGGTCACCACCCAGAGTTCATCGTTGAATGCCAGAATATCCTCTGTCCCGGCTTCTTCTTCTGTCTGCTCAGTCGGTTGGACGGTCAAGTTCAGGATTGCTGGTTCTTGTGTTGCAGCATCCTGTTTCAACTTGTCACTGTCCTGCATTTCCATTTCTCCTTCTAAAATTATTGTGTCCTGGGAACGTTCTGGGGTTACAGCACAAAATTCTTCACTATCCTCCAGAGTATCCCTTGGCTCCATGATTTCCGTGTCATGAGAACACTATGGGGTCTCACTATACTCTTTTATAAGCTCCAGAGCATTCTTCATCTCCCGTTCTTCTCCCATTTGTTCTATGATTTCTATGTCGTGGGAGCATTTTGGAATTGCCATACATTCCTCATAAATTTCCAGGGCATCCTCCACTCCCTGTTCTTCTCCCATCTGTTCTATGACTTCTGCATCATGGGAAGTAGCAGCTGCAGCAAGGATGTTTAAAGGTGCTGGTTCTTGTGTTGCAGCATCCTCTTTCTCCACTGCTTTCCCTTCTGTGGCTACAGGCTGTTGTGCTGAATAGGTGCTAAGTAAAATTTTATGGCCTGCTTCCTCAAAGATCTCCCCATAGGTGGGGCAGAGTATTCGCTCATCCTTTTCTCCAGCTTCAGCAGAAGCTGTTTCCTCCACTTGGTCTGCAGCCTCTATTAATGTATACATCTTTCTTCCACCCTGCTTTTGGCAGATTTCCTTCCATGTTTCCAGCTCCTTTCTAAGTGCTTGGAGGTCCTCTTTCAGCATTGCATTCTCATACAAGAGTCCCTCAACTCCCGGCTCTTCCTCCACTGGCCTTTGTGGAGCATCCCTCGGTTTTGGTGTAAGGATTGGAGGTTCAACCTGTGTCTCTAAGGTTGCCCATTTTGTTCTAGCTGCCTCTGCTGCTGTGATTGACCGAGTTCGTTTCCTTCTGATTGGTGCCACTAAATCAAACTCATTGGTGGCCCTCTTCCTTTTCTGTGGGGGTTTCTTTTGTGACTTTCCTTTTTGTAGTGTTTCTTCTCGTGGAGCTGGAATATAGGGAGGCAAAGCTGAAGTTAAAGGAATATTTCCCTGCCCCCCATGCTGTTCCTCTTCAATCACAGCTGCTCCTCCTGCCCATTCCGGTGAAGACTCGATTGTGACCAGCTCAATCTCTTCTTCCATTTCTCTGGCTCCGTCATCTTCAGGTTCCATTGTCGCAGCATTTGATGCTGCTCCAATTTCACCTTCTGCTGCCGGAGCTGCCCTGTTGTCTAGGTTTTCCACGAGGGTTTCATCTACATTGTCGCCTGACAGCTCTGTTTGCGCTTCCCCTCGCTCTCCTTCAAATGCCGTGTCATCCCCCACTGGTTCTGCTTGTGATGGGGATTCATCAACTTCAAATGGCTCTGCCTGTGCCCCTGTTTGTTCTTCCTCTGTGGTTTTGCCAACCCCTGATGGTCCTGCCTGTACCCCCTGTTGCTCTCCTTCCGTTTCATCCCTCCCGGATGGTCCTGCCTGTGCCCCCTGTTGTTCTTCCTCCGTTTCATCCCTCCCCCCAACTTCGCTGGAGGAACTCCGGTCCTCCTGTTGTGGCGGAACCGGTAATTGCTGTAATGGGATGACCCTTAAGGGAACAGGTTGCTGTGGCCGGGTAATGAATTGCTCCCATGTTATATTATGTTGGGCCAGGGTTCTCATAATAATTAACTTAATGAGGCCATGGTGTGTGAGGGAGGATAATGGGTGTTTTGCAGATTGAACGAATGTTGCCATATGGCGCAAATCATGCAATAGATAAAATGGAATATTTAACAAAATGCCATGACGGAGATGAGAAAGCAAAGGAAGTTCAGAGTTGTACACAGTTTGGTATCTACCTTCGCAAGTTATGTATTTCTTGAGGAAGATAGCGACCTGGTCCCATGGCTGCGGCAGTGACTTCAATGCAATCCCTCTCCTGGATGCTTCAACTTGCTCCCCTGGAAGTAAAAATTGTTCCCGTGCAACTGTTGCAGGAACTCGACGGTTAAACCAAGGTTTTCCCACCAATGGGATAGCTGTAACCTCGGATATAATGACCTCCGAAACATCTATACACAGCCCCCACACCGTGGAGTGTGTTTTAGTAAGATTCAATGCGAATTGCAGGGCTGCGTCCCGGTCGAATCCATCCAATCGTTCAAAGAACTCGACCCAGCCAGCGGCTTGAAAAATGGCCAGAACCTGCAAATTCCGTCTAAGTTCCCGGGTATTGAAAGGTTCATGACGAACTGGAATGCCCATGGTCCTGGCTGCAAGATAGAACTGCTGTTCAACAGAGTACAGGATCCAGAATGGAAGTTGCAGCGCGGAGAATGCACGAATCGTTGAGCGGAGACGTTGAGCGAATGAACTAATTCGGAAAGTTAAGCGCAGAGAGGAATTTAAAATTTTCATGCCGAATTGGGGAAGGTGGCAGTTATTAGCATTACGTCGTACGAGGGAAAGGTTCAATCAGATATAAATGGTGGTACGAGTGAAGGTACGGCCAATCTCGTTTACATGATATCAATACTTAGTCACGTGATAAATGAAAGCCATACCTCATAAAACTGTGCGTCGGAAGGCTGCGGAAACTGGTGGAGCATGGAGTTGGTGACGTCATGGAGCCGAACGCGTGCACAATCAGACGTGGAATCATGATGACTCGGATAAGGCACTGATTTCCTTCACCGGTAAAACACAAGGCGTCGCATCCTCCGGGTTGAAATGATGAGTTCGCCGGCAGGACTGGGCTGAATCAGCGTCATAATTAGCAAGTTAAACAATCCTTCTGTTAACACGGGAGTTACCACTGCAAATTGCCAAAGAAATGATCACACGGCCGATGAAAAAGCTTGTTGCAGCTGACAAGAAAGAAGTTACAGCCATCGGGAAAGAATTCGTGGCAGCCGGAAAAAGATTCACAATATCCGGGAAAAATTACGGCTGTCACGGGAAAAATTTACAGCGGCGGAAGAGACTTACGGCTGGCGGGAAAAGATTTTTCGAATATGGGAAATATGTCGCAGCCGCTGGAAAGAAATGACAGCTGTGGTGTGGAAGTGACTTGGTCAATGAGGTGGCGGCCGGGAAGTGATGTGGCGACT
The DNA here is from genome assembly GCA_027924585.1 of Larix kaempferi. Taxonomy (NCBI): domain Eukaryota; kingdom Viridiplantae; phylum Streptophyta; class Pinopsida; order Pinales; family Pinaceae; genus Larix; species Larix kaempferi. The sequence goes on along the minus strand of BSBM01000050.1, from coordinate 13,218,632 downwards.
GCGAGAAAAATATGTTGCAGCCGCCGAAGTTACAGCCGCCGGGATTGCAGCTGCCGGAGTTACAGCTATCGGAAAAGATTTGACGGCGGACGGGAAAAATTTACGGCTACCGGGAAATGGAGAATACGGTTGTGGCTGGTAAATGGAATGGCAGCTGCGGAAAATGAGATGGCAGCCGTGGAAGATGAGGTGGCCATAGCTGGTGAATGAAATGGCAGCTGCGGAAAAATGAGATGGCAGCCGTGGAAGATGAGGTGGAAGCCGCGGAAACTGGAGTTGCAGCCGCCGATGTTGCAGCCGCTGATGTTGCAGCCGCCGATGTTGCAGCCGTTGATGTTGCAGCCGCAAAAGTTGCAGCTGTCGAAAAAGATTGACGGCTGTCGGAAAGGGCATTACGGCTCCCGGGAAATGGAGAATACGGTTGCCGGAAAAATATGTTGCAGCTGCCGGAAAATATGTTGCAGCTGCCGGAAAATATGTTGCAGCTGCCGAATTTTTTTTTTTTTTTTTTTTTTTTTTTTTTTTTTTAAACACAAGGACGGCACAGAGAGATTTTCATTATGGGCCCCAAACTGATCATTCTCCTGGCGCTTCCCTGAAAATTTTTTCTTAAAAGACAACAGCAAGCACAGAGATCAAATGCAAAAAGAAAGAAAACGACAATTATACGCTACAGCAAGAAATTATTTATGTACAGCAAATATGATTTTCATTTTAAGATTTGGTAAAGGTAGAAAAATGTTCCTGCTCTGGTGCCAATTGGTAGTTTGGATCAGCAGCAATCTGTGAAATGAATGCATCTTTCGAAATGGGCTTCCGATACAGTCGCAGCCTGTGGCCATTAACAAGTAATGGCATACGGTTTTCATCAATGGTGACCAGGCGAACAGTGCCGTTGTCAAATACCCTGTCAACCAAATATGGACCCAGCCATCTTGTGCGTAATTTCCCTTTGAAATCTTTCTTGAATCTAGAGTCGTACAGTAGTGCCCAGTCTCCTTCATGGAAGATTTTCTTTTTGATGAATCGGTCATGCCAGTTAGATCTCTGTTGCTGAAGCAGCACAGTCTGGTCTACCGCAGCTAATCGTTTCTCATCCAGTTCATTCAATTGATTCAATCTTCTTTTCTGGGCTTCTGCTACATCCAGGTTCATTTCAATGGCTGTTTTCAGGGTTTTGATCTCAAATTCAATTGGAAAGATGGCACTCTTACCATACACCAGATCATAGGGAGAAAAGCCCGTGGTATTGCGCCAAGTCGTGCGATATGCCCACAGTGCTTCTGGAAGTCTGTCAGCCCAATCCCTTCGATGGCTTTTAACTTTTTTAGTAAGGATTGCTTCGATAACCTTATTAGTGCTTTCCACCTGACCATTGGCCTGGGGATGATAAGGTGAAGCTATCTTGTGCTGCACATGATACTTCCGGAGCAAGGATTCAAATTGATGTGAAATAAATTGTGGTCCGCCATCGGTAACTACTTCCTTTGGTACTCCAAAACGGGTAAAAACTTCACTGTACAGGAAATCAATCACCGCCTGGTCGTTTGCCTTAGCCAAAGCTACAGCTTCTACCCACTTAGTCATGTAGTCTGTACACACCAAGATGTAAACCTTCTGTTTGGAAGGAGGGTTGATAGGACCAACAAAGTCCAATGCCCATCTATCAAACGGTTCTAGTACCACTTGGGGCTGTAAAGGCATCTGGTCTGTCTTATTAGGTTGGCCCATCCTTTGGCAGCTGTCGCAGGACTGAACATATTTTTTAGCATCTCTGAACAGTGTCGGCCAATAATAGCCCATCCGCAACGCCTTATGTCCTGTTCTTTTATCTGCAAAGTGTCCTCCGCAAGGTTCATCGTGACAGGCCTTCAGTATATGAAAGATCTCATCTTCCCTTACACATCTTCTAATTTCAAGATCAGGTCCTGTGTAAAAGAGATGGCCTTTAAGCCAACAATACCTGGCACTTTGCTGAATAATTTTTCTTTTCTCTCGTTTAGACATATGTGGCGGAAGTTTCCCTGCAGCCAAATAATTAGCAACATCTGCATACCAGGGTGAATGATCTGAGAGTGCGAATAAATGTTCATCCGGGAAAGCATCCTCAACAGGTGAACTGTCATCACTGTTAGTAAATCGTGATAAAAAATCAGCAACAACATTTTCTTTTCTAGGTTTATCTATAATAGTAATATCAAATTCCTGTAATAATAAAAGCCACCTGGTTACTCTGGCATTAGTGACAGGTTTATTCATTAAATACTTAATGGCAGAGTGATCAGTATGCACAAATGTAGGATACCCAGTAATGTAATGCCGAAACTTATTAATAGAATAAACAATAGCAAGAAATTCTTTTTCAGTAACAGTATAATTTAGTTCAGCAGGGGCTAAGTTTTTACTCACATAATAAATAGCATAAGGTACTTGACCATCCTGCTGTCCTAGTACTGCTCCAATGGCGGTATCAGAAGCATCTGAAGAAATGTGGAAAGGTATGGTCCAATTAGGTCCCCTTAAAATAGGGGCTGTGGACAGTTTCTCTTTAAGCTTATCAAATGCTGTCTGGCATGCTGTACTCCATGCAAACTGCACATCCTTCATTAACAATGAAAACAAAGGAGAAGCAAGTTTGGAGAAGTTTTCTATGAATCTCCTGTAATACCCAGCATGTCCTAGAAAACTTCGCACCTCTTTCTGAGTTGAAGGGGTTGGTATATTCTTTATCACCTTAATTTTTGAAGGATCCACTTGAATACCGTTAGTAGAGATGAAATGTCCTAATACCACCCCCTCACTCATCATCATGTGGCATTTTTCAGTGCTCAGTGAGAGGCGAGCCTGTTCACAGCGAATTAAAACCTTCTTCAAATTTTCCAATGCTTCATCAAAATCCCTGCCATAAGGAGTGAAATCATCCATAAAAACTTCCATGCTATCATTTACCAATTCAGAAAATATGCCAATCACAGCTCTTTGGAACGTTGCAGGTGCATTGCACAACCCAAAGGGAAGCACCCTGTAGGCGAACGTTCCCCAAGGGCAGGTGAAGGTGGTCTTATCCTGATCCTCTGGAGCAATCTGGATTTGATTGTACCCACTGAATCCGTCCAGGAAGGAGAAGAACTTCTTCCCAGATAAGTTATCAAGTACTTGGTCAATAAAGGGCAGAGGAAAGTGATCCTTTTGTGTAGCCTTGTTCAGCTCCCTATAATCGACACAGACTCTCCATTTACCGTTTTTCTTGGGTACAATTACAAGTGGGGAAACCCACTCACTGTCTGAAATAGGATAGATGAATCCTGCTTCCAAGAGTTTCTGGATTTCTTCCTTCACTATATCCCTCAGATTGGGGTTCATGCGTCGTTGGGGTTGACATACAGGCCGTGAGTCGTTTTTAATATAGATATGATGAGTGCACAGACTAGAAGGAATACCCTTCATGTATGTATACTCCCAGGCGAATGCCCCCTTACGTTCCTTCAAGAGATTGGTTAGGCGCTTTTGTTCTTCTGAGGAGAGAGCAGGATTGATGTTCAAAGTTCTTCCAGGCTCTACCTCAATAGGAATACTTCTCGATCTTTTCAATACTGGGATTATATTTGTGTCATTGGCTAGTGCTTCCTCCGTAAGCTGTTCTTGTTCTTCTTTGCCGAGGGTACTGTTCAGAAGTTGATAAACTTCCTTGTCTACAGAAGCAGGTTCGCTAATGAAATTATTAATGGCATCGTCTTCTGTTTCGTTTTTGAAAGTTAGTGCCTTCCCTATTGTTAGTAATGGCTGAACATCTTCTTCTTCTTCTTGTTCTATCCAAAGGGAGGTTTCAGTTTCTAGACTCGGCCTTGCTGGAGGGTACAGGGTAAGATTTTTGGTTTCCATGCCATCAGATATAGTCATAGATCCTGATCGACAGCTGATGCAAGCATCAGCTGTAGCCAACCAGGGCCTCCCTAAAATCAATGGATGTCCCCCCAGCTGAGATTTTGGCTGTAATACCAGAAAATCGGCAGGGTATTCCCACGAGTCTACTGAAATAACGAGGTCGTCCAAAATCCCTTCAGGTCTGATGGTGGATCTGTCTGCCAATTCTAAGATAGTAGGGGTCGGTCTAATATTGGTGAATCCGAGCTTCTTTACAGTGTCCATCGTTATAACATTGATAGCAGCTCCTAAATCTACTAGTACGTTGGGTATCTGCGTTTGTCCTATGTGTACAGTGACAGTAGGATTGCCGGGATCCTCATACTTAGTTATAGGGGTTTTTCCAGTCATTAAAGCGGATAAATTCCCTATAACATGGACAGTAGGAGGATCTCTGGGTTTCCTTCCCGGTCTTTTAGTGCACAGGTCCCGAACAGTTCTAGCATAGATAGGTACATCTTGAAGAGCTTGTAAAAGGGGAATCTTAACATAAAGGTTCTTCAATTCTCCTAAGAGATTGAACTGAGGTTGCCCCCCTCTTTGTGGAAGCATCAATCTCTCAGGGTAAGGTGGTTGTCTTACCAACTGGGTAGGCTGCGTGTTATCCACTTCATCGTTTATTGTTTCAGCCCTCCCATCTGAGGGATGCTCAGCATCTTCAGTGATGGGAACCGGATCAGATATATGCTGGGAACTCTCTCCTTTGTCATAAACAGTTGGTGGAATATTTTCTGAAGTTACACGTTCTACTATCTTTCCAGACCGTAAGCGAATGTCATTACAAGGTACAGGGGAGAGAGAGTAGGCGGGCATATTGAGAGCTTCCAGTTGCTGGACTGTTTTATTATTTGGGTTAGGGTTAGTTTGGGCAGGCAGCTGAGGCCGTATTGGTATGTTAGGCACAGGATTATTTTGCAGCTGCAGCTGCGACTGCTGAGGTAGGTATTGGGGATATTGCTGAAATTGGGGATATGGAGGATATGGTAACTGTTGAGGTGGAGGTGGTTAAGGAAACTGATTCCCAGGATGGAAGTTCCTCCATCCAGGAGACCATGAAGTAGGTTGATGAGGTGGCTGTGTCCAAGGACTCCATGAATTATAACCTTGCATCGCAGGTTGAGGGGAATTCCACTGAGCATAATTTGAAGGGAATTGTGTATTCACGTTTTGCATATTAGTATTCCAATTATTCAAATTATTCAAAAATGGAAATGAATCGGGAGACATACCTTGATTCCGGGGCTGCCAGGGTTTCTTCTGTGCAATGAAGTAGGCTGAATCCACCTCGGGAGTTGATGCCTGCAGAACAGCTTTCACTTGGGGCAACGTGGGGCATTCTTTCATATCATGATTCAGCTCGCACAGCTGACAAACTTGAACTTTGTCAAGAGGGCATTCTTTCAGTGGATGAGTCTTTCTACATCGGGGACAAAACACCCCTAGTGTGAGATCCTCCACTGCCTGTCTTTGCTTGGCCTTCAAGACGTCAATTTCTGAAGAGATAGAGCTCATCATTTCTGTTTTAAAGTTTTCAAGAAGATTGCCTATCTCTGCCCGTGTAGCTCCCCCATTGGATGACTTCTGAGTTCTGTCGAAGACATCACGTTCCAGGTTATTTCGTTTATGCTGCTTATTATGCCTAGAAGATCCCCTGGAATATCTCTTACATAATTCCACAATTGTCTCAAAAGATTCTTTAGAGATATCCCCCTTTCCTAATAAATTTAGCATGTCTAAACAATCGTCCCTGATTCCTCGAAGCAGGATTATCTTAAGCACATCTAGTCCCATGTTCGTCTGTCCAGCTCTCTGCACATTGTACAGCAACCTTTCCACAAAATCCTCCAAACTTTCATCCTCCTTCTGTACCATCTTGAATAACTCCTCCCTTTTATCCCTGGTGTTGCAATATTCTTGATATTTTTCCAGGAACACTTGCTTCATCTTGTTCCAATTAGCAACAGTTCCTCCCCCAAGGCTCATGAACCATCGTAATGCATTGTCCTTCAGGGTGGCAGGAAAAAGCTTTAACTTTTGAGCATCTGTGACATAATCATAGCTGCGACAGAGGATATCGAATTCAAACAGGAATTCGTCTGGATCTTCTGCCGCCCTGCCATGGAAGCGGGGTAACACCGACGGTGAGATGTTTTTCATAGGAGCTGTCCCCTCGAGCTGCTGTATTGGGAATTGCAATGTAGCCATAGTTTCTGGCGGGGAATTATCTTCATGATGGTATTGTACCACTGCTTCTTCCTCTTCATTCTCATGTCTGTTATTCATCTTTTCTTCTGTATCTTCTCCTTCGTTTGTTCCTTTATCCCTTACCTCAGTTGTAACAGCTGCGTATTGTTCGGTTGCAGCAGCCGCGTATTCTTCGGTTGCAGCAGCTGCGTATTCTTCGGTTGTAGCAGCTGCGTATTCTTCAGTTGTAACAGCTGCGTACTCTTTAATTGCAACAGCCGAATCAGCTGTTCCTTCTTTAGCAGGAGTATATGCAGAAATCACCGCTGCTCCTGTATCTTCCACTGTAGATCCTGATGCTGGTGCTCCAGGATCAGCAGGGCCTCTTTTGATAGGAGTTTCCCGTTGACGAGATCTGACAGCTGAATCCGTTTTGTCAACAAGGTCGTCGATGAATGTTCTTCTTCCCAGCGGTGGACCTCGACCACGACCCGAACCACCTGCACTGTTAGTAATTTGTGGAGTTTTGGGGGTTGGGAGGTGATCGCGTTTTACCCTCCTCGTATTCATGCGAAGCAGATCATTTCAAAAACAACCAAAAAGACTGACTAAAAGCAAATATCAAATACGACTAATGACTAGTGTTTAATTTTTATCCTTCCCCGGCAACGGCGCCAAAATGTCAAGCACTCTAATTGCAGATAATTAAATATCAACACACAGAGCGTATGAAATTTATTGTCAACCCGAGAAAGTCTTTTTATTTCAAAGGACAAGTGCACAATATATGCTTAAACACAAACCATTAGAAGTGAATACTTTTATCTTCTATCATCTATGTTCATCCCAAGAATCTACGCAATCCCAATTGCCTTCTAACTGCTGTACTACAATCCTTTTCTATTATGCATCAAGCAGAACGAATATCAGATCTAATCAACGATTGCAGGAAGGAAATCTCAATTGCATTCTAAAATAATCATCTGTCTAATGAAATCAAGCTGGGAATCATGAAGCATGACCTGAACATTACTCTAGAATTTAATAAAGGAGATTGAAGCAACTGTTCTAAGATACTGAATTGCAAAATATAAATCAATCAACACATAACAGGAAAGCTAATTCGTAGGAGCTTCTGGGATTACGTTTCAGCTGTAGGATGAGCACAACAGTGTGAACAGAAATTGAATTACATAAAACAAACCTGACTCAGTCGACTGTTATTGATACCATTCACCAATCTCACAAATAAATCAATTACTGAGAAATCCACACAATGAATATTGCTGCTGCGTACAAAAGAAAGATCAAAGCATCACACAACAGAAAGATGAAATCCTAAATTAACACAGCAATCTCTGTGGAAGACGGGCCCAGTCTTCACACAGAGACGCTGGTTGAACAACACTCTCTTTAACTCAGAAACAACTCTTTATATTAACAGAAGGATGAGTACATAGTTTCGGCTTGACTGCTAATACAAGATGAATTAATTAATTGCTGTCCAACCCCTCGATCGAGGTAATACCACATATTTATACATACAGTTGCAACATCTAAACCTATAATTGGGCAGCCATGAAGATCTATGATCTTCAGGCGCCCTAAATAATCTAGCTATTACAATGCGTGGCAGAACTGAAATATCCAAATATGAGAGGAGTTATCAACTGTCCCAAGAGTGGCGGTCCTTCCAGCTCACAGCTGGATTCGAGCAGCGACATACTTAAGATAGAACTTTATGTTACAGCTGCCCTGCCACGACTGTGCCTTGATTGACGATTTGAGCCCCAAGGAACCTTCCTTAAGCAATGGACGTCCCTTCCTCCGTGACTTGTTCAGCTCCGATCTTCCTGCAGTCTATTTATCTTACTACCTTCATAATTTGCATCATGTTAGCACGAATTAAGAGATGCACAGCTTAAATCATCACAATCATAAGTATTAATACAATAAAACAATAATCGGCCATACCTTGGTAATTTGGGGAATATATAAGGACAATAAGTTGAATTGCCAAGGTAATTGGTGTAAGACAAGGTAAGGGACAGTGATAAATGATGGTCAAAAAGGGCCAATTCTGGGCTCAACAGAGGCCATTTTTGTCCCTTCAATTCCCATAAATGTTTTCTGAAAACGATTTTTCTCTCCCAGGGTGGATTCCCCAATTGCCATTTCGTTTTTGGTTGCCCATGTTTTTCTGTAGCTAATGGAAACCCCATTTTGGACATCCCACTGTAAAAATGTTTCCCTTCATGCCCATCACTTGTGATTTTTCTGTTATGTGCATCTCTGTTTTGGTTTGAACCTGTGAGAAAGAAATGTGGAGTGGAAGTGGACCAGAATTGGCTTGATAAACCTAGTGAGGAAGGTAACCTCTCAAGAAGATCAATAGGGTTGGTTACTCTTCTATGCATACCTGGAAGAACACTAGAATGGGAGGTATGGCCTAAGGGACTGTGCAGTAGTGAAGGTAATACTTCCTTGTTCCAGGTGTGTAGGTATTGTGGGGACCAAGCTAGATAGATCTTGTAGAGGGCATCCATATCTTTGTGGTTGAGCTCACTAGCTTAGCAATTCTTCCTTTCCATTTCCTTAGTAGCTTGATAAACCCAACTGTGGATTGGCTTGGCTGATTTTGGTGTATTTTGGCTATGTGTGAGTCTGTTGTTCCCTTTTTCCTTGTAAAAATCATGACCATCTTGGGGGTGGCCGTTGTGTTGAGAGATTGATGAGCACAACTGGCCTATGGTTGGGTGGAACGTTGCAGTTGCATAGCCAATTGCTTAGGACTAATTTGTTTTAAGATAAGTACTCTCTTGCGTTAAATTATGCAATGTATTTATTTAATGACTTCATGAGAAAGTTTGAATGTATGTTAGATATGTAGATGATTTTAATTCCGTTGTGTTTAATTACAATAGGCATATGTATATGTCTTTTATTATCAATGAGTTTTACTTAATAATCATGGGGCTAGTTGCCCAGTTTTAGTGTCATGTTCTCTCCCTGGCTTGGTCTGATGGGAGGGGACTTGACACTCGGATTGGGTGAGTTTTCATGCAATATTTCTGTCAACATGTGCTTGTTCACGCTTAGTAGCAGCACTGGGAATTTCCATTTCGAGCCTTGTTGGATCTTGGGTTGCTTCAGCGCCAAGTACCTTCATAATATTTCTCATCTTTACTTTTGGCTTTGGAGTCTCTATCAAAACATGCCTTATCATCTCCTGTCTATCTTTTTCCTTTGCAAGGCACCGCTGTGTACACAATTTCTTATGCTCCTTCTTGGTCATCTTTAAAGGTTGCGGTGGAGGTGGAAGAGGTTTAGCTGGAGGCTCAATTGGATGAGGGTGCTCTACATATATAGTAGGTTTTTCCATCTTCACTTTTAAATCACCTTCCGTGACATCTGTGTAGCTACCAGAGGGTAAAAGAACCATATCCCACCACTTAACATCAAGTATAGGATCCTTTGGTTTCTCTTCTTTTGTAGGAACTCTTGCTGACACTTCAATCAAATTAGGATTTATATCAAGCTCAGCCTTTGCCTTGGAAAGTTGTGCTTGCTTGATCTTCAACTCCTTTTCCTATGCTTCTCTGAATTGACTCTTAAATTTCAATATTGCTGCCTCCTTTGACCATCTATCTTCCTCAACAAATTCAAATGTCATCCTCTTATGCCTCAAGAGATTTGTTTTATTAATACCCATTTTTGGATCAAAATGGGGATTGAAATTGGGATCTTCACCAAATTATGGCCTTATAATTTGAAATGCTTCTTTTTTCTGTTTGTTTATGTTCACCTTCAAAGTGTTCAAGTTTGTAATTTTTGGCTTGTCAATTACATTACCCTGTTCATCTATTTCATGACCTTGAGCATCAAGACGAAGAATAGGAGCTTTAGCAGAATTCTGCTAGCCAGCAGTACCAAATTGGTCAGGCACTTGTCCAGGAAATATACTCAAAATTTGCTTCATAGTTATATACTCAAAATTTATTCGAATATACAGAGAGAATTCAAGAAAACATAAAAATTATGCAAAAATATGAATGTGTTGAATGTGGAAACAACTTCCTAAGCTTCACATATGTAGATTTGAATGTGGATTGAGAGGTGACATTGTGTCAAATGGGGTTGACAAGGTCAAATAAGAGGTAGTTACAAGGAGCTCTTGCATATATTTGACCTTATTTTACCTTCCATCTCTTTGGAAGGTCAAATAAGAGGTAGTTACAAGGATCTATTGCATGGATGCATGGTTACAAGTGATGGGTCAGTTTCCAACCATTACAAGGTTAACTCTTGATTTAGGAATGAAAACCTAGTTTAAACCGTCGTGAGGATTAGGGGATCCACATAACCTTAAAAGACAATATAAAGTTAAAATAAGGGATTGTAAAGTCACAAGGATGCCTAAGTTATTCATGTATGCATATATATATATGTATGGGTTGGCCCATATGCTCCACAGTTGTTGACTACCCATACTAAATCTAAATGTTAAGGCCATAAAACATTTGCAAGCCTCGATGTAGGTTATATTTTGTTGTTTTTTCCTTGCTAAGCTTGTTGATTCCATTAGAATTCAACAAGTATTCAATAACCATAGCTAGTTCTCATGGTTATATATATCTTATCCAATCATTGTCATTATTTTATATAAAAGTGGCATCCAATATGCTAGTTTAGATGTTGTCATTGAAACAACTACATCACTTGTAATACCATTCCTTGTATTTCACAAATTGAATCCTTCATAAGCAAGCCCATTTTTTTGTACTACTATCCCATTTATTCATACTATGATGAGGGTAAATCCTAAAATATTTATCTCTTATGGGCATACACTATAGGGATTGATCTCCTTATCTTCAATTGTCATCCATTTCATATCAATAGTAATAAGGAGCTTATAAACACTCACTCAAAGTAGATAATGTATGTTACATTGCTCATAATCTAGATATCGGGTGAGCTTGACAGACTCAAACCTTAATTCTTTTCCAAATTGTGTGCCAACCATTATGGGCATTCCTTTACCAAACTGTCTAAATTATTTTCCATTTTTTGTGCATTTACTAGAAAAGGGGATTAAATTTCTATTATATAAATTAATGTATGAGATTTCTTTGTTAAGCGTCAAAATCATTCCCATGGCCGATAAATAGTGCATGAAAAGTGGGTTATGTGGTCTCTATTTTCCCCAAAAAATATCCCTCTATTATTCATATGACTTAATCATAAAGTGCATCCATCTCTTCTTTGCACATCCTCCATGAAAATCAATGACGAGGGAAAAAGGTGGGTACCATTACCAAATTTGTGAAATCTAATGCTTCCTCTAAATCAAGGGGCATGTTGAAAAGGGTTATTATCGGAGAGCTAGGGTTTTCAGAGTTTTCTGAAGGAGGGTGGATTGATGGCGTCCATGGCTTCTTCTGTGGGGGGGAGCTTCTCAACCCCCCAAAGCTCTTCCCATGCTGACTTTCAAGTCGGTGGGATTCAATCTCTTTGGATGGGATGGGTGGTGTTCGAAAAAATTCGCAAGAGGTGAGATCTGTAAATCCCTCGGTGGGCAGGAAATAGGGACAGTGCATACCCAAAGCAGCTATTATTCCATCAATGATAATCAGATCCAACAAGTTGAGAGATACGATTCGGTATATGTAGGACCACGCACTCATTGGGAAGTTTGTAGGGGTTTTACCCTCTGAAAAATCCTCGATTTGGTGGATCAATTCTACTTGGAAACCTAGAGGCCATTACGATTTGCAACTAGGCTCCAAGGGTTTCTTCACGGTCTCATTCCTAAATATGGATGAAAGAAATAGGGTTCTTGATGGTGGCCCTTATTTTTTTTTATTCAACTGGCTTATTTCTAAGGCCGTGGAAAGAAAAGTTCTGCCCTGAAAAAGAAGACATGAAAATCACTCCAGTTTGGATTAGACTCTATTCTCTCCCAAGTGAATATTGGGAGGCTGGAATTTTGGAAGATATCGGGAACAATATAGGCACCTTTGTAAAAATATCGGAATAGACAAAAGATCAACATTACGTGGCTTATGCTAGGGTATGTGTCTACATGGATCTCTCGCAGGAGCTCCTTGAAGCAATTAAGTTGGTATGGGAAGATGAGGAATGGGTCCAACCCTTAGACTATGAAAAAATCTCATTTCAATGTCATAGATGCCATGAGAATTGTCACTTATTTAGAGACTACCCCATGAATAATCCAAAACCCTCCGCCAAGAGTGCTGAAGGAATGCGGAGCTCGGTTTCACTAAGCTGCAGACCTGTAAGCGCGGAGGGAGAAAACGGGATCCCATGGATGGGGTAAAGGATATCATGACGTCCAACCATTTTGATGCTCTCAAGGAACAAGAGGAGGACAATGATCCAACTCCGCCCCAAGATAAATTTGACATCCCAAGTCAGGAGCTTCCGGATGAACTTCCTCGATCTCAATCGCCCAAGATGGAAGAAACCCTAATGGAAATTATCGGGGGGGATGCTGGTGAAGAAACCGAAGAAATGGATATTGGGGATTTGGATTTGGATGGTATTGAATAGGATTGTGAGGATTCTGAAAAAGGATATGTCCCTCAACAACAAGTGATCCTTCTGAAAGAAGCCATCCTAAAAGCTAAGGAATCCAAATGTCTGGGTATTAGCCCCGGATCTAAAAAAGACCACAAAAGGAAACGTGAAGAAAATGCCAAGAAGCTTGGTTAGAAATCCAATCGACAAAGAATAGCTGCTGCAGGTTTGAAGTTGGTTGAATCAGGTCAGTACCCTACTATTAGGGCGACCTTAGGTCTGTAATTTTTTTCCCTTTTTAATGAAGATTGTTTCCTGGAATATAAGGGGGCTTAATGACCAGCAAAAGATTAAAATTCTCAGGAAGAAGATAAAAAAGACGAATCTTGCTATTTTGTTTCTGCAAGAAACAAAATGTTCGGTGACTCAGTTGTAGGACAAATGCATAAAGATCTGGAGAGATTGTGAAGTTATGGGTATAGATGCCAAGGGATTTGCGGGAGGGCTTGGAATCCTCTGGGATCTGGGAAAAGTGAGCCTTTCAGGTTTTTTTGGAAATCATTGCTTCCTTTCTGCTGAGTTTCAGGTCATTGGTTTCAGGGTTTCTGTTCTTCTCACTAATGTCTATGTCCCACATACCCCTGGGGTGAAAATATACTTCTTATATTCCCTATGTTGGTTGGGGGAGCTGACAGTTGGTAAGCACTGGATTGTGGGCGGGGATTTCAACCTTATTTCTTCATTGGAGGAAAATAAAGGGGGAAGACATTTCCTTAAAGATGAATTTGTTCGCTTCGGGTCTACCATTGAGAAATTGAAGCTTGTTGATGTGATATTGGTGGAAGGCCAATTTAGTTGGAATAATAAGAGGTAGGGTGATCGCCACATTGCGTCCCATTTGGATCTCTTCCTGGTCTCTGAATTGGTGATGGAATCGGGAAGTGAAATCGCTTCCTCCATTTTCCTTGCTACAGGTTTGGACCACTGGCCGATTGGAGTGGGCTGGGATCGCATATTAAGAAGCCCTTTCTCTTTGAGCAATTTTGGTTTGGCCATCTGGAGTTTAAAGAAAGGGTAACTCAGTGGTGGACTGAGTTGGATACTGGTGAGGGCCACAGTATGTACAATTTTCAGCATAAATTGAAAGCGCTCAAAGGAAAATTAAGAAGTGGAATGAAGAGGAATTTGGAAACATCTTCGAGGAAAAACAAGCCCTTGAAGCTCGATTGGAGGAAATCCAAAAAATAGGTATGATTTTTAGTTACATCCCAGAACTTTAGATTGAGGAAACTTCTGTGTACAATAAGCTTTTGGAAAGAGAGAATTAGGAGGAAATTCTATGGAGCCAAAAGGAGAGAGTCAACTGGCTTCAAGATGGTGAAAGAAATACTAAATTCTTCCATCGCTCGGCTATCCAACATCGAATGCAAAATTGGATCCCGAAGCTTAAAAACAGGGAGGGGGAAATACTTGAGACTCGGGAAGAGATTGAAGATGAAATTCACAATTTCTTTAAGGACATCATGACTGAAAATTCAAGGGCTAGAAGAAGATACATTGAATTAATCACCCAAAATATCTCATCCCTTGTTTCTCAAGAGTAGAACGATCTCCTTATGAAATCAATATATATGACTGAAGTTGAGGAAGCTGTTCAACAAATGGAAAATGGTAAAGCCCCTGGTCTTAATGGATTCACCACCAATTTTTTCCATCATTTCCGGGATTTGGTGAAGACGGAAGTTTGGAAGATTGTGGAATCCTCTAGATGCTCTGGGAAAATCCTCCCAGGTTTTAATGCGACTTTCCTTGCCCTCATCCCCAAGAATGAGGGTACGGATTCCCCTGACAATTTTAGACCGATAACACTGTGCAATGTGATCTACAAGATTGTTACAAAAGTTATTGCTAATCGTCTAAAGCATATTCTTCCCTCCATGATTTCCCCTGAGTAGTCTGGGTTTGTGCAAGGAAGGCAGATTATGGATGGTATTATCCTGGTTCATGAGGTCCTACATTCTCTCAAAAAAGAGAAAATTCTAGGGATGATGCCAAAGCTCAACATAGCTAAAGCTTATGATAAATTGAATTGGCAATTCATGAAGGAATGTTGCAAGCTTTTGGTTTTTCAGACTCATGGATTCATTGGATCATGAATCTAGTTTTTTCCTTCTTTTCCTTTATATTACTCAACGATGTGCCTTCTGGTCTCTTAAAACCATCTAGAGGGATTCGTCAAGGGGATCCTCTTTCCCCTTTCCTCTTTGTTATCATGGCTGAAGGATTGGGTAGGGAAATCATGAGTTGCAGGGTCTTATAATCCATCCCAGAGCGGATTGTCAGACTCATCATCAATTCATAGGGTCTTATGGGACATCCTTCTGTCCAGGAAGCAAGGGCTATTCGTCTTTGTCTTGATTACTTTGGTAAAGCCTCTGGCCTCGAGGTTAATGGGAAGAAATCGCAAATTTTTTTCTTCAATACTCCCAAAATCACCAGGAGAAACAGTTGTAGGATCTTGGGTTTTATGGAGAGTTCCCTTCCATCCAAATATTTGGGAGCCCCTTTGGTGTATTCCATTGTTCATCATGGGTCATGGTGGGAGACACTAGACAGAATGAGGAAGAAACTATCTAACTAGACCCTTCGACCTCTAAATTTTTCCAGCCTTTTAGTTCTTCTCAAATCAGTTTTGCAGGCTATGCCCACCTACTTGTTTTTGGCAATGATGGATCCCAAAGCCATCTTGAAAGAGATCATGAAAATACAGAGAAATTTCTTATGGAGCGGTCTCGGGGATCATAGAAAATGGTCCCTGGTCAAGTCGGATGAGATTTTCTCTCCCAAAGATCAGGGGGGTCTCAATCTTCGGACTTAGAAAAGGTAAATTTTATCTCTGGTGCAAAAAATTGGTGGCGTTGGGTAAATCATCGTGATGAAACCTGGGCAAAAATTTGACACTCCAAATATGCAGAAGGACGGGAAAAAGAAAATCTGATTCATTTCTCGGAAACTATCCCAGGTTCCCAGATCTGGAAGTCGGCCTCCCAAGGGAAAATTCTGGTTCAGAAGAATAGCTTTTGGGAATTCAGAGATGGGAGCAGGGCCAAGGCATGGGTTTATTCTTGGCAACAGTTACCCCCCATTGTAAACTCTGTTGATGCCCCTCATGTCATTCAGAGTTGCATTGATAACAACATTGCTCGGGTTCATGACCTGTGGGATTTGTCTTTGCATGACCAGGATTTCAGGGTTTGGCAGGCTTGTGATTGGTGGGTTCCTTTCGGACCGGAAGAGGAGATAAATCAGGTTAAGGAGATGCTGAACAACCGTAAAATCAAAATTCAAAATGGCGAGGATAGGTTGAGGTGGGGTTATAAGCCGAGGGGCATTTTCTCTATTAAAGAATCCTATGACACCTAGATGGGATTTAACCATCTGCAGCCTGTTCTGAAATGGAAAAAAATTTGGACTGCAAAAATTTGGCCTAAAGTTACGATTTTTATATGGCAAGTACTGAAAAAACACATTTTGGCTGGAGAAAATTTACAAAAAGGGAGTCTGAACTACCCGTACCAGTGTGTCATGTGCAAGGAAGCTGAGGAAACCATGCAACATCTCCTAGATTCTTGTCCGTTTGCTTCATGCCTATGGGACCGTGGAGCAATGATCTTCAGGAGATCTGACAGAAAATGAAACGACCCTGTGCTCTCCATTATTGACTGGTGCAAGGATCCTTTCCAGAACCGGGTGGTGAATCATGTGTGGAAGATTTTCCCATATTTTCTTTCTTGGGAAGTATGGACAGAGCGCAAATCCAAAATTTTCAGAGATAAAGCATACTCCTTTGAAAGAGTGTGGACAACCATTCAGAATAAGATGTTGGAAACCATTAAACTTCAGAAATGGGAGTATTCGAACTAGGAGACAAATAGGATTGAGACTCGAATTCTTCATGACTGGGGCATTCGAGGTGCTCTTCCCTTCCGTGGAAAACTCAATCTCTCTCCTCGGTCTGGGTTCATCTTGGAGATCTGGTCTCCCCCGACCCCCCTAGGGTTTCTTCAAACTTAATTTCGATGGCGCTTCCAAGGGTAACCGGGTCTAACCAGTTTTGGCTGTGTCTTTAGGAATACTATGAGAGATCTGCTCGACTTTAAAACTGGTTTTTTGGGGTTTGATACTAATAATGCGGTTGAGCTGGAGGGTTTCTTATTGTGGAAGGAGATTCTATGATCATCCTCCACATGGAATCTGAACTTCACCTTGGCAAGTCGATCTCCAAGGTGGATTCATCGTGGAGGTTAGAAAGTAAGCTTGAGGCTTTATCATCACTGTTTTCTCAAGGTTTGGCGCTAACCTTTTCTCATGTCAAATGGAATGGAAATAAATTGGTGGATATGATTTCAAACTATGGGAGTAGTGATCACATCGCCATCTATGCCTACTCGTGGGAAGGGCTGACAAACATGGAGGTTCGGGACAGCTGCAGAGCTTTTCAGGACTAGGATATGATGATCTTCCATGTTGATCATGCTCGAAGACGTCCGGCAGATGCTAACTAGGACACATATCGGTTGTTTTTTCCTTTTGGATGACCTCTCCTTTAAGAGCAGCAAGAGGGAATGTATTATCATTCTCCTCTTCGGGAGACAAACAATCTTTTCCAAGTTAAGTGCTAGTACGTCGGCTGGGAAAATGATGAAGGGAAATTTTAATGAAGCTGGTGGGAATCAGTGTATGCGTCATCCTTGGTACTCCCTGCAGTTATTATGGGGTACTTGGCTAATCATTTCCAGGGGTAGTGATTCCATTTATATGGAGAGGCAAGGTGGTATCCAGGGTCGTAAACAACAGTTGTTTGCATGCATGCAGACGCTTGGTCTCTGGTTGCTTATGGAGAGGGTTATTGGCAAGAGAATGGAAGGGTCTAGTGATAATATTGGTTGTGAGGAATGGGAAGTGACTGCTAGCCATAACAAGAAGAGGTGCCGTGGAAAATCCTTGGGGGAGTTGGGTGGTGGCCTTTCTCGTGCTTATCAACGTGCGAGAAGGGAGGCGAAAGCTTTCGAACTCAATATCCCTTTGGATATCCAGCGTGATATTCACGATGTTGAACAGCATTGGTGGCTGAGACTAAGTAAGGATACTCTGTTGGGAGAGCGCAAATAGATGGAAAACTAGATTATGGACCCAGGAAACACGTCTGGGCGTGTTATTCTATATTAACGCTCATTGGCCCTCTACTGGATGATGAAGAATTTAGTGGGATATGCAATCCATGACAGACAAGTTCTCAGGAATGATAGCGCTCAAGTGATCTTGGAGCAACGCATCCTGGATGAATCTCGTGCTTTGAATTGGAAGATGGAATTTCTCCTTCAGGCCATGGAGCTTCAGCCTCCTCTGTGTTCGTCTTCTTCCTTAAGCTTTCCCCCCGCGGGGTTTTCTCCAGAGGCTCGTTTCATTATCCGTTAAAGTCTTGGCAGGAGATTGTTATCTTTTTTATTTTGTTGGTGCTCTGTAATCGGGTTTGGTCTTTTATGTTGCATCGGCTTTTCTCCACTGGTTGCATCTATCTATATTGTGCTCAAAGGTATCCGAGCTAATATGTTGTTGATTTTGGTTTCTGGCCTGTGCGCCTAGTGGAAGAACGTCTCTAGTTTCATGTTTGAAGTTTGTTGGTCAGTTATTAGGCTCTGTAGTTCCAAAGTCTTTCAGCACAGGTCTGGTTTGTAGAGCAGAAGGTTCTTCTTTGTAATTAAGGTTATGGCCTGCATAATAGCTAGTCGAGTCCGTGTCTTTGAGTTTGTTGATGGTATATCGGTTTTGATGAACAAGTTTGGGGCCTTGGCCAGCTTGTTCCTTTATGTACTTCCTCTTCTTTCTATATAATATAAAATACTCTTACTTAAAAAAAAAAATCAAGGGGCATGTTTTGCATCTTTCAAGTTATGTATATTCACATACTTTAAACTTGAGCAAAAAAGCATCTTTTCAATTGTTCCAATGTTTATATATAGAATTGGCCTTTATTTTTCTAGTTTTCAACTCCAGGGAAAATATTTTTTAAGGGGGCATGTTGTGTACTTAACCATGAAATATTTATTGGCTGTTATACTCTATGTATTGTTTTTTGTATGTATGCACATATTGTATCATTTCTAAACTCCTGTTAAAGGCCACTAGTATGTTATAGGGGACTTATCACTTTTATTAGTAACTCAAGATTTTAAGTAAAATAATTTTTAGGATCCCCTTGTGGGATCCCTATAATAACACATAAATATATATACTTTTTAACAATAAGCAATAACCTCTCTTGTGATGGAATGGCGTAGGTATTATGTTGAACAAATCCTACTAAACCCAATCTGCTTAGAACCATTACTATGGTGGGCCCTGCACTAAAATCAACATAGTTTCAAGGTTGTTTTCTACACATGCTTAAGCTCTGATGAAAAGCAAGTGCAATAAATATATCTAACATATGGTAACACTTCCTTATGCACACTATGCCAATTTCTCCAATTTTTTGACATTATGATGTAGTTGATGATGAACTCATTGATTTCCTTTCTCTTTGGAAATGTCTTATCATCATGATGTGTGAGATGCCATCATTATGTTGATGTATTTGTAACTTCGGAATGTATTTCATATATGTATATTGTATTCCTATAGAGAAGCTATTATTCCTCTATACGGAAGTGTTTGTATTCCTATAGAGATGTTATTATTCCTCTATATGGAAGTGTCGTCATTTATATTGTAAGTGTCGTAACTTATACTTGATGGGTTATTAGACAACCTTGTTGGGGTCGGCCCTATATAAGTCATGTGGGTTAAAGGGTTATTAGACCACCCTATTGGGGTCGACCCTATCAGCATTATGTTATGTGGTTAAGTTAAGGCCGACCTAGTAAAGGTTATTAGGCAAGTCAAGTCAAGTATAAATAGAGTGTGGGAGGAACTCTATTTGATCATTCACTTACTCACTCTTACACTCATTGGAGAGTGGCACACTAGTGGAGGAGGAGAAGCTGCTACTAGGAGTATATCTATTATGCTTCGGTTGTATCATTGTTGTATTGGAGAAAACTCACTATGGCTTGGGGTAGACCACTATAGACAACTGACTAACAGAAATTAACTCAATTCTCAGAACTATGCTATTATAAATGACAATGCTAAGATAATGGAGAATGTAACCAACCTCGATCCAAATGTTTGATGTAGATCCCCATTGGATCTTTCAATCTGTGCACTTGAATCTGCAAGTTAGTCTTGACAGCCAATATACAACAAGTACATATAATATATAAACAACATTAACATCATCAATAGCAATGGTCCATGATATTATAAGTAAATGCAACCCAATGTAGAATAAACAACATTCACAACATTAATGGACGATAATATGAGTATTTCTATTAATAAACAAGAAGAAGTATAATGTGATACGACCTCTTTCCGGCAACCAATCTAAACCAAGATCTGGATCAATCCACTTGTGCCTCCACCACTTCAATCCTCCATGAATGGCAAACTCAAACTATGGTAGGAGTTTGGAAGGTGAACATAAGGGGTTCACAACTACAAGGATCAATGAGTGTAGACTCAAGATAGGGAAAAAATCCACTAGAGTTCTCTTGCTCTTCTTTCTCCTCCCATCCATAATCCATATGTGCTCAATATATAGTCCTCCCAAAGGTAAGTGAAAGGACACATCGAGGCGTTTCTTGGGCAGATGGAGGGTCAAAGGTCACCCAATAACCACTATTTGGGAGTAAAAAGTAATTAACTAGTGATTTTTACCATTTTACATGCTACTTGCGGGCTATAGTGATGCAACTCGTAGGTAAGCTGGCTATAGAGATGCAACTAGTGTATATGGAAAAAAAATGAGGAAATAGTGTTTCTGAAGGATATAAAGTGGATCTGAGTCAGTGAAATGGATCCTACAGGCCAAAGAATGCTGATGCTCACAAGGTGGGAAATTACATTGTAATAGATGCCCCCTAATGTGTGAGGTCAGAGATTGATGCTACAATGGCCGAAATACATTTTAAAACTTAGAAGTGGAGTGATGGAAACACAAGTGGAAAGAGCAGCTCACTCGTCATAGTACAATAGTATATCTAAATACATGTCGGTATAGTACAACAACCTGATACAATGGCCATGAATAGGCAGTACATAATGGATATATGTCATAAGTGATCATAGCCATGATCCCTCTACAGTAATATATGGTCTCCTGTTGAAAAGGAGACAATGGGTGCAAACTGGATGTACAAAATGCTGATATCTGAGAGGTGATATCTCATATGTAAAGTCAAAGTCATAGGTAGCATACTGAATGCCACTATCGCCTGGGGTCTTCTACACAAGTCTTCGACGGTGCAAGTCCCATCAAGTGAATAAAGGAGTTGGGGTTGAACCTGATGTGACATCATCTGATTACCGGTCAATGATGTATACTGTTAACAGATGCGAGATGACCCACCAATAATGAAAATGGGCATCAAGGCATAGAGCACAATCATCGGAGTGTGAATAAAT
The DNA here is from genome assembly GCA_027924585.1 of Larix kaempferi. Lineage (NCBI taxonomy): Eukaryota > Viridiplantae > Streptophyta > Pinopsida > Pinales > Pinaceae > Larix > Larix kaempferi. The sequence goes on along the minus strand of BSBM01000050.1, from coordinate 13,197,416 downwards.
GAGTTGAAGTCGAACACTAGGATGATTCCATCGATCAGGGGACATTGATGTATTTCAAAAACTGTCGATGGCGAGAGAACCTGCCACTAATGACTGCAAGCCTCAAGGTACTCAACCGAACTCTAAGCCTCAAGTCCCAGAAAAAATGGGTTGAAGTCGACGGAACGAGACTCGCTGGAAGGAGGGCATTAATGCATCCCCCATCAACCAGCACGAGGAACCATCTATGTTGAAAGATTTGGAAGATCTCAGGTGAAATGGACTAACTCAATAAGGATGGCCGACATGCAATAGTAAAGAGATCTGAGGAGTGGCCGACTTTGGTTTTAGGACTTCCTTTGAACAAGATCATGAGTAGATGGATAGAATCAGGTAGCATAGACTCAATATAAACTGTGTGATGCAAGAGGCACCAAAAAGGGATCCATAATGACTGGAAGATTAACCAATCGGTGGAGTAAATTGAGAAACAAGTATAGCTCCTAAGGTCCAACTATAGTCCCGACTCATAGTGTATGGAGTGGAATGAATGCTCTGTTCAAAGGCAACAAAACAACTGCCAACAAGAAGTAGTAATCATAATCCCGTCGGCTTTTTGGAATATTTGATTTTTTTGGTCTTTTTCATATTTGGAAAAGCTTGAAAAAGAATAAAATTGCTTATAGTACAACAAGTGAGGGAACGAGTGTCAGATAGCGAGCAAAATAGTCCCAAGTAGTGGAACATACCTATGATCAATGCAAGGAAGCATGTGCAGGATGTGGACACTCGGGGGAATGTTCCCTTAGGGTAAAAGGGTCATCAAGTTGCAAAAGATAAATTAAGGCTCTCCTTGGCTCAGAAGGTAAAGTGCTCAGGCACATGGATAATAAGTGAGTAAGCGGGAGCCGACACAAGGCTCAAGCGACAAGCAGGATAATGCAGTGCAATCACAACTTGACATAAAAGGGAAGTCCTTTTTCGTAAAGTTAGTCTCCTCACCCGAAAAAGTGTAAAACAATGAGAGAAGAACTCTTCTAGTCACGTATGACTAGAGTATACCTTTTTCGTAATTAATCCACAAAGGTCTGGAAAAGGGGTAAACTTATACCTAAGTGAATGTCGCTTCAAATACTTTAGCGAGTCTGAAATGACAAGTATACTCGGCAATCTTGTTTGATTTGAAAAAGTCTAACAGGGGCTTAAAAAAGACTTTATAAAAATCTTTTTCGTAAAGGTTTAACGAGCCCGAAAAAGTAAACTCGTGACCTCCTTATTGTTTTTAACGAGCTCAAAGGAGAGATGGAAGAATGCTCGTAATGAGAGCAGACGAGTGTTAGGGACATGCAAGACTAGTTCCAAGTGCATGGGACAAAGCTGTGCATAATGCAAGGAACATGAGCAAGATAAGGACACTCAGGGGGTGTTTGCGAAATCGGATAGTAATAGGTTCAAGTGCATCATAACAAAGGGGAGGCCTAAACCTATATGCAAGGTTCTTAATATTCCTGCCATGACCGAAGCAAATGTCGAAAAGGACTAGTAAACAAGTATGAGTCCAGCTAAGAATCCCGTCTCCAAGAAACATAAGTACCAAGATCATCTCTAAAACATACGTAAAGAAAAATCTGATACAGGTCACTGTGGTAGGAAAATTTTCAACTTCACTATTATCACCCTCAGACATAATGCATGGAGAGCTAACCACTGAAGGTTCCATAGTACCAACACCTGAGGGACCAAAATTATCAACTTCAGAATGAAGAGCAAAGCTGAAGGACGTGGAGGAATCTGCAGTGGCAAATTCATCATCACAGGAGTTGGAAATTCTAGAAGTAGAATCGAACTCATCAGGATCACCAATTTGTGGATCTATAGGAGAGTCTATAGACTCATCACTAGGGAGATCAAACTTTAATGTCAAACTGGGGCTAGACAAAACTATGCTTGAATCAAAATCCAAATGCATGGCAGGTTGTACTTGAGGCTCATCTCGTTCAATAGGATCAAGGGTAGGAAGGAAATAAAATTGATGATGAGAATCCTCCCAAGGCTTGTCATTACCATTCATGGCCTTGATAAAAATTTCATATGAAGGTAAAATACCATCGAGGAAATCATGTGAACAAGATGGGTTGACTGCCTGTGAGGGCAGCATAATGGGATCTTCCTCTACTGTCCATGAAGAAGAGAGATCTAGCTCTGAAGTGGCTTGTTGAATATCTTGGTAAGCAAGCTCAGCAACAGACAGTGGCATATACACGTGCGCAATATCTCCAGACATAGAACTCTTGGATGGTAAAGTCCATGGATCATCAAAATATGAAGTCCGGAATGGTACATTATGCAAAGGAGGAGACACATTTTCGGAAATGGTTCCGATGAAGTTCACAGGTGCAGGAAAACTATAAGTTCCCATCAATGAAGGGTACATACCAACACCTATGTTCCCAGTTGCTGGCTGAGAATCAGTAACCTGCGGGACTACAGTTCCTGTGGATGATCTGGAAGGGGGATTAACGAAATCCAGTTGATCGATGGTCACTATCTTGCCTTCATGAGGAAAGCAGATAACTCTGAATACAGTGGATGTGATAGCCTTCATAGCGTACATCCAATTTCGACCTAGTAATAGGTTGTAGTCGATGGGCGCATCAACTACCTCGACTTCAATAGGCACAGATTTACCTCCCAAGGAGACAACAAGGGAAGGGATAATTCCATGTGGCTTAAATGACCAACCGTCGAATGCAGTGAGCGTGGTTCTAGACGTGAGTAGAGGAGGAGAGCCAAGAGCTTTCCAACAAGTTAACAACATTACTAACACTGAATCACCTTCGTCAACCATAGTACGTTTGAAAAAACTATGAAGGTACACCACCTGGATTTGAAAAGCCACGTGGTAAGGTAAGCGAGGTTGAACATCAGTAGTATCGAACTTTATAACACTGGGATTTCCCCCATCCTGAAATCCTAACGCACTCAAAAGGGCATGCTTCTAAGAAGGACATGCCTGCAAAACTTCAAGAGCCGACATGGCACACGGAGTTTGGCCCAAATCTTCTACAATGGAGTAGTTTTGGGCAGCTTGAGCATTAGGATTATGCATAGAGCACTTGAGAACACCTTTCAGTATCCGTGGCATATTAGAGGGCTTCTCGATATGAAAGGAATTTCCAGGAGGAGGGGGAGGATCACTCCCCATATTAGGTTGTGGTGCACCATAATCGCGTTGACGAGTAGCAACACTAACCTCTGATTGAACCATATTCACACATCCATAACCACTAGTATTGGAAGAAGACATTGCCGTTTCAGTAGATCCATAACCAGTGGTGGGAGCATGCGAAGCCATGTTTTGATGATGAGGAAGGGGATCCTTTAACAAAGTTAGGCTCTGTGCCAAATGCTTCGATGCTTCTTTGATTCGAGGACATAAGTGAGTAAGATGATCTTCCCCACAGAGCTTGCAAGGGAATTTCACCTTATGCCTAGGTTTACGATCCTCACCAGCATTTTCACCTTCCCGAGGAGGCTTGGCATTCTCTTTACGAGGGGTATTGTGATTTCTATCATTGTTATTCCCATTGTTTCCACCCTTATGGTTGTTTCTCCCCTTTTTCTTACCAATAGGTTGCTGGTTACCTGACAGCTTCGTTGATTGCACATTGTGCACATCAGACGACGGGGTGGAAGTGGACAAGGTGTGAACCTATCCGGGAGTAGACTGGTTTAGCGACAAATTTTTCATTTGATTAGCTACCAAGTCTATAGGATGAGTACTTGTGGATCCCACGATGCCATCGGCATGTGGTCCAGGAACTGACATGGGCTCATGTCTTGTTCTCGGTGCATCAGGAATAATTTCATATAAAATGCCAGACTGAGAGTATAGTAGGTCTAACTGCTGGACTTTCAAGATGGCTTGTTCCTTAGTCACAATGTCGGACATCGAAACATCCTTAGAAATGTATGGGAGTAAGGACTTGAGGAACCATTCCAATAGAAACTCTGGAGGAATGTTGGCTTTCACTAATATCTTCCGTCGACGGCACTCTTGAATGTGGTTAGAAATATGTGTGGCCTTATTCTGACGGAAGGTCGACAATAGTTCAGTACCAGTATCATAACAAACTGGCAACTGGAAATGGTCCAAGAAAACCAAAGCAATCTCATTGAATCCCCTATAGGTGTTCCCAGGAAACTCCACATACCACTTCGCAGCTGCCCCCGTGAGAGTGCGTTGAAATAGTCATAATCTAACGGAATCGTGATTCAACGAGTTGGAGGAGCACCAAAGGTGAAACGTTGTGACATGATCGCCCAGATCCTCACCACCTTTACCCTCAAACTTAGGAATGTCCGAAGGGAGCTTGGTAGGGACCGGGGACCAATTAGGGTCGTGACACACTGGATCATTTGTGAGCTTCGAAAGATCTGGAAGATTCAAACGTGCGAGGAACGAGAGTTGCAGTTGGAAAGCTTGATTATAAGCTCCCATAAAAGGTTGGTTGAACGGAACCGAATTGTAAAGTGGACCAAAGCTTGACCATGAGCATTAAACTACTAATAATGAGGACCTGATGGACCATAAGCTTGACCATGGCCATAGGGTTGATAACCTCCCCCGACCTGACCCATATGAGAGTAAGTAGGCATATAAGTATTTTTGGTACCATATTGAGGTGGGTTGTACTGGTGGCTAGCATTGACTATGTTGTAGTAAGGGTTGCCACCATAAGTATGGGGCATATACGTACTATTCGCAGCGGGAACCGAGTTTTAATGACCATAATGGTGAGGTATGTTCCCACCCCCAACATTAGGATTAGCATGAGTAGTCATGTGGTGACCATAAGCATAAGATGTATTCCCAACCTCAACGTTGGTGTTACTAGTAGCAAGAATGGTGGCGTTATGATCATGAGGATAAGATATATTCCCATCTCCTACATTAGTATTACTAGTAGTGGCGGTGGACGCAAAAGTGTGCAGTATATGTCCACCCCCATTGTTAGGAGGAGCATTAAAATTTGTGAAAGTGATCCTGGGTTGATGGGTAGTGATATGTGTGTTAGGTGGTGGATGGCAGGTCGTGTTTTGAATAGTGTTCCTATTAGGTTGGGTAACCCTAGGAGGCGTCCGTCTTCCAACATTAGCATTATTAGGAGGAACGTGATCGGTCTCCATACTACGTGTGTGAGTGGACAACGTGGTGCCCCCGGAAAGGGTATTGCCCCCAGTGGGTGCACTGTTGCTAACGCTATGAACAGCACCAACGTGGTTACCAAAAGTAGTGGAAGGATCAACTGTGGTGTAATCTGGCATACCATATGAGAATGCGGTAGGGTTGACCGTAGGGACTATATCATCATGGACCTCTGGCATCCCATATAAATAATTATGTGGAAATGAAGGATCTAACGGGTCGTCCTTGGGTGGGTCTGGACCAAACAAACTAGGTTGGGTCTCAGGTGGATCACCTCCCCACGCCTCACGAGGCGTAGGGGTGTCAGAAGTGTGTTCAACTCTACTCGATGGACTAGTAGGGATTTATCCCATGTCAGATTGTGCAGCGATCATGACGTCTTGGATGTATGTCTTGTAAGAATCTGAAGACTCGGAGGGAGCCCGCTGGCGTCCTCTAGTAACGTGACGTGAAAATTCGGCAGGCTTCAAACCAGCCAACCGACGGGATCAGCGGAGAGTAGGACTCCATGCCACGATATCTCCGGAGAGAATATAAAATCAAAACGTCCTCTAAAGGCCAACTATCGATCAAAAACAGTAAATCAAAAGCACACACCTAGAGAAACTATAGCCAAGAGCAGACAAACATAGTGGCTAAATGAGCTCCCAACACTAGAGCCGATATGTCTCTCCTAGGAGAGGCTTGAGACTCCCAAACTATAGCCGGAGGTAACCGAATCAATTATAGAGACACCCAAACTTCACTGCGTGCACAGGGTCAAGTCCACTGTACAAACACAACTGTGTTGTCCAATCCCTATCTGACTCAGGACACAAACATCATAACCACTGCAAGTACCCTATGCGATACCTAGGTAAGGAAACTATGGTCACCGCAATATAATCAATGCTCAGGGGGAATGTCGCAAGTGGGATCCATCATATGGGTAGGGTAGCTGAGCCCGAAACTCAATGAGGGTCAAATCCCCCAAGAGTCCTCAGATACGAACAAATCCTGGAAATATCTCCCATGTTCAGTCGGTATCAGAGGGATATCCCTTCAACCAACCTCCCATGACCTCGTGCTTAACTCTGGTTTGAGTAAAGCTTCCTGAGAACACCAATATATACCATGGATTCCTCCACTCCCAGGTCAGACACCTAATGTTTTGTCTAGTAGTCTTGGATTGTTAACTCACAATGATCTATTACAAGATTGTAAACCTATGCTAGTTGGTGTACCCTATAAATAAAATTGGTCTAATCAATTTTTAGATTAAGCATTAATTTTAGTGGCTGTGGTTACTCAAGGGATATGGTCATGAAACTAGTGATGTGTATAACTCAATAGTATGCAAAATCGTCCAATCCTAGACTCATCTATACAATAAAACAATGTCACTAACATGCAAAATCAACCCAATGATTTCGAAATAAAAATGCAATCCTTTTATGTTTTAGATGCACAAGCAGAACCTAAATGAAGGAAACAAGCACTCAATGCGAGATGCAGTACATGAAAGTAAATTTTTTTTTGTATTTTCTCTTATAAGCAAAAGGAAAATGCAAAACTATAGGTATTTTTTTTGTATTTTTCAATATAAGGAAATGAAAAATGCAAGCAAAATCCTACTATTTAGTCACTGAAGTGCCAAGAAGATCACTAAGACAACCCAGCAGATCCAAAACAGTAAGACTCAGCAAAAGGAATGAGCTCAAAAGGAAAAAACCAACAAGGCTAAATACAAAGATGGGTAAAAAACCAATAAGGCTCAACCAAGAGAAAAGAGGAGTTCTGGTCACAACCAAGGCATGGAACAGTCAAGAAACAGGCCAACAAAGACTCAAGATCATCCAAATCCAACCTGGCAACAACCAAAAGTCATAAATCAACCAAAGCCGGAGTTATACGCTACTGTCAAAGGAAATCATGTAGGTACCCGCGAGTAGTAGAGTAAACAGAGGTGGATAGACGTAGGCAGAGCTAAGCTAGCCCGCAGGTGAGGAAAGGCAAATGGGAAAATAAAGAGTCCAATGGCTCAGAAAAAGCAAGTTTTCTATAGTGTATCTTAATAGCCAATCAGTGACACAGAGCTTCGACAAACAACAACTCTAATTAAGGAGTAATGCTCAAAAATCCCCAAACATGGATGTTTTCCCCAGTGAAGTTGCCATTTCTGTATTGGAGAAAACTCACTATGGCTTGGGGTAGACCACTACAGATAGCTGACTACCAGAAATGAACTCAATTCTCAGAACTATGCTATTATAAATTACAATGCTAAGATAATGGAGAATGTAACCAACCTCGATCCAAATGTTTGATGTAGATCCCTGTTGAGGTTTTCAAACCATGCACTTGAATCTGCAAATTAGTCTTGACAACCAATATACAACAAGTACATATAATATATAAACAACATTAACATCATCAATAGCAATGGTCCATGATATTATAAGTAAATGAAACCCAATGTAGAATAAACAACATTCACAAGATTAATGGACGAGAATATGAGTATTTCTATTAATAAACAAAAAGAAGTACAATGTGATATGACCTCTTGCCGGCAACCAATCTGAAACAAGATCTGGATCAATCCACTTGTGCCTCCACCACTTCAATCCTCCATGAATGGCAAAATCAAACTATGGTAGGAGTTTGGAAGGTGAACATAAGGGGTTCACAACTACAAGGATCAATGAGTGTAGACTCAAGATAGGTCAAATATCCATTAGAGTTCTCTTGCTCTTCTTTCTCCTCTCGTCCATAAGCCATATGTACTCAATATATAGTCCTCCCAAAGGTAAGTGAAAGGATACATCGAGGCGTTTCTTGGGAAGATGGAGGGTCAAAGGTCACCCAATAACTACTTTTTGGGAGTAAAAAGTAATTAACTAGTGATTTTTACCATTTTACATTCTACCCGCGGGCTATAGTGATGCAACTCGCGGGTATGCTGGCTATAGAGATGCAGCTAGCGTATAAGGAAAAAAATGAGGAAATAGTGTGTTTGAAGGATATAAAGTGGATATGAGTCAGTGAAATGGATCGTACAGGACAAAGAATGCTGATGCTCACAAGGTGGAAAATTACGTTGTAACAATTGCTCTATCTATCTCTGAGGAAGTTGTGGAGTTTTTCACCTTTATGGTTTTCCCTAGTGAAACTCTATGTGTCTATTGTCTCTTATGTGCTTGCATTATTATGTCCATGATTGATATGCTATACATGTTGTTCTCTCAATTAAGATCCTAGATCAGATTGAAGTAAATTCTAAAAAACTAACATGGTATCAGAGCTATCCTGAAAGAAGGCATGGTATGGCATTTATGACACTTGTTGCACTTGCGAAGCTAGGGCTTGATATATCAAAAACCAGTCATCATAGAAATTTCGCTATAAATCCATTTTGGCAAGGTTTCAAGATCTGAAAATCTTACAGGTCGAAGATAAGATCCCCATTTACCTTTTTTCCAAAGGATAACCTCTAATTCGTTGTAATTTGTGTTTTATGATCTGTACAATCTAGGGTTTCTGTCTCTTCCAGATCTCAGTCATAAACAGGTGACCTAGGAAAAAAGGTCACAACTTGGGATAGGAAGCTCCAAATGAATTTCTGTAAAATGTGACAGGTAGGGAACGAAGTTTACTTTCACAGGCTGAAGGTTTAGAGGCCGAAAGTGAAATAGTGACACATGGCACTCCGTACAAGTTTGATCTCTTGTTTTATCCCATAAACAGATCACGTTGCGACACTTGGCATAACTCTCTATAAGGGAATCCATTTGAGGTCAGACCTATGGGGTTGGAAATATAATAGGTCAAGCTACCATAGGCAGAATTTTCATCCCTTGTAGATCTGAAATTTTGGAGTTACACCAGAAACAATCAGGTGCATATTTCTATAAAATCAGAATTGGATTTTGAGCACCTTCATTCATGGCTCCGGGAATTTAGGGTTTCGAATAATGTTGAAATTTTTGCATCGGAGACCACGGCTGGATGCTCCTCATCAAAATCAAAATTTAGAGACCAAGATCGAATTTTTTGGTTGGGCAGAAGGTCGGGCTTGATCAAACCCTAGTTCGGGACTTTGATCGGAAAGGTGAAAAATTAGGGCTTCTGCAAAAATGGGAATTTTTTAAATCTGTGACCATAGCTAGAAGCTCCTTGGAAAAATTGAAGTTTAGAGCTTTAGATCAAAATATTTGGTTGGGTGAAGATCCAGGAAACTCAAACCCTAATTCAGGGTCCTCCTTAGTGAATCCGGAAGATTGAAAAGCAAATTTGAGGGGTGAAACTTTGCATTTTTCAAATTTTGAGTATACCAGGTTGATCAGCTCATCAAGGCGCATCTTTCTATCCTTTCAAAAGTTTGAAATTCAAAGTTTGAATTTTTAGGGTTTCCCTGACAAACCCTAATCTAGCTCCAAATCCAGTTTCTGCAAATCAAGTGGATTGGGTTAATCTTAGAAGAGAATGGATTGGTCACTTGCATATGTGAAGAAGTTCCAGTTTCAGAGGGAGATGAGGCTAAGGCCTTACATAAGAAGATGACAAGCAAACTCGACAGGTATGAGTTATGAGTATGTTTCGAAATTTGTTGATGATTAAGTTTATGATATGTTTGTCTTCATTAATATTAGTACAATCTTGATTAATTTTGGACTTGTCGTATCACCTTAATAAAAATATGAATGCATGATAGAAGATATTCATTGATTAAGGGTTTTGACACTTATGATTGTACTAATGCATTGTGGTGTTGTATGATGTTGATATTGTCCACTAACATGAAAGGTACATCAAGAAAGACAAATCATGTTCTAGTTCAAGAACATATGACCATGGTGACATGAAGACAAAGATTCATCCATTGTCATGGATCACATAGAATATCTACTTACGAGGTATGTATAACTTGGTTCTATAATGGTTAACCTCGGAGATATACAGGTTACTAGCACAAGTCATTGAAGAGAACAAGAAGACATTACGCGGGTATGTTAGACATAACTAGCTAGCATGCTAAAACAGGTATGTTTTTTTCTATATCAAGTTAGAATCCTACCCTGTGTTAGAATCTCTTATATAAGTATACATGGCATGATTGATAATGATTATTCATTGAAGTTAGTAATCATGGGTTTATGCATATTATGCTTCTTACTTTGTTGATGATATGACTAACCAGAAGAGTCCTATGTTCAAATAAGAATATGCATGAGTAAAAGAAGTATTCCCTGAAACCTTGAATACTAATGTTTATTATTTGTGTTTGAAATGATCATGACTATGCATGTTTAAGATTATTGTGTTTTGATAGTATTGAGATTATACTAAGGAATGTATGATTATGTATGAGATCTCGAGGATAACACAATAATGATACTAGTAAGCATGCATAGTGATCAAGGATGGATATAAGTTCAAAGGACAGGTAATCCAGGAAGCAAAGATCAAGAGGGAGTCCACCCTACAACCAAACAAAGATAAATATTTAAATTGTCATTTCTTGCATACTTGTTTGTTTAAATAATATTGTTCAATGATGTATATGCTTATGTTCCTAGACTTAGGGTGTGTATTATGCATATTAGAATAATTGCATTAATGAACAGTATACTACTAATATGCATGTGATGGGTAAGTGGCCCATGGCACTGTACAACATTCCATTGCTACTTATCTAGAATGAAACCTCTTTGCTGACATGTTGGGAGTTGTGCACACTCGTAACAATGTTATGGTAGAGATTGGAAGGCATCTAGAAAGTTATGGGATATGGATAAATGTTGTATTGAAGCATTGGCTAAAAGAATTGCATGACTGTATGACATATTTCTTTATGTGTAAGAATTTGTTCTGAAAACTATGAGATGTTTCTAATCATGCAATTTAACTTGCTTTGTAGGAAAGATCGTATACCATCACCTACAAAAGAAGGACTACAACATTTGTTCCAACAACAAAGTTATCTATTGAAGATATTGAAGTTCCCAGGATCCGGGATGAAGTAATGGAAGAGTACCATGATTCATCGATCATGAAGAAAGATGTTTGGGATGTGGTCCCAAGACCAAATGGGAAGTCTGTTGTGACTTCCAAAGATCAAGCATGCCACAGTTGGCAGCATAGAGAAATACAAAGCGAGATTTGTAGCTCGTGGCTTCTTCCAGAAAGAGAGAATAGACTATGAAGAGAATTTTGCTCATGTAGCCAGGTACACTTCCATCAGATCAGTACTTGCCCTGGCTGCAGTGATGAAATGGAAGATATACCATATGGATGTCAAGACAACTTTCTTGAATGGTGTAGTCGAGGAGGAAGTGTATGTGGAGCAGCCACTTGGTTTTGAGACACATGACAGGGATTCATATGTGTGTAGGTTGAAGAAAGCCTTGTATGGCTTGAAGCAAGCTCCTAGGACTTGGTATGGTCGGATATACAGCTTTCTATCTAGCCAAGAGTAAAGCAGATTCCAACCTTTACTACAAGGTTGAGGAAGGTAATCCCGTGATACTACTTTTGTATGTGGATGACCTGTTTATTACAGGTGAGGATGGGTTGATTGCCGACACCAAGAGGAAGCTTGCTGTTGAGTTTGAGATGAAGGACTTGGGGATGATGCACTATTTTCTAGGCATGGACGTGTGGAAAAGTGCAGATGGAATCTTCCTTGGACAAGGGAAGTATGCAATAGAGATCCTGAAGAGGTTCGAGATAATGGACTGCAAGGCCATGGCCACACCTATGGCATCGAACCTGAAGCTTTTGTGTGGTGCTTCATCTGATCCGGTTGATGTTACTGTGTATCATCAAATGATTGGGTCCTTGATGTACTCAACGAACAGGAGACCAGATATTTGCTTTGCAGTGAACACATTGAGCCAGTTCCTGACGGATCCTAGAGGTGTTCACCTGGTTGCTGTAAAGCATATTCTGAGGTACATGAAGGGTACAATTGATTATGGGCTCAAGTATGATGCGGATCAAAAGTTTAACCTGCAGGGTTATGTTGATTCAAACTGGGCAGGCAGTGCTGCAGATAGGAATAGCACTTCTAGGTGCTGCTTCAGTATGGGATCAGGTGTGATCTCTTGGTTTAGTAGGAAGCAGTCCTGCGTAGCACTGAGTACAGCCGAAGCAGAGTATGTTGCAGCTTGTTCGGTTATTTGTGTGGCAGTATGGCTGAGGAAGCTAATGTCTGAGTTATTTGATCTCTCGGTGGATGCTACTAGTATCTTTTGTGACAACTAGAGTTGTGTGAAGCTGTCTGAGAACCCGGTGGTCCACGACAGGTCAAAGCACATTGAGATCAAATATCACTATATCAGGGATATGGTGCAGAGAGGACTAGTGGAGCTCCTGTATGTTGCATCGGATGAGTAGGTTGTAGATGTGTTGACGAAATCACTAGCCAGAGTGAAGTTTGAATACTTCAGAGAGAGGCTTAGTGTTCTTCAGATTGACGACACTTCGAGGAAGAAGTGATGGACACATTTGCAGGAGCCATTCCAAGCATGGAAAGAGGAGGATCCTTCCCATGGTTGTGGATGTAAGCACTGTGTGATGAGCATTAGGACGATGCTCCAGTTATTGCTATGTATATGCATCATGTTGGATGCTTGATATGATCAGTTGGATCATGTATATGTATATGCATCATGTTGGATGCTTGATATGATCCGGTGGATCATATATGTGATATGCATCAAGTAGATGCATGATATGTATCAGGTGGATACATTGTATGATCAAGTGGATCATGTATGTGATATGCATCAGGTAGATGCATGATATGTATCAGGTGGATACATTGTATGATCAGGTGGATCATGTCTGTGATATGTATCAGGTAGATACTTGGTATGCATCAGGTGGATGCATTGTATGATCAAGATGATCATAGATGATGAGCTTCAGGATGTTGCTCCAGATGATGTGCATCAGGATGATGCAGTGATGATGATCAGGATGATCATGTGTGATGAGTATCAGGATGATACTCCGGATGATTTACATCAGGATGATGATTCATGCGATGATGATCAGTTAGATCATGACTATCAGGTTGATACTTGGAGGTCATAGAGGATATGTGGCAGGTTGTGCAAGTAGCATGTAATCAATCCTCATAGATCCAATAGGTTGATCCGTGTGCTCGTAATCAGTTCTGGGATGAGGTATTTCTATGTAGTATGTAATCAGTCCTCAGAGATCCGATAGGTTGAGTTGTATGCTTGTAATCAGTCCTGGGATGAGGTATTACTACGGAGACATGTAATCAGTCCTGGAGATCCGAGAGGTTGAGCTGTGTGCTTGTAATAAGTCCTGGGATGCTCTTTAGAGATCTTGCCGGTCATGCTGCGGCACATAAATGTTCCTGGGATGCTCTTTAAAGGTATTGTCTATTCACATGTAATCAGTCCTGGAAATCTGAGAGGTTGAGCTGTGTGCTCGTAATAAGTCTTGGGATGCTCTTTAGAGATCTTGTCGGTCGTGTTGCGGCACATAAATGTTCCTGGGATGCTCTTTAAAGGTATTGTGAAGGGGATGCATGTAATTAGTCCTGGGAGATCTTGCCGGTCGTGCTTAGGCACATAAATGTTCCTGGGATGCTCTTGTCAGGTATTGCATCAACACATAAATTAGTCCTGAGAGACCACCTCTATCAGACCATTTGCACAGATGATGAAGACCTACAGGTGGTGGGCCTACATCCCGTATGAAAAAGGACTGGCTCTGTAGAACTTCCTATGACGAGTAGATCATAGATTGATTGAGATAGTAGCAGCAGTGACGATGACGATGATTCGATGTCGATGATCCAGTAGCGATGATCCAGAGAAGAAGACTTGTGCTAGAAGACCTGTGTCGAGAAATACCTTCCTAGTTAAGAGGGAGTGTTGATGTATTTGTAACTTCGGAATGTATTTCATATATGTATATTGTATTCCTATAGAGATGTTATTATTCCTCTATACAGAAGTGTTTGTATTCCTATAGAGATGTTATTATTCCTCTATATGGAAGTGTCGTCATTTATATTGTAAGTGTCATAACTTATACTTGATGGGTTATTAGACCACCTTGTTGGGGTCGGCCCTGTATAAGTCATGTGGGTTAAAGGGTTATTAGACCACCCTATTGGGGGTCGGCCCTGTCAGCATTATGTTATGTGGTTAAGTTAAGGCCGACCTAGTAAAGGTTATTAGGCAAGTCATGTCAAGTATAAATAGAGTGTGGGAGGCACTCTATTTGATCATTCACTTACTCACTCTTACACTCATTGGAGAGTGGCGCACTAGTGGAGGAGGAGAAGCTACTGCTAGGAGAATATCTCTTATGCTTGGGTTGTATCATTGCTCTATCTATCTCTAAGGAAGTTGTGGAGTTTTTCACCTTTATGGTTTTCCCCAGTGAAACTCTGTGTGTCTATTGTCTCTTGTGTGCTTGCATTATTATGTCCATGATTGATATGTTGTAGATATGCTATACATGTTGTTCTCTCAGTTAAGATCCTAGATCATATTGAAGTAAATTCTGAAAAACTAACACATTATTCCATGTTCACACATATACCTCATCATGACCACATGATCCATGTAGACCCTTCTTCATATAGTGATGATGAACTTCCAGGTTATATGGAACATTTGTACATTTGAGAGAGAGATGACTAGTTGTACCTTCCCCACCTTGGTTGATTTACTTTTGGTCCTTGCACCTATGTTGTTTATTGGTCTTGTGGTACCTTGTCCTTGCCCATCTTGAGTTGTTTGTACCACCATTTAATGTTTTTGGTCCTTTGGGTACTATGGTTGTTTGTCCCCTAAATGACCCTAGAACCCCACTTATGATTTATGTTATTATTTATGACGCCTTTTTATTTTATTTTTAGTTTTTAATTTTAATTTTAATTTTTTGTATTAAGTAGTTCCTTCCTATTTTAATGGAACCCTATTTTTTGGACTTTAATGGAACCCTAATATTTTGTTAAATAGTATGACTAAAGGTAGCCATGGCAGTTATGAGATTGTTATCCTAAATCTTATGGAAGTCCGATATGCTTTCTTGAAGGATAACTTAAGACCGATCTGTTGTTTTACCTTTGGATAAACCCGAGTTGCTATTTATGGGTTTGTTTTTTATTATGAGAAATCCGATCTACTATTTAAAGCCCTGACTTGAAGTTCGTTCACCTGGGGCATGCTTGTGTGAACTCAATCTTTTGTTTGGGTAGATCGTAACCCTATATCTGCCTCTTTGATGAAGGAAATGACCATGATTGAGGAGGGCCATGAAGGCTTAATTTTTATCCTATCCTACTGCATGCTCCTTTGAATTTTAATCTATTTGTTGACTGATTATTTGAGAAGTTTTTATACTTAGCTTGGAATCAATTCTCTTTGTTTGTGTTAATGTTGAATCTTATCTTTTCCTAGATCTCTCCTGTTAAGACTTGTCCTGTCAGACAAAATTGTTGGTGATCAGATATGTGTTTTTTTGTTAAGATTTTACTTGCATTGAGACTTTTGTTGTATCATTATTTGTGCTTTATTTAACTTATGTTATGAATGTAATTGTATTTGTCTAACTAATTTTGAATACAACCTTTCTCTCTCTCTCTGGTTTGGACTTACTCTTAAATTAGTAGGGTCAGTGGGTTCCTAGAGTTGGTTGACCTTTAAGAGGTACAATTTTGACTGAAAGTAACATTTCTAAGTATAAAACCTATATTCTTTACTCATGTTAATGTTGATTAACTATTGTTAGTAATTACATGTTACTGAAGATTACTTTAACATAGTGAGCCAACTAGTAGTGTTAAAGTGGAAAAGTCAAAAGAGATGAAAATTATGTTTTGTTACTGTTGTACTATTTAGTTTCAGTACCTTTTTTATTAGATGTAATTTTGTATTAAAGTATATTGTTTTTTTTTATTCTTCTGCTTAAAACTCTAACTCTACCAAAAAATAAGAAAATGTAGATAAAAGATTTGAAATACCAATAAATATACTTATCTATAATGTTGGTAAACAAACGTGATAATATCTCAATTAGAAAACAAATAATTATACATCAAGTACTTTTCAAATATCATAACATCAAGTGGATGCTACACTAGAGTTTGTCCCTCCTCTTGAATACAAGTGGTAAACGTTGACGTTATTGTTGGAAGAGTTGAAATGATATTTTAACTTGGAAATAATTGTTTGATTACTTTTTGTAAGGAAAAACGGAATAAATTGGGTGGTTGGCATGTATTAAAGAGAAGGAAATCCCTAGAGTGTTAGGAATTCCATGTTTCATGGCAATAGTTGCATATGTGCATGTACATGCACATAGAAATGAAAATATGTGCATATGCATGAATCTAATACAACAAAGGGTGATAATAACAATATGGAATCACTTCCCTATCCAATGCTCCCTAACCATATTAGGACTCTTTATGTCTATTTCATATTTACACAAGATTCTAAAGGTCATGGTTATCTCATCATATTGGGAATGTCAATGTGGTTCATAAGACAATTTCAATAAAAAATAAAAGTTCAAACACATTAATAAGGTAATAATCAAAATTTTCAGTCTCACTTGAGTGCTAGAGGGTGGATGATTTAACTCCATTTTGGAGAAATCAACATAATCAACTCAAAATACTTAAGACACCATGCATTTATCATACTATTTTGAAAATAAGCCATGCAAATTCATTTAAAAAAACATATGTCAACAATATCTAGATGGACCATTAAAATTTGAGTGCTTATGAAATTCTTATATCTCTCAGGATAATATAACAATAATATACAAAAAAATGATGGGAAATATATAGTAATCCAAGGGCTCATCATACCCCCCCAATTGGAATGTTGCATACATATATGCACTATATAATTAACATAACCCAAAGGTAGTGTCGTGCTTTAATAATTCTTCATCTTCAAGTTGTTGTTTCTTGCATATCTACCTATGTTCTTAATATGGCACAAAGTGTATAATGGTGTCTTTGTCATGATATCCTAATTCATTTTCCATTTTATTCCATCTCTCCTTCTTCTCTCTCTCTAAGTCAATTATATGATTAGTATATTTCCATGATGGAGTGGGGTGTAGCAAAAGTGGGAATCTAAATCTTAGGCCAATCTTTTGATAGTGTCCCCATACAATTGCGATTTGTATAGAGAAATTTGTATGCCTTATGGAGTGTGAAGTTTTGCTCTTTTGAGTGCAGTTAAATCCTCCCACTTATTTTGGCATAATTATAACACTCTATCTTAGAAGTTCCTCGTGGTGCTTTGATATTGCGGTGTCCCTTTGTCTTGTTTCTCTTTTAGAATTGGGATCACCTTTCCACTTTTTTATATCCAAATCTCAAACCATATTCCAATAGTTTATGTCCACTTTTTTATATCCAAATCTCAAAGCATATTCCATTATATTTCAAAGTATGTCTCACATAGTTTATCAACCCATAGGCTCTAAAATTTGATGATTCCTTCTTATATGAACTCGAGGAATTCAAAAATTAGTTTTGGCCATTTTTGCCAATTTTGAACATGCAAGACAATTAAAGGAAAAATCCCTTACTAATCCACACATGCATTTTAAATATTGGGGGAGGCATGGTAACTATGTATGATGATAGTGGAAAATGCATGCCTTAATGTCTTGTAATTTTCTAATATGAACTATGCATACCCAACAATGTCCTATTTGAACTTTTTTCCCATGGTGTAGGTAGAACCAAACAGATATTTGTCAGATCTGTCTTCCTTGAGCGAGGGGATTTTAGGAAGACTAGAGGAAAGTGAGACATCTAGTAGGTCTACAAGAGTTATATCAACTATATGTCAAAAGACCAGAAGAAAATTCCATAAACGCATGGAATTTTTTCACGTTGACGGGGGGTCATGTTCCTATGATGATGAGACAATAGGCAACATCAAGGTACCCTTGTGGTACAAACATCTAGTGAAAAAATGGGTACCCAAGGATTTTCCTCAAATAAACACAGTTTTTTGTGTGAACGAGAGGATATATCGAATTGCACCATCGTCATTACATGGTTTGGGTTTTTTTACATGGATGGCATAAAGGTCGGTTACGACAGATGTACTGAATTGATGGATTATGTTGGACCCTATTACAACTACAAAGATTGGATGCGACTGGTCCAATATACATGAATTATGTGCAAATATGGATTGTCAGCAAATTATTTACAGTTGAAAGACAATGACCAAAATAAAGGAGCAATGTTGTACATTGATGGAAGGCCAAAGGCTACAGGGAATATTGCAGGGTTTATAAATAGTACACAACCAGGGTCTACAATTAAGCAACCCAACTGCATATTTGAGGGGTGTGAAGGAAACTGTGTTTTTGTATGTGCCATTAAATCAATAGTTGCAGGGGAAGAGTTGCTTATTAATTACAATTTGAATCGAATAGATACAAACATAGTTAATATGGGAGTGGTACATATAACAATTTACCCAACCTTTTATTAAGGAATTTAACATCTTATGGAATTTTCGTTAGTCTATTTTTATAATTTCATCAAAATTTTCTATATATACTTCGTAGGGTAGTGATTGGGGCATCTCCCCAACAATTGGTCAGAGGAGTAAAACATCCTCGAGGAAACAGGAATACATCTTTGTAATTGTACAAATATAATATGAAAACATAGTTTTTTTTGTT
The DNA here is from genome assembly GCA_027924585.1 of Larix kaempferi. Classification (NCBI taxonomy): domain Eukaryota; kingdom Viridiplantae; phylum Streptophyta; class Pinopsida; order Pinales; family Pinaceae; genus Larix; species Larix kaempferi. Next base: position 13,178,527 of record BSBM01000050.1, on the reverse strand, counting down.
GTGTTTTTTCATGAGTATATTAGTTTCGTTTAGATAATGTTATCTATATATTTGTTGCAGATTGTTGATTGGGGAAACCACCCAGCTGTTGATCATACGACAACAGCCTTGGGGCAACATTTATACCTGATTGTAATTGTACATTTCACATACATCAATGTATTTTTTCCGTGAGTATTTTTATTTCATTTAGATAAATTTTTCTATGTTTTTGTGGCAGGGTGTTGTTCGGGGCACCTCCCCAGTAGTAGGTGAGACCAGACCAGCCTCGATGCAGCAGGTATACATCGATGCAATTGTACAAATTTAATATGAACAAAAAGTTTTTGTTGTTGTGTTTTTTCATGAGCATATTCGATTCATTTAGATAATGTTATCTATATATTTGTTGTAGAGTGTTGATCGGGGAAACCATCAGGCTGCTAATCAGACGACAGTAGCCTCGGGGAAACAAGTATAACTGATTATAATTGTACAATTTAAATACATCAATATGTTTTATTATTATGTTTTTTCCGTGAGTATTTTGGTTTCGTTTAGATTTTTTTCTATGTTTTTGTTGCAGGGTGTTGACGGGGCACCTCCCTAGCCGTAGATCAGGGCAGGTCCCCTACCATTGATTAGATGAGTAGATGATCCTCGAGTTAGCAGGTATAATTCATTGCAATTGTACAAATATAATATGAAGCATCATGTTTTTTTTGTTATGTCTTTTTTGTGTGTATATTGGATTCATTATGATAATGTTTTCTACATTTTTTTGGCAGGGGGATGATCGGGCCAAGTCCCCAGCTGTGGATCAGACAACACCAGCATTGAGGCATTAGGTATACCTAATTGTAATTTTAGGAATCTATCATGATCGATATTTTTTTAATATATTTTTTTCATTCTATTTCTTTCATGTCAGTAATGTTTTATATATTTTTGTTGCAGACCATTGATTCAGCGTATGATCTACCGTCAGAGAAATTAATAGATTTTGATTTGGATGAGTTGATGTGCGATGCTGAAAATGGATCTTCTCTAGACCTGATTAAGATGATATAGAAGACCATAAAAAATTAATGAGGATATCCTTCATCTTCTATTCATTCAGCTGTAGGAAAATGCGATTAGAGAAAAGGTTGATGTTTTGGTAAAGAGATCTTATGCCTTGAAAGTAAGTTGCGGAATCTTGAATTAGAATATAAATTCATTTAGTATTTTATAATTTTTACTTGTATATGATGGTGAACTAAAATATGGTTTTGATTGCTAGGATTTTTTGCACCCACACACTAGTGGTAAAGGTGGTGTTGGCACTAGTGACGCTCGTGGAGAGTCGTCACATGAGAAAATGACTCCACGTGAATCTCATGTCCCATTTTTGTAAATTGAAGAGTCGGAAACACATTCCGTGACACCCCATAGGAGAGATGTGAGTACACCCGCTAGTGACCAGTGCACACTAGATCTTGCAGAAGAAGGGGACGATGCAGAGACTCCTAGTATTGATATTGTTGAAGCAACATTTCCTGGATCTTCCCGTGTCACTTGCACGGGTACACTACAGACCAATTTTTTGGTGGAAGAAGAGCTCATTCCAATAAAGATAGAGAATATCCCAGGTATTTATACGTTTTTCAAGTTAGTGTTTATAATTTGATTGTAATATACTGATAAAACATTGTTTTTCAACTAATGATGGCATGATCGTTTTGCAGGAAATGATGTTTTTTATAAACATCTAAATGATTTTTCATTGGATATATTTGGGCCCACCATGCACACATGGTGGGATAAAAAAATTTAAAATTTAAAATATGAGCTCACTAATCACTTGGTTAGCATGTTCGACAATGATACCTTTAATCGAGTCGAGGTCCTAAAGAAGGTTGGACAACATATGAAGATTTTCCAGTACAAATATAGGGTTCATCTAGAAAGAAACCTAGGTATGAGCGCCCTCCAATGATTCCAGGAAGAGAGTGGAAAGCCCTCGTGGAAGATGGAAAGGAGAGGGATCTGAGAAAAGAAGGAAAGCTACCACCGAGCATAGGGAGGTATTCAATAATTTCCACAGTGTAATTCTAAACCTTATTATTATTAATTTTTAGATCAAATTTGAAACATCTAACGTATTTCAACACTTTCATAGGTTTTCAGACACATCAAAGGCCACAAAGGAAAGACAAGAAAAAAATGGTCAACACAAGCTTAGGCCTGGTGGTTATTCAAATTTGGCGGCACAAATTGTAAGTATCGAAAAACCAATATTGCATCCAAATAATAAATTGCAAATTATTTATGTTCTATTGCACTTCAAAAGGTAAATTCATGACATTATGCAAATATGCAGGCCGACCGATTCAAGGAAGTGCCCACTTAGGAAGACTTGAAGCTTGGCTTCTAGTACGGCTTTGGAGCTGTTGTTGAACACCGAAAATGCTTGTCTAGGAAAACACAGTCTTCTGGTGATACACCTTGCGCACATGTATATAAAATCAATATAGTTTAATGAATATTTATTACTTGTACAATCTATTCGTTATAAATATTTTCCATAAACTATTGAATATGTTTTGAGCAGGAAAGCAACAATCCACTTAATGTCGAGGATGGAGAACAACCAATCGAAGATAATGCTTTGAATCCTTTGTAATGTGGCCACAACAGGTGAAAACACACCTTTGTAATGTTTTTTTTAAATGAAATACTTGTCATTATAATATTAGAAGATATCAATGTAACATTTTCACACTATTGCAGCAAATACGGACCGTTTGCCACAACATCCACGTTGCGAGTACTCTACTAGGAAGACATCACGACAAGTTGATGAAGCCCCAAAAACTGAACAACAAGTTCCAAAAGATGAGTTTCTTGCTAATTTTGTCAAGATAAAAAAAAAACTAAAAAGAAGTGACTGAAGAAACACTATGTGTACTTCTTTTTGATGATATAATTTCATGCATAATTTATTTCCTACTGAATGAATGAATGGTATAATGAATTTTACCTTTTTTTGAATGAATGGTAAATGTTTCTTTAATGATGAAATTTGCATGTTTGAACTTTTTTTTCAAGTACATGCATTGGGTATGGGAATTGAGAGTGATGTGAGGGGGGTAGGGGCCATAAGAGTTTCCACCTTCACGTGGTTGGCCCTGTTCAATAGAGATTATTAAATTATTCTTGAAACAAAGAGGATCTCAATGATACCACATAAGTGAGACCACACTATTATGATCACAAGATCAGCTAGATTTCAACCCATCAAATCCTTCACACTTTCAAGTTCTCATCTCAAGCACACAAGGGTTTCAACATTAAATAACCACTCGTAGGTTCACCAACCTAAATACTTGTCTTTCAAAATAGCAAGAAGGAAATTTTAGCCCAATAAACCCCCCTAGCTATAAGAAGTCAATTCCAACCAAAGTTGGTCGCTTCGTCATCTGTATCACATAAGTGAACATCCAAGTACATCATTACATCACGTTCCCAAGAAAGGAGTCTCTCCAATATCCATCAATCATGGCATCGAATCAAGCTCCAAGTCCTCAAAACAAATAATTTCACCATGCTCAAGGTCTTCGCTTTAGTGCTCATGTCGACAATAGGTCCACTATCAACGATAAAACCTACCCTATACAATATATAGTCTTTCCAAAACCAAATAAGTTTTCCCATACTATATATTACATGATTATGATGGTTCAATCTTATCCAACTATGTCTAGATGGTCAATTGTAAAATGATTTCTACTGTGTTCTTCCCCCAAGGGGTCCAATGACTTGTGATAGTTAATTACCAATCAAATCAAAGGATTGATTTCTCATCAAATATTACAACTATTTATCATGCTTGAGATAGCAATTAAGTGTTATTAGTGTGGTTACAATACATTAGATTGGCAAAGTATAAATGTCCTTGTCAACAATCCAATATAGGGTAGTGATCAAGGTCATATGCTTTAGTAAAAAAACCAACAATTTGAAGAAACTAAAATGAAATTAAAAGGAACCAACTCATTGAATTGAATGACCCTAAATATTGTCATATTTGATATTGTCCTAAGTATTGGCACATCTTTCCAGTTCCCAGGTCATTCACTATGAAAAAGCCTAAACTTAGCACCTCAAAAATCTTTATTCACCTATTGGTCAATTCTTAATGATGCCTTTGCACAAGGATTAGGTCTTCTTCTTATAGGTTGGAGGTGCCTCAATTCTTTCCTTCTTCTATGTTCAATGTCAAGTGGACCCAAACCCAATTCAATGTGCAACCAACTCCTCAAAGTCCTCCAAGGCCTTAAGAATGTTCAAGCCTTGGGTACATGTTGTCAACAAAATGTGCATAACTACCCAAGGCATCCAAAGTCTTTAAATAATTCCATATCGTCAACAAAAATGTCAAATCTTATTAAAAAATACAGTATGGATAGCAGAAAATGAATTATAGTGTTAAAATAGGTTCTCTTAGCATAACTCTTCTCAACTAATGGATCCTTTTCATGTCATCTTAACTTGTATTTATACTTCATTTTGGGTAGAAAACTATTGTAACTGTCACCCTTTATAACAATATATTAAGAATTCTTCCATTAAGGGAAGAGTTTGAGGGATTTTATAAGAGGTAAAGTTAATTTCTTTTCCATTTATTTTTAAGAGAAATGAGGTAAATGTAGTTTCAAAAATAATAAAAGTCAACAAGGTAAGAAGGGTCCCACCATAATAATTCTATTGGATAAGCCATAAAAGGAGTAATGATATTACATCTCATATAATAGAAAAACAAGCATTTAAATTTGTTGAATGGATCAAATAGCTCCAACAATAATAGGCTTGTGGAATTCTCAAGGAAATCAACACCAGTTATAAGCAACACCACAGTCAACACTAGATTCCACACCATTATAAGTTTAGTTATAAAGTGTAGGAAAAAGAGTGGCTTACAAGTTCCCACAAGAATATCAAGCCACTTCCTTAAAGGTCTTACATTGTCACCAAGTAGTGGGTGAGAATTGACATGAACTTATCTTGTGCCATTTCTTGATTCACATCCTTTTTTAAATGTGAAGTTGCTTTGACCATACTATTCACCTTTGTTAGACACATTAGAGGTGGTAGAGAAATCAACTACAATTAATATAAAACTTTTCTTGATTGAACTAGTTAAAGTGGATCAAATCATAGACACCAAAAATAAAATCAATACCCCATAATAGGGAATACAACTCTATTAGATTTTCAAAATAGGGCAATGTATTCACCATGCCAAGTAGTTTACTAGAAAGTAGATCCAGTAAAATATTCCACACTTGATCTATCTAGTTGATACAACGGGGAACATTTCTTTGTAAAGGGGGACAATTGATCGAGGTGGAAATTGTGGACCATCTTAGAAACAATCTAGAATTTTTCAATTTTCGGGTCATGGTATTTTGATATAGTTTTTAATCCCTTCCTTTCGTATTTTCAAGCCAAAAACAATGTGAATAACAATTTAGTTGCATTTATAGGCATAGATCTAGACAATCTATTTCCAGTGAGGTAACACCTTATGAATTCCTATGAGAAATTTATCCCTAGTAAGGTGACATTCCAATTCAACGTTTTAGGGCCCACCTTTATTTGTCCATGTACATAAAAGAATTTTTGAAAAAAAGTGGAAGTCATCATGGCATTCATCCCTATCCCTACAGATTTCATGTAAGGCTGTGAGAGAGGAATTTTTCAAAACGAATGGCATGCCTGAATTTGTAACATTTCATGGAATTAAACAACATTTCATGCATCTGCCTCTACGCCCTTCTATCCCAGTATGCTTATGGCTTTAAGCTAAACGAATTTTGAGTCAACTAGTTCAAATCAACTGACTTTGTTTCCACAACATTTGTTTCTAGTGGGATGCAAAGAAGTTGCATGTGGATAAGTGGTGAAGTATACCCATGAGTCTAACCTATAGATGATATAACTTCTGTAGGGAAGGAAGGATTTTCTTGACAAATCCAATTTCTGCAAACACCATCGTGACATTTTAGGTAAATATTTTGTTCATGTGTGATAAAATTTATCTCTATGTTGTTTAAAAATGTTGTTTTATTTTTGTATGTCAATTTTAATGAAAAAACCTATGTATTTTAATGGCTACCTATGAATATTGTATGAACTTGATATGTGCCAACTAGAGATGTACATGTTGATGTATATGTAACTTCAGAATGTATTTCACCTATGTATTTCATCTATGTATATTGTACTCCTATAGAGATGTTATTATTTCTTCGATACGGAAGTGTCGTCATTTGTATTGACAAGTGTCGCAAGTGTTGTAACTTGCCGATGGGTTATTAGACCACCTTGATGGGGTCGGCCCTGTATGAGTCATGTGGGTAAATGGGTTATTAGACCACCAAGTGTGGGGTCAGCCTGGATTAATGTAACCATGGGTTATTAGGCTAAGTTAGACAAGTCGGCCCCACTGGTTTATTGGGCAAGACAGGACAAGTATAAATAGAGATCGGGAGATCTCTATTTGATGATCTCATTACTCACTCTTCCATCACTTAGAAAGTGGCACACATGTGAGGAGGAGGGTCAGATTCTAGGAGAAGGCTATCTCTTGTACTTTGGTTGTATCATTGCTCTTTTTATCTCTGAGGAAGTTGCGGGGTTTTTCACCTTCTTGGTTTTCCCCGGTGAAACTCTGTGTCTCTCGTGTGCTTGCATTATTGTGTCCATGATTGATATGATGTAGATATGATGTACATGTTATTCTCTTAGTTAAGATATTATATCAGATTGAAAATTCTGAAAAACTAACATGGTATCAGAGCTAGCCTGAAAGAAGGCATGGTATGGCATTTATGACACTTGTTGCACTTGCGAAGCTAGGGCTTGCTATAGAAAAAACCAGTCATCGTAGAAATTTTGCTATAAATCCATTTAGGCGTGGTTTCAGGATATGAAACTCTCACAGGTAGAATATAAGATCCCCATGTACCTTGTGTCCAAAGCACAACTTCTAATTCATTGTACTTTGTGTTTTATGATCTGTACAATCTAGGGTTTTTGCCTCTTCCAGATCTCAGTCATAAACAGGTGACCTAGGAAAAAAGGTCACAAATCGGGCTAGGAAGCTCCAAATGAAATTTAGTAAAAAGTGATAGGTAGGGCATGGACGGTATTTTCTTAGGTAAGGTTTTCAGAGGCTGAAGTTGAACTAGTGACACGTGGCACATCGTACAAGTTCGCTCTCCTGTTTTATTCCATAAACAGGTCACGTTGCGACACTTGGCATAACTCTCTCTCAAAGAATCCAATTGAGGTCATAACTATGGGGTTGGAAAGATGATAGGTCAGGATACCATAGGGAGAATTTTCAGACCCTATGGATTCGTAATTTCGGAGTTACACGAGAAACAATTAAGTGCATATTTCTGTCAAAACAGAATTGGATTTTGAGCACCTTCATTCATGGCTCCGGGAATTAGGGTTTCGGAGAAAGTTGGAATTTTTGTAATCGGAGACCATGGATGAATGCTACTCATCAAAATAAAAATTTAGATACCAATATTAAATTTTTTGGTTGGGCATAAGGCCGGGCTTGATCAAACCCTAGTTCGGGACTTTGATCGGAAAAGTGGAAAATTAGGGCTTTTGCAAAAGTTGGAATTTTTGAAGTCTATGACCACGACTGGAAGCTCCTCAGAAAAATCGAAGTTTAGAGCTTTGGATCAAAACTTTTGGTTGGGTAGAAGGGTGGGATTTATCAAACCCTAGTTCGGGATCCTGTCTAGAAGATCCAGAAGTTTCAAAGGCAATTTGGAGGGGTGAAACTTTGCAGTTTTCAAATTCTGAGTATACCGGCTTGATCAACTCATCAAGGCACGTCTTTCTATCCTTTCAGAAATTTGAAATTCAAAGTTTGAATTTTTAGGGTTTCTCTGACAAACCCTAATCCAGCTCTAGATCCAGTTCCTGCAAATCAAGTGGATTGGATTAATCCTAGAAGATAATGGATTGGTCACCTGCATAAGTGAAGAAGTTCTAGTTTCAGAGGGAGATGAGGCTAAGGCCTTACATAAGAAGATTACAAGCAATCTTGACAGGTATGACTTATCCAGGTATGTTTCGAGATCTGTTCATGATTAAGTTTATGGTATGTTTGTCTTCATTAAGGTTAGTACAATCTTGATTAACTTTAGACTTGTTGTATCACCTTAATAAAATTATGAATGCAGATATTCATTGATTAGGATTTTGACACTTATGATTGTACTAATGCATTATGGTGTTGTATGAGGTTGATGTTGTCCGCTAACATGAAAGGTACATCAAGAAAGACAAATCATGCTCTAGTTCAAGAACATATGACCATGGTGACATGAAGACAAAGATTCATCCATTGTCATGGATCACATAGAAGATCTACTTACGAGGTATGTATAACGTGGTTCTATAATGGTTAACCTATGCGATATGCAGGTTACTAGCACTAGTCATTAAAGAACAAGAAGGAATCATGTGGGTATGTTAGACATAGCTAGCTAACATGCTAATCCAGGTATGTTTTTCCTATATCAAGTTAAAATCCTACCTTGTGTTAGGATATCTTATATAAGTATACTTGGCATGATTGATTATGATTATTCATGAAGTTATAGGTTTGAGTAATCATGGGTTTAGGCATATTATGTTTCTTACTTTAATTGATGATATGACTAACCAGAAGAGTCCTATATAAACCTTGAATACTAATGTTTATTATCTGTGTTTAAAATGATCATTACTATACATGTTTAAGACTATTGTGTTTCTGATAGTATTGAGATTATACTAATAAATGTATGATTATGTATGAGATCTCAAGGATGTCACAATAATGATACTTGTAAGCATGCATAGTGATCGAGGATGGATATAAGTTCAAGGACAGGTAATCCAGGAAGCAAAGATCAAGAGGGAGCACAGTCAAGTAGTTTATGCAAGGATGCAGATATTCAGAGGGAGTCGACCACTTCTCACAATCCACATCATAATAGAGTTGCAGAAAGGAAGAAAAGACTGAGAGGGAGTCAACCCAACAAACAAACAAAGATAAGTATTTGAATTATCATTTCTTGCATATTTGATTGTTTAAATAATACTGTTCAATGATGTATATACTGATGTTCCTAGAATTAGGCTGTGTATTTTGGCATATTAGAATATATGTATTAATGAAAAACATACTACTAATATGCATGTAATGGGTAAGTGGCCTATGGCACTGTACAACATTCCATTGCTACTTATCTAGAATGAAACCTCTTTGCTGACATGTTGGGAGTAGTGCAAACTCTTAACAATGTTCTGGTAGAGATTGGAAGGCATCTAGAAAGTTACAGGATATGGATGAATGTTGTATTGAAGCATTGGCTAAAATAATTGCATAATTGTATGACATATTTCTTTATGTGTAAGAATTTGTTCTGAAAACTATGAGATGTTTCTAATAATGCAATTTAACTTGTTTTGTAGGAAAGATCGTATACCATCACCTACAAAAGAAGGACTACAACATTTGTTCCAGCAATAAAGATATCTATTGAAGATATTGAAGTTCCTAGGATTTGGGATGAAGTAATGGAAGAATGACATGATCCGTCGATCATGAAGAATGATGTTTGGGATGTGGTCCCAGACCATAAGGGAAGTCTGTCATGCTGCAGGTGGAAGCATAGAGACTTTTTCTCCTGTAGCCAGATCCACTTCCATCAGATCAGTACTTGCTCTAGCTGTAGTGATGAAGTGGAAAATACACCAGATGGATTTCAAGATAGCCTTCTTGAATGGTGTAGTCGAAGAGGAAGTGTATGTGGAGCAGCCACTTGGTTTTGAGACACATGACAGGAAGTCATATATGTGCAGAAATTGGTATGGTAGGATAGACAGCTTTCTATCCAATTTTGGCTTTACCAAGAGTAAAGCGGATTCCAACCTTTACTACAAGGTTGAGGAAGGCAATCCAGTGATACTACTTTTGTATGTGGATGACCTATTTGTTACAGGTGAGGATAGATTGATTGCTGACACGCAGTGGAAGCTTGCTGCCGAGTTCGAGATGAAGAACTTGGAGATGATGCACCACTTTCTAGGCATGGAGGTGTGGCAGAGTGCAGATGGAATCTTCCTTGGACAAGGGAAGTATGCAGTAGAGAACCTGAAGAGGTTCGGGATGATGGACTGCAAGGACATGGCCACATTTATGGCATCGAACCTAAAGCTTCTGTGTGATGCTTCATCTGATCTGGTTGATGACATTATGTATCGTCAGATGATTGGGTCCTTGATGTACCTGACAAACACAAGACTATATATCTGCTTTGCAGTGAACACAATGAGCCAGTTTCTGACGGATCCCAGAGGTGTTCACCTGGTTGCTGTAAAGCATATTCTGAGGTACCTGAAGGGTACAAGTGACTATGGGCTCAAGTATGATGCGAATCAAACTGTTTAACCTGCAGGGTTATGTTGATTCAGACTGGGCAGGCAGTGCTGTAGATAGGAAGAGCACATCTGGGTGTTTCTTAAGTATGGGATCAGGTGTGATCTCTTGGTTTAGCAGGAAGCAGTCCTGCATAGCACTGAGTACAGCCGAGGTAGAGTATGTTGCAGCTTGTTCGGCTAGTTGAGAGGAAGTATGGTTGAGGAAGCTACTGTCTGAGTTATTTGATCTCCCGTTGGATTCTTTTGGTATCTTTTGTGACAACCAGAGTTATGTGAAGCTGTCTGAGAACCCGGTGTTCCACGACAGGTCGAAGCACATTGAGATCAAATATCACTGTATCAGGGATATGGTGCAGAGAGGAGCAGTGAAGCTCCTGTATGTTGCGACGGATGAGCAGGTTGCAGATGTGTTGACGAAACCACTGGCTAGAGTGAAGTTAGAGTACTTCAGAGAGAGGCTTGGTGTTCTTCAGATTGATGACACTTCAAGGAAGAAGTGATGGACACATTTGCAGGAGCCATTCCAAGCATGGTGAGTGGAGGATCCTTCCCATGGCTGTGGATGTAAGTGTTGGATGATGAGCATCAGGACGATGCTCCAGTTACTGCTCTGTATATGCTTATGTTGGATGCTTTGATCAGTTTGATCATGTATTTGTGTATGCATCATGTTGGATGCTTGATATATTTGTGTACGCATCATGTTGGATGCTTGATATGATCAAGTGGATGCATTGTATGATCAGGTAGATCATGTACTTATGTATGTATCAGGTGGATGCATTGTATGATCAGGTGGATCATGTATTTTTTGTATATGTATCAGGTGGATGCATTGTATGATCAGGTAGATCATGTACTTATGTATGTATCAGGTGGATCATGTACTTATGTATGATCAAGTAGATCATGTACTGATGTATGTATCAGGAGGATGCACTATATGATCAGGTAGATCATGTATGATGATATGTATCAGGTAGATACTTTGTATGCATCAGATGGTGATCAAGATGATCATGGATGACGAGCTTCAGGATGTTGCTCCAGATGATATGCATCAGGATGATGCTATGATGATGATCAGGTTGATCATATGATGATGTACATTAGGATGATGTATGGTGAGTATTAGGTCAATGCTCTATTGCCATGGACAGGTTGTGCAGGTAGCATAGAAAAGACCCTTTAAAATCCGGATAGGTAGAGCAGTGTGCTCGTAACATCCTGGGATGCTCTATCAAGATCCAAATAGGTAGAGCGGTGTTCTCGTAACATCCTGGGATTCTATGAGTAGGTTTTTCTATAGGTAGCATAAAAAAGACCCTTTAAAATTTGGACAGGTAGAGCGGTGTGCTCGTAACATCCTGGGATGCTCTATCGATATCCAGACAAGTAGAGTGGTGTGCTCGTAACATCCTGGGATTCTATGAGTAGGTTTTGCTACGATTTCGGATAGAAAAGATCCTTTAAAATCCAGACAGGTAGAGTGGTGTGCTCGTAACATCCTGGGATACTCTATCGATATCCAAACAGGTAGAGTGGTGTTCTCGTAACATCTTGGGATGCTCTGAGTAGGTTTTACGAAAGTTCACATAGAAAAGATCCTTTAAAATCCAGACAGGTAGAGCGGTGTGCTCGTAACAGCCTGGGATGCTCTATCGAGATCCAGACAAGTAGAGCGGTGTGCTCGTAATATCCTGGGATGCTCTGAGTAGGTTTTGTGAAGGTCAAAACGTAAAAGATCCTGGGAGATCCGATAGGTTGAGCAGTAAGCTCGTAATCAGTCCTGGGATGCTCTTTCGAGGTTTTGTTGATGCACGTAATCAGTCCTGAGGATTCCATAGTATGGTCAATGATGATGAAGACCTATAGGTGGTGGGCCTACATCCAGTATGAAAAAGGACTGGCTCTGTAGAACTTCCTATGACGAGTAGATTGGATATTGATTGAGATAACAGCAGTGATGATGATTCGATGACGATGATCCAGTGATGATGATCCAGAGAAGAAGACTTGTGCTAGCAGATCTGTGAAGAGAAATACCTTCCTAGTTAAGAGGGAGTGTTGATGTATATGTAACTTCGGAATGTATTTCACCTATGTATTTCATCTATGTATATTGTACTCCTATAGAGATGTTATTATTTCCTCTATACGGAAGTGTCGTCATTTGTATTGACAAGTGTCGCAAGTGTTGTAACTTGCCGATGGGTTATTAGACCACCTTGATGGGGTCGTACCTATATGAGTCATGTGGGTAAATGGGTTATTAGACCATCAAGTGTGGGGTCGGCCCGAATTAATGTAACCATGGGTTATTAGGCTAAGTTAGACAAGTCGGCTCCACTGGTTTATTGGGTAGGACAGGACAAGTATAAATAGAGATTGGGAGATCTCTATTTGATGATCTCATTACTCACTCTTCCATCACTCGGAAAGTGGCACACATGTGAGGAGGAGGATCAGCTGCTAGGAGAAGACTATCTCTTGTACTTTGGTTGTATCATTACTCTTTCTATCTCTGAGGAAGTTGTGGGGTTTTTCACCTTCTTGGTTTTCCCCGGTGAAACTCTGTGTCTCTTGTGTGCTTGCATTATTGTGTCCATGATTGATATGCTGTACATGTTATTCTCTCGGTTAAGATCTTAGATCAGATTGAAAATTTTGAAAAACTAATAGTACATAGGTTATATAGGCCATATACACCATGTCTAGGCCATTTTATTTTAATTGAGATACTGTAGAATGATATGCAGGGTTGGTTGTGCATAATATTTCTCCTAAAGGAATGTGCATTGTTTGGACACATTGCTTAAAGTTTCATAGTGATATGGAGTGGTAAGTTCAACCACTAGATCAAAACTTGAACCTATTAATTGGTCCTCCTTCAATGTTTTGGTTACTAAGAATCTCCCTTTCTAGACATATTAAATTTAAATGATGGGAATTACATTTACATAACATTTATATGATTTCTTTTGGTTAGGTGTAAATTAATTGGTTTCATCTTTCACTACAACCTTGCAATGGTATCCTTTTGTTTGGTCCTCCCGCACTACTAGATGGAAGGGTATTTTAAGACAATTATTTTAGACAAATACTCATATTATCTCAGACTTTTGTCCTCCTTTTTTTATTTAATATTTATTTATTCATTTATTTAATCTTTAAAGACGTAACACGAAATATAAAAGTGAAAAATGAAGTGGGTGTGGGAGGGAAAGCACATTGACTATGAAATTTAGGGCAAATAGATGCCCATCATTGTGCCAAAAGAGATTTTGAACTCCATAAAATCCATCAATTACCATTGATTTAATGCATTCATATTTGAGAATATGTAGCCACAAAATTTTCATTACACAACCTTTGAACAAATTTTGAGTTTACTCAGACCTCTTTACCACCTTAGATCGCCTAGTGAGTAGTCCACAGAGCTACATCTCTATAACTCATCCAATTTATGACATTGCTCATTTTAGGAGGTTGGCTGACAGATACAAAGGGAAAAAAAATGAGAAAGAGCATGAGCATCAACCTTAGGAGACTCGAAACTTGGAAGAAGAAGAATTTCTATTGGGTTGGGTGTTAATTTTAAACCCATGAATTTGTTTTCTTCCAAAGGAAGGCGCTAGCTCATCCCAGTTCAACTGTGTACTTTCGACTTCCCCATTATTGTAAGCGGTTACTCAATTTCTAGATCATCACTTTGATGCCATCCCATTTATTTCTAAAGTTATAGGGACTACAATCTCATTTCCATCATGATTAGTTTCGATACAAAAAGTTGAATCCCATGTCCATGTCTGTAGATACCTAGACAAATGAAGGGTTCAAAAGTCCCTTCCCTCATATGTTTAATATTATTCTAAGGCATAGGATTTAAGGGTTTTACAATAAAAACAATCACTAGGATGAATGAAGTCAAAGGTAAGTGGTTTTTTTGGGGAATTCCATGACAATCATTATAAAAACAAGTTTTATATAGTTTATTTTAATGGCCATCGGATCAAACCTTGCGACCTTGGGGATACATTGTTAGAATGGATGTCTTGGATACAGGGTTTGCAAAATCTCTTGATATATGAAAATGGAGGATGTGAAGCCTCATTTAGATTGATTTTCTAAGAAAAATGTTACAACAAAACCACCATTATTGCTTCAAACCTATCCATATTCCATTATTTTAAAATTTCTTTGATATTATTGGGGTTTCTAAATGCATAGTTTATGGAAGCTTCTATCCCCTTATTTGCAGGAAGAGAGGGTTACGGGGGGCATCATGCCTTCAATAGAAAGGAGTATCAGGGCTGGTTAATTCTTCAAAAAAATTGATTTTCAGAAAGCTAAGGAATGACATAGACAAAAAAATTGAGAGCACTCTATTCCCAACTGCACTTGTTTCTACCTAATCTATATTAAAAGGTAAAATCTAACCCTAGATCTATCCCACATTATTTATTGATTTTTTTGTTGATGGTTAAAAAATGGAATGAATTTAGCACTATATTTGATTGAATTGCTTGAGTAGTGGTGTAGTGCCAAGAGGGATTTAAATTCTAAACCTTGGTTAAAATTCTCCCAACATTGCAAAGGCCTACAACATTCAACAACATGTAGGAAGATATCAATTGAAAAACCTACATGGACCAATATATAACAAGGGAGATAGTGACTAGCTCGCTTGGAACCTTGAAATGACGACCAAGCTTTTAAAACAATGGATTAATATACAACTATATTAAGAAACAATACCTTTTATTTAAACAAACAAACACCACCTTGTGATTTCTTGAAACAAACAAACACTACCCTGTTTAGTAGCTTAAATAAGTCTCCAGGGAAAAGGGTACAATAGTTGGAATGATTTGCTTGTTGAGGGGAATCCCACCTTAAATTTAAGTAGATGTAAATCTATTAATTTGTAAGATTCCTTAGGTGGATTCAATGGAATTTTGACTTCAAAATGAAGGATATGTCAGTGTGATGGAGCACTAGCGAAGTCCCACTATATGGAGATGAGGTGAAGAAAAATATATAATATGTAATTTGGTCAACATGGAAGAAAACTAGTGGCCATTGTGATTGCTTCACTGGGTGCCTTGGTTGATGGTGGTTGACCCATATGGTTACCTGGTTTCCTCAGTGGTTTGGTAGACCGATATGAGCTATTCAACAATATTGTAGTCATCTTTGTAAAATTGTGGTGTAAATAGTTGAAAATAATATTTTCATGTTAAGGAGGGGCACCCGAGTAGTAACACTAATAATAGGATCAAATGAGTCCTTATTGTATCAAATAAATTGTTGGAGTATTAACTCTCCAATACTAGGATCAAGTGGCTCCAATATAATAAACTTTATATACCACCTCCTATTCATTTGTGTATTCTTATTTTTCTGGACATGGACAAACATTGAATCTTTGCAAAGTTGAAATTCCAGTTTCAAGGTCGACTTGCAACACCTCAAATAGCAAGTGCAGTTAGATTGTATTTTAAAATTACACTCAAAGAAGCACAACTCATTGGAATATCATTTCCTTAACGATATAGTGTTTGTTAACTACAATTTTTTGGTTGTGAGAGAAACCACTTGATTTGGAGGCCCATTGTTTGGATGATATTGAACCCTCTTTTGACTATGGTGGAGAGTGAAAGACCTATTTTGGAGGTTCACTTGGTTGGGTAGATGTGGAGGAATGGGTGCAAGACCAACCAGTGCAGGAACAACCACAACATTAGCAATCAATGTAGAAGCACAAGGGTTGGCTGTTGGAGCAACTAGTTCGAGGATCAACTAGATATGCAATGCTAGGACCCTCCACTTCTAGGTCTCATAAAAGGGGAACGCAAGAGGGCATTGATACATCCATATATATGGTTTAATGTTCCATTTTTTTGGACCTGGGAATTTTGACTTTAGAGCCTAGTAAGCTATTGATTCTTAATGTGATTTACATGAGTGGACATTCTATATAATAATGAAGAATCTTCTATCCATATTTATTTGACAATGCAATTATCATATTTTTTTAGTTTAATATTAATCTAGTTTAAAAAACATAAAAACTATGCATTTGTTTATTATGCTAAATTTGGACTTTTTGGAGAGTATTTCTTAGTGCTCATTTTTTGGATCCTTGATGAATTATTTCCCTGGCAATTTTGATTCTTTATGTGAATTGAACATTTTAATTTTTACAAGGAACACAATTTAGAGTCAATAGATCATATCTACATGCTCCCTCAGGTTGAGGTAATTGATTAGTGTTAAATTTTGAGCATTAATTCACAATACTCTAGGATCTTTACTGAGAGAATAACATGTACAGTATATCAATGCATATCAATCATAACAAGCATGTCAATCATCACAAGAATCAAAAGCATGAGAGACAAGAGACATAGAGTTTCCGTGGGGAAAACCCTAAGGTGAAAAACCCCACAACTTCCTCAGAGATAGAGAGAGCAATGGCTCAACCAAAGTACAACCAAAATACACAGAGATAGTCTCCTAGTAGCAGATGATCCTCCTCCTCACTAGTGCACCACTTTCTGAGTGAGAGAAGTGTGTGTTTCCGAGTGATCAAAATAGAGATCTCCCGATCTCTATTTATACTTGTCTGTTTGCCAAGTGATCTTATGGGGCCGACTTGTCTAGCTAGGTACATCAACCATATAATATATATTTCAGGGCCGACCCCACACATGGTGGTCTAATAACCCATCGGCAAGTTCACACACTTGTGACACTTGTCAATACACATGACGACAGTTCCTTATAGAGGAATAACACATCTCTTATAAGGATACAATAAATATATATGAAATACATTCCGAAGTTACATACACATCAACAATTAGCAAGGTTGTTGTGATGTTATGCTTAAATTGATATCTTTTAGCTCATGATTGAGTTTTCTGTACCTGGTATTTATTTTGTTTAATGTTTATGACATGATAGTGTATACATGATTTTCTTGTGATTTGCTTATTGGTTTGTATTTGGAGCTAAGATGTGTGTTTTTGGTCATTGATAAGGATTACCTGGTTGCTAACTATGTATTGTGAGGATACACATAAGTCTAATACACCACATAATGGCCATTTGTGAATGATTATGTCATATAGTACTATTTAAAATGAATTGATAGAACAATTGTGGATCTAATCTTTATTTGTAGATGTAGTTTGTTATTGTTTTGATTTAGCAGTTCTAAACTGAAGGGGAGGATCATACTCTAAATATGGTTGTGGCTGGATCAACATTCAACATACACATGAGACATCCAAGTACTTAGATGGTTTCCTAGTAGTTTCTTTATTAATTATGGCCTAAATACATTTCTTCAAATCTGCACGGTCATATTATGATGTTATTCCCATATGAGACAATCAAGGAAAAAAGAAAAAAGATTTAGCAGAAAAAAGACATTATTGTGGACCTTGGTCCTAGCTGAACCCTATTTGGAACTACTATTTTTTTTCAATTCCCCAATGACGTCACAAATCCAATGGTTCCTCTAGTACATCCGACGACATTGCCATACCTCTGATGAAAAATGTCGTCGGACTTTGTCATCTATCCTTGGTTACATCTGTTAGAACTTCGATGCCTGCTTCGTTAGATATTCGACTTAGTCCTATGTAAGGTATGTCGGAGATGTGACATAAATTCTAACGTCTTCTTGGTCGGATATCAGACCCTTCCCTATGTAAATGATGTCGAATATGTGATGGAAATTTTGACGTCTTCTTAGTTGGATATTCGACCCTTAACTATGTAAATGATGTCGGATATGTGACGGACATTCAGACATCTTCTTGGTCAGATATCCGAATCTTCCATATGTAAATGATACCATATATGAGACAGATATTCCAACATCTTCTTGGTCTGATATCCGACCCTTACCTATGTAAATGATGTCGGATATGCGACGATTTATATTAAAAAATTGTGTCGGTTAATAGACATTGGAATGTCGGATATCCAACGAGAGCTTGTTGCTGTTGGATATCCGCCGAAGTTGAATCGATGTTTTAAAAAAGAAAGGTTTGTTGGATTGTCGACAAAGTGATATAGAAAATCAAACATATATGTCGTAGGATTTTCGAACCAAATTTTTATGTGTGTAGATCAAATCCACGTGATATTCCCAAAATTTATGGATTGATCCCATTATGTTTGGCTTCAGTAACTTCCGTAGTGCCCACTAGATTTTTTTCATGCTATGCATTGTAGGAGTGCATTTCCATAACTCTCATAGCACACTCCCTATATTTTTTGTGATATGCATTGCATGAGTGCGTTTCCATAACTCTCGTAATGTATTCCCTGTTTTTTCCGTGATATGCACTGCAGGAGTGCATTTCCAGAACTCTCGTAGCACACTCCCTTTTTTTCCGTGATATGCGCTATAGGATTTATGGAAATTGCCAAAATTCCAAGGTTTTATTTAATCACACTTAAGTTCCATCCCGAGGGCTCCAAAAATGTTACTTTCCCTCTTCTATGTCTAATTTTCATCCATGCATGTGTCCATAACCTTCTACCCTTCCAAATCATCAAACAAAATTGAACCCTAACGAAAACCCTAGTGCTGGAGCTTTTTGTGAGTACGGTTTAGGTGGCATATTACCTTTGTTGAGTATACCTCTTCCTTTTCACTGACCGCGCTTCTCTTCCTCTGAGTAATACTTGAGTACTCTGAGTGCTCTCCTTTTCAAGTAGTAGGTTTCAATTTCTCAAAATTAGGGATTATTTTTAGGAAACCCTAGTTCTTCAAAAAATATTTTTTGAGGCCTATCTGTATTCAGTCAAAACTGTGGCTGGGATGTGAGAGAGGCGTCATTCCCTCTGAGAATCCACTTCAGCCAGGAGTTTTAAGTTTCTCCATTACGCTTCTCTTCCTTTAAAAAGTTGCAATTCTTCTCTAAGTGCCATGTTCTCTGCCTATAATGATGTGTTTATTCTGTATAGGTTTTGTACTTGTTTCCTGAGGGGAATCCCTCTTACCAATATTCTTTTAGTCTCATATAACATGCCTTATATCACATGTAGTTCCTTTATTAGCATCCCCCTGTATCCTCTTCTTTCTTCGATGACCTGTGATTTTGCTTCCTTTTCCTCCTTCAACTAGGCTTTCAACTGGTTAATTTCGGACTCTGTACCTTTCAGTTGGGTTTTCAACTTGCTATTCTTAGAATATTTGTATTTCAGCTGGAATTTCAACTGGCTATTCTCAAACTCTTCCTCATCTCTCCGTGTAGAAGGTTGTGTCTGTTTCTGTTGGGATTTCATTTGGTCAATCTTAGATTCTGCATCACCTCTCTATGTAGAGGTTTGGGCTCTAGGTGTTTCTTTATCTTCCAACTGAATGGGAGATCTACGGATAGTGAGAGGGGGAATTTCCATGGTAGTTGCAAGAGTTTCTTGACCCATGGAAACCATTCTTCTATCCACTTCCTTGGTTAAGGGCTTTCTGGGAATTGATCTCTGTTGAAGCCTCAGGTATGTAGGTTGCTGGAATGTTTTCCAAGGCTAGTAACAGAGGGTGAAAACCCATTATCAAAGGATTCAAAAAGATCTGTGCAAGAGCAGTTCTATCCCAAGACCGTTTGGTGTAGTTAACTCCCACAGATATAAAGGCCTCCGCTCGCACATATGGGGTTTGATCCCGAAAGGATTTGTCTTCTTGTGAGGGAAGATCAAAGTGTTCTAACTCTAGAAATGAATCTACCTTAAAAGAAATATAAACTAAGTTAGATCTAATCTAAATAAAGTGCTTTTTTTATGTGCAGGATAACTTGATTTGAATTTTAATAAGTCTTTTCACCAGTTTAGTAGAAATGTGAAATTGGACCTTCACTTATTAGCTTAAAATACAACCAGAAAATTAAAATCAAATGATGGTAGTTTAAGGATTAGGCACATGCAAGATTATCCTGTAGCTTGAATGCTAATTGAAAAATGAACATTAATTTATTAATGTCTGTTAATCATTTGCAGAAATAGATAAATGTTTTAAATAAATAAATTCACTTAAAACATAAAGGACACACAGATCATAAGTTAAGAGAAATATGATCTGTAGATCAACGTATTAATAATTGCAAAATCAAAACAGTATACTTTCACAAGATGAAGTGAAAACCAACATTCATCAAACAAATTTGATAAATTAACAAAAGAGGAATCAAGAGAAAACTAACTGTATTAGCTCAAAGTTGCAAAAAATTACAATATCTTCATTAATCAGAGTATCTCCAGTCTTCTTTTGTGGATTTTCTCCCCCCTTACCCCATGGGATCTCTACCCTTTAAATAATAATTACAAAATAGATACAAATGATAGACTTCCCATAAAATAGGGATTACAAAATCAAACTATTCTAAGAATAACCAAGGGCACCTTGCCACTTGGTCCACACTCCTAACAACTCATCAATATCTGGATAATTGGATGACTCGAACCTTTCACAAAATTCCCAAAATATTTCATCACATACTTTTGGGGAAGTGTCCCGTAATACACTGTGGAAGATAATGACAATCTACTAGCTATCTGTGACGAATGATATGGGAATTGAAAGATATTTTTTAGAAAATTCATGATGATCGAAAATGTCCTCAAAAATTGAAAAATCAACCACTTGTCCTTCCTTCAGGGGGATGGGTGGGGTTACAATTACTGCATTTATTATAAAATCCCGGATAATCGTGTCATCTCGATCAACATGTTTTTCAGTGGTCTTCCTTCTCTTCCTCTAAGGGAGCCGTATATACATGGATTGAATCTCAGAGTCTTTTGTTTCACTACCAGTGCTGTCATCCAAAACATCTGCTTTAAAAGGTGGTGGCACAGGTTCATGATATTGAAGAGGCTAAAGTTCTTTCTTGTCATAAAATCTGACTGAAGATTTGTGACTTTTCTGCATCTTGCTCACAGCATGTAACTATTAGAAGGAAATCTCTAGAAATTGACTAACAAGACTTTTCTATGCAATAAGACGACCAACGAATTGCTCATATTGATCTTTGTATTTAGAAAGAACAATAAAGATTCCAAAATGACTAACTGTAATGAATTGCCATGATTAAAACCTTTCAGTTTGAGGAATGCAATTATCACGTCTGCAGCGAAATAACACATAGCATGTGTCGACAAAATTTGGATTAAGATGAGATAAAATTTTCATTATATCACATATGATTTGATGTCAAATCTAAACATTTGATCATTATGAATTAACCGGATCAATGATTATGACTTCAAATTTGGCCGAAGGAGAAAATCGCAGTTAGGAACCTGAGTGCAATTTGAAAATTGGTGAAGAAAAACGGAAAATCCAAATATTTATTCAAATCACACAGTGTAATCTCGTCCGCAAGATCAAGACAAATTAATGATTAAGATTAAACATGCGGGGTGTGGAAGGAGAGTTGCAAAAGTTTATTCTCGCAAATATGTACATTCTTTCCGCAAATCCGCAATCCGCAATGTGGGTTGCAGGTTGCGGATTCACAACTGAAAATATATACAAACCAAAAGTTTGCGCAATTCGTAATCCGGAATTGCGGGTTGTGGGTTATGGAGAAGAAAACGACACAATTTAAAATAATGATATTTCCGCATTCTGCAATCTGCAATTGCGGGTTGCGGATTGCAGAATTACAAAACGTAGATTTATTGTTCAAACACTTTCTGCAATCCGTAATCCACAATGCGAGTTGTGGGTTGCAGAAATGCAAAGTGCAAATTTTAATTTTGGTATCTTCCCGCAATCCGCAATTGTGGGTTGCGGGTGTGACAAACCATGATTATTGGAAAATATTCCCGCATTCGCAATCCACATTGCAGATTGCGGGTTGCAGAAAGAAAAAGTTTCAAAACCAAAAACCAAACTTCTGCAATCCACATTGCGGATTGCGGGTTGCGGAAAAAGCAAACTTTTGGGAAAATTACTTCTTTCCGCAACTAAAAAAAAACTCAAAAATGAAAGAATTTTCAAAGAGGGAGAAATTATTAACTAAAAGAAATCATGACAAAGACATAAAAGCATGATAAGCAGGATGAAAAACCCCAAAGTAAACAAGGAATTTAAACATTACCTTTGCATATTGAAAACAATGGGGCTCCCATGTTTAAGGAAAGCATGGGATATATTGTACCTACAACAAATGGTGATTGGCTGGGAAGAACCTGTTATCTATGTGAATGGAATCTTTAGTTATAAGGAAAATATGTCAGAAATTGATGTTTCATCCTGCAATTTAGAAAAAGTTCTCACAAAAATGAAACCAAACAACAAAGTTAATCACATGATTGATATATTCCCATCTAAAACCAATTAATGATGATGTTTATCTGATAAGGAAGTCTAAAAGTAAACATGAATACTCTACCATTATGCAATCATAGGAGGGAAGTTTGTGTTGAACCTTAGAACAAACTTAGAACCATTCTGGATTACCAAATTATGAATCACTTTGACTCTATTAATAATTCAGTTATGTACAGATGCATTACTGAAAATATATCCATTTCCTTTTCTTTCCTATTTTTTATTTACTTTTTTTTCTTTTTTCTTTTGAAAATAGAATGAAAATCTACTTAATAAGACTTTGTTGATACAAGGCCATTGCCCTAACTTGGTGATCAAATTTTGGCAATGCCATTCACAAACCTGATCTAGAAACTGAACAAGCTAACTCAGTAAGGAGACTCATTATCTTTCATCTTTTGACATTGAAAGCAATTATCATGGCTTGGTAAACACAAAGTGATAATTCTAGTGCAAAATCAACTTCATGATCATGGTAAAGATGGCTTGTAATAAGACCCCCCTATCCTCATATACAACAACTGTCTTATAAAAATAAAACAAAAATTTATTGGTGTGTAAATCACAATACACTACCATGGATTGGTAACCATATGCTAGTAGTGTTACTCACTGATGTTTTGCAGATCATGAGCGGACCCACCTGTGATAGGATCTTCCGCCTTCCAGCCATAACTGAAAGTCATCTCCCTAGCTTGGTGACCATATGTGGAGATTTCATTCCACTAAACACCTTTGAACATAATGGGTTGGCTTGTGATAAGACCCCCCATCTTGTAATCTACAATTATTAAGGTGAATTATTTTCAAGGTGATTATAATGGGATCCAGAGTAGATAAAGGTTGACCAGGTTGTAAAGATATGTTGCCAATCACTAATGAAACATAAGATAAGAAATCCTAATCACCTTCATACCTTCAATTAACCAAATAAGACATCTATAAGGATAGTGATTGAGGTGGGAAGGTATCAATCAAAAGCTCTCCAAATATTGACTGTCGATTTCATGAAAAACATTTTCAGATATAGGCTGAGAAAAAATTAAAACTAACATTGCTACCTCAAAAATTCAGACTGCATTAATCTTGAGACACACTGATCAAAATCCTCTGCCAAAAGTGTGGACATTATTCAAAAGAAAACCAAAATGTAAAAGAAAAATCAACAAAAACAAAGAAAGAAAAGAAATAAAAACACACTTATATACAGGTAAGCGAATCTGCTCCTCTAAACAAAGTAATTTTTGAGCAGCTGGACATTCACTGGGTAGGTCTTTGAGATACCTTCCAGTGTCTACAACTAGATAGTACTAGGACCAAGATTTTTTGTAATAAGGAATGGTCCTATCCATAAGCATTGTAACTTGGTGTAATCATTATTATCTTTGTGTTGCTTATCCCACTTTAACACCAAGTCCCCCACATTAAACTCCCTATTAGATGAGGACTTATCATCAAACCATCTCTTCACTAGTTGTTGATGTTGATATAGCTTGTTCTTAGATTTTTTCCTGTCTTCTTCTAGCTTGAGTAACATATTAATTCTCTACTGGAGTGGGGAAGAATCATCTTCTTGTATTGAATGTGCTAGTTGTAGTGAAGGAATCATAAGGTTGGATGGTAAGATGGCCTCCTTACCATAAACCAAACAGTAAAGGGAATTTCCTATGGCTACTTTTGGGGTGACACGGTCTACCCAAAGAGCATTGCATAGTTGGGTGTGCCAATCTTTATGGTGGGTAGCCATTGTCTTCTTTAAGATATTAATCAGGTTTTTGTTGGAAGACTCTGCTAGTCCTCTGTGGATAGTAATTGGCAGAAAACTTCAGTTTTATCCCTTTTTTAAGGGCATACTGTGTTAGGTCAATTGAGGATAAATAAGAGGCGTTGTCAAACACTAAGAACTCAGGTGCATCAAACCTAGTGACTATTTGACTTTCAAGGAATGATATCACTTGGTTTGTGTTGGCTTGTCTGAGAGGGACTGCCTCTACCCATCCGGTAAAGTAGTATGTGTCTGTCAAGATGTATTTGTGTTGTAGGGAGGAAGTAGGGTTAATGGGTCCAACAAAATCCAGGCCCCATTGTTGGAATGGAAACTGGATTGTAACTGGTTGTAGGGGAAATGAAGGCTTCTTCACTTTCCCAGCACATTTATGATAGGCTTCACATCTTCTGACATAAGCATATGCATCCTTAAACAAGGTGGGCCAGTAGTAGCATGCTCTCAGGATCTTATGTGCAGTAGTTTCTCCTGAGAAGTGTCCTCCTGCAGGTCTTGCATGAAATTCCAAAAGAATGTTATCAGTTTCATCTTTCTCCAAACATATGAGAAAAATGCCATCATAGTTTTTCCTAAACAAAACACCATCTATGAATTCATATGGTGTAGCTTTTAACCTTAAAGCTCTACATTTTTTAAAGTCAAGGGTTTTAGGGGAAAACCCATAGGTTAATAAAAACTTAATGTCATCATACCATTCGGATGTTTGAGTTGTAATGAGATTTATAGAACCTATTGATGTACTTTCCTCTTGATCCCACTCAATTTGTTGCTGCACAGGATCGTTAGATTGAGCAGTGAGAAAGCACAAGCCTTGGCCTTTCACAATTTTCGCTAGTCTGATCTCCAGGTCATATTCTTGTAGAGTTGTCATCCAGTGAGCTCTCTTTTCATCTAGTTCTTTTTGAACCATAACATTCCTAATAGTTGCATAGGGGACAATCACTTTAGTCCAAGATTTCAAAAAATATGGTCTAAAATCTTTTACTAATTTGTAGACCGCGTAAGCTTGTTTATAAATCTGGGAGTAGTTGATCTCAACCCCTTTGAATGTGGAATTGATGGATGAAATAGGAATTTCAAGATCATCTGGATGCTTTTGTGTAAGAACAACTGCATAGGAGAAGTCAATAGCAAAAGTATATAAAATAAAATCTTTCCTAAAGTCTAGAGACATCAGAGCAGGAGCTTCCGCAATGGCCTTCTGGATTTCAGCAAAAGTGTTTCTTTGTTCATCAGACCACTTATATTGGGAATCCTTTTTAATCAACTATTTCAATGGTTTGACAATTTGATCAAAATTCAGAACAAATCTACGAACAAAATTTATCTTACCTAGAAAATATTGCATGGCTTTACGTGAACTAGGTAGGCCGATCTTTACAATGGATTATGTGCATTCTGGATCAATGATCATGCCTTCTTTTGAAACAATAAAACCCAACATCTTACCTTTAGTGACTGCACAGATTGATTTCTTGGGGTTTAGTTAAATTCCGTACCTTCTGCAGCGTTCGAACACCTGTTTCAGAGTAGACAAATGTTCATGTCATTTTTTAGAATAAATAGTGATATCATCTAGATAAACAACAACGGAATTGTGCATGAGTCCTCTGAAATCTATGTCCATAGCTATTTGGAACGTGGCACCTACATTTATCTTCCCAAAAGGCATTCGCCAGTAGGAAAAAGTTCCCCAAGGGGTTCTGAAATTTATTTTCAATTGATCAGCGGGAGCAACCAGAACTTGTTTATATCCCGAGAAGCCATCAAGGAGAGAAAACATCCTATCCCTTGCCACCTTCTGTAAAATTTGCTCCATGGGAGGAACAGGGTAATTGTCCTTTTCAGAAGCTTTGTTCAGGTTCTTGAAATCAACACACAGTCTGATTTCCCCATTCTTCTTGCGAACATGTACGAAGTTTGCAATCCACTATGTATGTCTGACAGGAAAAATAATTCTTGTTTCTAGCAATTTCTCAAGCTCCTTTTTGACAGAAGGTTCAAGGCTGGGATGCATTTTCCTCAACTTTTACTGATAGGGTTTAACTTCAGGTTTCATAGGTATTTTATGATGCATGACATTGGTATCAAAGGTTTTGAGTTCATCATATGTACAGGAGAACACATCTTTGAACTAAGTTGCACAGTTTGATGAAAACTCTTTTTTCCTCAGGAGAGCAGTCAACCCCTAGATTGATTAATCAAGGGTTTTGTTCAGTTCCTAGGTTGACATGCTCATAATTGAGGGAGGAACTTTGAGTTTTAAATTTTGTCTTATGCTTGAACTTATCTTGCAGATCAAAATACTTTTCCAGGTTTATAACTAACTTAGGAATCAGATTGGAAGGGTATCTGGGATCAGATAAGGACTTCTCATGCTCAACGTCATCTATTGCCACATCCTGAAAAGTGTCCTAGGATGTGAGAAAATATAAAATTTGTTTGTCAGCATCAAATACTTTCCAACTAGTTACATTGTCTGGAATCGAAGGTTTGTACATAAGTTCAATTGAAAAGGTGTTAGGGGACAAACCTTCTGGAGGAATTAACTGGGATGCAGTGTTAGCCAATAGGTCTGCATCAAAATTATGGGACCTTGGGACTAACTTGATATTGAATGCTGAAAAATAATTAGTTAAGTCCCTTACTAATTTCTGATAGTTAATCAAATGAGGAGTTAAACAATTGATTTTGTTTCTCACCTGTTTGACTATAATCTCAGAATATCCATAACATTCAATTACCTGGGCACCCATGTCAATTTCCTTCCTGAGTCCCTGGACCAAGGCCTCATACTCAACAATGTTGTTGGTGCATTCAAAATCAAGCCTGCAGGAAATCATTGTTTTGGTCCCTTTTGGATCAATTAAGACACAACCTGCACCAGCTCCATCTTTAGATCTAGAGCCATCACAAAATAGAGTCCATGCATTCAAATCTATCCTAAAATTAATATTTACATTGTATACATTATGTACAACAGAACCTGAGAATGGAACAGAAGTAAGATTAACTATTTAGGACTGATTTTGTGTATTCTCCACAAGTGATAAATCCAGAGGCAGATCCCCAAAGAATGTATCGAAAGTGTAGTGTTACACATGGGAGCTAAAGTATGCAGTAGGCTCACTAGGATCATTTAATTCCGTGACAATTTGTTTCATGTAAGGTTCCCTGCTGATTTTGATCCTATTTGGTCTTCCATTGTAGGGAAGCCATAAGTGGTACCAATCAGTAGTGAAGTAGCCTTTGAGTTTTTCTAACCAATCCATGCTCAACCACAATCCATACATTTTAGGGATATCGGCCACAATAATATCGACAGTCTGGTGGATTCTAGGGTTAGTAGATAGTGTTAATAGGACATTCTTTAGTTCTCCCACTACCCTAACTTTGGATCAATCTAGTTGAACAATTTGAGTAGGGCAGGGCTCCCAAGAGGCATTGAACTTTTTGTAGACAGATAGAGGCATCACATTAGATGAAGCCCTTGAATCTATCATACAATTATGTACATTTCTATTGAAAAATTCAAAAGTAAGCAAGAAAGGAGGTGTTTTCTTGCTACTTGGCTTCTGATTTCCAAGTTTAGAGTATGTCTCTAAATTGTTGTTCTGATCCTCCCTGGGTTTGTTGACAATCATGCTTTTGGGAAGACTGTCTTTCATGGCATAGATTTTCAGAAGTTCAAAAAGAGAAATGTTGACTTTCACTCTTTTCAAGTCATCAATCAAACTATATTCTATTTCAGGAATGAGAGTGTCCTTTTGTGTTGATGTTTTACCTCTGTTTGGTGTGAGTGTTGAAGTGGAAGGTTCTTGTGTAGGTTGTCCTTTGCTCCTTGTATTATAGGGGTGTTTGACATTGAATACATCCTTGGGATCATATTTCTCCTCATCCATGGGAAGTTCTGAAAAGAAGCCGATACTATTTATCTGCTAGTCTTCTACTTCATCTGGTGGTTGAGGATCTTGATTCTGTTGTGGGTTTTCATCTGGATGATCAGGAGAATTATGTGATTCTGAAACCAAAGCTTTAAATATAGAAAGAATTTCTTCAGAATCAATCCTTCATCAGGATTAGGTGGGACTTGGTTCTGTGGAGGTTGATAAGGTCTTCTGAAAGGTTTTCTATTGAATCCTCAATTTTTGTTCTGGTTTTATATGTTAGTATTTTTTAGGTCTACCATTTCATTAGAAATATTTTGAAGGAATTTCTTCATGTCGTTCATTTCAAAAGGGTCCTTATTCTGCACAGTGGGTTTTGGAGGATTATTTGGTTTCTTGCGAGAGGTAGAAGGTTGTTCTGACGAAGCATCAGGTTTATCTTTCAAGCATAATATATATTTTTCAACTTGGATAGCCTTACCAAAGGCATCCTTCCAGTTATCTTTTCATGCTCTTTTTACCCACATAGCAATGGTAATGGGTAAACCTTTAACATAATACGCAACCAGAAGTTTTTCTGTAGGAAGAACAGTGGTAGGGATTCTATTTTTCAAGTATGAAAACATTTGTATATAATCTTTAACTCTTTCCTTGCCTCTAATTTTCATTGAGGACAAATCTATGACCAAGTTCTCTGGATTCTTGTCATCTCCAAATTTATGGATAAACATTTTTTCAAAGTCATCCCAGGAAGAGATGTATCTGGATTCTAGGGCAAAGTACCAAGTAGATGCTTTTCCCTACAAGGTGTAAGGAAACAATCTACAAACTACATATTCATGAATGACATTCCTAAGTCTGATGGCCTGCATAAAAGTTTTAATATGATCAAGTGCAGGTGATTTTTCATTAGGATCAAACTTAGGGAGCCACTTTTCAAGGTTCTTAGGGAGTCTGTGTTGTTCTCCAACAATAAATACAACATCCTTGTCCATCCAGGGTTTGTTTCCACCTTCTTCCATGGGTATATCCTTTGAGGATGAACTGGAGGATGACTCACTATCTGATGGCTTGTCAGATGAGGACGATGACGACGAAGGAGGTGTTGGTGGTGGTCCACCTATTGCAACGTTGGGATGATCTTGTTCTGTCTCTTGGAATAATTAATCAAGGTTAAAATCAGGGGACTCTTAGTTGGTAGATGAATCATGGTGTTCAGTGTTTTGGTCACTTGAATTTTGATTATCTTGATTATTAGTCTACGGATCGTTGTTTTGGTGATGTTGAATTGCTGCCAGTCCGAGATTACGATCTTCTGCGATCCTTTGTTGTAACCTAGAAACACTATCAAAAGAACCTTTCAATAATTGTTCAAGTGTGAGGGGTCCCCTAGTGGGTGATATAAAAACAATTTCGTCCCTTCTAGTTTCCTGCTCTATCACAAGGGTACTGGGAATAGTAGTTAGTTGTTGCACTAGTTGTTCTGCATATGTTGATGCTTGAGTGTGACTACGGGTAAGAACCGATGATCTAGCTGGAGGAGGTCTATTGATGTTTTGTTTAGGCATATCTTGCTTTAGGCCCTCCTTCTAGCACCATTTGTTGAAGCCCCGGGTATGTAGGTTGTTGGAATGTTGTCCAAGGCTAGTAACAGAGGGTGAAAACCCAATCTGAAAAGATTCAAAAAGATCTACGCAAGAGCAGTTCTATACCCATAATGCTTGGTGTAGTTAACTCCCGTGGATATAAATTCCTCCGCTAGCACTTATGGGTTTTTGATCTCGAAAGGATCTATCTCCCTGTGAGGGAAGATCAAAGTGTTCTAACTCTAGAAATGAATCTACCTTAAAAGAAATCTAAACTAAGTTAGATCTAATCTAAAGAAAGTGCTTTGTTTGTGTGCAGGATAACTTGATCTGAATTTTAATAAGTCTTTTCACCAGTTTAACAGAAATTTGAAATTGGATCTTCACTTATTAGCTTAAATTACAACCAGAAAATGAAAATCAAAGTTATGGTAGTTTTAAGGATTAGGAACATGCAATATTATCCTATAGCTTGAATGCTAATTGAAAAATGAGCATTAATTTATTAATGTCTGTTAATCATTTGCAGAAATAGATAAATGTTTTAAATAAATAAAATCACTAGTGCATTCAGGCGGATTTTTCCACGAAATATTTCCACGTTTGAACATTCATGGATTAATACAATGAAATTTAAGATGTCTTTTCATTTGTTTTATCATGGCGGAAAAACCGTGGAAATATCGACATGTTTTTTAATTTTCGACGCACTTTCGTCTCTATATCGACGACCTATGGCTATCTTTGCACACCCTCCAAACCAATGCCAACTTGCAACGACTCTTGGCTTTTTAGGCGCGGGTCAACTCATGCATTTGCGTTGATGGATTGATGATCGTCGATTTATAAATACATACTTTTAAGACAATTTTCGACACATTTTCTATATATATTCTTCATCTTTTAAACCTTGCATCTCTTCAAACTATGCTCATGCCTTTTCATTATCGTGCCTCTTCAAATATGATAATTAATCTTTAATTGTGATTCTATTTATTTCATATTTTTAATTAATTAAAAAAAAACTTCTTTGGATTTCTTAGGTCTGCGGGCTTCATCCATCTGGGCTCTCCCTATGCAAGAAAAAACTCTACGCCCCTTGCCTCTTTGTGGGGCATATGCGGGCATGCTTAAGCTCCTGTGGCTTTAACTTTAGCCCCTGCGGGCATCCTTAATCCCCTGCGAGATTAACCTTACCTCCTGCGGGTATCCCCTAAGCCTCTGCGGGCTGAATCTCAGCCCCTGCGGGCATCCTTAAGCCCCTACAGGATTAACTTCACCCTTTGCAGTCATCCCTAAGCCCCTACAGGCTTTACAGACTTTACCTCAGCCCCTGTGAGCATCCTTAATTAAGCCCCTGCGGGCTTAGCTTCACTCCTTGTGGGCATCCCTAAGCCTCTGTGGGCATAGATAAACCCTTACGGGCATCTTTTATCCCTTGTGGGCACTTCTTTAGCCCCTGCGGGCATAATGGAGCTTTTAACCCTTAATCCTTTTTATAAATAATCAAGTTTTTCTCTGCTTTTGGGAGACCAATAGCTCGCACGTGAGAGCACCAAGGAGGGAACTGATACCACAGTTGGATGGCCAGATCACCAAGGAACATGCCCATGTCATCTGGAAAAATTATCAGCACAAGGACACTCTTTGTTGGGAATTTCCAAATGCCTTTTGAACTTTCTGATCTTAACACTTAGCCAATTTTTCTTTAGTTCTTAATATGGAAAATAATACTTTTCCTACTTTTGGTAGATTGATCTTTTGCATACATGACCATCATAAGGAAAAATGAAAGTATGGATGGATAGCCACCTCAACAAGGACCAGATCCATGTCACCTTTTGAACATTTTGATACACACACATCATCTGGCGGGCATTTGAGAATATAGTACTTCCAAACTGTTAATTCAATACTTAGACAAAATTGTTAAACCCTAGGTAAACATGATGAGATTTTTATTTTCATCCCATTTGAAGTGTGAGACACCCAATGGGCAGAGGCCAACAAGGTGATTCAATCAAGACCAATTTCATCCTCTGAATCTTCTTTCTCTCTCCTCGGCGGGCATTTAGCTGGAGTAGTGCAATTTAGTCTGGGAGGCATTTTCGGTAGATCAATATCTTAACCTACAGAAACTCTTTGGACAAACCATTGATATGGTTGGATGCACCATACAACATTCTATAGATCCATACTCTCAAAATGATTTAACACATCAACCACAATAGATGGCGAGAATTTTATTGAGGTGACTTAGGCAGCTTTAGTGATTTTACATTTAGACAATTTTTGCACTTTCTTAGACTTGGTCCAATCTGCCTAAAACATTGTTTTGGAAGATCCATAACTTCTCCCTCAGGCACTTTCAAGTCAAGATGAGGGCGTGGTAAGGTAGACAAAAAACCAACCTACAAGATGACCATATGGTGTAGGTGGTTTCTTCAACCAAACTATGGCGGGGCATTTCCCTAAGGCCACCTGAGCCAGTTTTCCAACACTTAGTCATTTTCAGGAATTTCTCCAAAGTTTATCCCGATACCCTATTTTGGTATACTTATAACTTTCTCCTCAAACATGCTTGAGGAAAATTGAGAGCATGGTTAGGTAGACCAATAAACAAACTACATCCTGACCATATTGTGCGGTCATTTACTTTAACCCATGAATAATGGCGGGCATTTTACTGAGGCCACTTAGGTAGTTTTACTCCCTCTGGTGCAAAACAGCCTGAAACCCTGGTTTGGAAAACTTTTAACTTTGTCATTAAACATTCTTTTTAAGAAATTAGGCCATGGTAGGATAGCCTCTTCAACAAGATATAGCATGATAGTTTCAGATAATTTTTATCATTCACCTATGAGGTACGGTGTGCATTTCCCTAAGGCTATTTGGACCAATTTTCCAACACAACCATTTTTCAGAATGTCTAAAACTACTTGAACCCTTGTTTTGGCAGATCTATAACTTTAATGTCATAAAGCACTCTTTTGAAGAAATTAGACCATAGTTAGATAGCCTATTCAACAAGGTATATCCATATATGATGGTGCGGTCATTTTCTTCAAACCATGAATTATGGCGGGCATTCTCTTAGGGCAGTTTTGACCAATTTTCCAACACTTAGCCATTGTTATTGAGTATGCACTCATTAGTAAGTATGCACCCCATACTAATGATTGTAAGTATGAAATCATTCTTTCTTTCCAATATCCATAGTATTATTTATCAAGTACTAGAGCTCTGTGGGATGCAATATCTTCTTGTTGATCCATAGTGGTTTTTAATAGGATCTTCCTTCCAGTGGTTTAGCTGTAGTGAAGGATCCTTCTCTGGTACCAATTCTTGGAATATTGGTCAATACTGAGAGGGGGGGTGAATCATTATTGTTAACTACTTCAATCAAGGAACAAATCTATGTTACCCTATGAATTTTATTAGCACAATGATACCTTCTTGAGGGCATTTCCAATTGACCTTTTTAACTGCTGATTTGATGTACACTTAGACAAATTGTGAAACCCTAGGTCAACATGATGAGATTTTTATTTTCATCCAATTTGAAGTGTGAGACAGACAATGGGAAGATGCCAAAAAGGTGATTCCATCAAGACCACTTTCATCCTTTGAAGCTTCTTTCTCTCTCCTCGGCAGGCATTTTTCAGGAGTAGTGCAAATCAAGCTGGGAGGCATTTTTGGAAAATCAATATCTTCTCCTATAGAATTTTTGGACAAACCAATGATATGGTTGGATGAAACAATCAAAACTCTAGAGACCCATACCCTCAACATAATTTAATCCATGAACTACTAGAAATGGTGGACATTTTACTGAGGTCACTTAGGCATTTTTACCAGTATTTTTATACTTAGACAATTTGTGCAATTTCTAAGGTGGATTTTTTATTAAAATCGGAATCCTAAACCAATGCCACTAGATGATGTAGTATACCTCACTGAGCACACCCAAGCTGATTTCACTCTCAGACTCATCTTCGATTTCCCTAGGCAAGCATTTTACTGAACTTGGTGCAAAACTCCCTAAAACCTTGTTTTGGCAGACCTATAAATTTTTCCTCAGACACTCTTAAGACAAAATGAGACCATGGTCAGGTAGACAAATCAACAAGCTACATCTTGAACATATGGTGCATGCATTTAATTTAACCTATGAATTATGGCGTGCATTTTCTTGAGGCCACTTAGGCAGTTTTACTACCTTTGGTGCAAAACATCCTGAAACCCTGTTTTGTCAGGCCTTTAACTTTGTCATCAAACACCCTCTTTGAGAGCTGAGACCATGGTAATATAGCTCCTTCAACAAGATACAACATGATATTTTCAGATAGTTTTTACCTTTCACCTATGAGGTACGGCATGTATTTCCCCAAGGCTATTTGGACCAATTTTTTAACACAACCATTTTTCAAAATGTCTAAAACTGCTTGAACCCTTGTTTTGGCAAATCTATAACTTTGTCATAAAGAACTCTTTTGAAGAAATGAGGCCATGGTTAGATATCCTATTCAACAAGGTATATCCTGATATGATGGTGTGGGCATTTTATTCAAACCATGAATTATGGCGGGCATTCTCTTATAGCAGTTTTGACCAATTTGTCAACACATCCATTTTTTAGAATGTCTAAAATTGCTTGAACCCTTGTTTTGGAAGATCTATAACTTTGTCATAAAACACTCTTTTGAATAAATGAGACCATGGTTAGATATCCTATTCAACAAGGTATATCATGATATGATGGTGCGGGAATTTTCCTCAAACAATCAATTATGGCGGGCATTCTCTTAGAGCAATTTTGACTAATTTTTCCATACCTAGTCAAATTCCAAAGTTTAACAAACTTGCCATTCCTCTACAGGCATCCTTAAGCCCCTGTGGGCTTAAATTCACCCTCTATGGGCATCCCTAAGCCCCTGTGGGCTTTACGGGCTTTACCTCAGCCCTTGCAGGCATCCTTAATCCCCCGCGGGCTTAACTTCACTCCCTGTGGACATCCTTAAGCCTCTGTGGGATTAACCTCAGCCCCTGCGGGCATAGATAAACCCTTGCAGGCATATTTTATCCCTTTTGGGAATTTCTTTAGCCCTTGCAGGAATAATGGAGCTTTTAACCCTTAAGCCTTTTTATAAATAATCAAGTTTTTCTCTACTTTTGGGAGACAAATAGCTCACACATGAGAGCACCAAGGAGGGAATTGATACCACAGCTGGATGGCCAGATCACCAAGGAACATGCCCATGTCATCTGGAAAAATTATCAGCACAAGGGAACTCTTTGTTGGGCATGTCCAAATGCCTTTTCAACTCTCTGATCTTGACACTTAGCCAATTTTTCTTTAGTTCTTAATATGCAAAATAATATTTTTCCTACTTTTGGAAGATTGATCTTTTGCATATATGACCATCATAAGGAAAAATGAAAGTACTCTTTTGAATAAATGAGAGCATGGTTGAATAGTGTTATCTCCCCAAATAAATTTGTCGAGTTGATCAATTTTAGATGATAGGATGTCATTGGAAAATTCATTTCTAAATTTCCTAAGGCTCATTGTTGATAGCTTTATGCATGTAATAAAGTTTGAAAAGCATTAGATTGGGTTCTTGTTTCAAAAATTTCAAAAGACAGGCTTCGGTAGCTAAGCACTTATTTAAAACGGTTCATAAGCCACCGAAAGCTCTTCTTTCGGCAACTTAAACGAAATTTTCAGGGCTCTCCTAGCCACCGAAAGTGAAAGGAAATTTTAAAATGAAAGCAGATCAGATAAGAAGATACCCGTACCATTGCAATTTTTTAAAAACAAAGCTTATGATTTTGATTTCCTTGGAGAGGATCCACAAGTGAAAGCTATCATACAATTGTCAAGTAAAGTTTTCCTAGCTTTGCGCAAGAGTAAATACAGTGGCACCGTGTGACTGTAAATACAATAGTAGAAAATGACTACTCTGTACATGAAGAATTACAACAGCTTCAATCAGGAAAATAAAGAATGTTCTAGAGATGGTAAATTTGCAGAAGTTACCACTATAACAAAGAAAAGAGGACCTTCCCTCCATTTATGTCTTGCATTCCAAAACACACATTATTAGGAGCAAAGGATTTTTCTGCCACATGCTGAGATGATCTAGAAAGGAGTTTTTTTTTCTCTATTTACAACTTGGTTTTCGGAAAATGCCATGGGTATTTCAAGCAAATAGACTGTTGCAAGAGAAGCATTAAAACAACAAACAGACCAAATGACTCTTAGAAAACTACAAAATTTAGATTTGTTTCGGTAGCTTAGGTGGACATGGAAATTGTTCATTAGCTACCGAAAACCCAGCTTTCGGCAGTAGTATGGAAGAAAATTGTCCACAGCTACCGAAAGCACAGAGACAAGCAGAATGATGATATTTTCTCTCTGATCAAATGTTTTCACTGCCAAATCATTTGAGGAAGATTTTAAGTGCCTTGTCATCACCTGGAATATTGCTACAGCTATCAAAGACATGAAGACTACCAAGATGGAGGCAAGGATATTTGCTGCAAAAATGGCGTTTTTACTGTGCAGAGTCATCATTTTAAAATGATGATTCTGAGCATCTGGAGAATCTTTTTGCAAAACGCTCAGAGATTTTTGTTCCTAACATTTCATAGAACAATAACCTCTCTTCGTTTTCCTACAGGTGTTGCATATTGAGAGAATCAAATCCGTCACTGAGCCCCATTTTTCAGATCCCAGAATCTTCATGTTTAACACATGTTTTTGAAATGCAGATCTCGGGCAAATGAAAACGAATTTCAAAGATCCGAGAGAGGGTTTTTCTCAAAACAAATCAATGTACAATAACCTCTTTTATTTTATACACAGGTGTAACATATCTGGAGAAATGAACCCTTCTTTGAGCCTCTTTTTCAACAGTTTCAGCAAAAATGGCGTTTTTACTGTGCAGAGTCATCATTTTAAAATGATGATTTTGAGCGACTAGAGAATCATTTTGCAAAACGGGCGGAGGTTTTTGTGCCTAACACATCATAGAACAATAACCTCTCTCATTTTTCCTACAGGTGTCACATATTGGGATAATCGAATTCATCTATGAGCCCCATTTTTCAGTAGTTTGGCCAAATTAAAGAGGATTTTCCCCCTAGTTTATTGAAAAGGGTTTTGATTTTCTATTTTTAGTGATTTCAACCCAGATTCTTAGGATCTGGGAAGATGTTGTAAAGGCTATAAAGCCTAGAACTTGAGAGCAAAAAAACGGGTTCGACTTTGAAGACTCTTAGACACTCTTTTTTGTAGAAAGACCTCTTTTTAATATATTCAGTAATACAAGCTTCTTTCACTGTTGTTTTTAGACCATTATCTTCTTCTTTCTGTGCTTATGAGCAGAGGTTCTCTTGTCTATGTTTACTTTAAAGCTGGTGATTTTCATCTCACTTTCGTATCAGTAAACTAGGATCATAAGTAGCTACTGCTAGTTCTATTGACCCTTCATATGTATTGTTTTATATATGTATGTTTTTGGTTAATATAGTTAGTTTTTCTCCACCCATCTAATTCGGAAAAACTATCTGATTAATGGATTTTGAAGGCCTTGTCCTATCTGGATATTACGAAGCTGTCCTAAGTGTGGAAATCAGTGAGTGAGTCATTCATCTTGATGCAATTATACACCCATCATTGAAGTTAAGATTAAGTTACCAGGCTCTTTCGACTGTAACCTAGAAAGACTCCCGGAGAGCTAACAAATTGGCGTCGCTACCGGGGAGAGGAGATTGAAGCTCAGCTTCTTTGGGGAGAACGACATAGATCCAGCTTTGATGATAGACAAAGCCTGGACATTTTCTTGGTTGTAATAATCTATCTGGCGACTCCATGAAGGACAGATTTAGTGGCAGCTCCATTGCCCAGAAATCTATTGGCGACTCCATTGGTATGACATGAACAAAATCTTAGCAAAGAGGTATGCTTTCTGTAATTTTTCAAAGATTGTTGGTTTCCCTAATCCAATGCCTAGTAGAGATGAATGGGATGGCAGCTTTCCCATATTTCGAGGAGAAGAATGGGAGAGTGCCAGCTGAACATTTGCTTGACTTTCATGATTGCATTCATCGGTTGCAAATTGTACATGAAGATGTTAGGATTAAGCTCTTCTGGTTTTCATTAGAGGGGATTGTGCGTGATTGGTTCCGATCTTTTCCTATTGCAAGTATCAATTCTCTGGCAAGATTTCATGCTGCATTTCATTCAGTTTGTAAATAAAACTTTTTTAGCCGATCTATTATACCCTGAATGTTGTCACGAATTTAGTTTGTTGAATAAAGGTTCAGATTGTCATGAAGGACATGCTGAAATAGGGGACACCTCTCATTGTGATCAAAATATCAATGAACTTCAGCATGATAATCATATTACAGATGTTCTTGACATTGCATCAAATATATCTACTGACTTAGGGTGTCATGAAGTTGAGATTGTCCCCTTTGAAGACTTGAAAGATGATGAGCAGATTGACAGAACAACAGGTGAAAGTATTGAATCTACAGTAGATGCTGAGGGCAGCTCACATTTTTCTGATTTACAGACAATGAAATATTGCAGCATATACGAAGAGGGAGAGGGGTGTGCTGAAAATTTCTGATCCGCAGTCCATTTTTTATGACTCTTTAACAGAGGTTGAGCAGTCCATATTCAGTATTGAAGGCATCTAGCATCACTTCAATTTTCAGTCGAATCAGTAGTTCAAAGAGGTATTCTTTTATGGTTTTAATGACCCTATCGCAAAATGTTTGGAAGTCATGGACAACATATATGTTAAAGTATTTTGATCAGATGAAAATTGGATTTGTCATCAGTTCAAACTACTTTTCTATTGGCTATGCATCTCATTATTTTTTGGGTCAAAATCATGAAATAGTTCAGTAAATCAATTTCTGATATGGCTTCATTGGAAGCATGAGTTCACTTGATTAAGCATCAGTACGATGGTTAGAGTAGGGTAGCGTAGATGAATAAGCTCATAGCTGAGCATTTCAAGTTTTCATAATGCGTGATGCTTGCATTTAGTATTATGGTTGCATTTTTGAAATAAAGACTCCATGCCCAATGGATGTAAGGCGTTGCTAGCAGGTTTACAGTTGAACATTTGTGGACAGATTGCAGAGATTTGGGGGTAGTTTAACTGACTCCATGCCCAATGGAACACTAGACTAGGTTCTGTATTTTGTTTATCCAGGAAAGGCATCGGATCTGTGGTTCTTGAAACCTCACAGGGAGGTTTTCATCCCCGAGTAGGATCCAGATGTTATCTCCCCAAATAAATTTGTCGAGTTGATCAATTTTAGATGATAGGATTTCATTGGAAAATTCATTTCTAAATTTCTTAAGGCTCATTGTTGATAGTTTTATGCATGTAATAAAGTTTGAAAAACATAGATTGGGTTCTCATTTCAAAAATTTCAAAAGACAGGTTTTGGTAGCTAAGTGCTTATTTAAAACGGTTCCTAAGCCACCGAAAGCTCTGCTTTCGGCAGCTTAAACGAAATTTTTAGGGCTCTCCTAGCCACTGAAAGTGAAAGGAAATTTTAAAATGAAAGCAAATCAAATAAGAAGATACCCGTACCATTGCAATTTTTTAAAAACAAAGCTTATGATTTTGATTGCCTTGGAGAGGATCCACAAGTGAAAGTGATCATACAATTGTCAAGTCAAGTTTTCCTAGCTGTGCAAAAGAGTAAATATAGTGGCACCGTGTGACTGTAAATACAATAGCAGAAAATGACTACTTTGTACATGAAGAATTGCAGCAGCTTCAATCAAGAAAATGAAGAATGTTCTAGAGATGGTAAATTTGCAGAAGCTACCACTATAACAAAGAAAAGAGGACCTTCCCTCCGTTTATGTCTTGCATTCCAAAACACACATTATTAGCAGCAAAGGATTTTTCTGCCACATGTTGAGATGATCGAGAAAGGAGTTTTGTTTTCTCTATTTACAACTTGGTTTTCGGAAAGTGCCATGTGTATTTCAAGCAAATAGATTGCTACAAGAGAAGTATTAAAACAATAAATAGACGAAATGACTCTCAGAAAAGTACAAAATGTAGATTTGTTTCGGTAGTTTAGGCGGACATGGCAATTTTTCATTAGCTACCGAAAACCCAGCTTTCGGCAGCTTACAGTATGGAAGAAAATTGTCCACAGCTACCGAAAGCACAAAGACAAGCAGAATGCTGTTATTTTCGCTCTGATCAAATGTTTTCACTGCCAAATCATTTGAGGAAGATTTTAAGTGCCTTTTCATCACCTGGAAGATTGCTGCAGCTGTCAAAGACACAAATACTACCAAGATGGAGGCAAGGATATTTGCTACAAAAATGGCGTTTTTACTGTGCAGAGTCATCATTTTAAAATGATGATTCTGAGCGTGTGGAGAATCTTTTTGCAAAATGATCGGAGGTTTTTGTTCCTAACATGTCAGAGAACAATAAAATATCTCTGTTTTCCTACAGGTGTTGCAGATTGAGATAATTGAATCCGTCACTGAGCCCCATTTTTCGGATCCCAGAATCTACCTGTTTAACACATGTTTTTGAAATGCAGAGCTAGGGCAAATGAAAACGAATTTCAAAGATCTGAGAGAGGCTTTTTCTCACAACAAATAAATGTACAATAACATCTTTCATTTTATACACAAGTGTCACATATCTAGAGAACTAAACCCTTCTTTAAGCCTCTTTTCAGCAGTTTAAGCAAAAATGTCGTTTTTACTGTGCAGAGCCATCATTTTAAAATGATGATTCTAAGCGACTGGAGAATCATTCTGTAAAACGGGTGGAGTTTTTTGTGCCTAACACGTCAGAGAACAATAAACTCTCTCAGGTTTCCTACAGGTGTCACATATTGGGAGAATCGAATCCATCTCTGAGCCCCATGTTTCAGCAGTTTGGCCAAATTAAAGAGGATTTTTCCCCTAGTTTATTGAAAAGGGTTTTGATTTTCTATTTTTTGTGATTTTGACCCAGCTTCTTAGGATCTAGGAAGATGTTGTAAAGGCTATAAATCCTACAACTTGAGAGCAAAAAAAATGGGTTCGACTTTGAAGACTCTAACACACTCTTTTTTGTAGAAAGACCTCTTTTAATATTTCACTGTTGTTTTTAGACCATTATCTTCTTCTTTCTGTGCTTATGAGCAGAGGTTCTCTTGTCTATGTTTACTTTAAAGCTGGTGATTGCCATCTCACTTTCGTATCAGTAAAATAGGATCATAAGTAGCTACTGCTAGTTCTATTGACCCTTCATATGTATTGTTTTATATATGTATGTTTCTGGTTAATATAGTTAGTTTTTCTCCACCCATCTAATTCAGCAAAACTATCTTATTAATGGCTTTTGAAGGAATTTTCCTATCTGGATATTACTAAGTTGTCTTGAGTGCGAAAATCAGTGAGTGAGTCATTCATCTTGATCCGATTATACACCCATCATTCAAGATAATATTAAGTTACCAGGCTCTTTCGACTGCAACCTAGAAAGACTCCTGGAGAACTAACAAATTGGCGCCGCTGCCGGGGAGAGGAGATTGAAGCTCAGCTTCCTTGGGAGAACGTCATAGATCCAGCTTTGATGATAGATAAAGCCTGGACATTTTCTTGGTTGTAATCATCTATCTAGCAACTCCATGAAGGACAGATTCAGTGGCAGCTCCATGCCCAGAAATATGTTGGCGACTCCATTGGTATGAAATGAACAAAATATTAGCAAAGAGGTATGCTCTTTGCGATTTTTCAAAGATTGTTGGTTTCCCAATCCAGTGCCTAGTAGAGATGAAGGGCATGGTATCCTTCCCAGATTTTGAGGAGAAGAATGGGAAGTGCCAGCTAAACATTTGCTTAACTTTCATGATTGCATTCATCGGTTGCAAATTGTACATGAAGATGTTAGGATTAAGCTCTTCTGGTTTTCATTAGAGGGGATTTCACGTGATTGGTTCCGATCTTTTCCTATTGCAAGTATCAATTCTCTAGCAAGATTTCATGCTGCATTTGATTCAGTTTGTAAAGAAAACTTTTTAGCAGATTTTTTTAACCCTGAATGTTGTCACAAATTT
This sequence comes from Larix kaempferi, assembly GCA_027924585.1. Lineage (NCBI taxonomy): Eukaryota > Viridiplantae > Streptophyta > Pinopsida > Pinales > Pinaceae > Larix > Larix kaempferi. Next base: position 13,136,326 of record BSBM01000050.1, on the reverse strand, counting down.
AGTTTGTTGAATAAAGGTTCAGATTGTCATGAAGGACATGCTAAAATAGGGGACACCTCTTATTGTGATCAAAATATCAATGAACTTCAGCATGATAATCATATTACTGATGTTCTTGACATTGCATCAAATATATCTACTAACTTAGGGTGTCATGAAGTTGAGATTGTCCCCTTTGAAGACTTGAAAGATGATGAGCAGATTGACAGAACAACAGGTGAAAGTATTGAATCTACAGTAGATGCTGAGGGCAGCTCACATTTTTCTAATTTACAGACAAAGAAAGATTGCAGCATATACGAAGAGGGAGAGGGTGTGCTGAAAATTTGCGATCAGCAGTCCATTTTTTATGACTCTCTAACAGAGGTTGAGCAGTCCATATTCAGCATTGAAGGCATCCAACATCACTTCAATTTTCAGTCGAATGAGCAGTTCAAAGAGGTATTCTTTTATGGTTTTAATGACCCTATCGCAAACTTTTTGGAAGTCATGAACAACATATATGTTAAAGTATTTTGGTCAGATGAAAATTGGCTTTGTCATCAGTTCAAACTACTTTTCTATTGGCTATGCATCCCATTATTTTTCAGGTCAAAATCAAGAAATAGTTCAGTAAATCAATTTCTGATATGGCTTCATTGGAAGCATGAGTTCACTTGATTAAGCATCGGTACGATGGTTAGAGTAGCGTAGCATAGATGAATAAGCTCATAACTAAGCATTTCAAGTTTGCATAATGCGTGATGCTTGCATTTAGTATTGTGGTTGCAGTTTTGAAATAAAGACTCCATGCCTAATGGATGTAAGGCATTGCTAGCAGGTTTACAGTTGAACATTTGTGGACAGATTGCAGAGATTTGGGGGAAGTTTAAATGACTCCATTCCCAATTGAACATTAGACTAGGTTCTGTATTTTGATTATCCAGGAAAGGCATCAGATCTGTGGTTCTTGAAACCTCACAGGGAGGTTTTCATCCCCGAGTAGGAGCCAGATGTTATCTCCCCAAATAAATTTGTCGAGTTGATCAATTTTAGATGATAAGATGTCACTGGAAAATTCATTTCTAAATTTCTTAAGGCTCATTGTTGATAGCTTTATGCATGTAATAAAGTTTGAAAAACATTAGATTGGGTTCTCGTTTCAAAAATTTCAAAAGACAGGTTTCGATAGCTAAGGGCTTATTTAAAACGGTTCCTAAGCCACCGAAAGCTCTTCTTTCGGCAGCTTAAACGAAATTTTCAGGGCTTTTTTAGCCACCGAAAGTGAAAGGAAATTTTAAAATGAAAACAGATAAGATAAGAAGATACCCGTACCATTGCAATTTTTTAAAAACAAAGATTATGATTTTGATTGCCTTGGAGAGGATCCGCAAGTGAAAGCTATCATACAATTGTCAAGTCAAGTTTTCCTAGCTGGGTGCAAGAGTAAATACAGTGGCACCGTGTGATTGTAAATACAATAGCAGAAAATGACTACTCTGTACATGAAGAATTGCAGCAACTTCAATCAGGAAAATGAAGAATGTTCTAGAGATGGTAAATTTGCAGAAGCTAACACTATAACAAAGAAAAGAGGACCTTCCCTCCATTTATGTCTTGCATTCCAAAACACACATTATTAGGAGCAAAGGATTTTTCTGCCACATGCTGAGATGATCTAGAAAGGAGTTTTTTTTTCTCTATTTACAACTTGGTTTTAGGAAAATGCCATGGGTATTTCAAGCAAATAGACTGCTGCAAGAGAAGTATTAAAACAACAAACAAACCAAATGACTCTCAGAAAAGTACAAAATGTAGATTTGTTTTGGTAGCTTAGGCGGACAAGGCAATTGTTCATTAGCTACCGAAAAACCAGCTTTCGACAGCTTACAGTATGGAAGAAAATTGTCCACAACTACCGAAAGCATAGAGACAAGCAGAATGATGATATTTTTGCTCTGATCAAATGTTTTCATTGCCAAATCATTTGAGGAAGATTTTAAGTGCCTTGTCATCACCTAGAATATTGCTGCAGCTGTCAAAGACACGAAGACTACCAAGATGGAGGCAAGGATATTTGCTGCAAAAATGGCATTTTTAATGTGCAGAGTCATCATTTTAAAATGATGATTCTGAGAGTCTGGAGAATATTTTTGCAAAACGATCGGATCTTTTGTTCCTAACTTGTCAGAGAACAATAACCTCTCTCCGTTTTCCTACAGGTTTTACATATTGAGAGAATCGAATCCGTCACTGAGTCCCATTTTGCGGATCCCAGAATCTGCCTGTTTAACACATGTTTTTGAAATGCAGATCTCGGGAAAATGAAAACGAATTTCAAAGATATGAGAGAGGTTTTTTCTCACAAAAAATCAATGTACAATAAACTCTTTCTGTTTATACATAGGTGTCACATATCTGGAGAACTGAACCCTTCTCTGAGCCTCTTTTTCAACAGTTTCAGCAAAAATGGCGGTTTTACTGTGCAGAGTCATCATTTTAAAATGATGATTTTGAGCGACTGGAGAATCATTCTACAAAATGGGGGGAGGTTTTTGTGCCTAACGTGTCATAGAACAATAACCTCTCTTAGTTTTCCTATAAGTTCCATATATTGGGAGAATCGAATCCATATCTGAGCCCCATTTTTCAGCAGTTTGGCCAAATTAAAGAGGATTTTTCCCCTAGTTTATGGAAAAGGGTTTTGATTTTCTATTTTTAGTGATTTCGACCCAGCTTCTTAGGATCTGGGAAGATTTTGTAAAGGCTATAAATCCTAGAACTTGAGCGCAAAAAAAACAGGTTCGACTTTGAAGACTCTAAGACACTCTTTTTTGTAGAAAGACCTCTTTTTAATATATTCAGTAATACAAGCTTCTTTCACTGTTGTTTTCAGACCATTATCTTCTTCTTTCTGTGCTTATGAGCAGAGGTTCTCTTGTCTATGTTTACTTTAAAGCTGGTGATTGTCATCTCACTTTCATATCAGTAAACTAGGATCATAAGTAGTTATTGCTAGTTCTATTGACACTTCATATGTATATTTTATATATGTATGTTTTTGGTTAATATAGTTAGTTTTTCTCCACCCATCTAATTCAGCAAAACTATCTGATTAATGGCTTTTGAAGGCCTTGTCCTATCTGGATATTACTAAGTTGTCTTGAGTGCGGAAATCAGATAGTGAGTCATTCATATTGATCCAATTATACATGCATCATTGAAGATAAGATTAAGTTACCAGGCTCTTTCGACTGCAACCTAGAAAGACTCCTGGAGAGTTAACAAATTGGCGCCGCTGCCGAGGAGAGGAGATTGAAGCTCAGCTTCCTTGGGAGAATGAAATAGATCCAGCTTTGATGATAGACAAATCCGAGACATTTTCTTGGTTGTAATCATCTATCTGGCGACTCCATGAAGGACAGATTCAGTGGCAACTCCATTGCCCAGAAATCTGTTGGCGACTCCATTGGTATGACATGAACAAAATCTTAGCAAAGAGGTATGCTTTCTGCGATATTTCAAAGATTGTTGGTTTCCCTAATCCAGTACCTAGTAGAGATGAATGGGATGGCAACCTTCCCAGATTTCAAGGAGAAGAATGGGAAGTGCCAGCTGAACATTTGCTTGACTTTCATGATTGCATTCATCGGTTGCAAATTGTACATGAAGATGTTAGGATTAAGCTCTTCTGGTTTTCATTAGAGGGGATTGTGCGTGATTGGTTCCGATCTTTTCCTATTGCAAGTATCAATTCTCTGGCAAGCTTTCATGCTGCATTTCATTCAGTTTGTAAGAAAACTTTTCAGCCGATCTTTTATACCCTGAATGTTGTCACGAATTTAGTTTGTTGAATAAAGTTTCAGATTGTCATGAAGGATGCTGAAATAGGGGACGCCTCTTATTGTGATCAAAATATCAATGAACTTCAGCATGATAATCATATTACAGATGTTCTTGACATTGCATCAAATATATCTACTGACTTAGGGTGTCATGATGTTGAGATTGTCCCCTTTGAAGACTTGAAAGATGATGAGCAGATTGACAGAACAATAGGTGAAAGTATTGAATCTACAGTAGATGCTGAGGGCAGCTCACATTTTTTTGATTTATAGACAAAGAAAGATTGCAGCATATATGAAGAGGGATGGGGTGTGCTGAAAATTTCCGATCAGCAGTCCATTTTTTATGACTCTCTGACAGAGGTTGAGTAGTCCATTTTCAGCATTGAAGGCATCCAACATCACTTCAATTTTCAGTCGAATCAGTAGTTCAAAGAGGTATTCTTTTATGGTTTTAATGACCCTATCGCAAACTTTTTGGAACTCATGAACATCATATATGTTAAAGTATTTTGGTCAGATGAAAATTGGCTTTGTCATCAGTTCAAACTACTTTTCTGTTGGCTATGCATCCCATTATTTTTTCGCGTCAAAATCAAGAAATAGTTCAATAAATGAAGTTCTGATATGGCTTAATTGGAAGCATGAGTTCACTTGATTAAGCATCAGTATGATGGTTAAAGTAGGGTAGCGTAGATGAATAAGCTCATAACTGAGCATTTCAAGTCTGCATAATGCGTGATGCTTGCATTTAGTATTGTGGTTGCAGTTTTGAAATAAAGACTCCATGCCCAATGGATGTAAGGCGTTGCTTGCAGGTTTACAGTTGAACATTTGTGGACAGATTGCAGAGATTTGGGGGCAGTTTAAATGACTCCATGCCCAATGGAACACTAGACTAGGTTCTGTATTTTGTTTATCTAGGAAAGGCATCAGATCTGTGGTTCTTGAAACCTCATAGGGAGGTTTTCATCTCCGAGTAGGAGCCAGATGTTATCTCCCCAAATAAATTTGTCGAGTTGATCAATTTTAGATGGTAGGATGTCATTGGAAAATTCATTTCTAAATTTATTAAGGCTTATTGTTGATAACTTTATGCATGTAATAAAGTTTGAAAAACATTAAATTGGGTTCTCGTTTCAAAAATTTCAAAAGACAGGTTTCGGTAGCTAAGCGCTTATTTAAAACAGTTGCTAAGCCACCGAAAGCTCTGCTTTCGGCAGCTTAAACGAAATTTTTAGGGCTCTCCTAGCCACCGAAAGTGAAAGGAAATTTTAAAATGAAAGCAAATCAGATAAGAAGATACCCGTACCATTGCAATTTTTTAAAAACAAAGCTTATGATTTTGATTGCCTTGGAGAGGATCCGCAAGTGAAAGATATCATACAATTGTCAAGCCAAGTTTTCCTAGTTATGCGCAGGAGTAAATACAGTGGCACCATGTGACTGTAAATACAATAGCAGAAAATGACTACTCTGTACATGAAGAATTGCAACAGCTTCAATCAGGAAAATGAAGAATGTTCTAGAGATGGTAAATTTGCAGAAGCTACCACTATAACAAAGAAAAGAGGACCTTCCCTCCGTTTATGTCTTACATTCCAAAACACACATTATTAGGAGCAAAGGATATTTATGGCACATGCTGAGATGATCTAGAAAGGAGTTTTTTTTCTCTATTTACAACTTGGTTTTCGGAAAATTCCATGGGTATTTCAAGCAAATAGACTGCTGCAAGATAAATATTAAAACAACAAACAGACCAAATGACTCTCAGAAAACTACAAAATGTAGATTCTTTTCGGTATCTTAGGCGGACATGGCAATTGTTCATTAGCTACCGAAAACCCAACTTTCGGCAGCTTACAGTATGAAAGAAAATTGTCCACAGCTACCGAAAGCATAGAGACAAGAAGAATGATGATATTTTCACTCTAATCAAATGTTTTCACTGCCAAATCATTTGAGGAAGATTTTAAGTGCCTTGTCATCACCTGGAAGATTGCTACAGCTGTCAAAGACATGAAGACTACCAAGATGGAGGCAAGGATATTTGCTGTAAAAATGGCGTTTTTACTGTGCAGAGTCATCATTTTAAAATGATGATTCTGAGCGTCTGGAGAATCTTTTTGCAAAACGCTCGGAGGGTTTTGTTCCTGATATGTCATAGAACAATAACCTCTCTCTATTTTCCAACAAGTGTTGCATATTGAGAGAACTGAATCCGTCACTGAGCCCCATTTTTCAGATCCCAGAATCTTCCCGTTTAACGCATGTTTTTTAAATGCAGATCTCGGGCAAATGAAAATGAATTTCAAAGATATGAGAGAGGTTTTTGCTCAAAAAAAATCAATGTACAATAACCTCTTTCAGTTTATACACAGGTCTCACATATATGGAGAACTGAACCCTTCTCTGTGCCTCTTTTTCAGCAGTTTCAGCAAAAATGGCGTTTTTACTGTGCAGAGTCATCATTTTAAAATGATGATTCTGAGCAACTAGAGAATCATTTTGCAAAAAGGGAGAAGGTTTTTGTGCCTAACACGTCAAAGAACAATAACCTCTCTCACGATTCCTACATGTGTCACATATTGGGAGAATCGAATCCATCTCTGAGCCCCATTTTTCAGCAATTTGGCCAAATTAAAGAGGATTTTTCCCCTAGTTTATTGAAAAGGGTCTTGATTTTCTATTTTTAGTGATTTCGACCCAGCTTCTTAGGATCTGGGAAGATGTTGTAAAGGCTATAAATCCTAGAACTTGAGAGCAAAAAAAACGGGTTCGACTTTGAAGACTCTAAGACACTCTTTTTTGTAGAAAGACCTCTTTTTAATATATTCAGTAATACAAGCTTCTTTCACTGTTGTTTTCAAACCATTATCTTCTTCTTTCTATGCTTATGAGAAGAGGTTCTCTTGTCTATGTTTACTTTAAAGTTGGTGATTGTCATCTCACTTTCGTATCAGTAAACTAGTATCATAAGTAGCTACTGCTAGTTCTATTGACCCTTCATATGTATTGTTTTATATTGTATGTTTCTGGTTAATATAGTTAGTTTTTCTCCACCCATGTAATTCAACAAAACTATCTGATTAATGGGTTTTGAAGGCCTTGTCCTATCTGGATATTACTAAGTTGTCTTGAGTGCGGAAATCAGTGAGTGAGTCATTCATCTTGATCTGATTATACACCCATCATTGAAGATAAGATTAAGTTACTAGGCTCTTTTGACTGCAACCTAGAAAGACTCTTGGAGAGATAACAGATAGGTTATTCAACAAGGTACATCAAAGACATTTTAGATAGCCTATTTGAACTCTAGCAACCAATCTCTCCCATTAGTCACCTCAAAGGTCTGTCAAGGTAAGGTCTCACACATGGTCTCGGACAGGGTAAGGTCTCGAGTCTTTACTCTCGCATAAGGTCTCTGACTAGTAATGTCATATAACCCTCTTTTTAGTACTTTGATCTTTATTTTCGAGGCTTGTGGATATTTCTACCGATCCCGGTGTTTAGGGTTTTTTGTTCATTTTCGTTCCTTTAAATTGCTTCTTCCCCTGTTCCTTGGTTTTTTCCCAAAATGTTGTCTCAAATAGCTCTGTCTTCTGCGGTTTTTCCCTCCACTAGCCCTCCTCATCATTTGGTTGTTCCCTCCACTGGCCCTCCTCATCGTTTGGTTGTTCCCTCCAGTGGCCCTCCTTGTCATTTGGGCAGGCGCCGTATTCCGACCAGTGCTCTGGTTAGTGGCAGCAAGCTCCCATACAAGAGGATTTGTTACAGCAATTCTTTAGAGCTAGCTCCATCTTATATAATGGCAGAAGGTAGCAGTTGTGGCCCTGTTCGAAGGACTAGCACCATTGATGCACTCACCCGAAGAGTGGAGAAGTTACAAAAGGACATGGAAGAGATTTAGCAGAACCTAGAGGGGAAATGTGACAAAGAGGACCTGGAGTCCTTGAAGAAGTCAATCGAGGATGCCATGGAGTGGGAGTTTGCAGGTAACAATGTTGAACTGATCGCACAGATGCGAAGGCTCCTTGATGAACAACATGAAGCCATTGAACGTCTCCAGCGCGAGGGGATCCCAACGACTGTTGGTTGTGGAGCTTGATCTCCAGATTCAGAGATATTATTATTTAGCCATGTCTATACCCCAGGTTTGGTTATGATTCCTGTACGATCCCCAGGGGGTCCGGGGGAGTGGTTGCACTCCCCCAGCTGGGGGCGCGGGGGCCAGCGGTCCCCCGAGAAAGGGGTTTTGGGGGAAATGCCTCGAGAAAATGGGGGTTCGGGGGCGTATCCCCAAAGAAATTTTTTTGGGTTGTTTCGCCAACAGATTTTGGGTAACCTATGGTATTTTCCCATTGTATTTCCCCTCTAAAAGAAATTCGTTGTAATATGGATAGGATTGATGTATTAGGTTTTATGCATTATAAAGATCTCTGAGATCAAGAAGAGAGACTGTGAGATAGTGAAGAGGAAGTGCAGTGGCTGTGCTGCAGGTTGTATCCCTTCACTTTGCTGGACGGAATAAGAATAAGGATTAGCAACTTCAGTGTGGACGTAGCCCAACTTGGGTGAACCACGATATATCTGTGTCTCTCTTGTAATGTGTATGTGTGATTATATTTGCATTTATGCTTATTATTATTTCTTTGCGATCCTGTTTTTCTAACAATTGGTATCAGAGCCAAAGGTCTATTTGGAAGATAAACCCACAGGAAGCTAGGGTTTATGGTTTGAGTGGGAGCAATGGCAGAAGAAGGAAAGTTTAAGGTCGAGAAGTTTAACGGCCAAAAATTCCAGTTATGAAAGATGCAAATCGAGGACTATCTGTACCAGAAGGATCTATTTTTGCCGTTGGGAGGAAGAGCAAAGCAGCCGGCAGCCATGAAGGACGAAGAATGGGAGGTTCTTGACAGAAAGGCTCAGGGAACAATACGGCTGAGCCTGGCTTCATCGGTGGCTTTCAATATCTCAAAAGAAACAACAACGGAGGGTTTGATGAGTGCACTGGGTAAGCTGTATGAAAAACCCTCGGCCTCCAACAAGGTATTTCTAATGAAGCGTTTATTTAATATGAAGATGTTTGAAGGTGGATCTGTTGCTGATCATTTAAATGAATTTAATACGGTTACAAATCAACTAAGTTCTGTAAGTGTGAACTTTGATGATGAGGTTAGGGCTCTTCTAATCTTGTGTTCATTGCCAGAAAGATGGAATAGCTTGGTCATGGCTGTAAGTAACTCTGTATTTGGTTCAAACAGCTTGATATTTGATGATGTTGTTAGTGTTATTCTTAGCGAGGAAATGCGAAGAAAAAGCACAGGTGAGACATCAGGTAATGCATTGACCATGGAGAGCAGGGGAAGACAAAAGGAGAGAGGAAAGAGCCAAGGCAATCATGGAAAGTCTAAAACGGTCAGATCCAAGTCCACACTGGGAAAGATAGAGTGCTGGAACTGTGGAAAGAAAGGACATCTGAAGAAAGACTGCAGATCTATAAAGAAGAAATGAGATGGACAGAAGGAAACTACCCAGGCAGCAAATGTAGCAGGTGATGTGTTACAAGATGCTTTGATTCTTGCATTAGGTAATACTAGTGATTATTGGGTAGTATATTTAGGGGCTTCATGTCATGCTACACCCCATAGGAAATATTTTCATGATTATGTTCCAGGCGATTTTGGACATGTTTTATTGGATGATGATGAGCCATGTAAAATTGTTGGAATGGGTAAGGTATGGATAAAAGTTAAGAATGGAACTGACTGGCTGTTAAAAGATGTTAGGCATATTCCTGCTATGAAAAGAAATCTAATCTCAACAGGGCAGTTGGGAGATGGCGGTTGTCTATCTACATTTGGAGAAAAGTGGTGGAAGATCACTAAAGGATCAATGGTGATAGCAAAAGGAGACAGGGTAGGTACGTTGTATTTATGTCCTCATAATACTGACCACTCTATCTCTTTAGCTTCCACAGGAACAGATATAGCATTGTGGCATCATAGGCTTGGCCACATGAGTGAGAAGGAGATGCAGATTCTCCACTCAAGGAAGTTGCTTCCAGATTTGAAGTAGGTAAGTTTGGAATTCTGTGAGAACTATGTTTATGGAAAACAAAAGAGAGTCAGATTTCTCAGGGTTGGGAAACAGAAGAAGAATGAAAAGTTAGAGCTTGTGCATACAGATGTATGGGGATCAGATCAGGTACAATATCTTGGTGTATCTCATTATTATGTTACATTTATTGATGATGCAACTAGGAAAACTTGGGTTTATTGCATTAGACAGAAATCTGATGTGTTTGTTTCTTTTAAGAAGTGGAAAGCTTTGGTTGAGAATGAGACAGGAAAAAGGTTGAAGTGTTTCAGATCTGATAATGGAGGTGAGTACTGCGGCAAGGAGTTTGATAGTTACTGTTCATACCATGGGATTCATAGAGAGAAGACAGTCCCAGGAACACCATAAGAAAATGGTGTGTCAGAAAGGATGAACAAAACGATCATGGAGCGTGCAAGGTGTATGAGAATGCATGCAGGGTTTCCCTTATAGTTTTGGGCAGATGCAATAAATACTGTTGTTTATTTAATAAATAGAGGACCTTCAAGTGCTTTGGATGGTGGCATTCTAGAGGAGGCATGGACAGGTAAAAAGGTAAACTAATCATTTCTGAGAACGTTTGGTTGTCAAGCATTTGTCCATATTGATAAAGATAATAGAACAAAGCTTGAAGCTAAATCCAAGAAATGTACCTTTATTGGATATGGGATTGATGATTTTGGTCATTACTTATGGGATTATGAAAATAACAAAATCATTAGGAGTAGAGATGTGATATTCAATGAAAAGGTCATGTATAAAGATCAGTTGCAGGGAAAGAAACAGGAAAAGGAAAACACAGAGTGCACAGTACTTGATGAAATTGAAGAACATGAAGTTCCAAAGGTGCCAGAAAATCAAGAACAACAGCAAGTACCTGAAACTCCTGCAACTATAAGAAGATCTACTAGGTTAAGTAGATTCCCTGAACGATACTCTCCTTCAATGTATTATTTATTGATAACTGATGCTGGTGAACCATAATGTTATGAAGAAGCAATGCAGGTGGAAACTAGAAAGAAGTGGGAGCAAGGCATGAATGAGGAGATGGACTCGTTGGTAGGAAACCAGACTTGGGATTTGGTTCAGTTTCCTGCTGGTAAAAGAGCATTGCAGAACAAATGGATTTACAGGTTGACGGAAGAAGGAGGCAAGAAGCGGTACAAGGCCAGACTTGTTGTAAAGGGGTTTGCATAGAAGAAAGGTATAGATTTTAATGAAATATTTTCTCCTGTTGTTAAGATGACTTGAATTAGGACTATCTTAAGTCTAGTGGTGGTAGAAGATTTGCATCTTGAACAGTTAGATGTAAAAACATCCTTTCTCTATGGGGATTTGGAGGAAGAGATATATATGTAGCAACCACAAGGGTATGAGGTCAAAGGTAAGGAGAACTTGGTATGCAGGTTGAAAAAGAGTTTGTATGGCTTGAAGCAAGCTCCAAGGCAGTGGTATTTAAAATTTGATAGGTTTATGACAGAACAAGGTTATAGTAGATGTCTTTTTGACCATTGTGTTTATTTCAAGAAGCTAGACAATGAAAGATATATTATCTTGTTATTGTATGTGGATGGCATGCTTGTTGCAGGGTCTAACATGCAGGATATAAATGTGCTCAAAAGGAAGCTAGCTAATTCATTTGCGATGAAGGATTTGGGTGCTGCAAAGAAAATCCTTGGTATGAAAATCACGAGAGACAGGAAAAATTGCAAATTGACATTGTCTCAGAGTGAGTACATACAAAAGGTGTTGGAGAGGTTCAGAATGCAGAATGCAAAACCATAAGTACACCTTTGGCCAGCCATTTCAATCTAAGTAAGGAAATGTGTCCCAAGACACCGGAAGAGATAGATTACATGTCCAATATTCCCTATCAATCAGTAGTTGGCAGCTTGATGTATGCCATTTTGTGCACAAGACCAGATATTGCACAAGCAATGGGAGTTGTGAGCAGATATATGAACAATCCAGGTAAAGAACATTGGAAGGAAGTACAATGGATTCTTAGGTATTTGAGAGGTACTACCACTCAGGCATTATGTTTTGGAGGTTCAGACACTATTCTACAGGGATATGTTGATGCAGATATGGCAGGTGATAAGGATAGCAGGAGGAGCACCAGAGGGTATGTGTTTACTATAGGTGGAACAACAATAAGTTGGATTTTGAAACTGCAGAAGGTTGTTGCACTTTCAACAATAGAAGCAGAGTATGTTGCTGTTACAGAGGCTAGTAAAGAGATGATTTGGTTGCAAAGGTTTATGGAGGAATTGGGTATGAAGCAAAAGGATAGCAGGTTGTACAGTGACAGCCAGAGTGCCATTCATCTTGCAAAGAACTCAGCATTCCATTCCAGGAGTAAACATATACAGCTCAAGTACCATTTCATATGCTCTATTCTGGAAGATGAACTGTTGAAGCTGGAAAAGATACACACTAGCCAGAATCCTGCAGACATATTCACAAAGGTAGTGACCAGAGAGAAACTGAGTTCCTGCTCGGTTTCAGTTGGCCTTCTAGCATGAAGGTGAAGAGGAGAATTTTTCCAAGTCCAAGTCTAGCAAGTGCAGTAGCGGCGGAGTTGCTGTGATCAGTCTCCAAGTGGGAGATTGTTGGTTGTGGAGCCTGATCTCCAGATTTAGAGATATTATTATTCCATCGTGTCTGTACCCCAGGTTTGGTTATGATCCCGGTATGATCCCCAAGGGGTCCGGGGGAGTGGTTGCACTCCCCCGGCAGGGGGCGTGGGGGCCAGCGGACCCCCGAGAAAGGGGGTTTGGGGGAAACGCCCCCAAGTTACGGGAGTTCGGGGGAAGAGCCCCCGATAAAATGGGGGTTCGGGGGCTTATCCCCCAAGAAAATATTTTAGGCTATTTCGCCAACAGATTTTGGGCCCATGGTTTTGGGTAACCCGTGGTATTTTCCCATTGTATTTCTCCTATAAAATAAAGACATTGTAATATAGCTAGGATTGATGTATTAGGTTTTATGCACTGTAAAAATCTTTGAGATCAAGAAGAGAGACCGTGAGACAGTGAAGAGGAAGTGCAGCGACTGTGCTGCAGATTGTATCCCTTCACTTTGCTGGAAGAGATAATAATAAGGACTGGCAACTTCAATGTGGACGTAGCCCAACTTGAGTGAACCATAATATAGTTGTGTCTCTCATGTAATGTGTATGTGTGATTATATTTGCATTTCTGCTTATTGTTATTGCTCTGCAATCCTATTTTTCTAACAACGACTTCTATAGGTTCTGGACAATCCCCTCCATCTAACAGCCCGCCTTCGGCCTCAGGGGAAAAACCAATGGAAACTGGTTGAGGGAACCACGCGACCCACCCACCATGGTTTATTGATATTTACTTGTCTGATTAAGTTTACTTGTTTCATTTTTTGTTAAATTTCCAAGGCCCCTCTGTTCGTTTATATTAATTTTTGGTATGCACACAGCTATTATCTTTTTTGTAAAATAGAAGCTCATGTTATTGATGTTCTAGGGAGTAGGATTCTATCATATTAGTGATATAAACGTTTGATGTAATCAACAAAAAATATTGGTCTATTTGGTATATAGTTGTATATCGGCAATTGTAATCGGAAATATTGACAAAGATATATTAATGGATATAAGATTTATGTATATTCCTTTAGCATTTAAGTCTACTTCTAAAAATTCTAAATCTATTTCTAAAAATTCTAGATATATCAATGGATATAAGATTTGTGTATATTCCTTGGGCATTTAAATCTATTTCTATAAGTATTAAAACACTTTGGCCCTGCAAGTAGAATGCTTTGGTTAAACTTCTTGGTTGTGGTAATTTGTAGGATTACTTAATTCTTCCACTTCTTACTTTGCTACAAAGGCTAATGAGTAAAGCATGACTAGTTTCATAGTTTGCACATGAGCTATTGGTTCAAGAAGAAAGCCTTTTTCAAAGCCAATTTGTAACAAATGGATACTTCTATTGAAATATTGCATTATGAATTCTCAATATTCAAATCACTATAACACTAGTAACTATTTGTTGGGCTTGTGATTTGGTTTCTTAAATGTAGTGCAATATTATTTTATATTATGTTAATTGTAATGTTATGATTTCTCTGTTATTTGATTCTATAGTATGTATTTTTGACTACTCTATACAACACATCTCTTGTTCTTTCAATCATAGAGCTAATTTATTGTCAAAGAAGGGATTACATTTGGCAGATGGTATTCTTCCGGTTACCCCTTTCACTGATCACCATCTGGGGGAAATGTTTTGTGTTCATCTTTATTAATTAGGCTACCCTTTATGATCCATTTTGTAAATTTGATGCACCCGCTTTGGGGGCTTTTTGGTTAAGATTTCCTCTGTATCTGTGTTATTTTTATGATGTTATCAACAGCCATGGTTATGATGGTATATTACTGAATAGTGGAAAGCATTATTAGATTTATTGTAAAACACTGCATAGTCTGTTTTCAAATATCCTATCCTTGGGATAGGTTTTATTGTAAGTTTCTTTGATTTACTTAATGAATAACAAGGCACTTTATTTTCGTTGAAAAAAAAGGTTCTATAAGTAAATTAATCCTGAATTAATCTGCTAACCTTTAACTCTTAGATCAAACATTAATCAATATTCTGAGAACTCTTAACTCTTAGATCAAACAATCAATAAATTCATTTTGGTTCTTTTCATGATTGGGCTTCAGGATTGCACGCAGGCAGGATTGGAAATTCATTTTATCTTTACCCTTCAAATCAAAATTTTATGACATTTTGAACTCTTACTTTAACCATCACAAAACTTTTAGTTTCAGAACATGCCCTTCAATAGTAAAGTGTTATTAAAGAAATTACCTTTCATTATTGAAATTTTTATTAAAGATTTTAATTTTCAATCTGCCAAATGTTTTATTTAGTTAATCTTATATTCTAAATATTAAGACTCATGCATGCAAGGTGGATTCTCTCATTGACACTAATTTAGTTGAAGAAAACAAACAATTCAAAAATACACCATAAGAAGGCAACTTCCCTTAAAAAAAATTCGAATGAAAAATCATCCAAAAAATTTATATTAATGAAAAGCTATATATTGAAAAAAAGCTTTGCATTTTTAAAGAGGAAGAATTAACTTCCTCATTGTTTGGAGACATCTTGGGCTCCATCAATTACCCTATTTTAAAAATTACTGTAAATTGAATATTCACATATTTAGGTTGTATATTTATTGTTTATAATTAAACAAAAAATTACATTCATTTTACTCTTGAGTTAGTTAATCCAAACTTTTATCGCCCAACTGATATAATCTAAAGATGGAACTGCATCAACTGCTGCTATTGAAGTGACATCAATGACAACCACATTCAACAATAAGCTTTCAGGTGGAGGATTTACACACTTTACCATTGACTCATTTGCGATAAAAGGTCTATGTCCAAGAATATAATGGCCTGCCAAAACATCCAATCAACACTAGCTTTTTAAATTACCAATTCAACACTAAGACAAAATTGTCAAACCCTAGGTCAAAATGAGGAGATTTTTATTTTCATAAACTTGGAAGTATGAGACACCCAATGGATAGAGGCCAACAAGGTGATTCTATCTAGACCAATTTCATCCTCTGAGACCTCTTTCTCTCCTCGACGGGCATTTTTATGGAGCAGTGCAAATCAAGCCAGGATGCACTTTTGGAAGATCAATATCTTCACCTATAAAGACTCTTTGGACAAACCAATGATACGTTTGGATGCACCAATCAACGGTATAGAGACCCATACCCTCAAAATATTTTAAGAAATCAACAACAGGAAATGGCGAGCATTTTACTAAGGTCACTCAGGCATTTATACCAATAATGTTATACTCGGACAATTTTTGCATTTTCCTAGACTGGATCAATTTGCCCGAAACACTGTTTTGGAAGACCCATAACTTCCTTTTTAGAAACTCTCAAGATAATCAGAAACCATGTTCAGGTAGAAAAATCAACAAGCTACATCCTGACACTATGGGGTGGGCATTTACCTTAACCTATGAATTATGGCGGGCATTTTCCTGAGGCCACTTAGGCAGTTTTACTACCATTGGTGCAAAAACAACCTGAAACCTTGTTTTGGCATGCCTTTAACTTTGTCATCAAAATCCCTCTTTGAGAACTGAGACCATGGTATGATAGCCTCTTCAACAAGCTATAGAATTATAGTTTTAGATATTTTTTATCATTCTCCTATGAGGTACAACAGGCAATTTCCCAAGGCCACTTGGACCAATTTTCCAACATGGCCATTTTTCAAAATTTGGACCTCTTTTGTTTCTCCTGTTCTTAATATGAAAATAATATTTTTCCTACTTTGGCAGGTTAATTTCTTGCACATGTGACTTTGAGGAAGTAACCTATTAATTCAACACTTAGACAAAATTGTCAAACCCTAGGTCAACATGATGAAATCTTTATTTTCATCAAATATGAAGTGTGAGACACCGAATGGGTAGAGGCCAACAAGGTGAATCCATAAATACCAATTTAATCCTCTGAGGTTACTTTCTCTCTCCTTGGATGGCATTTTACTGAGGTAGTGCAAATTAGGCTAAGTAGCACTTTTGGCAGATCCATATCTTCTTCCTCGGAGTCTCTTTGGACAAACTGAGAACATGGTTGGGTAGGAAAAACACCAACCTACAAGATTCCCATATGGTGCGGGAATTTTCTTCAACCCACAATTTATGGTGGGCATTTCCCTGAGGTCACTTGAGCCAGTTTTTCCAACACTTAGTCATTTTCAGGAATTCTTCAAGGTTTATCCTGAAACCCTGTTTTGGCAGGCTTATATCTTTCTCCTAAAAAATTATTAAGGCTAACTGAGACCATGAATAGATAGCCACTTCAACAAGCTATAGCCTGGTATGATGGTGCAGGCATTATCTTCAAACCATGAATTATGGCAGGCATTCTCTTAGGGCAGTTTTGACTAATTTTCCCATACTTAGTCATATGGAGGGCATGATGATGATGATGATGATGATGATGATGATGAAGATGATGATGATGGTGGTGGTGATGAAGATGATGATCATGATGAAGATGAAGATGGTGATGAAGATGATGAAGATGACGATGATGATGAGCTCCCCCTAAAATTGTGATGATGAAGATGATGATGATGATGATGACGAATATATATGATGATGATGATGAAGATTATGATCATGATCATGATCATGAAGATGATGATCATGATAATGGAGATGATGATGATGATGATGATGGATATGATGATGAAGATGAAGATGTTGATGATAATGATAACGAATATGATGATGATGATGATGATATAACGAAGATGTTGATGATGAAGATGATGATTATGATGATGATTGCGCCGAGAGGTGCTCTACAGCCCAGTATGAGGGAGATCTTGTAACATGTGTGAGTTTGTCAATCCAACAAAATAATACAAAGTAAACAAAAAATAATAATACAAAGTAAAAAGTAATAAATATTATGTCAGCCATAAACAAAAAAGAATAATACAAAGTAAAAAGTAGATATGAGACTTAAATTAGAGACTTTAGAGCTTAGGATTAAGTGGTAAATATTATGTTGGCCATAAACAAAAAAGAATAATACAAAGTAAAAAGTAATAAATATTATGTCGGCCATAAACAAAAAAGAACAATACAAAGTAAAAAGTAAATATGAGACTTAAACTTGAGACTTTAAAGCTTAGGATTAGGTGGCTAGGTATTGCACTTAAGGAGCTGCGCAAGGAGAGGTTTGCACCTCGGGAGATTTGATCCCTCTCGGCACTTGATAGAGCTTAGGATTTGGATCTAGGCTGGTGATAAGGAAGATGATGATGATGAAGAAGATCATTATGATGATCGATGATGACGACGTCAACGATGATAATGATTATGAAGATCATGATCATGAAGACGACGAAGATGATGGTGATGAAAACGGCAAGGATGATGACGATGATCGTCGTCGTTGTTGTCGTCATCACCATCATCTTCCTCATCATCATCATCATCATCATCATCATCATCAGTAGCATCATGATCATGATCATGATCATCGTGATCATCATCATCATCATCATATTTGTCCTTGAAGGGACTTATGCATAGGATCTCACTATAGGCAATGCAACCAATAAAAATTATGACAAAATCCTAGTTAAATTATATTAATTTGAATTAAATTACATTAAATTAAAAACATAGACTTGTTTAACTAAAATTAATTTAAAATGGAACAAAATATAAAATATTCAAATAAAAAAAACCCAAAATAAACTAAACAAAAAATACATATGCAAATAAAAAAACAAAACAAAACACAAAATATAAAATATGCAAATAAAAAAACAAAACAAAACACAAAATATAAAATATGCAAATAAAAAAACAAAACAAAACACAAAATATAAAATATGCAAATAAAGAAAAAAAACAAAACACAAAATAAAAAATATGCAAATAACAAAACAAAAAAAAACACAAAATATAAAATATGCAAATAAAAAAACAAAAAAACATAGAGGGAAAAGACTCCCGCCGCATCCTGCGAACTAGCTCATTAGAAGCATCCAAAGGAAAACAACAAAGAACAAGTTCGCTCCCGTGCACTAGTTCATTAGCAACATCCAGAGCACTGGTAATTTGATGAGCAGAGCAGTGTTAAATCGAGGAGCAGGGGATACCAATCCAGAGGATACCATCGTTCCCAGGGGAGGAATCCGACGGCAGTCCAGAGGATAACAAAGAGCCCAATGAATTTGGTAAGCCCATCAACCCTAGCAGCGTAGGAATTTGGGATAAATCCCACGGTTTTGATTGTTTCCCCACTAAACACAGATGTTTCACTATTTACTTTGTTTTTTCTGAGGGTTTATACGAAATATAGGCCGTATTTGAGGGGCAAAATCACCCATGACGGGCATTTTTCCCGTTAAATGCCAACCCTGAACCCATCCATCACCCGTTTGATAGAGAACGGGCCTGGACCTTACCATCACGACCAAACAAATTCGGGATTACCATGCTGCAGAAAACCGTAGCAATGGTACGAAAATGGTCTTGGGTAGTGTAAGACGGTTCACGATCCAACATCACCCTATCCGCGTCCATGTGCAAAACCACTCAAAACTACCTAAAATTGGTCTAAATTTGGTGACATTTCACCTTGTTATCCTATTTTAAAAAAATCAGGCATGGAGGGAGGGAAAAATTCACCAATTTTTGTGAGTTTTCTTGCATGGAGAGAGGGGAAATGATGTCTAGAATCCTCCCCCTCCACCAACGTTGATTCTTATCATTTAAACCCTCTCCCCATATCTAAAATCACTAACAAAATGTTACAAATTTTTCCAAATCCTTTACAATTTCAAACATGCATGGTAGGGAGTGGGAGTCATACCCAATGCTATTCCACCTCATTTCATGCTTGAAATTAAAAAAACATGGTGTGTTTTTTGCAAAATTGACCTAATCTAGCCCAATTTTGGACAATTTTTTGCATGGGCCCACTTTCCCTCCATGTATGAAATTGCATGAAATTTGGAAAAAATGGGAAAATGATGGCCAAATTTGGTGTAAGTTAAATCATTCTAAGCTATTCTAAGGTGCCAAATTATATGGGTTTCTAACTGTTTAACATTGTATACCAAGAAAGCATACAGACCCCCCAACCAATCAACCAATATGTTATTGGAAGACACCACTTTCATGTGGTTGTCTCCGTTGGTATAAGGGTGCAAACACGAAAATGGGTAATACATTTGCTTGTTGACGATTAAATTTGTGAAGTTTTTTGTTCATTCAACTTCAAGCAATCAAAACTCATTTCTACATTGAGAATTTCACTTTGAATCAAAAAGAATTTTTGTAGAGAATTATGTTACTCCATACTCATTTTTCTTTTATGGACATGATGTTATAATTTCATGTGTATTAACTGCATGCACCTAAAATTTTTGGCAAGGATAATGAGTGAGTAATACACATGGCCACCTAGTTTTTAGATATAATTATTCATTTTAGGGAAAACTATGTGTTAGCTTTTTGGGATTACTCCAAAAGTGTTCTCACCTCAGTAGACAAGCAATAGGTCTCCTTAGCCTTGGTTAGCAATATCAATCTCTCGGTTTGGGTGGATGCTTGGCCTTGGTTAGGAATATCAATCTCTCGGTTTGGGTTGATGATGCGGGTTGAGGAGGATACTTCATGGAGGTTGGTGATGGAACTAAGGACCTATGTTGAGGAGAGTTGGACCTTTGTGACCACATTGTCATGCAATAGAGTACCATTGCGCACATGTAGCACATAGTTAGAGAAGGAGTACCTTGCATGAGGAAACTTGCAAATCAAACCACTATGGAAGAGGGAGTGTTAGACTAACGTCATTGAGTTTTGGTGGGAAATCCATGAATGAAGCAATATGACCACCGCTCATTCCAAATTGAATCCCCAACATGATCTATATGAGGGGGAACCCCATACCTCTTTGCATGCATTAACTAGTCAAGTGGCCCAAGAAACACACTTCTATATCCGTGTTGTGAGAAAATTCCAAATCAAATCAAAATGTGTCTTATACTTAAAAATAATTCAAATATAAATAACTCTAAAAGAAATTACACCTATGAGAGAAAATACAAATACAAATACAATAACTGGTTGATCTTGGTCCAATATACTCGAAGTATGTGGAGATACGGAGTTGCCGCAAATTATATACAACTAGCAGAAAACAATAAAAACAAAGGGGCGTGTATGTATATTGATGGGAGACCAAAAGCGTCCGGAAGCGTTGTTGGATTTATAAATAGTACACGGCCAGTGACATCAACTAAGCAACCAAATTGCGAATTTGAGGGACGCGAAGAACATCGTATATTTGTATGTGCAACAAAACCAATACTTCCAAGTGAAGAGTTGTTGATCGATTACAACTTAAATCGAAGAGATGTAGCTTCCATGGTCCAGATTAACCGTGGAAGGTCACACGCTATGCCTCATCAGGTAAATGCTAAATATAGTAAGTAAACATGACTACAAAAACTAAATGTTTCTATTTTTTCTATTAGCATTTGATTTCCACCGAGGACATTCATTTTTTTCGTGCTTATTATGAATATTTCTATGTGATAACATTCTTATTACACTGTTATGCTTATCTCATTTTTTTTTATGTTAGAATTATTGACTTAACTTTTACTGATTGATTTATTTTGTCAGGGTGGCAGTAGTGGAAAGCCACATTCTGCTTCCATAGTCCAGGGTGACCGTGGAAGGTCACAATCTATGCCTCGTGAGGTAAATATTAAATATAGTAAATAAATATGACTACAATAACAAAATATTTTGATTTTTTCAGTTAACATTCGATTTTCACTGTTACCATTCACTTTTTCATGCTTTATGGCACTTTGAGCTCTGTTTTGGCACAGCTGATCTAGATTTTCCATAACACTTATCCATTGCTTGTCCTCAACTTCATGCTTGCCAAGTCCATGTCACCTTGTTCTCCAATGCCCTGTCTTGACTTCTTGCCATGTCATCTTCTCTTTTGTCTTGTCACCCTACCATGTCATCATTCTTCTCTTCATTTGTTCATATCAGCATTTGTCATTACTTCAAGATCAACAATTTATTCATGCTTGCTTGCCTTCTCCAAGTCCTCATCCTTCTTGTGCTTATTCTGAATATTTCCATGTGATAGCATGCTTATTACATTGTTATACTTATCTCATTTTTTTTATGTTACAATTATTGACTCAATTTTTATTGATTGATTTATTTTGTCAGGGTGGTAGTAGTGGAAAGCCACATTCTGCTTCCACGTTCCAGGGTGACCGTAGAAGGTCACAATCTATGCCTCGTGAGGTAAATGTTAAATATAGTAAATAAATATGACTACAATAACAAAATGTTCTGATTTTTTAAGTTAACATTCGATTTCCACTGTTACCATTCGCATTTGTCGTGCTTATTGTGAATATTTCCATATGATAACATGCTTATTACACTGTGGCAGGGGTCTCCTCAATGCCATGGAGCAGGACATCTATCTTCTCCTTCGGAGGTAAATGTAAATATTATTTCCATATCTCATTTTTGTTTATGTTACAATTATTGACTAAACTAAATATGGTAACTAAATATGACTACAATAACTAGAAACTCCAACCCCGGAATATTTCCATGTGATAACATGCTTATTACACTGTGGCAGGGGACTGCCCATGTTCGTCATGAAACAGAACGCGTGTCCTCTACTTCTGAGGTAAAAATAAATATTATTGAAATATCTCATTTTTTATTATATTACAATTATTTTCATAACGTTTATTTAATGATTTATTGTGTCGGGGTGGTACCAGTGGAAAGGCACCTGCTGCTTCCATGGTCCAAAGTGACCGTGGAAGGTCACACTCTGTGCCCCGTCAGGCAAGTGTTAAATATAATAGCTAAATTTTTCGATTTTTTCTGTTAACATTCGATTTCCACTGTTGACATTCGCATTTTTGTGCTTATGATGAATTATTGATTGATTTATCGTGTTAGGGTGAGGATCGTAGAGAGGCAGGTACTGCTTCCACGATCCAGGGTGACCGTGGACAGTCACCCACTGGAAGTAGATCAGTACGGGGTGACCGTGGGAAGTCACTAGCCACAACACCGCATCAGGTAAGTGTTAGTTCTTAATAGTAACTAAATTTCATTACAATAACAATGTTTGAATGATGTTAAAATTATTTTGCTTAAATTTTATTGTTTGATGAATTTAGTACAATGCACTTGATCTGGGTGATGAGGAGCTTGAGGATGAAATTTACTATTCCATAGACCCAACGGAAACTATAAAGAAGTCCCTGAAAAAGAAAAACATAGAAATGATTGCCTTGGATCGCACAAAGCCCATGACACATGAGATCAGGGCAAGGATTGAAGAGTTGAAAGAACAAATAAAATCTTATGGGGTAAGTGGCATCTTCACATATTATTTAAGCTATGACATGATTTCATATCTGATATTCTGTTTTCTATTTTTCCAATTGATCTGAAATAGTAAAGTTTTTCGTTTGTAGGAGTTTTTACGACCCGTGACTAGAGAAACTGCTGAGACAGGTATAGGTAGCAGTGATGCTCCAATGCAGCAACAACGTCGACGAAGGAATGTAACAATGAGGCTTTTTGACACTGCTGCGGTTGGCCTCGAATCTATTGATGAGGGCACTGATTTTGATCGGCATGACATGTTGGAGCATGATGATACGGAGCCTAGGACTCCACATGACTCGGGAGATGAACGTACTGTAGATGACCAGGAAAATTTTCCTAGAGCAGCATGAGTTAAAAGCACCGGATCACTAGATCTCACCTTTCTGGTGGATGACGCTTGTGTTCCAATCAAGGTTCAAAATATTGTAGGTATTTATTAATTAATTTATTCATTTTAATCATGAAATTGAAATGGACATACGTTGAAATTATTATAAATTAATGGATTAAATGTTTCTGCAAGAAACGATGTTTTCTACAGGAATTTGAATGACAAAGCACTGGAGCTGTTTGGCCCCACCATTCGCACACGGTGGAATATCCAAGATAACACAAAGAGAGATGAATTGATAGACCACATGGTAAACTTGTTCGGCAATGCATTCAACAAGAAAGTGGTTGCAAAGTTAGCCGGTGAGAATTTAAAATATACCAGGGTCCAGTATAGGGATAACTTGCAACTTGACCTCAACCATGAGCACCCTCCCATGGTTCCGAAGAAAGAGTGGAAGGAACTCATAGAGGATGCAAAGAATAACTTGCTAAAAAGACAAGGAAAACAACCACATCCTAGAAAAGCAAGGTACAACACATATCATCTTCTTAGTGAAATATGCTCATTTATTTTTTTCTTTTTTGTTTTAAGTAAGAATTCTGATATCTAACGTTTTTCAAAATTTTAATATATAGGCTACTTGACACTTTCAAAGCCACCAAAGCTAGAGTGGAAAAGCACAGGCAACATAGACTGGGCCAGGGTGGCTATAGAAAACTAAGAGCCCCGAATCGTAAGAATTAAATGATTAACTGTGGGGAATATTTATTTGAGAATAGTGAACAAATATTTGTTTTTGATAATGGAAATTTTAAATGTGTTATGCATTGCAGGGAAATACATTCCAAGATGTTTCCATCGAGGAAGACCTGAAGCTTGGTTTCAAGTATGGTTTTAAAAGTGTGATTGAATATCGGAAAAGCCTGGGGAAAACTCCAATCTCCCCAATGACGCAAATGTAGGTAAATAAAATGAATAAGGACATCATTGCAGTATACTATTAAACTCTATTCAGTTTTGACTATATCACCCATAACTAAATATTTATGTTTTCTTTTAAGCAACAATGCAACCGCAGTAGTGAATCTAGCGCTACTCAACACGTAACAGCTGATGTCGGGCTGTGCATGTCCCATGATAGTGGGGAGCAGAGTAGCCATTCTGGTATGTCTGCTTTGGAAATAGAAATATCTACTGTGATTATAGATATTTATTTCCTGACGTATACTTATACATTTTCTTCTTTCAATGGAAGACCATGTAGCTCAAGAGGGTGAACCGCAAGAGGAATTAGCAAGTAGAGAAACAATTAACACACCATCTGTCACAGCTACACAGATAGGTAAAGAGCAATATTGTAATTTTAATCAAAATAATGAACTATTAATTTCAATAATATTTCAACATATCAATATGCCCATTTTCGTTGTTGCAGTTCATGCCCCTTCAAAACTGCCTCCATGCCCTACTCAACGACGTAGGAGAAGTTATATGATACATGAGGGCATGGAAACACAAACACTAGCAGGACATGGCTATGTAGATATTCCACCAAATGATGATGATAATACCCTAATCGTCAGTTATTCCAATGCAAAAAAACAGAAAACAAAGAAAAAATAGATGTATAAATTCATGACTTGTATTTGGATGTATATCAATGTTGCTAGTATGAAACATTGTTTATATGAATTACCTCGTTATGCTTCAATGTTTTTCTGTCTATATTTTTTGATGACTAGCCTAGTTATGCATGACTGTTTATATGTTTTCTATGTAAACAACATCATTTATTGGGTATGGGGAATTGAGAGCGATGTGATGGGAGGGAGGGGCCATATGAGCTTCCACCTTCACGTGGTTGGCCCTGTTCAGTAGACAATATAAAACTACTCTTGAAACAGAGAGGAGCTCAATAAGGTATAAATACTCTTTTATTACTATGTATTAAAGATGGTTGTAAATTTTTAAATGCATGTCTATTTCTTAAAATATTGTTAATAAATTTAACATTTCACGGTTCATTGATTTCTACAGGACTTTGTAGTAGGATTTAAATGACTGTTTATTTGCTTATATATTATTTACTCATATAAAAATTCTGTCTTTGATGATTTATGCAGGTCTTGGTGATGGAAATGCATCTCGTGGACAACTCTTATCAAGTTGTATGGGCAAACGGATCTAGCGAAAGGACAATGATAAGGTAAGGGTTTTGACGTGTTCTTTATCCTTAATGTGTTTGCCTTTATCCTTAAATTCTATTTCATTCTATTAAGATACATACATATATATATATATATATATATATATATATATATATATATATATATATATATATATATATATATAACATCTTAGCCAAAGGAAATTTCTTGCATTATGTGGTTTCTCTTCTTCCTTTAACTTTGATTTAAATTAGAAAAGTATTATATTTAGCTTAAGTTCAACACCACAAGAAGCCATCAAATCAACCTACTTAAAAAATTATAAAAAAGGGAATACTGGGAGAGTATCATCAAGTCTGGTGTTTCTATTTCTCTCGTGAAGCTCAGTACATGCCTTAGGAAATTAAAAAAAAAATAAGAAAGTTATGAGAATTGCAGGTCGAATCCAAGATCTCATAACTCATTATCTGATTTTTTGGTCTTCTTATTGGTTGATACCTCTACCTGAGAATGTCTACCCTTCAACTACCCCCAATTAGGATCCAAGGCTTGGTGATTGTCTGTCGCATTGGTAGCTTGCTACTTTGGGATAGCTGATTCATCTCATCTACAATTGCCTCTCTTATTCACCATAACATTATTCATGGAAACCTAGTATCTGTGTAACTTTAGCATCATGTCAAGGATGTCCTTGATTTCCTTCCAACCCTTATTTTCTCCATACTTCCCACTTTACTCCTACTGAGTTTTATCTCAATCATTTTTAAATGAATGAAAACTTGAGGATGAGGATTTGAATTTATCATCGGAGTTGCATGCATTAATATAAGAGGGTGGTGAGATAGGTAGGTTACACATGCCTTCAATATGTTGTCCTTGCATTTAGCATAGTTTCCTAATGATAGATAATTCTTGTTATTTTGTTTCCATGCAGCCGAGTCGTCCCTATTCCTCATCAAGGTGTGATCATTAGCCTTAGCACTTGTGAGTGTGTGGTTTAAAAATATAGTGAGAGAGAAAGAAATATATTTTATATTAAAATCCAAAGATGACCAAATGGGGTCAATGAGAATTCCAATTGCATCATCATAAAGTACAAATACTATTCATCAAAGTTCCAATTGCAATGCATGAGAAAGTAGCCCAAAAAAATCACACAAATATGTTTTGCATTTTTATGTTTGTATCATATGTTTGTTATTGTATTTCTTTTGTATTAGCCAAGTCATCTTCTATATTTATTTTATATTGTGAAATTTCCTATTTTGATGGATAAGTTCTTGGATTGTAGTGATGATTGTTTTTTATTATTGTAACGTTTATGTATCTGTAAAATTTGAAGGTTTCTGGTTTTGGGTTTATCAGAATTCAACTAGTAAATGAAGAAGGATTCCTCACTCTTGGTCAAGATGGAAATATTCAGCCGGGAGATGGAAAATCAACAGTCTGGATAGATGACACCATAATATTGTTTTTTGAGTTAGGGGAGATGCAATATTTAAGCAAGTTTGTTCTCTACAACTTCGACTAGAACATTGTTTGGCAAAGTTTTGCATCTACAATGGACACACTACTACTAGGACAAGAATTGACACAATCTTTAAACCTAACCAGCTGTAATTCTTCTACAAATGTATATATATGCTGTTAATTTCTCAAAATGATGAAAAAGCTAGAATATCTAATTATTGAATTGAATTACAATATCCCTTAAGAATATTTCAATTATTCATACTTGCTAGGGCCCAAGAAAAGCTATGTGATTGGTTATGTGGTTGCTTTCCTCAATCTGTTTGGAATTTTTATCATTAACTATGGTGAGCCCTTGATAAATTGATATGTCTAGATCTTCAAAGGTAGCAGATAAAGTGATGTTATTACATGAGTAGTGTCTCCAAGGAAATTATGATATGGTTCTACAAATTGCATGCTCAACTGTGCAACCTACTTCTCAGTGACAAAAGGTAATTTATGATGAATTTTTTTCTACATGAGATCATTCCTAGTAATAGAATAGAAATAAGTTGTCGATTTTTTGTTGATTAACATTTCTCTTTCTCATCATGTGCTCAAGGGACTGTTTTTATCTTATGGGCATATTTGATACTAACTTGACCAATTTTGGCCATGCTTGAGAAGGTTGCATAAGAAGGATCAAATTTTCATATTATGATGAATATGGTTTTGATTGATGAGAACACATTAATGAAAAAGACTAAATGACATGGCAACCATGTGATGACATGACATATGACATGGAGAATTTGATGACAAGGAATTTTGGAGAGCTGCGGGCATCTTAGTGCTCTTGCAGGAATCTTAGTGCTCTTGCGAGCATCTAAGAAAATTCTTTTACGGGCATTTGAAAGACATTGTTGCAGCCATTTTTGAAGCACCTGCGGGCATGTTGATAAGGAGACGCGAGCATAAATCATAGCCTTGCAGGCATATTTAAAAAGGCAGCTGCAGGCATTTTTGAAGAGCCATGTGGGCATCTTGGATGGCCCCATTGTGGGAATTGGTTGGAAGGTCTTATTGGCCCATTGTGGGCATCTCCATGAGGGTGTGCGAGCATTTTATTGAATGCCTATGGGCATTTTTATATAGCCCATTGTGGGAATTTTCAGAGTGACCATGAAGAGCAGTGTGGGCATTTTGAGAGGAGACTGCAGGCATTTTGTAATGACCCTTGCGGGCATAATAGTGGGGTCCATGCGGGCATAAAAATGGAAACCATGTGGGCATGAAGACCGATGATGTGGCTAAAAGACCAAATATATATTTGTTGAAGATAACATGGAATGAAAAAATATATTTGAATTATATGTAATAAAAATGCAAGTCGGCCACCTAATATCATGGATAAGACAAGTATAAATAAAAATCAAATCGTTGATTTGAATGAAATTGTGTGGAAGATTTCGGATGAGTGTGAGTGAGATTTGAATTTAAGGGGTCATGATGAGAACAGTTTCGCTGGTGGAGCAGCAATAGTAGCAAAACATTTTTTTATTTATCTCTTATTTCTAGGTTGACTGATTGTTGAAGACATGATGCTTGGTTGATGATATAGCAGCAACATGATGAAGAATTTTTATCTCTGGTTTTTGGGAAGTAGTAAGGGCAGTTTGATGTGCATAATATAAGTGGAAAGAGTGAGAAGATGTTGGGCATGATGAATCTTGTAAAGATTGATTGTGATGATTATTTGATGTGGATGTAGACAGTGTAAAGTGTATGGACAGAATTAAGATGAATCTACAGTACCCCTCTCAGTGAGCCATTGTGTCTAACAACCTCTTCCAATAATGAGCAACATCAAAACAACTTACCACTAGTTGGCACTAGAAAGATCCTACACAAATTTTCCAGGTGAACAACTACTCTTTTTCCCTAGGGGTTGAGTTATTTATTTATTTTTCAATAAAGACGAATTCAGTGCACCTTATGTTTTTTGTAGTATGATGAATTCCGGCTAGTAGCTCTTCACATGTAGTAGAGCAAGTGATGCTATTTCACGAGGAGAATATAAAACTATTCTCGAAGTAGAGAGGAGCTCAATAAGGTATAAATAATCTTTATTCCTATGTATTAAAGATGGTTGTAAATTTTTAAATGCATGTCTATTTCTTAAAATATTGTCAATAAATTTAACATTTCATGGTTCATTGATTTCTACAGGACTTTGTAGTAGGATCTAAATGGTTGTTTATTTGCTTATATATTATTTACTCATATAAAAATTCTTTCTTTGATGATTTATGAGGGTCTTGGTGATGGACATGCATCTCGTGGACAACTCTTATCAAGTTGTATGGGCGAATGGATTTGGCGAAAGGACAATGATAAGGTAAGCGTTTTGAGGTGTTTTTTAAAGTGGGTTTTGACATGGTTTTCTCCTTCTGCTTTCCAAGTTCTCCAGTTATTTTAGTGTTTAGAAGATCCATCTTGAAATGCATCAAATATATAATTATTTTATGTTTGGGGATCATAATCAACATTTTGAATTTTGGTTTCTATTTTTTAATTGATGCTTACTAGTGAAGGATAATAAGCATCCATTGTGTTGAAATACCACTCTTAGGTCAAGACCATAGTCATCACACACTAAGAAAAAATTCTTAGTGAAATCTGACATGTGGTGAAAATTAGTTGTACCACTATGGAGAAAGGGTTCTCTAGGAACCAATATTTTTCTAGTGCAAGGAGTAATCAACTCAATAAGGTCTTATATTAACAAGAATGGCTTAACAATTTCATGGCCTAGAACAACCAAGGAATCCATACTCTGAATCGTGGATCCCTCCCTCAGAGAATAAGATGAACTAGAATCCCTTGGAAACCCAAGGTTGTTTCCAATAACAATGTTGCAGAAGGACATTCAAGTACTAAGTAGCAGGGGGCGGCCTAATGGTAAGGGAATCCTCCTCATTTATTTTAGTCTTAGTGTAAACTCATACTCTTCCAAAGATGCGATGATCAAGTATGAATATGACTATAATTCCCACAATTATCACCCATTTCCCATGGTCTTTTCTCATGCGAAGGATGTACGTGTAAGGGACCCAGAAGGTCACAAATACTCAATGAACATCATGTCACCAAGTTGTTAATCACTCAGTGAAGCCCCATAAATCAAAGATACAAAGATAATTTCATTTTGCTATACTTGTCTTCCTCAATCATTATGCTGCTACTCTATCATCATCCAAACATCATGTAACCAACCCATAAATAAGAGATAAACAAGAATGTTTTACTGTTGTTGTTGTTGCTCCACCCAAATTGTCCTCATTGTCCTCATTATCCTCACTATCCTCATCTTCTCCAAACCCAAAAATCAGAGCTACTGTCCCTCCGAATTCCTCGACTAAAAAATCCACACTCAAATAAAACTTGTCTTCTATATTTATACTTTTCATATCCTTGAATTTTTTGAAGGCCGACTTGTCTTTGGTTATTTTATTTTATCAAATAATATTTAATTTCCATAGTGTCCTCATCATATATATATATATATATTGTTGATGTATATGTAACTTCGGAATGTATTTCACATATATGTATATTGTATTCCTATAGAGATGTTATTATTCCTCTATACGAAAGTGTCGTCATTTATATTGTAAGTGTCGCAACTTATACTTGATGGGTTATTAGACCACCTTGTTGGGGTCGGCCCTGTATAAGTCATGTGGGTCAAAGGGTTATTAGACCACCCTATTGGGGGTTAGCCATGTGCGTCAAAGGGTTATTAGACCACCCTAGTGGGGGTCGGCCCAGTCATCATTATGTTAAGTGATTAAGTTGAGGCCGACCTACTTGAGTAAAGGTCAAGTCAAGTTAGTGTATAAATAGAGAGTGTGTCTCTCTCATTTTACACATTTCTATTCTCTCACTCACACTTTGGAGAGTGACGCACTTGTGGAGGAGGAGGATCTGCTGCTAGGAGAAGACTATCTCTTGTATTCTGGTTGTATCATTTCTCTATCTATCTCTGAGGAAGTTATTGGGGTTTTTCACCTTTATGGTTTTCCCCAAGTAAACTCTGTGTCTCTTGTGTGCTTGCATTATTGTGTCCATGATTGATATGTTGTAGATTTGCTGTACATGTTGTTCTCTCAGTTAAGATCCTAGATCAGATTGAAGTAAATTCTAAAAATTTAACATGGTATCAGAGCTAGCCTGAAAGAAGGCATGAGATGGCATGTATGACACTTGTTGCACTTACGATGCTAGGGCTTGATATAGCAAAAACTAGTCATCGTAGAACTTTCACTATAAATCCGTTTTGGAAAAGTTTTCGAATCTAAAACTTTTATAGGTCGAAGATCAGATCCCCATGTCCCTTGTGTCCAAAGGACAACCTCTAATTCGTTGTACTTTGTGATTTATGATCTGTACAATATAGGGTTTCTGGCTCTTCTAGATCTGAGTCAAAATCAGGTGACCTTGGGAAAAAGGTCATAACTTGGGCTAGGAAACTCCAAATGAAATTTCATAAAAAGAGATAGGTATTACACAGACTGTACTATCTCAAGAAAATGTTTCAGAGGTCGAATTTGAACCAGTGACACGTGGCACGCTATACAAGTTCACTCTCCTGTATTATCCCATAAACAGGTCATGTTGCGACACTTGGCATAAATCTCTCTCAGAGAATCCAATTGAGGTCAGACTTATCGAGATGGAAATATCACAGGTCGGTCTATCTCAGGAAAAAAATTTAGAGGCCAAAGTTGAACCAGTGACACATGGAATGCCGTACAAGTTTGCTCTCCTATATTATGCCATAAACAGGTCACATTGCGACACTTGACATAACTCTCTCAAATTTTCAAACCCTATGGATCAAAAAGTTCAGAGTTACACCAGAAAAAATCAGGTACATATTTCTGTCAAAACATAATTATTTTTGAGTACCTTCATTCATGGCTTACCGAATTTAGGGCTTCGGAGAAAGTTGGAATTTTTTTAATCGGAGACCACGGTTGGATGATACTCATCAAAATAGAAATTTAGAGACCAAGATCAGATTTTTTGGTTGGGTAGAAGGTCGGGCTTGATCAAACCCCAGTTCGGGACTTTGATCGGAAAGATGGAAAATTAGGGCTTCTGCAAAAATTATAATTTTGGAAATCTGTGACCACGGCTCGAAGCTCCTCAGAAAAATCGAAGCTTAGAGTTTTGAATCAAATATTTTGGTTGCGTGAAGCTTTGGGAAACTCAAACCCTAATTCAGGGTCCTCCCTAGTGAATCCGAAAATCTAAAAGGCAATTTCGAGGGGTGAAACTTTGCAGTTTTCAAATTCTGAATATACCAACTTGATCAGCTCATCAAGGCGCATATTTCTATCTTTTCAGAAGTTTGAAATTCAAAGTTTGAATTTTTGGGGTTTCTTTGACAAACCCTAATCCAGCTCCAGGTCCAGTTCTTGCAAATCAAGTGGATTGGGTTAATCCTAGAAGAAGATGGATTGGTCACCTGCTTAAGTGAAGAAGTTCTTGTCTCAGAGGGAGATGAGGCTAAGGCCTTCCATAAGAATATTACAAGCAATCTTGACAGGTATGGCTTACAGGTGTGTTTCATGGTTAATTTTATCATATGTTTGTCTTCATATCATTACAGTACAATCTTGATTAATTACTGGACTTGTCGTATCACCTTAATAGAAGATATTCATTGATTAAGGTTTTGACACTTATGATTGTACTAATGCATTGTGATGTTGTATGAGGTTTATGTTGTTTGCTAACAAAAAAGGTACACCAAGAAAGTCAAATCATGTTCTACTTCAAGAACATATGCGCATAGTGACATGAAGACAAAGATTCATCCATTGTCATGGATCACATAGAAGATCTACTTTCGAGGTATGTATAACTTGGTTCTAGAATGGTTAACTTATGAGACATGCAGGTTACTAGCACAAGTCACTGAAGAGAACCAGAAGACATTATGTGGGTATGTTAGACATAAGTAGCTAGCATGCTAACCCAAGTATGTTTTTCCTATATCAAGCTAGAATCCTACCTTGTGTTAGGATCTTATACTATTGTGTTGTTGATAATGATTATTCATGAAGTCATAGGTTTGAATAATCATGGTTGTATGCATATTATGTTTCTTACCATAATTGATGATATGACTAACCAGAAGAATCATGAAGGTATAGGTTTGAATAATCACGGGTTTTATGCATATTATATCTCTTATCTTGATTGATGATTCAACTAACAAGAAGAGTCCTATGATCAAATAAGAATGTGTATGAGTAAAAGAAGACTTCCCTGAAACCTTGAATACTAATGTTTATTATCTGTGAATGATCATGAATATACATGTTTAAGATTATTGTGTTTTGACAGTATTAAGATTATACTAATAAATGTGTGATTATGTATCAGACCTCAAGGATAACACAATGATGATACTAATAAGCATGCATAGTGATTAAGGATGGATGTAAGTTCAAGGACAGGTAATCCAGGAAGCAAAGATCAAGAGGGAGCACACTCCAGTTGTTCCTGCAAGAAAGCAAAGGAGCACACTTCAGTAGTTTCTGCAAGGATGCAGATATTCAGATGGAGTTGACCACTTCTCACAATCCACATAAGAATGGAATTGCAGAAAAGAAGAAAATACTGAGAGGGAGTCAACCCAACAAACAAACAAAGATAAGTATTTGAATTGTCATTACTTGCATATTTTATTGTTTAAATAATACTGTTCAATAATGTATATACTGTTGTTCCTAGAATTAGGTTGTGTATTATGCATATTAGAATAGTTGCATTGATGAACAGTATACTACTAATATGCATGGGTAAGTGGCCTATGGCACTGTACATCATTCCATTGCTACTTATCTAGAATGAAACCTCTTTGTTGACATGTTGGGAGTTGTGCACACTCTTAACAATGTTCTGGTAGAGATTGGAAGGCATCTAGAAAGTTACGGGATATCGATAAATGTTGTATTGAAGCATTGGCTAAGATAATTGCATGACTGTATGACATATTTCTTTATGTGTAAGAATTTGTTCTGAAAACTATGAGATGTTTTCTAATCATGCAATTTAACTTGTTGTGTAGGAAAGATCGTATGCCATCACCTACAAAAGAAGAACTACAACATTTGTTCAGCAACAAAATTATCTATTAAATATATTGAAGTTCCCAGGATATGGGAAGAATGCCATGATCCGTCGATCATGAAGAATAATGCTTGGGATGTAGTCCCAAGACCTGAAGGGAAGTTTGTTATGACTTCCATATGGATCTATCAAGATCAAGAATGCCACAGATGGCAGCATAGAGAAATATAAAAGTGATGAAATAGAAGATACACCAGATGGATTTCAAGACAGCTTTCTTGAATGGTGTAGTTGAAGAAGAAGTGTATGTGGAGCAGCCACTTGGTTCTGAGACACATGACAGGAAATCATATATGTGCAGAACTTGGTATGGTAGGATAGGCAGCTTTCTATCCAATTTGGTCTTTACCAAGAGTAAAGCGGGTTCCAACCTTTACTACAAGGTTGAGATAGGAAATCCAGGGATACTCTTATTGTATGTGGATGACCTGTTTGTAACAAGAGATGATAGACTGATTGCCGACACGTAGCGGAAGCTTGCAACCGAGTTCGAGATGAAGGACTTGGGGATGATGCACTATTTTCTTGGTATGGAGGTGTGGCAGAGTACAGATGGAATCTTCCTTGGACAAAGGGAAGTATGCAGTAGAGATTCTGAAGAGGTTCGGGATGATGGACTGCAAGGCTATGGCCACACCTATGGAATCAAACCTGAAGCTTCTGTGTGATGCTTCATCTAATCCAGTCGATGTCACGATGTATCGTCAGATGATTGGGTCCTCTATGTACCTGACGAACACGAGACCAGATATTTGCTTTGCGGTGAACACATTGAGCCAATTCCTGACGGATCTGAGAGATGTTCACCTGGTTGCTGTAAAGCATATTCTAAGATTGGGCAGGCAGTGCTGCAGATAGGAAGAGCACTTCTGGGTGCTCCTTTAGTATGGAATCAGGTGTGATCTCTTGGTTTAGCAGGAATCAGTCCTGCGTAGCACTGAGTATAGCCAAAGCAGAGTATGTTGCGATGGATGAGCAGGTTGCAGATGTATTGACCAAGCCATTGGCCAGTGATGACGAAGACCTGCAGGTGGTGGGCCTACATCCAGTATGAGAAAGGACTGGCTCTGTAGAACTTCCTATGACGAGTAGATTCAGAGATTGATTGAGATAGCAGCAGCAATGACGATGACGATGATTCGAGAATGATGATCCAGAGAAGAAGACTTGTGCTAGCAGACCTGTGTCGAGAAATACCTTCCTAGTTAAGAGGGAGTGTTGATGTATATGTAACTTCGGAATGTATTTCACATATATGTATATTGTATTCCTATAGAGATGTTATTATTCCTCTATACGAAAGTGTCGTCATTTATATTGTAAGTGTCGTAACTTATACTTGATGGGTTATTAGACCACCTTGTTGGGGTCGGCCCTGTATAAGTCGTGGGTCAAAGGGTTATTAGACCACCCTATTGGGGGTCGGCCCTGTATAAGTCATGTGGGTCAAAGGATTATTAGACCACCCTATTGGGGGTCGGCCATGTGGGTCAAAGGGTTATTAGACCACCCTAGTGGGGGTCGGCCCAATCAACATTATGTTAAGTGGTTAAGTTGAGGCTGACCTAGTTGAGTAAAGGTCAAGTCAAGTTAGTGTATAAATAGAGAGTGTGTCTCTCTCATTTTACACATTTATATTCTCTCACTCACACTTTGGAGAGTGGCACACTTGTGGAGGAGGAGGCTCTGCTGCTAGGAGAAGACTATCTCTTGTATCCTGGTTGTATCATTGCTCTATCTATCTCTGAGGAAGTTATTGGGGTTTTTCACCTTTATGGTTTTCCCCAAGTAAACTCTGTGTCTCTTGTGTGCTTGCATTATTGTGTCCATGATTGATATGCTATAGATTTGTTGTACATGTTGTTCTCTTAGTTAAGATCCTAGATCAGATTGAAGTAAATTCTGAAAATTTAACATATATATATATTTAATCATTTTTCCACATTGGCAAAGTGGGCTTGTCACCATTTTAACCCTTCTTACTTAACCTTCCAATATGCACGCAATGCTTCATTGTCATGCCCGCATGGACCCCACAATTTATGCCTATAAGAGCCTTTTGGTTTATTCCCTCAAGGGCCATTAAATGCCCGCAGGCATGTCCTCCAAAATGCCCACAGCTTCCTTATTAAAATGACCACATCGATTCATAACAATGATCGCAATACTCTTTACTAAATAACAACATGGGCCATTAATTACTCCCATAGTGGCATCCACTTTGATGCCTACAACATCACTTAAAAATGTCTACAACAGTGCTTGAAGTATGCCTGCAGGAGGCCTTTAAGATGCCCACAAGGGGTTCCAGATTGCTAGTAATAAGCGTTGATGATTTTTTTTTTTAACTTCCAGGTATCGTCGATATAGAGACGCAAATTCGTCGCAAGTATAGAAAAAACCGTCGGGCGTTCTACCTTTGTTTGGTCTGTTTGACACATGTTCATCGATACTTGCGACGGAACATCGTCGCAAGTATAGCAAAACCGTCACAGGGTCTATCTTCTTATGGTCTGTTCTCCGAACGTACGTTGATACTTGCGACGTCACATCGTCACAAGTATAGCAAAACTCTCTCTGTGTTCGACTCAAAATCGTTGCTAGAGAGATGGTGTTTCGTGGAATCAAATTAGTAAAACCGTCATATGTTCTACCTTCGTTTGTTCTGTTCGATGCACATTCGTCGATACTTGTGATGGAACATCGTCACAAGTATAGATAACCCTCTCTGTGTTCGACACAAAACCGTCAATAGAGAGACAATGTTTCGTGTAAGCAAATTTATGTGCAACGCCTTTGTGACAACTTTTGGTCGTTATAGGGACGTGGTTTCGTTGATATAGGGACGATTTGTATAAAATGAATAAAAAAAATCAATTTCAAGACCACCTTATAGAAGACACGTGGCCAACATTTTTCATCTCTATTGCAACGGATTTTCAAGTTCGTCGTTATATCCACAAAACAGGTTCCATGAACAAACAAGACCATGATCATCAAAATTGAGACAAGAAAATGTGGAAATAACAACGAAAAACCTGGCAAATTTCCTCATATGTATTAGTGAATTCACTTAAAACATAAAGGACACACAGATCATAAGTTAAGAGAAATATGAACTACAGATCAATGTATTAATAATTGCAAAATCAAAACAGTATACTTTCACAAGCTGAAGTGAAAACCAACATTCATCAAACAAATTTGATAAATTAACAAAAGAGGAATCAAGAGAAAACTAACTGTATCAGCTCAAAGTTGCAAAAAATTACAATCTCTTCATTAATCAGAGTATCTCCAGTCTTCTTTTGCAGATTTTCTCCCCCCTTACCCCATGGGAGCTCTACCCTTTAAATAATAATTACAAAATAGATACAAATGATAGACTTCCCATAAAACAAGGATTACAAAATCAAACTATTCTAAGAATAACCAAGGGCACCTTGCCACTTGGTCCACACTCCTAACAACTCATCAATATCTGGATAATTGGCTGACTCAAGCCTTTCACAAAACTCCCAAAAGATTTCATCACATACTTTCAGGGAAGTGTCCCGTAATACACTGTGGAAGAGAACGACAATCTACTAGCTATCTGTGATGAATGATAAGGGAATTGAAATATCTTTCTTAGGAGATTCATGATGACTGAAAATGTCCTAAAAAACTGAAAAATCGACCACTTGTCCTTCCTTCAAGGGAATTGGTGGAGTTACAGGTATTGCATTAATTATAAAATCCCGGATAATCATATCGTCTTGATGAACATGTTTTTCAGTGATCTTCCTTCTCTTCCTTTGAGGGAGTCGTATATACATGGATTGAATCTCAGAGTCTTCTTTTTCACTACCAGTGTTGTCATCCAAAACATCTTCTTTAAAAGGTGGCGACACAGGTTCATGATATTGAAGAGGCTGAAGTTCTTTCTCGTCACAAAATCTGACTAAAGATTCGTGACTTTTCTGCATCTTGCTCATAGCATGTAACTATTAGAAGGAAATCTCTGGAAATTGACTAACAAGACTTTTCTATGCAATATGACGACCAATGAATTGCGCATATTGATATTTGTATTTAGAAAGAACAATAATGATTCCAAAATGACTGACTATAATGAATTTCCATGATTAAAACCTTTAAGTCTGAGAAATGCAATTATCACGTCTACAACGAAATAACACATAGCATGTGTCGAAAAAATTTGGATTAAGATGAGATCAGATTTTCATTATATCACATATGATTTGATGTCAAATCTAAACATTCGATCATTATGAATTAGTCAGATCAATGATTATGACTTCAAATTTGGCCGAAGGAGAAAATCACAGTTAGGAACCTGAGTGCAATTTGAAAATTGGTGAAGAAAAACTAAAAATCCAAATATTTATTCAAATCACGCAGTGTAATCTCGTCCGCGGGATCAAGACAAATCAATGGTTAATATTAAATATGTGGGGTGTAGAAGGAGAGTCGCGGAAGTTTATTCTCTCAAATATGTACATTCTTTCCGCAAATCCACAATCTGCAATGCGGGTTGTGGGTTGCAGATTTACAACTCAAAATATATACAAACCAAAAGTTTCTGCAATCCATAATATGCAATTGTGGGTTGCAGGTTGCGGAAAAGAAAATGACACAATTTAAAATAATGATATTTTCGCATTCCACAATCCGCAATTGCAGGTTGCGGATTGCAGAATTACAAAACGCAGATTTATTGTTCAGACACTTTCCGCAATCCGCAATTACGGGTTGCGGATGCGACAAACCACGATTATTGGAAAATATTCCCGCATCCGCAATCCGCATTGCGGATTGTGGATTGCAGGTTGCGAAAAAAGCAAACTTTTGGGAAAATTACTTCTTTCCGCAACTCACAAAAAATACTAAAAAATGAAAGAATTTTCAAAGAGGGAAAAATTATTAACTAAAATAAATCATGACAAAGACATAAAAGCATGATAAGCAGGATGAAAAACCCCAAAGTAAACAAGGAATTTAAACATTACCTTTGCATATTGAAAACAATGGGGCTCCCATGTTTAAGGAAAGCATGGGATTTGTTGTACCTACAACAATCTCTCAGTCACTTTAGGTGTGAATTCAAATCTCTTTCCTTTCAGATTTTCTTTCTCCTTCTAAGTGTTTGGACACTTTTTAACTTTGGTTGGACTCTCTTCTATTCGAATAGGTGTTTCCCCTTCTATCTTCTTCCTCTTACCCTTGTCATGGATGCTTACCTTAACCGATGTTTCCCATTATGTCTTCTTCCTCTTCCCCTTGTCAGGGATGCTTATCTTAACCGGTGTTGATTTCATAGCTTCAGTCATACCCAACCAAGAAAAGGAAGGTGTTCCATTCTCTCCCTAACCACTTCAATTCTTCCACTACCAGCAGCTTTATGAGACCAAAATGGAAAATGTAATGATCAATTTGTTGGCCTTGTGACTATGCTTTATCAATCATCTTACCTAAGATTCTAAAGAGGTAATAGGTGTAATACCCGTTAACAACTAAAAATTGTTCACTAGCTCATCTCCCTAGTCACATAACCCATTTATCCACTTTTCCTACATTTTTGGCCTCCAAAACCCTGAAAACCATCAAATGGTAACCAAAATGGCAAAAAATTATCATTTCCCTCCTCAATTAATGAAATTCCTTCAAAAAAGGTCAAAACCCACAAAAAAAGGTCCAAAATCCCCAAAAATAAAATAAAAAGGGGAAAAAAATCAAAAATAAATTCAAAAAGAGGGAAAAACTCCAAATACCATTAGCCAATACTATTGGTTGCTCAAAACCATGAGAAAATCCCAATACCATTTGTCAATACTATTAGTTTCCCAAAACCATGAGAAAATCCCAAATACCATTTTTCAATACTATTGGTTGCCCAAAACCATGGGCTAACACTCCATTACCCAAAATCACTATAAAAAGGTGATGTAGGCCCCCCATTTCAACATCCATTAATCACTCTTCACACCCTTATGCTGCCGAAATTCCTGTTGAACTTTAGCCTATAACCTTGAGATTATGTTCCACCATTACAATTGAGTCTTGGACACTACTTTGAGCATTTGGAGAAGAGAAAGGAACTCTGGAGAACTAATGCACTACTCTCGTACTGCTACAAGAACTCCACCAACCTCACCATTGGAGGTAAAACCACTGCAAAACCTTGTTTGCCCATAAATACAAAAAATATTCAAATTATATTACTGAGTTCCTCATGTTGATTTAATTTTTATTGTTTTAGTTTAGATTTATTTTATGCACATGTCATACTTTAATGATTAGTTTGTACTCATTTCAAATATTATTATTTACCCATTATTGAACTGCTACTAAGGGTTCCTGAATCCTTAGTAGGTGCTCTTTAGCACGAGTTGGGGTTGAAACTCTAGCTACAGTTTTGGCGACTCCACTAGTTCAATTCCCTTAGAATATTGGTTATTTTTAGTTTGTACTTCTTATTTTGCTTTCATTTTACAGCTCTCGTCTACCCTTTGGACCCCATATTTGCAGATCTATGCCCTACCTTCATTTTTCTAGAATTTTGAGGGAATTTTTGTAACGGATATAGAGTTCATCCTATTAACCAGAAATATAACATATAATATGTCAAATCAAACCCCCAGAAATTTCCAATCCAATGGCATTGGTCTGGTCAAAATCTGATGCTCTAGTAAAAAGATATCATCTATGCAGTATTTTCATCCGCACGGAAAATTCCTGAAAAGTGTAGATTTGAAACGAATATATATTTGCTTCTTGGAATTGGTTCTGACTGATTGTTTTTCAGATCATGTATTTTTTCGAGAAGAATTCAGATCTGTATTCTGTTTTTAAAAATTCTGCATAGAATATTACAGAAATTAGTGTAATTTCCGCTGCACCATTTGCATTTTTTTTCTTGCCCTAACAACTGTCTGTTTGCTTGCATCCATCTTGCTAGCTGTAATTTTATGTTATTTACTTGCTGCAGCATTTAAAATATTTTTATTTGGCATTTACATTTCAGTAATTCCATTTATTTTACATAGCATTTAATAATTTTTATTTCAAAGTTTTAGTGATTGATTTTCCCGCTTGGAATCTTGGGTAAACACCACTTGTGCACACACTCGGTCACCATAATCAAACTGAGCCTTAAAATCTACTTAAATCAACCAACTTTAACCCCACTTGGGGAACAAAAAAATAACTTTGTATTTGTTGATGTATATGTAACTTCGGAATGTATTTCACATATATGTATATTGTATTCCTATAGAGATGGTATTATTCCTCTATAAGGAAGTGTCGTCATTTATATTGCAAGTGTCGTAACTTATACTTGATGGGTTATTAGACCACCTTGTTTGGGGTCGGCCCTGTATAAGTCATGTGGGTCAAGGGGTTATTAGACCACCTTGTTTGGGGTCGGCCCTGTATAAGTCATGTGGGTCAAAGGGTTATTAGAAAACCCTATTGGGGGTCGGCCATGTGGGTCAAAGGGTTATTAGACCACCCTATTGGGGGTCGGCCCACTCAGCATTATGTTATGTGGTTAAGTTCGAGCCGACATGAGTTAGGTAAAAAGGCAAGTCAAGTCAAGTATAAATAGAGTGCGGGAGGCACTCTATTTACTCACTCACTTCTCACACATGCTCTCAAGGAGGAGAGGCGCACTTATGGAGGAGGAGGATCTGCTGCTAGGTTATGGCTATCTCTCTTGGTTGGTTGTATCATTGCTCTATCTATCTCTGAGGAAGTTATTGGGGTTTTTCACGTTTATGGTTTTCCCCAAGTAAATCTTTGTGTCTCTTGTGTGCTTGCATTATTG
The DNA here is from genome assembly GCA_027924585.1 of Larix kaempferi. NCBI lineage: Eukaryota > Viridiplantae > Streptophyta > Pinopsida > Pinales > Pinaceae > Larix > Larix kaempferi. The sequence goes on along the minus strand of BSBM01000050.1, from coordinate 13,094,396 downwards.
TCTCCATGATTAATATGCTGTAGATATGCTGTACATGTTGTTCTCTCAGTTAAGATCCTAGATCATATTGAAGTAAATTCAGAAAATTTAACATGGTATCAGAGCTAGCCTGAAAGAAGGCATGATATGGCATGTATGACACTTGTTGCACTTACGATGGTAGGGCTTGATATAGCAAAAACCAGTCATCGTAGAACTTTCGCTATAAATCCGTTTTGGCGAAGTTTTCGGATCTGAAATTGTTACAGGCCGAAGCTAAGATCTCCAGGTATCTTGTGTCCAAAGGACAACCTCTAATTCGTTGTACTTTGTGATTTATGATCTGTACAATATAGGGTTTTTGCCTCTTCCAGATCTGAGTCAAAATCAGGTGACCTTGGGAAAAAGGTCATATCTTGGGATAGGAAGCTCCAAATGAAATTTCGTAAAAAGTGACAGGTAGTACACAGTCTGCACTATCTCAGAAAACAGAGGCCGAAGTCGAACCAGTGACACGTGGCACTCCGTACAAGTTCGCTCTCCTGTATTATCCCATAAACAGGTCACGTTGCGACATTTGGCATAACTCTCTCTCAGAGAGTCCAATTGAGGTCAGACCTGTCAGGATGGAAAGTTAACAGGCCGAGCTATCTCAGAAAACGTTTTCAGAGGCTGAAGTTAAAACAGTGACACGTGGCACGCCGTACAAGTTCGCTCTCCTGTTTTATCCCAAAACAGGTCACGTTGCGACATTTGGCATATCTCTCTCTCAGAGAATCCAATTGAGGTCAGACCTGTCAGGATGGAAAGATAACAGGTCAGGCTATCTCAGGAAACGTTTTCAGACCCTGTGGATCAAAAATTTCGGAGTTACACCAGAAACAATCAGGTACACATTTATGTCAAAACAGAATTATTTTTTGGTACCTTCATTCATGGCTTCCGGAATTTAGGGCTTTGGAGAAAGTTGGAATTTTTGTAATCGGAGACCACGGCTGGATGCTACTCATAAAAATAGAAATTTAGAGACCAAGATCAGAATTTTTGGTTGGGCAGAAGGCCGGGCTTGATTAGACCCTATTTCGGGACTTTGATCAGAAAAGTGGAAAATTAGGGCTTCTGTAAAAATGGGAATTTTTGAAATCTGTGACCACGGCTGGAAGCTCCTCAGAAAAATAGAAGCTTAGAGCTTTGGATCAAACATTTTGATGGGGAAAAAGAGTGGGCTTCATCAAACCCCAGTTCAGGGTCACGTCCAGTGAATCTAGAAGTTTCAAAGGCAAAATTGAGGAGTGAAACTTTGCAGTTTTCAAATTCTGAATATACCAACTTGATCAGCTCATCAAGGCACATATTTCTATCCTATCAGAAGTTTGAAATTCAAAGTTTGAATTTTTGGGGTTTCTCTGACAAACCCATATCCAGCTCAAGGTCCAGTTCTTGCAAATCAAGTGGATTGGGTTAATCACTTGCATAAGTGGAGAAGTTCCTGTTTCAGAGGGAGATGAGGCTAAGGCCTTACATAAGAAGATTACAAGTGATCTCGACAGGTATGACTCATCGAGGTATGTTTTGAGATTTATTCATAATTAAGTTTATGGTATGCTTGTCTTCATATTATCACGGTTAGTACAATCTTGATTTTAGACTTGTCATATCACCTTAATAAAATTATGAATGCATGATAGAAGTCATTCATTTATTAGGAGTATGAAACTTATGTTTGTACTAACACATTGTGATGTTGTATGAGTTTTATGTTGTCTACTAACATGAAAGGTACACCAAGAAGACAAATCATGTTCTAGTTCAAGAACATATGATCATGAGGACAAAGATTCATCCATTGCCATGGATCTCATAGAAGATCCATTCTCGAGGTATGTATAACTTAGTTTTATAATGGTTAACTTTTGAGACATGCAGGTTACTAGCACAAGTCACTAAAGAGAACCAGAAGACATTATGCGGGTATGTTAGACATAAATAGCTAGCATGCTAATCCAGGTATGTTTTTCCTATATCAAGCTAAAATCCTACCTTGTGTTAGGATCTTATACTGTTGTTGATAATAATTATTCATGAAGTCATAGGTTTGAATAATCATGGTTGGATGTATATTATTATAATTGATGATATGACTAACCAGAAGAATCATGAAAGTATAGGCTTGAATAATCACAGGTTTTATGCATTTTATATCTCTTATCTTGATTGATGATTCAACTAACCTGAAGAGTCATAGGCTTGAGTAATTACAGGTTTAGACATGTTATGTTTCTTATGATTTGACTAACCATAAGAATCCTTGAATGCTCATGCTTATTATTCCTGTTTGAAATGATCATGACTATACATGCTTGAGATTATTGTGTTTTAATAGTATACTAATGAATGTATGATTTTATATGAGATCACAAGGATAACACATTCATGATACTAATAAGCATGCATAGGGACCAAGGATGAATATGAGTTCAAGAACAGGTAATTCAGGAAGCAAAGATCAAGAGGGAGCACACTCCAGTTGCTCCTGCCAGAAAGCAAAGGAGCACACTCTAGTTGTTCCTGCAAGAAAGCAAAGGAGCACACTTCAGTAGTTTCTGCAAGGATGCAGATATTCAGAGGGAGTTGATCATCTCTCTACATTTCACAACAGAAAGGTGTAGAAGAAGCTACCTCAGATTAGGACTCCAGCAGCTCCTGCAAGGAAGCAAAGACTCAGAGGGAGTCCACCCAACGAACAAACAAAGATAAGTATTTGAATTGTCATTTCTTAAATAATACTGTTCAATAATGTATATACTGATGTTCCTAGAATTAGGTTGTGTATTATGCATATTAGAATAATTGCATTGATGAACAGTATACTACTAATATGCATGGGTAAGTATCCTATGGCACTGTACAACATTCCATTGCTACTTATCTAGAATGAAACCTCTTTGCTGACATGTTGGGAGTTGTGCATACTCTTAACAATGTTCTGGTAGAGATTGGAAGGCATCTAGAAAGTTACGGGATATGGATAAATGTTGTATTGAAGCATTGGCTAAGATAATTGCATGACTGTATGGCATATTTCTTTATGTGTAAGAATTTGTTCTGAAAACTATAAGATGTTTTCTAATCATGCAATTTAACTTGTTGTGTAGGAAAGATCATATGCCATCTCCTACAAAAGGACTACAACATTTGTTCCAGCAAGAAAGATATCTATTGAAGATATTGAAGTTCCCAGGATCTGGGATGAAGAAATGGAATGCCATGATCCGTAGATCATGAAGAAGATGTTTGGGATGCAGTCCCAAGACCTGACAGGGAGTCATATGTATGCAGATTGAAGAAAGCCTTGTATGGCTTGAAGCAAGCTCCCAGAACTTGGTATGGTGAAGATAGATTGATTGTCGACACGCAGCGGAAGCTTACTACCGAGTTCGAGATGAAGAACTTGGGGATGATGCACTATTTGTTTTTGGCATGGAGGTGTGGCAAAGTGCAGATAGAATCTTCCTTGGACAAGGGAAGTATGCAGTAGAGATCCCAAAGAGGTTCGAGATGATGGATTGCAAGGCCATGGCCACACCTATGGCATCGAATCTGAAGCTTCTATGTGATGCTTCATCTGAGTCAGTTGATGTCTCTATGTATCGTCAGATGATTGGGTCCTTTATGTACCTGACGAACACGAGACCATACATTTGCTTTGCTGTGAACACATTGAGCCAGTTCCTGACGGATCCGAGAAGTGTTCACCTGGTTACTGTAAAGCATGTTCTGAGGTACCTGAAGGGTACAATGGATTATGGGCTCAGGTATGAGGCGAATCAAAAGTTTAACCTGGAAGGTTATGTTGATTCAGATTGGGCTGGAAGTGCTGCAGACAGGAAGAGCACATCTGGGTGCTGCTTCAGTATGGGATCAGGTGTGATCTCTTGGTTTAGCAGGAAGCAGTCCTGCGTAGCACTGAGTACAGCTGAGGCAGAGTATGTTGCAGCCTGTTCAGCTAGTTGTGAGGCAGTATGGCTACGGAAGCTACTGTCTGAGTTATTTGATCTCCCGTTGGAGGCTACTGGTATCTTCTGTGATAACCAGAGTTGTGTGAAGCTGTCCGAGAACCCAGTGTTTCATGACAGGTCGAAACACATAGAGATCAAATATCACTATATCAGGGATATGGTGCAGAGAGGAGCTGTGAAGCTCCTGTATGTTGCGACGGATGAGCAGATTGCAGATGTGCTGATGAAGCCACTAGCCAGGGTGAAGTTCGAGTACTTCAGAGAGAGGCTTGGCGTGCTTCAGATCAAGGATACTTCGAGGAAGAAGTGATGGACACATTTGCTGAAGCCATTCCAAGCATGTTGGAAGGAGGATCCTTCACATGGCTGTGGATGTAAGCGCTGGATGATGAGCATCAGGATGATGTTCTGGTTTCTGCTTGGATATGATCAGTTGGATCATTTTATGTATGTATGTATGCATCATGTTGGATGCTTGGACCATGTATTTGTATTTGTATCAGGTGGATACATTGATGATCAGGAGGATCATGTATGATGATATGTATCAGGTAGATACTTTGTATGCATCAGGTAGATGCATTGATGATCAGGAGGATCATGTATGATGATATGTATCATGTATTTGTATCAGGTGGATACATTGATGATCAGGGGGATCATGTATGATACTTGGTATGCATCAGGTAGATGCATTGATGATCAGGAGGATCATGTATGATGATATGTATCATGTATTTGTATCAGGTGGATACATTGATGATCAGGAGGATCATGTATGATACTTGGTATGCATCAGGTAGATGCATTGATGATCAGGTGGATCATGTAGCAGGATGTTGCAGTGATGATCAGGATGATCATAGATGACGAGCTTCAGGATGTTTCTCCAGATGACATGCAGCAGGACGTTGCAGTGATGATGATCAGGATGATCATGGATACATTAGGATGATGTATGGTGAGTATCAGGTTGATACTCTATGGCCGTGGATCAGGTTGTGCAGATGAGCATGTAATTCGTTGCCCTGGGAGATTTGCAGATGGTCTTTCGAGGTTTTGCCTATGGCATGTAATTCAGTGCCCTGGGACATCTGGAAAATGCTCTTTCGAGGTTTTGCTCTGGGAGGACATGTAATTCGTTGCCCTGGGATATCTGCAGATAGTCTTTCGAGGTTTTGCCTATGGCATATAATAGTGCCCTGGGATATCTGGCAGATGCTCTTGCGAGGTTTTGTCCTATGGCATGTAATTCGTTTCCCTGGGAGATCCGATAGGTTGGGTTGTGTGCCCGTAATCAGTCCTGGGATGCTCTTGCGAGGTTTTGCCATGACCACATGTAATTCGTTGCCCTGGGAGATTTCAGGTCGGAGTTGTGTACCCGTAACATCCTGAGATGCTCTTGCGAGGTTTTGTGGTGGACCACATGTAATTTGTGCTCTGGGAGATTTCAGGTCGGAGTTGTGTACCCGTAACATCCTGAGATGCTCTTGCGAGGTTTTGTGGTGGGGTCACATGTAATAGCGCCCTGGGAGATCCTACAGGTCGGAGTTGTGTACCCGTAACATCCTGGGATGCTCTTTCGAGGTTTTGTGACGCACGTAATAAGTCCTGAGGATTCCACAGTATGGCCAGTGATGACGAAGACCTGCAGGTGGTGGGCCTACATCCAGTATGAAAAAGGACTGGCTCTGTAGAACTTCCTATGACGAGTAGATTCAGAGATTGATTGAGATAGCAGCAGCAGTGACGATGATGATGACTCGATGACGATTATCCAGTGACGATGATCCAGAGAAGATGACTTGTGCTAGAAGAACTGTGCTGAGAAATACCTTCCTAGTTAAGAGGGAGTGTTGATGTATATGTAACTTCGGAATGTATTTCACATATATGTATATTGTATTCCTATAGAGATGGTATTATTCCTCTATAAGGAAGTGTCGTCATTTATATTGCAAGTGTCGTAACTTATACTTGATGGGTTATTAGACCACCTTGTTTGGGGTCGGCCCTGTATAAGTCATGTGGGTCAAGGGGTTATTAGACCACCTTGTTTGGGGTCGGCCCTGTATAAGTCATGTGGGTCAAAGGGTTATTAGACAACCCTATTGGGGGTCGGCCATGTGGGTCAAAGGGTTATTAGACCACCCTATTGGGGGTCGGCCCACTCAGCATTATGTTATGTGGTTAAGTTCGAGCCGACATGAGTTAGGTAAAAAGGCAAGTCAAGTCAAGTATAAATAGAGTGCGGGAGGCACTCTATTTACTCACTCACTTCTCACACATGCTCTCAAGGAGGAGAGGCGCACTTATGGAGGAGGAGGATCTGCTGCTAGGTTATGGCTATCTCTCTTGGTTGGTTGTAGCATTGCTCTATCTATCTCTGAGGAAGTTATTGGGGTTTTTCACGTTTATGGTTTTCCCCAAGTAAATCTTTGTGTCTCTTGTGTGCTTGCATTATTGTCTCCATGATTAATATGCTGTAGATATGCTGTACATGTTGTTCTCTCAGTTAAGATCCTAGATCATATTGAAGTAAATTCAGAAAATTTAACAGTATTTAGGTAGGACATTGGGGATAGGCATCCAAATAACACCCCTTTTTCATTTACATTTGAGACATAGTTGTTGTCCATTAGGGATCCAAAATCCCCTATTACTTATTGGTACGGTTAACATTGATTTGTCGAAGGACATCTCCCTTAGGAGGGAAAGTAGCAAGACTGATTCTAGAGGTCTAAGTGGAATACCGCACTCCACTTTGTACTGAAGGACACCTACTTGTTGTTCTCATCGTACATACCATTTTGGGTGTGCGATGACCAAAGAATTGAAGCTGTGGGACACCTTTCCAGATGTACCATGAACGAGGTAGATTAGTTTCCATTATTCTAGGGATATTTTACCCGAAGTCCCTCTCGATAGAGGGATATCATTATCCATTTGGTTCTCCATTTCGTATTGCTTGACTGCGGATTTCATCACCTTGTTGGGGATACGATTTGTGAGAGCTTTCATATATTTTAGATAGGTGTTTGCTTGCTCATATACCCCCATTGGATTAGTGAGTCTACCTTTTAATTTTTTAGGAGTGCTGCTTGTTGGTATTCTGACCATTTTTATTGCCGCTCTGCTTGTTGTATCACAACTGTTGTAGCAAGTGTTTTGAGCTTGTTGTTGGCCTGAGAGCCACATTTTTTGAGAGCTCTCCTTTTGCACACACGGTTGCACTTAGATTTTTGAGCATTTGATCTCACACAACCATTTAGCACTTTTTACATTTGTCACCATTGATTCACCGAGACACTCTCGACGCCTATGGGGCTAGCCCCTGCAGTACGGTTCACTTGACACCACGCGTCATAGACGAAAAACTTCGTCACCAAATACATATCCCAATGAATCTTGTTTTACTTCTAATTCTGAGTCAAAGTTCCCCACTTACATAGCTCCATCTAGCCCCATTGCTGACATGACTTCCAACCCCTTTTTCGATGGGATTGTTGGTGGTGGACCTACCACTAGCCCAACTACCAGATAAACATCCATCCCTTCCATACCATCTTGTTGATGCCTCAAAAATCGCAGCACCAATTAGCAAGGGATTCTCCTCGATAAGCAAGCCCAATTAGATCGATCACCGTTTGGTGTGGGGAATCTGTTTGGTTAACGGCCCGACTACCGTGTAATGTTTAAAGATTTGTATTCTTTTCACCGGTTGTGGCCCGATCCACCGTTTATGTATTTTATTTTTAGGATCATATGCAAGTGCTTTTAACTAAATTCATGCAATTAAACAAATCTGATCTACAACTATTTAAGCAAATTAATCTATCCTTGCAAGGAGCAAACTGAAAGTATGAGTAATACGCTGAAAGAAACATCCAAAGATCTCACAGATAGTTATTTAATCATAAAGATGCATTTCCAGCAGAAGGTAAAAGATATCAAAGATAGCTTTGATTGAATTAAAACATTTCATTACTCATTTAAGATACACATCTTTGCACATCAAAATATGAGAACATTCATTACAAAGAAATAATTTAGAATAGCAAGGAATGATCTCAGAGTATATGTATAAATGATGCAGAAATAATCCAGCAGGCATTTAAAACATCTTCAGGCAAAAACGCAGTGCAAGCTTTCTTTAGGCAAAATGGAGATTTCTTATATATGTAGCAAAATAATTCACGTACAAGAAAAAAATTGTCCTTTCACCTACCAAAAGTCCCTTTACTCTTCTCTATTCATCTATATATAGCTTTACAAAATGCTCCAAGAGCTCCTACGTGTACCCTAATCCTAAGGAATCTTTTAATTTGTCCTTGAGTGCCCTTTTACAAAAATTAGAATAATTCCCAAATGTTTTTTATAATAGAAACAAAAATCCAGTTGTCTTTAATTTCACGATTGAGATAAAAAGGAAAAATTGTTTCCAGATCGAAATTAGACAATTATGCAGTGCTAAATCAATTCCCGGCTGGAGCTTCTGATACAACTAGCGCTTCTACCTCAGCTAGTTTGTCCACCTCTGCTATATAGCTGACCCATATGCCCGTTTCTCTTACAATGGTGTTGGCAGGGGCAGGGAGCATGAAATTCAGGGAGATCTCATGCATGGCTAACTCTGCTTCAATATTTTTTACCTCTGCTATTGCAGCCTGGAGAACCTCAGCAAGTGAGTGTGAATGGAGGGTTGCCTGATGCACTGGTGAAGGTCTTCTACTGTCAACACGTCTATTTTCTTCACATATTCCATTTCTATGATTAGCTCATTCTTCAACTCAGACAGGCATTGGTCTTTGTTCGAAAATTCCTCTAGAGTTTGGGGAACCACCATTTGACATATTTATTGAGTTGCCTGGATGCTAAGATAGAGACTGTTGCATTTCCCGATGGTAGCTTGGATTATAGAGTTTAACTTTACACCACAATTCTTACAGAACTCCATAATGCCTGCATCTGATTTAAAATCTACCACAAATTTGAGATGGAGGTGTTTGGGGAAGCTTGAGTTCCCTTCTCTCCATTCAATATGCTTCCCGATGTCTTCCTTTACGCGCACATATTTCTTTCTGAGCCTAATGGCCTCAAAATTGATTTCTTTCATCCTGGAAACCATGGCCTTCATTCTGCAAACTTCTTCAAAGATAAGTTCCTATGATGCAAGTATCTTCTTTAGTATGTCACAGGACTTCTCATGAAAGGGGATCAAATCATTTTCCTTGTTGTTTGCTATATCTAACTGCTCTGTCATCAGCTCTTTCTCCTCTTCCAACTAAATGGTCCTGTCTTCGAGATCATTTTTCGCTCCTTCTACTATCATCATTTGTACCGCCAAATCTTCCTTTTTTTCCTCTAGACGCTGATACTTACTGGATAATTCTCTTTGTTCTGATAAGAGGTCATCATATTTCTTTACCAGTAACTCTCTATATGCATGCTCCTTTACCAAAGTAAGCGCCTTCTTCTTGCCTACTTCCACATCATTCACTAGTTTGTGCACATTGTCTTCGCTTTCCTTGGCAGCAACTACAGTGGTGGATGCCATAAACTCGGGAACACTCTGCGTTCCTTGCATGACAGTGGTTTCTCGCTTGGTGACAATGTCCGGTTGAAAGGGTTTCTTCATCCTTGTCTCTGTCTTTCTTACAATGGATTTTCTCTTCTTATCAAAAACAAATTTGTCCCATTGGGACACAATGTGACTCTTTGACGGGGTAAAATGAACGAGTGGAAGTTCTCCTATGTGGAAGTCATCTTCTGCAGTTAAGGTCTGGGCCACTTGGGACAAGTCTATGTCCATGTCTTGCATGTTTGGGCTCCCCACCTCCGCATATTTCTTGGATTTATCTTCTTCTTCGGCCTTCAACTGCCTCTCTTCTTCTTCGACCTTTTGCAGCTTCTCAGTTGCTTCTCTTTCTCTTCTCTCCATTTCTTCTTGCAGCTTGGCAGATTCTTTTTTTTTTGATCTTCTCTAATTCTTCATCTCGAAGTCTTTGAGGTTCCTCATCTCGGATTCTGTCTGCCTTCTCTTTCTATGCTCTTTTCGTTGCTTCCCTTTGGAATATTTCATCCTCCTCCTTGATCCTTTGCTCCTCCTTCGTCAGAGCTTCGGCTTCCTCTCTTTACCTTTGCAATTCTTCCTCCTTGGTATCTTGGGCTACAATGGAGCTAGAGCCAGCTCCGCTCTTGAGTCGAAGGTGCCTTCCGAGTTCAATCATATTGTTGACCCTTTTAAAAACTTCTTAATACTCATCAAAGTAGTGTGCATATTCAAAGTGCGCATTGACTTCTCTACAATGGTCTGTATCCTTATTAAGACTGTCATTCTTCGTGAAAATTCTCTCTCCCAAAGTGAAAATCTCTTAATTCCTGAACAAAGGTTTCAGCTGATTTGACATTAGAGAAATTGTATGCTCCGACATAGAAGGGTAGTGCTGGGAAAGAGGTCTTCTTCAATCTATTCAGGAAACTGCAAACCCCATCTATAAAGACCTGCCTCACTGCCTCGTTGTGGACCAAAAAATCGGTAACATACCTGGGCAGGAGAGATGGTGGCTTGGAACCTCCATACATCCTTATGTACATACCCTCTTTTGAAGATAAAAATCACCATATTTTTCCATGACTACCATGGAATTCTCAGACAGGAAACTGGGCTAACTATTGAACATTAGTTCATACAGAGGCATGATAAACTCTTCACATATGGCCTTGTAATAGATTTTGTAGTTCTGGGCCCATAGGATCTTATAAGCGGTATAAAATGGGCAGTCAGCCTTGTTCCAAATGCATCCTAACTTTGGGAAATGATGCCTTAACAAAATGAAATCTACCAGGTATGATGACATGTAGAATTCTGATTTCTTCTGGATCAACCCTTCCTTGGCAACAGCTACGACTGATGACAGATTGTCTAAGAGGATGTCCACCCAATTGAAAATTGTTCCTTTGAAAGCTACATAGTGGATTAAAGGAATCCAATGCAACTTATAAATAGTTCCATTAGCTCTGCCAAATATTCTACTTAGCATGAGGGCAATGCTTCTAAAAGGAGGCCTTAGTGCTTGGACTTCATATTCATCACTCTCCTTTAGCCTCAGCTGTTTACCTGTGATCAAAAACTTCCTGGCCATTTCCAAGTTATCCATGTTGATACTTTCAAACCAAGCATCGTTCAACAACATTTGAGGATGGGGCAACTTGCAGGATGCTGAAATGTGGGTTGGGTGGAATGAGGCAAAAGCCTCACCCATGCCGTCGGACATAACTCTTGATTGGGCGTTAGCATGCGCAAGGATCCATCTGATGACTTCCGAGCAAGGGAAAAGCTCTGGTCGCGTGGCTGCTCTTGTGATGCCCGAATTTCAGATGTTTTGATACAAATACATTTCCTCTAGGACTGCTTCGGGAATATCCTGATCTCTTATCATGTGGTGCAGTTCCCCCCACTTGAATTCAGGAGTAATGCCCATAAATGGCTTGGTATCCTCATATAATGTTTTAACTCTTGCTTCCATAATAGATTCGCCACCTGATTCAGGCTCATACATCTTAGAATTCTTCTTGGCTCCTTTCGGCATTGTGTTTGAACCTGGAAAAAACCATACGTAATCAAACTAGAATACATGATCAAGTTTTGAGCCAAAATCTTTCATGATACGAGCATAGCCTGGTTGAAACAATACTATCAAAACTCCTTAAAATGATACTACTTTAAAACAACATTCAAGCAGCATTTTAAAATGTATGTGGTAAGCAAAAGTTAATTATCTGTTAAAACAACTAGACAGGGCTAGTTTCCTCTTTTAAAGTCGACTAGAGAGAGCGAGACTACGCGGCCACTGTGCTTGAATTTTTTTCTAGAAGCGTCGGGATGAACATAACAGGACGCAAGTGAGAAATAAATTCGGGTGGTTGAGACCGGGTACTTCCCACTGCATTGGTTTAGGTCATCAGACTTCATGCTGGACAGCTTGCTGGGATAGGGAACAAGGTTTAGCGACTTTGGGGATGACTAATCGGGCATAGAGAATAGCTCCAACAGGGGAAAAGGTGGTCGTGGAGAGGGGAGGGGCTGTTAAATCAATATTAACAAAAAAAAGCATAAGCTTTAGCCACTGAAAACATGATAAAGAGAGTTTGATAGAAGGGTAGAACCACCTACCAGTTGAATGGCGAATGGGCTTCCTGCTGCTGATGGAGCTACGCACCTGGCTATCCTGGAGAGGTGGGAATGAACTTGAATGGGGTTTCAAAAAATTTTAACAATAAAAAACAATAACAAACCAAACACCCCACTTTCTATATATAAACCTCCCGCATGTGTGAGCATTTAACCCTGAGATGACCAGGTAAGTGTGGGGATTAAAATATGTCGTTACTGCGAGGGGACCAGTGTCTTTTCTGTGCCACTCAGCATTAACTCTTAGCCATAAAAATTGGCAGTACTCAGCGGGTTGGAGAGACCAGTTTCAATGGCACTGGACAAGTACTCGCGCAACAGGCCGGTGGGTTACGGCGAGTTCGACGTAAGATTAAAACTTAGCCACTCGTTGCTTCATTTCGACGACTAGCCTCGAGTCACATCGGTCGCCTCTTTTTCATTACTTCTATCGACACCCCTCGTGGTTTGCAGGCGATGGTTTCGGCAGGACTGGCTAAGTTCCACCGGAATGCATCGAGGCGCTTAGGAATAAACAAGAAATCCAGCCATTTCAGGTCAGATTTACGATTTTTGCTGCAACTAGAGGCTTCAACGGAAACAAAAAAAGGTTGTCAATCATGTCGGCACAACTCGGCAAGACTCGCCGCAATACAAAACTCAGGAAAAAGACAAGGCAAAAGGCCGTGCTTCGAAAGGTTTGCGCGAGTTCATCTGACCATTGCAGCGGAACTGAGCAAGTTCGTCCAAAACAAGAAAACTTTACAACTTAACAAAAACAACCACTTGTTGCGGCATGACTCAATGAGTTGCGTCGAAACGGGAAAGGCTAAAAACTTAACAAATGAAACAGACCATTGTGTCTTAACTTGGCAAGTTGTGCCGCCATTTCAGCTGGGAAAGACGAGTTTTACTAAGGAAAAAACAAACTTATAGAAATTGCTCTCTTCGAAAAACTAAGTATAAAAAGGCCTTTTGGATGGGACTTGACTTCTAAGCAAAACTTTCTCAAAAAAATAATAGAGGGGCCCCAATATTTACAAAAATTTGGGGGAGATGTTGCAGCAACAACAATTGTCGTTTCACTGGTGAACACAGATCTCTGAAACAAACTCATCCCAAGGTCAGAAAACTTACAAACTACTAGCTACATGCATAACAAAATGCCTTCATAGTTCAGCTTCTGTGAATGGAGTGATCACTCTTGTCATAATGGTCATTGGGGAAAAGGAAACTTTGACTCAGATTTCTTTACAACTCTCTCAGGGCCAGAGTGTGGAGTTCATTTTAAAATCTATCTTTTAGATGCCAACTAATATAGGACTCCACAGGATCGTAACAATATCTCACAGACATATTCGTTTGTTTCTCATTCCCATGCTATTTGCACCCTTTTGGGATGTTTCTTAATTGACGACTTTTGTCGTTTGAGCCTTCCAGAAATAAATTTCTTTCAACTTTCAATATTTGATTTAGGTTCTTCAATCCATAATGTCCTTTTGTGTGAGCGAGAGATTTATTTTATTATCATGCTTCACGGACGGAGAAGAACCTTGCTGGGATGATTTATTTGAACAGCATCCTTGATTGAATGTTTTTGCTTTTCTCAGCCGTGCTTTAAGTGAGGCGAGATTTCTGGAAAACAGACTCTTTGATATAATCTCTTTTGGCCTTTTACTTGTAGCATGGGATCATTTTAAATACCATACATCTGTGAGACATGCTTCCTCTCCATGGGTATGTTATAGTGAACTTCCTGAGACAGACATTAATGTTAGAGTGAATGGAGCCCTAAGATAGTAAGAAGGAAATGATAAATCTTAGTTATTTAACCGGGGTTATTTCGATCAAACAGAAAAGGATCTCTTCATTCCTGAAAACCAATCAGTGAAATCAAAGTCACAAAGATACATTTTCTTTATAAGTGGATTTCTGCCTTACAAGATTTTGAGATTTGCTCGGAGCCTTATCCTACCGCTAAGCCAAGAGTTGGGCTAGACTTTATTAAAGAAAGAATAAAGAAAACTTGAGCAGAGAGCAATGTAAAAATCAAAACAAGCTAACTTAAAAGCGACAGAAAGCAATAAAAAAAAAAAAGAAGAAGAAGAAGAAAAAAAGTGTGCATTCCCTTACCATCATGTGGATGGTCCCATTTTAGAACTAAGTCACCTACTTTGAAACTTCTCTTGCCAGATTTCCTTTTATCAAACTACCTTTTGACTATGTCTTGGTGTTGGTGGAATTGGTCTTTGGCTTTCTTCCGTGACTCATCAAGCTTCAGTAGGGTATCAATTGTTGATTGTAAGACTTGGATGTTGGAACCTCGGGAGGCTTGGGCCAATTTCAAGGATGGGAGTAATATGTTTGGAGGGAGGATGGTTTCTTTACCATAGACTAGGGTGTACAGGGAAACTCCTAAGGCATTCTTAGGGGTGACTCTGTCTTCCCATAAAGCATTTGGGAGGGCCATATGCCAACTTCTCTGATTTTCAATAATGGTTTTCTTAAGAATCCAGATGAGGTTCTTGTTTGTAGATTCAGCTAATCCATTTCCTTGGGGATAGTAATTGGCTGAATAGTGCAATTTAATTAATTTATCATAAACAAATTCATTTATTTTCAAAGATGAAAAATAAGGTGCATTATAAAAAACTAGGGAAATTGGAACCCCAAACCTGGTTATGATGTTCTCTTCTAAGAACTTGATAATTGCATCTTCATTAACTTTGCACAGTGGAGCGGCTTCCGTCCATTTCGTAAAATAGTCTGTGGCCGTTAGGATGTACCAATGCCGTGACGAAGAATTTGGGTTTATTTATCCAATAACATCTATGCCCCATTGCTCGAATGGTTCAGAGATAATGACTGGCTGCAGAGGTCCTGCTGCTTTCGATGATTTCCCAGCACTCCTTTGGCACACATCACAATTCCTAGCATAGGCGTGAGCATCTCTGAATAAGGTGGGCCAATAATATCTAGCTCTGAGTATTTTGTGAGTTGTGGTATCTCCAGAATAATGTCCCCCGGCAGGGCCATCGTGTAATTCTTTGACCACTTTATTTGCATCTTCTTTCTCCAGACATCTAAGAAAAATGCCATCATAATTCCTTCTAAAGAGAATTCCATCAATGATTTGATATGCTGTTGATTTCAGACGGAGTGCCCTTCTTTGCTTTGAACTCTAGTGCTCCGGCAAATATCCTTGCTGTAGATAGTTCACCAGGTCCCTATACCATGACTTGGGGGCGGTGAAAATGGGACATATCTCAATCATATTTAGCTCGGCTTCATTCCTCCAGTCTAGCTCTTCATCAATCGTGTTTTCAGTGAGTAGCTTGCGTAAACCCTAACCTTTTATAATGGTAGATGGTTTGAATTCCAATTCATACTCCTGAAGAGCAGTGACCCAGTTTTTTCTCCTTTCTCCCAATTCCTTCTGAACAAAAAGAGATCTAACAGTGGGGTGAGGCACTATGACTTTAGTTTTGTTTTTTAGAATATATGGTCTGAATTGTTTCACTTCTTTGAATACTGCATATGCTTGCTTATCTACAACATGGTAGTTCAGTTCAACGCCCTGCAGACCAGTGCTCATAAAGGAAATTGGGTATTCGTCTCCTGATTCTCTCTTCTGAGTGAGCACAGCTGCGAGAGAGTTCTGAAGCAAAGGTGTACATGATAAATTTTTTTTCGAAATCTGGACTTCTTAAAGAAGGTGCATTAGCTATGGCAAATTTGATTTCTTTAAATGAAACTTTCTCCAAGTCTGTCCACTTGGACTGCACACTCTGCTTTACCATTTGTTGCAAAGGTTTAACGATCTGAGCAAAGTCAGGCACGAACCTTCGAACAAAATTAATGGTGCCTATAAATGATTGCATAGTTTTTTGTTATGGGGCATGGGAATCTTGTTGATAGCTTGAACTCTCTCTTGATCTATCGAAATCCCCTTCTTTGAAATGATATGACCCAAGATATTACCCTCCATAACCACGAAAACACTTTTCTTGGGATTTAATGAAATACCATATTTCTTGCAGCGATAAAAAATCTGTTTCAAGTGTAAAACATGATCTTCTCTCTTCTTTGAAAAAATTGTCACATCATCTAGATAAACTACAACACAATGACCACCCAATCCTCGAAAGGCAATGTTCATTGCTCACTGAAAGGTAGCTCCTGTGTTTATCAAGCCGAATAACATCCTGCGATATGCAAAGGTTCCCCACTTAGTGCGAAAAGTGGTTTTGAGTCGGTCTTCTTCTACTACTAGTACTTGATTATATCCATAGAAACCGTCTAGTAGAGAAAAAAGTTTTGAACCTAACACCATTTGTAAAATTTTCTCCATTGGAGGCACAGGGTAGTTGTCCTTATCGGAAGCTTTGTTCAAGTTCCGAAAATCCACACATAATCTTATTTCTCCCGACTTCGCCTGTATGGGAACTAGATTATCAACCCATTTAGAATGTCGGACTTTAAAAATTATCTTTGCATCCAACAACTTCTTTAACTCTTTCTGTATTAAGGGCTTGAGCGTAGGATGCGTTCTTCTTAGTTGTTGCTGAAATGGCTTAACACCGAACTTCATTGGAATTATATGTTGTATAATGCAAGTATCATATGTTTTGAGATCTTCATAATTCCATGCAAAGACGTCTGTATACTATTGAAACAGTTTGATGAACTTATCTCTCTCTCCTGGTGAGCAACATTTGCTAAGATTGACATATTTTGGCTCAGCTTCTCTGCCTAGATTTACTAATTCGTGCTGCATAGAGGAGCTATTAGTTTTGACATTTGTCGGCCTTCTGAATTTACTCTTAAGATCAAATAATCCTTCAATATTTCTCACTCCTTTGGGTATGAATTTTCATTTAGCAACATCTTTTCCCTGCAAATCTAGATCATGCTTCTCTTCATCGATTATGGCTTCCTGGAAGGGATCTTCATTTGTTAGGAAACTGATGATCTAATCGTCATCATAAAATACTCTAGAATTTCTGATGTTTTCCGGGATGGATGGCCTGAAAATCAATTCAATAGAGCATTTGTTATTGGTAGGCACTAATCTGGAAGCGGAAGTAGCTAATAAATCGGCTACAACATTCTGTATTCTAGGAATAGAATTTATATTAAAAGCATCAAAGTGCGAAATTAAATCCCATACCTCAGACTGATAACCTTTTAAATGTGTTGAAAGACAATGAATTGTATCCCTCACCTGTCTGGCGACTATTTCCGAGTCACCAAATACTTTCAAGTACTTGACATTTAAACCAATACCTTCTTTAACCCATGGACCAAAGCTTCATATTCAACAGTGTTATTAGTACATTCGAACTCTAGTCTACAAGATTGCTCTCCAGTAAGCAACCCCAATTAGATTGCTCACCGTTTGGTGTGGGGAATCCGTCCA
Source organism: Larix kaempferi (assembly GCA_027924585.1). Taxonomy (NCBI): domain Eukaryota; kingdom Viridiplantae; phylum Streptophyta; class Pinopsida; order Pinales; family Pinaceae; genus Larix; species Larix kaempferi. Next base: position 13,076,806 of record BSBM01000050.1, on the reverse strand, counting down.
GTTAATGGCCCGGCTGTCATGTCCCAAATTTTTCATTGGGTCACAATGGCCTAATCCCATTGGCCATATTCATGAGAGTTCATCAAATTGACGCTAAAGGTCAAATAATTGCCAAGGAGGAAAATTACTAGTTTCCTAGGTTTGGGGTGGAAGCTTTGGGATTTGGAATAAGGGGGATAATAAATGATGTTTGAACATTAGAATGGAATAAATACTTAATAAAGGAGCTAAATAAATATATACAAGTGAAAATCAAAGTGGCATTTTATCATGAAGACACATGGAGGAAGTGGGACCCACATATGGCTAGATTTCCCCACTACACTTGGCATCATTTTCACCAATTCGAATTCAAGGTGAATGGTAACATACTTGGGGGATTTAAAAAGGTATTATTCATGGAATGACTCATCCAAGGTCGAAATATAGAGGAATATTAACTCCCATGGAAGAGGAAGAGGCAATTTGGAGCTAGTGGGACACTTGGGCTAGATTCCCTAGCTCTATGACAACAATGATGAAGATGCTATAACACCTATGACACAAATCAGACCTGAAGGCTAACATATGACATATATGACATGTCAGGGATAAAACTAGCCTCCAAGAGGGCATTCAAGGGAGTTAGGGTAGCTAAGATGCTCCCACATGTGATTTGGTGGAAGTGGGAGACTAGGAATTGTTGTACAAGTGGCATTCTTTGGAATCTCTTCCCAACTTGAGTTGGCATGAGTCTCTTGGAAGGAATTCGACCCATGGAGGACATTATAAGTTTATAAAAGTCATTAACAAATAATAATATCAGCTTTTGATCATTTGAGAATTTGCAATTGCATTTGTGAAGAGGGAGAGCTAGTGGATGACTAGTTTCTTTCCTTAGCCAATTTCAAGGGTGAACGATTCCCATCCAAGTTGGTAATTGGAAAGTCCATTCAAAAATTTCATTAATGGAATCATTTGTTGTAGGTTTAAGCTACAAGGCAGATCATGGTTTCTTCTAATGCATCACATTCTCTCAACCATTTCCAGTTTTGAAGGCATATTCTTGCTCCTTGAGGGAGGGCATTTTTGGTGAGCTATTGTACTCTTTTGGGGAGCTTATCATGCCCCATTTATTTTTTAATATGAGTTAAATACTCTATTATTCATCTCTAGAAATTTTCAGGTTGAAATTCCAAGTAGAAATGTATAAATCTCATTTTTAATGAAAGAATAGTGCCATTTCCCCACTACCTTGTTGTGAACCAATGTAATGTTGATGGATTCTAATGGAGAAACAAAATACTGATGGTTTTTTTATGAATGAAATGATATTGATTTATTATACAAGTTTCATGTTCAGTACTTAATCATTTGAAGTCATTTTACTTAGTTTATTGACATTTGGAGAAGATTTGGTGCCATTTCCCCAAGGGTCGAACTAGTGATTTTTGCTGCTATTTGGTAGAAGGTTAGAAAAGAATTAATAATTTATTAATGGTTCACATGAGACATAAATAATGTCCCTCAGACATACCCTACCTCTTTTCATAATTTTGAGTGAGTTTGGAGGCATTTGGAGAGTCATTTTCAGTACTTACCTTGGGGGGATTTGAACCCCAGATTGCTAGTTAAATTCCATACTTTGTCCAAAATCTTAAACCAGTTTGAAGAAGTATTTTTATGGTAATAAATAATCCATTAAAATCATAATCAAGTACAAATATCATTCATACACCTTCATTGAATATTTAGAGGCATTTGGAGCCAATTGGAGACCTAGAGACCAATACTAGTCAAAGGGAAATTACTAGTAAAGTTCCCTACTTTGTCCAGAATTTAAAGAGGATTTGCATAAGTATTTTAAAGGTCCAAAAGAATACATGAAACACATATTTATATTCTAACATAATCCACATACCTTCTCAGAATATTTGGGAGCATTTGGGGCAAATTGGAGACCTAGGCATCAAAACTGGTCAAAGGTCGAATTTGGGGAAAAAGTGAAAAATTGGTCCTGTTAATAAAATTTAAAAAAAAGGGTCATTACAGTGGTATTAGAGCATGGTCCTTGCACCTATGAAATAATATCATACATTGAAGAATAAGTTGCATCCATGTCTTACTATTATGATGAACCTTATGAGTACAATTCTTATGAGGAATATGCAGATGCTTATGCGCAATATGAAGCAGAATGTGAATGGTACGAGGAAGAGGTGCCATCATACAACACTTATTATAATTTTAGGAGGACTGAAGATTATGATTATGACCCTATATATGATAAATATGAGTATGTCACGCCACCAAATGATAATGCTATGGATGATTTACAAAGATGGAGAGCAAAATATAAAACCATGCCCCAACAATATCAATCATATCAAGAATATATTGCTTTGAGTAAAAATACAAAAAAGGCCATGTATTTGGAAGACTATGCTGATTGGGTGTTGGGAAGTAGACTAAAAAATGAATATGTGGAGTTAGTGAAGAAAGATTTATGCCCTTCTTGTAAAATACCTTGGAGAGAAAATCATGTGTGTGTGAATGAAAAGAGCAGTGAAATATCTGAACCTTCAAAGAATGGATTTATTTCCTACTGGATGAGAGGTTTTGGATTTTCTTCAGAAAGAGATTCCAAAGATATTGATCCTAAGGAAGACAAGGGGAAAAATGCATCAGCTTGCTTGAAGGAGCAAGAGGAAGAGACATCACAAGAGCATGGAGAATATTCCATTGAAAATATTGAAGATCAATTCGAGACACATTCTACCTTGAACATGAATCAAGGAGCATCTATTGATGGATGCTTGAACTATGAAGGAGTAGCTACTGATGGGTTCTCACACCTCTATTTTGGTGACATAGAAATCACTTTTGACAATATTGTTGTAAGACAAAATTCCCCTAAGCATGAAAATGAAGACCTTGTAGTTGTTGAAGAAGAAACAAGATCAACTTCCCCATCACCACTTGAGCTTCATGAAGTTGGTCCAAGTGAGAAGGAAGAAGATGAGGAGGTTCATCTGCAAGAACCACATTTTCTTGAAGGATATTTAAATATGAATGAAAAGAAGATCCAAGAGTCCCTTAGCATTATCCATGACACTCAAACATTGGTGTCAAATTCTTGTTGGAGAGCTACTTCATTGGAGGAAACATCCTTCCTTGAAGACATGGAGCAGATTCAAAGAGCAATGTGACACATCAAAGGTAATTTCTTGTCTTTGATTTTTTATAGAAACCATTTGTTTGAGCTTAATGAACTGTTACATGATGCATACTTGAAGAATAATGAGGATATTCATAAGCTCACAATTCAAAATGAGCAACTTCTTGAAAAGTTGCAAGATACTTGTTTTTCCTCCTATGTTTTAGAATGTCAAATGGTAGATTGTTTGGAGGATTCTCATGACATGGTGGATCATGAGAAAAGTGGAAATTTGAATGTTCTTGATGTGTTTGAAGATGAACTTGAAGACATCCAAACACTTGATGTGGTGGAAGATGAACTTGAATTGTCTCTTTATGAAGGTTATGCAATTTTTAAAGAAGAGCATGATTCCTCTACATTGGAACCAATATATGACAAAGGTTTCACACTTTTGAAGGAGTTGCATGATACTATCCATATGGATCCTTCCCATGATGAAACTTCTGCACGTTTTGATCATTTGGGTGAGTTAGTTCATTCTCCTACATCCTACAATTCCATGTTTTGCAGCATTAGTCTCCATGAAGAATGGGTGAAAGGGTTTTTTTTATGGTGCCACATGAGGAGTATGGAACTCCTAGATTTACCTTTATGATGACATGGTTGGAGCACATATTTATTCACATTTGCAGCAGCATCCTTTGTTACTTTATGATGATACAAATCTACCTGGATGCCCCTATGATATGCATTTGAGTCACTTGAAGACTGTTAAATTTTTAGTATTAAATCACAATACTATAGGATCTTTGCTGAGAGAATAACATCTACAGTATATCAATGCATAACAATCATAATATGACAAGCATCACAAGCATCACAAGCATAGAGACAAGAGACATAGAGTTTCCGAGGGGAAAAACCTAAGGTGAAAAACCCCACAACTTCCCCAGAGATAGAGAGAGCAATGGCTCAACCAAAATACAACCAAATAACACTGAGATAGTCTCCTAGCAGATGATCCTCCTCCTCCTCACTAGTGCGCCACTTTTCAGAGAGAGAGATAGTTACTTTTCCGAGTGAGTAAAATAGAGATCTCCTATCTCTATTTATACTCACCTTTTTGCCCAGTGACTTACTGGGGCCGACTTGTCTACTTAGATACATCCACATTATGTTATATATAATTCCGGGCCGACCCCAAATGGTGGTCTAATAACCCATCGGCAAGTACACACACTTGCGACACTTGTCAATCCACATGACGACACTTCCTTATAGAGGAATAACACATCTCTTATAAGGGTACAATAAATATATATAAAATATACAAATGAAATACATTCTGAAGTTACATATACATCAACACTCCCTCTTAACTAGGAAGGTATTTCTCGACACAGATCTGCTAGACAAGTCTTCTTCTCTGGATCATCGTCATCGATGCATCGTCATCATCATCGTCACTGCTGCTACTATCTCAACCAATCTCTGACTCTACTCGTCATAGGAAGTTCTACAGAGCCAGTCCTTTTTCATACTGGATGTAGGCCCACCACCTGCAGGTCTTCGTCATCACTGGCCATACTGTGGAATCCTCAGGACTTATTACGTGCATCATAAAACCTCGAAAGAGCATCCCAGGCTGTTACGAGCACATGGCTCTACCTATAGGCTCTCCCATGGCAAAAATTACATGTGACCTCACCACAAAACCTCGAAAGAGAATCCCAGGACTTATTACGAGCAGAAGGCTCAACCTATCGGATCTCCCAGGGCACAAATTACATGTGGTCACCACAAAACCTCGAAAGAGCATCCCAGGACTGATTACGAGCACACAGCTCAACCTATCGGATCTCCCAGGGCACAAATTACATGTGGTCATGGCAAAACCTCGAAAGAGCATTTCAGGATGTTACGGGTACACAACTCCGACCTGAAATCTCCCAGGGCACAAATTACATGCCATAGGACAAAACCTCGAAAGAGCATCTGCCAGATATCCCAGGGCACAAATTACATGCCATAGGCAAAACCTCGAAAGACTATTTACAGATCTCCCAGGGCACAAATTATATGTCCTCCCAAGCAAAACCTCGAAAGAGCATTTATCAGATGTCCCAGGGCACCGAATTACATGCCATAGGAAAAACCTCGAAAGACCATCTGCAAATATCCCAGGGCACAAATTACATGCTTATCTGCACAACTTGATCCACGGCCACAGAGTATCAAACTGATACTCAACATACATCATCCTGATGTACTCATGATCGTCCTGATCATCATCACTGCAACGTCCTGCTGCATGTCATCTGGAGCAACATCCTGAAGCTCATCATACATGATCATCCTGATCATCACTGCAACATCCTGCTGCATGATCCACCTGATCATCAATGCATCCACCTGATGCATACCAAGTATCTACCTGATAATACAATGTATCCACCTGATACATATACAGATACATGGTCCAAGCATCCAACATGATTCATATACAAAATACATACACATGATCCAACTGATCATATCCAGCATCCAGCATGATGCATACATACATAAATGATCCAACTGATCATATCCAACATCCAACATGATGCATACATACATAAATGATCCAACTGATCATATCCGGCATCCAACATGATGCATACATACACAAATGATCCAACTGATCATATCCAGCATCCAACATGATGCGTACATACATACATAAAAATGATCCAACTGATCATATCCAAGCAGAAACCAGAACATCATCCTGATGCCCATTATCCAACGCTTACATCCACAGCCATGTGAAGGATCCTCCTTCCAACATGCTTGGAATGGATTCAGCAAATGTGTCCATCACTTCTTCCTCGAAGTGTCCTCGATCTGAAGAACGCCAAGCCTCTCTCTGAAGTACTCGAACTTCACTCTGGCTAGTGGCTTCGTCAGCACATCTGCAATCTGCTCATCCGTCGCAACATACAGAAGCTTCACAGCTCCTCTCTGCACCATATCCCTGATATAGTGATATTTTATCTCTATGTGTTTCGACCTGTCATGAAACACTGGATTCTCGGACAGCTTCACACAACTCTGGTTATCACAGAAGATACCAGTAGCTTCCAATGGGAGATCAAATAGCTCAGACAGTAGCTTCCGTAGCCATACTGCCTCACAACTAGCTGAGCAGGCTGCAACATACTCTGCCTCAGCTGTACTCAGTGCTACACAGGACTGCTTCCTACTAAACCAAGAGATCACACCTGATCCCATATTGAAACGACACCCAGATGTGCTCTTCCTATCTGTAGCACTGCCAGCCCAATCTGAATCAACATAACCCTGTAGGTTAAACTTTTGATTCGCTTCATACTTGAGCCCATAATCCACTGTACCCTTCAGGTACCTCAGAACATGCTTTACAGCAACCAGGTGAACACTCCTCGGATCCGTCAGGAACTGGCTCAATGTGTTCACAACAAATCAAATGTCTGGTCTCGTGTTCGTCAGGTACATCAAAGATCCAATCATCTGACAATACATAGAGACATCAATTGGCTCAGATGAAGCATCACATAGAAGCTTCAGATTCAATGCCATAGGTGTGGCCATGGCCTTGCAATCCATCATCCCGAATCTATTCAGGATATCTACCGTGTACTTCCCTTGACCAAGGAAGATCCCACCTGCACTCTGCCACACCTCCATACCTAGGAAATAGTGCATCATTCCCAAATCTTTCATATCGAATTCAGCTGCAAGCTTCCTCTTAGTATCTGCAATCAGTCTGTCATCTCCTGTCACAAATAGGTCATCCACATACAGGAGTAGAATCACTGGATTCCCTTCCTCAACCTTGTAGTAAAGGTTGGAATCTGCTTTACTCTTGGTAAATCCCAAACTAGATAGGAAACTGTCCATCCTACCATACCAGGTTCTGGGAGCTTGCTTCAAGCCATACAAGGCTTTCTTCAATCTGCATACATATGATTCCCTGTCATGTATTTCAAAACCGAGTGGCTATTCCACATATACTTCCTCTTCTACTACACCATTCAGGAAAGCAGTCTTGACATCCATCTGGTGTATTTTCCATTTCATTGCTGCAGCCAGGGCAAGTACTGTTCTGATGGAAGTATACCTGGGTACAGGTGCAAAGGTTTCTTCATAATCTATTCCTTCTTTTTGAGAGAAACCATGAGCTACGAATCTTGCTTTGTATTTTTCCACACTGCCATATGCAGCATGCTTGATTTTGTAGATCCACTTGGAAGTCACAACATACTTCTCTTTAGGTCTTGGGACAACATCCCAAACATCATTCTTCATTATTGATTGATATTCCTCAACCATAGCATCCTTCCATTCTTTCTTTTCTGCTGCCTCTTCATAACTGGAAGGCTCTTTGTTCATAATGTCACAGAGTAAAGCAACATAACTGGTGTGTGATCTTTCTGCATCATGAATGATCTCTCTAGCCAATATAGGTTTCCTCTTGTGAGAGTTATCCTCACGGGGTGGATCTACAGGTTCTTGTGGATCTTCAAACTCACGAACAGTTTCTAGAACTGCTTCAGTCATGATAGTGTCCTGAAATCTTGTTTCCTTAGGTTCTTCATAAACTTCGGTAGGTGCCTTTCTTGATTTGATGAATTCTGAGTTTTCATCAAATGTTACATCCCTGCTGACATCAATCTTCTTGAACCCTGGAAAGTATATCCTGTAAGCCTTCGAGCTTTCACTGTAACCCACAAAGATGCCCTTCTTTCCTGAAGGATCTAGTTTAGTCCTCTTCTCTTTTGGGACATGAGTATATACTGGACAACCAAATATTCTGAGATGGCTGACTTCAGGTTTCTTACCAGAAAATACCTCTTATGGTGTCTTGTTGTCCAATATCTTGTGAGGTGTTCTGTTCTGCACATATACAGCTGTTCTAGCTGCTTCTGCCCATAGATGCATAGGAAGATCTTGGTCATGCAACATTGGCCTTGCTGCTTCCATGATGGTTATGTTCTTCCTTTCTGCAACCCCATTCTGTTGAGGATTATAAGGAGCAGTCAACTCCCTCTTAATCCCTGAATCACTGCAAAGCTTCTTGAAGTCATTTGAGGTGAATTCTCCACCATTGTCGGATCTGAATGTTTTGATCTTCTTGTCAGTTTGATTTTCCATCAAGGTTTTGAATTCCTTGAATTTATCAAGCACTTCATCTTTGCCCTTCAAGAAGTATACCCAAGTCTTCCTGGAGAATTCATCAATAAATGATACATAGTAAACATACCCACTCAGGGAACTGGAAGACATAGGGCCACATACATCTGAGTGGATGATTTCCAGAATGTCTTTTGCCTTGCTTTCACTGCTTGGGAAAGCCTTCTTAGTGTTCTTACCCTTTTGCACATCCTTTGCAAACACCTTCATGTTTGGTCTTGATTTCAAGAAGACCCTCTACTGCCTTGCTTGCAATTGGAAGTGCCCTATAGTGCATATGAGCAAGTCTTCTATGCCAAAGTTCACTTGGCTCCATGGATTCATGCACCACGGCATGTTCAGGTTGTCCCTTCAATTTATACAGTCCTCCCTCTTGCTCTCCAATCACTACTGCATCATCTATTGTCTTTTCCTTTGGCCACATTAGGACTTGGCCATCAACAAATGCAACCCTCATACTTTTTGCATCTAAAGCAGAGATGGAGAGTAAGTTCTTCTTGAGCCCAGGTACATAGAGGACTTCCTTCATCTTCAGAGATTTTCCAGAATCTAGGTTGTAGGAGGCTTCACCACTTCCTTTGATTGGGTATTGATAATCATCCCCAAGTTTCACCTTATGGGATGATTCATGTTCAGAAAGGTTCACAAAAGATTCCTTGAACCCAGTCATGTGTTTGGAAGCCCCACTATCAATCAACCAATCATTACAACCATGGGAGATGGTACCTGTGAGTGCAGAGATCAGAACATATTCTTCTTCACTTGATGAGTCATCATCACTACTACTTTCTGACCTAGCCTTCTTCTTTGGAGGTTCATCATCTTCGGCAGCATGAGCATGATATCTTCTTTTGTTATTCTTTTTCTTTTTGTTGAAGTTGTTGTTGTTGTCTTTCTTCTTCTTGGGACAATCTGAAGCAAAGTGTCCCTTCTCATTGCAACTGAAGCATCTGAGATCTTTCTTATCTTTATGGTAATGGTGGTGAGAGGATCTTCTATTATGAGATGATTCCTTCTTAGATTTACCTCTTTTGGTGTGAGCTGCAAGAGCTTGATCTTCACCTCCCATCTTTTCTTCACGAGCTATAAGTCTAGCTTCTTCTTGAGAGCATTCTTCCCGAAGTCTACTGAAGGAGATCAACTTCTTTCTTGCACAAATTCCTTGCATAAAGGAATCCCATGACCTGGGTAGGCCATTCAGAGTGGTCATCACCACTTCACCATTCTCCACCATTTCATCCACTGCTTCTAGTTGTTCCTTGATCTGGGAGACCCTTGAAAAATAAGATTGAATGGTTTCTCCATTCTGAAACTTTACTGCTTTCAATTGGTTCCACAGGGTCATCTTCCGATTTATGTTCTTTCCTTCAAATAGCTTGGTCAAGGATTCAAACATCTCCTTGGGTGTCTTGAGAGAAGACACATGGGGTATGAGATGGTCTTTGATAGAATCAGCAATGATTCTCTTTGCCTTGACCAAGTTCTTCTTGTGCAATGCCTTGGCCTCTTCATCCTCTGGGATAGGGATGTCTTCTTTCACATATGAGTCCAACTCATTCTCTTCCAGGATTAGCCCGATCCTATACTTCCAGGCTCGGAAGTTATCAGCCCCTTCAAGATTATCCTCAAGCTTGGTGTGGAGAGACATCTTTAAGAGTACTTCAAATGGAAATAGAAAAGATTTAGGACTTACCACTTGAAGTGCTAAAAACTGGATCTGGTCCCGGATTAGGGTTTGTCAGAGAAACCCTAAAAATTCAAAATGTGAATTTCAAAATTCTGAAAGGATAGAAAGATGCGCCTTGGAGAGCTGATCAGCCTAGTACATTCAGAATTTGAGATCAACAAAGTCTTGCCCTTCAAAATTGCCTTTTTGTCCTCCCGGGTTCACTGGGGAGAGCCCTGAATTAGGGTTTGAGTTTCCCGGAGATATACCCAGCCAAAAATCTCGATCCAAAGCTCTAACCTTCGATTTTTGCAAGGAGCTTCCAGCTGTGCCTTCAGTTTCCAGAAATTCCTATTTTTGTGGAAAACCTAATTTTTAGGGCCAAATCTGAAAATGCTCGGAACTGAATTCTGATTGGACAGATAGATGCGCCTTGATGAGCAGATCCAATCTACTATACTGAATTTCAAAAATCTATGGAGAGAAACCCAATAAACAAGGAATACAAGCTTCCGTCACTGCAAAATGTCTTCTTCTCAGTTAAGCTCTGATACCATGTTAAATTTTTAGTATTAAATCACAATACTATAGGATCTTTGCTGAGAGAATAACATCTACAGTATATCAATGCATGACAATCATAATATGAAAAGCATCACAAGCATCACAAGAATCAAAAGCATAGAGACAAGAGACACAGAGTTTCCGTGGGGAAAACCCTAAGGTGAAAAACCCCACAACTTCCTCAGAGATAGAGAGAGCAATGGCTCAACCAAAATACAACCAAATAACACTGAGATAGTCTCCTAGCAGATGATCCTCCTCCTCCTCACTAGTGCACCACTTTTCAGAGAGAGAGATAGTTACTTTTCCGAGTGAGTAAAATAGAGATCTCCTATCTCTATTTATACTCACCTTTTTGCCCAGTGACTTACTGGGGCCGACTTGTCTACTTAGATACATCCACATTATGTTATATATAATTCCGGGCCGACCCCAAATGGTGGTCTAATAACCCATCGGCAAGTACACACACTTGCGACACTTGTCAATCCACATGATGACACTTCCTTATAGAGGAATAACACATCGCTTATAAGGGTACAATAAATATATATAAAATATACAAATGAAATACATTCCGAAGTTACATATACATCAACAAATACTTGTGGTTTTTCTTGCTAACCACTTGATTCATTTGATGTTGGAGGAACTTCATCCCAAACTTGGGTGAATAGATTTATGATTGAAGAATATTTTTGTTGGAAGCTACATACTTTGTTACATATTTATGATTCTCACATTCATGGATGTATGGGTGAGACTTCTTTGAGTCCTTTGAAGTCTCCTTTTTTTTTCTGCTCATTATTTGGTTCAGATTTTAGTGGAGATTCTTCATTCACTTCTTGGATGAAGGAATACATGGCTGAAAATTTTGATGCATATCACATCCTTTTGGAGAAGCATTATAGGACATGGTATCCTCACTTATGTCATTGGAGCATATTTGATGGGTCACTTGAAGATTGTATGCACTTGGAAAATGGTGGTCTACTTGCTTGGAGGTATAAGCACTTTCATGACTCTTTGATGAAGCATCTCCTTGATGTACATTTTCATTATGCTGTTATGTATATTTTGTCCTCATGATGTTTGGAAGAATTCATATAAGAAAATGGGATCCAAGAATCCTCTTATCTGATGGTATGGGTTGGAGAGCACTCTTAATTGTTGGGGTGCAATACAAGCAATGGGACCTTGGAATAAGTTTTGTCTCATTGGTTTCAAATTTTTTGGGGAAACAAGCAGTATGGGAGATGGATTTCTCACTTAGTAAAGTGATTTTTATCAGAGTAGTGCAGAATCAAGCATGGTGGTTCCTCTCTAAAATATTCATGGAATCTCGAAGACTCAAAGTTGGGCAACTCAGTGGCAACTTCAAAGAATTATACAAAAAGCAGGTTCTTCAACACCCATGTTTGAAATTGCTTGTGGACAAGCAATATTGGGAAGGGAGGATTTGTCATGTTCCAAATTTTGCATTGGGTCACAATGGACTAAGCCCATTGGCCATATTCATGAGAGTTTATCAAATTGATGCTAAAGGTCAAATAATTGCCAAGGAGGAAAATTACTAGTTTCCTAGGTTTGGGGTGGAAGCTTTGGGATTTGGAATAAGGGGGATAATAAATGATGTTTGAACATTAGAATGACATAAATACTTGCTAAGGAGCTAAATAAATATATACAAGTGAAAATCAAAGTGGCATTTGATCATGAAGACACATGGACGAAGTGGGACCCACATATGGCTAGATTTCCCCACTACACTTGGCGTCATTTTCTCACCAATTCGAATTCAAGGTGAATGGTAACATGTTTGGGGGATTTAAAAAGGTATTATTCATGGCATGAATCATACAAGGTAGAAATATAGAGGAATATTAACTCCCGTGGAAGAGGAAGAGGCAATTTGGAGCTAGTGGGACACTTGGGATAGATTCCCTGGCTCTATGACAACAATGATGAAGATGCTATGACACCTATGACACAAATCAGACCTGAAGGCTGACATATGACATATATGACATGTCAGGGCTAAAAATATCCTCCAAGAAGGTGCTCAAGGAATTTAGGGCAGCTAAGATGCTTCCACATGTGATTTGGTGGAAGTGGGAGACTAGGAATTGTTGTACAAGTGGCATTCTTTAGAATCTCTTCCCAACTTGAGTTGGCATGAGTATATTGGAAGGAATTCAACTCATGGATGAAATTAGAAGTTTATAAAATCCATGAACAAAGAATAATAGAAACTTTTGATCATTTGAGAAATTTGCAATTGCATTTGTGAAGAGGGAGAGCTAGTGGATGACTAGTTTCTTCCCTTAGCCAATTTTGAGGGTGAAAGATTCCCATCCAAGTTGGTAATTGGAAAGTCCATTCAGAACTTTAATTTGGAGCTTTAATGGAGTAATTTGTTGCAGGTGTAAGATACAGTGTAGATCATGGTTTCTTCTAATGCATCACATTCTCTCAACCATTTCCAATTTTAAAGGCATATTCTTGCTCCTTGAGGGAGGGCGTTTTTTGTGAGCTATTGTACTCTTTGGGGGAGATTCTAATGCCCCATTTATTTTTTAATATGAATTAAATATTATGTTATTCATCTCCAGAAATTTTCAGGTCGAAATTACAAGTAGAAATGTATAAATCTCATTTTTATTGAAAGAACAGTGCCATTTCCCCACTACCTTGTTGTGAACCAATGTAATGTTGATGGATTCGAATGGAGAAGTAAATAATAATGGTTTATTGATGAATGGAATGATATTTATTTATTATACAATTTTTGTGTTCATTAATTAAGCATTTGAAGTCATTTTACTCAGTTTATTTACATTTGGAGAAGATTTGGTGCCATTTCCTCAAGGGTCGAACTAGTGATTTTTGCTGTTGTTTGGGAGAAGGTTAGAACATACTTAATAATTTATTAATGGTTCACATGAGACCTAAATAATGTCCCTCAGACATCCCCTACCTCTGTTCAGAATTTCGAGTGAGTTTGGAGGCATTTGGAGAGTCATTTTTAGTACTTACCTTAGGGGGATTTGAACCCGAGATTGCTAGTTAAATTCAATACTTTGTACAGAATCTTAAACCAGTTTGCAGAAGTATTTTGATTGTCATAAATCATCCAATAACATAATAATCAAGTACAAATATCATTCATACACCTTCACTGAATATTTAGAGGCATTTGGAGCCAATTGGAGACCTAGAGACTAATACTAGTCAAAGGGAAATTACTAGTAAAGTTCCCTACATTGGCCAGAATTGAAAGAGGATTTGCAGAAGTATTTTAAAGGTCCAAAAGAATCCATGAAACACATATTTATGTTCTAACATCATCCATATACCTTCTCAGAATATTTGGGAGCATTTGGGGCAAATTGGAGACCTAGGCATCAAAACTAGTCAAAGGTCGAATTTGGGGAAAAAGTGAAAAATTGGTCCTGTTAATAAATTTTTTAAAAAAGGGTCATTACACCGGCTACCGTGTAATGTTTAAATATTTGTATTCTTTTCACCGGTTGTGGCCCGATCCACCATTTATGTATTTTATTTTTAAGATGATATGCAAGTGATTTTAACTAAATGCATGCAATTAAAAAAATATGATCTATAACTATTTAAGAAAATTAATCTATCCTTGCAAGGAGCAAACTTAAAGTATGAGTAATATGTTGAAAGAAACATCCAAAGATCTCACAGATAGCTATTTAATCATAAAGATGCATTTCCAGCAGAAGGTAAAAGATATCAAAGATAGCTTTGATTGAATTAAAACATTTCATTACTCATTTAAGATACACATCTTTGCACAGAAAAATATGAGAACATTCATTACAAAGAAATAATTCAGAACAACAAGGAATGATCTCACAGTATATGTATAAATGATGCAGAAATAATCCAGCAGGCATGTAACACATCTTCAGGAAAAAACGCAGTGCAGGCTTTCTTTAGGAAAAATGGAGCTTTCTTATATATGTAGCAAAATAATTCATGTATAAGACAAAAATTGTCCTTTCACTTGCCAAAAGTCCCTTTACTCTTCTCTATTCATCTATATATAGCTTTACAAAATGCTCCAAGAGCTCCTACGTGTACCCTAATCCCAAGGAATATTTTAATTTGTCCTTTAGTGCCCTTTTACAAAAATTAGAATAATTCCCAAATGTTTTTTATAATAGAAACAAAAATCCAGTTGTCTTTAATTTCACAACTAAGATAAAAAGGAAAAATTGTTTCCAAATCAAAATCAGACAATTATGTAGTGCCAAATCAATTCCTGGCTGGAGCTTTTGATACAACTGGCGCTTCTACCTCAACTGGTTTGTCCACCTCTTCTATATAGCTGACCCATAAGCCCGTTTCTCTTACAATGGCATTGGCAGGGGCAGGGAACATGAACTTCAGGGAGATGTCATGCTTGCCTAACTCTGCTTCCATGTTTTTACCTCTGCTACTGTAGCCTGGAGAACCTCTTCAAGCAAGTGAGCATGAATGGAGGGTTTCCTGATGCACTGGTGAAGGTCTTCTGCTGTCAACACGTCTATTTTATTCACATATTCCATTTATGTGATTAGCTCATTCTTCAACTCAGACAAGCGTTGGTCTTTGTTCGAAAATTCCTCTAGAGTTTGGGGAACCACCATTTGAAATCTTTCTTAAGTTGCATGGATGCTAAGATAGAGGCTGCTGCATTTCCCGATGGTAGCTTGGATTACAGAGTTTAAATTTACACCACAATTCTTGCAGAACTCCATAAAGCCTGCATCTGATTTAAAATCTGCCACAAATTTGAGAGGGAGGTGTTTGGGGAAGCCTGACTTGCCTTCTCTCCATTCAATATGCTTCCCGATGTCTTCCTTTACGCGTGCATATTTCTTTCTGAGCCTAATGGCCCTAGAATTGATTTCTTTCATCCTAGAAACCATGGCCTTCATTTTGCAAACTTCTTCAATGATAAGTTCCTGTGACTCAAGTATCTTATTTAGTATGTCACAGGACTGCTCATGAAAGGGCCTCAAATCATTTGCCTTGCTGCTTGCTAGCTCTAACTGCTCTGTCATAAGCTCTTTCTCCTCTTCCAACTGAATGGTCCTAGCTTCAAGATCATTTTTCTCTCCTACTATCATCATTTGTACCTCCAAAGCTTCCTTTTCTTCCTCTAGACGCTGATACTTACTGGATAATTCTCTTTGTTCTGATAAGAGGCCATCATATTTCTTTATCAGTAACTCTCTATATGCCTGCTCCTTTACCAGAGTAAGTTGCAACCTGCGTGCCCTCTTCTTGCCTACTTCCACATCATTCACTAGCTTGTGGACATTGTCTTCACTTGCCTTGGAACCAGCTACAATCGCGGATGCCATAAACTCAGGAACACTCTGCATGCCTTGAATGACAATGGTTTCTCGCTTGGTGACGATTTCCGGTTGAAAGGGTTTCTTCATCCTTGTCTCTGTCTTTCTTACAATGGATTTTCTCTTCTTATCAAAATAAAAATTATCCCATTGGGATACAGTGTGACTCTTTGACGGGGTAAAAGGGACGAGTGGAAGTTCTCCTATGGGGAAGTCATCTTCCGCGGTTAAGGTCTGGGCCACTTGGGATGAGTCTATGTCCATGTCTTGCATGTTTGGGCTCCCCGCATCCGTATCTTTCTTGGATTTATCTTCTTCTTCGGCCTTCAGCTGCCTCTCTTCTTTTTCGGCCTTTTGTAGATTCTCAGTTTCTTCTCTTTCTCTTCTCTCCCTTTCTTCTTGCAGCTTGGCATATTCTTCTTTTCTGATTTTCTCTAATTCTTCATCTCAAATTCTTTGAGATTCCTCATCTCAGAGTCTTTCCGCCTTCTCTTTCTACGCTCTTTCTATTTCTTCCCTTTGGAATCTTTCAACCTCCTCCTTGATCCTTTGATCCTCCTTCATCAGAGCTTCGGCTTCCTCTCTTTCCCTTTGTAATTCTGCCTCCTTGGCAGCTTGGGCTGCAGTGGAGCTAGAGCCAGCTCCGCTCTTGAGTCAAAGGCACCTTCTGAGTTCGGTCATATTGCTGACCCTTTTAAAATGTTCTTCATCCTCGTCAAAGTAGTGTGCATATTCAGAGTGCGCATTGACTTCTCTGCAATGATCTGTAGCCTTATTAAGACTATCATTCTTCGTGAAAATTCTCTCCCCAAAGTGAAAATATCTTAATTCCTGAATAAAGTTTTCAGCTGATTTGACATTAGAGAACTTGTATGCTTCGACATAGAAGAGCAGTGCTGGGAAAGAGACCTTCTTCAATCTATTCAGGAAACTACCAATCCCATCTATAAAGACCTGCCTCACTGCCTCCTTGTGGACCACAAAATTGGTAACATACCTAGGAAGGGGAGATGGTGGCTTGGAACCTCCATACATCCTTATGTAGGTACCCTCTTCTGAAAGATAAAAATCATCATATTTTTCCATGACTGCCATGGCATTCTCAGATAGGAAATGGGGCTCACTATTGAACATTAGTTCATACAGAGGCATGATAAACTCTTCACATATGGCCTTGTAATAGATTTTGTAGTTCGAGGCGCATATGATCTTATAAGTGGTATAAACTAGGCAGTCAGCTTTGTTCCAAATGCATCCTAACTTTGGGAAATGATGCCTTGACATAATGCATTCTACCAGGTATGATGACATATATAATTCTGATTTCTTCCTGATCAACCCTTCCTTGGCAGTGGCTACAGCTGATGACAGATTGTCTGAGAGGATGTCCACCCAATTGAAAATTGTGCCTTTGAAAGCTACATAGTGGATTAAAGGAATCCAATGCAAGTTATAAACAGTTCCATCAGCTCTGCCAAATATTCTACTTAGCATGAGGAAAATGATTCTGAAAGGAGGCCTTAGCGCTTGGACTTGATATTCATCACTATCCTTTAGCCTCAGTTGCTTACCTGTGATCAACAACTTCCTGGCCATTTCCAAGTTATCCATGTTGAGGCTTTCGAGCCAAGTGTCGTTCAACAATGTTTGAGGACGGGGAAACTTGTAGGTCGCCGAAATGTGGGCTTGGTGGAATGCAAAAGCCTCACCCATGCTGTCAGACAGAACTCTTGATTGGGTGTCAGCATGCGCAAGGATCCATCCGATGACTTTCGAGCAAGGGAAAAGTTCTGGTCGCGTGGCTGCTCTTGCGATGCCCGAATTTCAGATGTTTTGATACAAATACATTTCCTCCAGAACTACTCCAGGAATATCCTGATCTCTTATCATGTGGTGCAGTTCCCCCCACTTGAATTCAGGAGCAATTCCCATAATTGGATTGGTATCCTCATATAATGTTTCGACTCTTGATTCCATAATAGCTTTGCCACCTGATTCGGGCTCATACATCTTAGAATTCTTCTTGTCTCCTTTCGGCATTGTGTTTGAACCTGGC
This sequence comes from Larix kaempferi, assembly GCA_027924585.1. Taxonomy (NCBI): domain Eukaryota; kingdom Viridiplantae; phylum Streptophyta; class Pinopsida; order Pinales; family Pinaceae; genus Larix; species Larix kaempferi. The sequence continues at coordinate 13,058,801 of BSBM01000050.1, read as the reverse complement.
AAAAACCATACCCAATCAGACTAGAATACATGATCAAGTTTTGAGACAAAATCTTTCATTATACGAGCATAGCTTGGTTGAAACAATACTATCAAAACTCCTTACAATGATACTACTTTAAAACAACATTCAAGCAGCATTTTAAAATGTATGTGGTAAGCAAACGTTAATTATCCGTTAAAACAACTAGACAGGGCTAGTTTCCTCTTTTCAAGTCTGTTGCACGAAATTGCAAGTAGTCAGCGCTCCCTGGTGTATCGTGACAAGGGACTAATCACCTCTCGTGGATCCTTGAAATCTGGTGGTGGTGAGTTTACCAATCACCTGCGGGTTTTGGTGTAATGGCAGTCGTACTACCAACAATTGGTATCAGAGCTAGAGGTCACGAGTTCGATACACACTCGGCTCATGCTAAGGGGGAGATTGTTGCATGAAATTGCAAGTAGTCAGTGCTCTCTAGTGTATTGTGACAAGGGACTAATCGCCTCTCGTGGATCCTTGAAATCTAGCGGTGGTGAGTTTACCAATCACTTGCGGTTTTTGGTGTAACGACAGCCGTACTGCCAACAAAGTTGACTAGAGAGAGCGAGACTACGTGGCCACTGTGCTTGAATCTTTTGCTAGAAGCATCGGGATGAACATAACAGGATGCAAGTGAGAAATGAATTCAGGTGGTTGAGAACAGGGTTTAGCGACTTCGGGGATGACTAACCAGGCACAAAGAATAGCTCCAACAGGGGCAAAGGTGGCCGTGGCGAGGGGAGGGGATGTTAAAATGGTATGAACGAAAAAGCATAAGCTTTAGACATTGAAAACATGATAAAAAGAGTTTGATAGAAGGGTAGAACCACCTACCTGTCGAACGACGAATGGGCCTGCTACTGCTGACAAAGCTACGCACCTAGCTGTCTTGGAGAGATGGGAACGACCTCGAACGGGGTTTCGAAAAAGTTTAAAAATAAAAAACAATAAAAAACGAAAAACCCCACTTTCTATATATAAACCTCCTGCATGTGTGAGCATTTGACCCTGACATAACTGGGTAAGTGTGGGCATTAAAAAACACCGTTACTGCGAGGGGACCCATGTCTTTTCCGCGTTGCTCAACATTAACTCTTAGCCATCAAAATCGGCAGTACTTAGCAGGTTGGAGCGACCAGTTTCGGCGGCACTGGCCAAGTACTCGCGCAACGGGTTGGCGAGTTACGACGATTTTGGCGTAAGATTAAAACTTAGTCGCTCACTGCTTCATTTCGGTGACTGGCCTTGAGTCTCGTTAGTCGCCTCTTTTTCATTACTTCTATCGGCACCCCTCGTGGTTTGCAGGTGATGGTTTCGGCGGGACTGGCTAAGTTCCACCGGAACGCATTGAGGCACTTAGGAATAAACAAGAAAGCCAGTCGTTTTGGGTCAGATTTATGAGTTTTTCCGCAACAAGAGGCTTCAACGGAAACAAGAAAAGGCTGCCGATCATGTCGGCACAACTCGGAGAGACTCGCTGCAACACAAAAATCACGAAAAAGACAAGGAAAAAGGACGCGCTTCAGAAGGTTTGGGCAAGTTCGTCCAACCGTTGCAGTGGAACTGGGCAAGTTCATCCAAAATAAGAAAAATTTACAACTTAACAAAAACACCCGCCTGTTGCGGCGCGACTCAATGAGTTGCGCCGAAACGAGAAAGGATAAAAACTTAACAAATGAAACCGACCGTTGTGGCTTAACTCGGCAAGTTGTGCCATCGTTTCAGTTGGGAAAGACGAGTTTTACTTAGGAAAAAACAAACTTAAAGAACTTGCTCTCTTAGAAAAACTAAGTATAAAAAGGCCTTTTGGATGGGACTTGAATTCTAAGAAAAAATTTCTCAAAAAAATAAAGGAGGGGCCCCAATATTTAAAAAAAAATGGGGGAGATGTTGCAGCAGCAACACATCTATAGGACCTACAGCTAGCATCCCCGTCACTACGTCCATACCTATGGTTAGTGGATCTATTACAACTACAGTCTCGTTGGTGACTAGTAGAACACTTGGGGGCACTGGCCCTTCCTACATGATTCCCCCACCTTTGACTGGAGGACCCTCAAACCCCATCATGAATCATACCATTTCTCCCCACATTGGGGCCAGTGGCCCCACCATTTCCGCTACAACTAGAACTAACACCCCTGCGATCGTGTCACATCCTTCTACCAGTTTTCCATTCATGGCTAACCTCAACCTCCTTGATCTAGATAGATTAACCAACAATCCTATTCGACATGAACCCAAATGGCCTCCCATGCCTACCAAACTCCCTTCGGATATCCCCAAGTTTGAAGGGAAGGCGGGAGAGGAACCCTAAAACCACATCATGTCCTTCCACTTGTGGTGTTCCTCCAACTCCATAGTGGATGGCTCCATCTGCCTCCGCCTTTTACAATAGACCCTTACTGGCTTTGCAGCTAAGTGGTACATCAAACAACCTCATGGGACACATTCCACCTTTACATCCCTTGCTTCGACTTTCCTGCAGTTCTTTCAGTTACCAGTCCGTTATGACGTTGGTGTAGAGATCCTACTGTCTTGCAGATAGAACATCGCTACCCACATGACTAACCATATTCATAAGTGGCGTAAACGTTGAAGTTTATGCATATCAAGTTAGACAACTGCATATTTTTATATTGGTTCCTGAAATCCCTCATACGAGTTATCGCCAAGGATGTGGCATACGAACAGACCCAAACCAAAGAAGAATCCATTCTAAAATCCCAACAATTTGACCTTATCTATGCTCAGTCAGGCTACTTATATTCCATTTTACCTGATGCTCCTCGCAAGGATTCCTCTCGAAAAGATGCCCTGGGGGAATCCCACGCTGCCGACGACATTATTGGGAACATTGCATCTCATAGTCAGCCTTATACTGCTATGCCTCCTGCTAGTCCCTCGACTTATAATCCTACACCCAATTCTTCCATGAGTGTCCCCCGACCTTTCGCATGCCACAGCCCATTCCGGAGCTACACCCTCATATGTTCCCATGGCCCAAGCCCCTCATGTTCATGGACCTTCATGTCCAACACATTGCTATAGTCACAAATCGCCATCATACACTCCTCCCACTGCACCTCCTTCCTATTACCATCCACAAGCTGCACCTGCACCGACACAACCTAAAGCCCCTCCATCTTACTATCCCCCACAGGAAGCACCTGCACAACCTCCAGCCCCTCAAGCTTACTATCCACCATAGAAAGCACCAACACCTGCTCAACCACATAATCCTCCTACCCCCCAAGGGAAATTTTATGCCCAACAAAACCAACAGCAAAACCAGACTTCCCAAAGAAACTAACAAGGCCAAGAACATCGAGGAAGAGGCCATAACCGAGGGAACTACCAACCCCCAGATCATGGTGGCCAACCACCCAATCCCCCAAACAATAATGATGTCGCCCCAGCTAACTAGAACCTTGATCGACCACCTCATCAATTAAAGAATCCCAAATTATGTACGAACAACCCATGTTCTATCTGCAGGGTATATGGCCATTATACGCACAATTGTCCCCACCTGGAGCGAGCTCACCAACTTTGGAATGATGACTCCCAACAATAAGGACATGTCGCACCGCCAACATCTCCCAACCCCCCGCAACCTAATACACAACCCATGGTGCTACATAATCCCTTACCCACACAAGGAGTAGTGTAACACCCAACTGTTGGCTCCCCCATAAGGGGCTTCAACATCACAACAACAAATCACTTATGTTGCACCTACTAATCAACCCATTGACTCGGGTACCCATCACCTGCTCATGATGTCATCAGCTGATGTCAATCTTCAAACACACCGAAATCAGCATGGTTCCACCACATAAACCATTCCCAATGAATTTCATTATGCATACCCACAACACCATGCGATGGGGCCCCCAAAGCTCCCTGCTTCCCTTTGCGTGCATAAATAACAACCCCAACACTCATGTTGCCCCCAATTATAATATCGTGGATGACTTAGCCCAATCCCCTGCTGCTATGTCAGCCCTCGAAATTTTAAAAAACTGTCCTGCACAGCGCAAAACATTGTTATCCACCATAGGTGCGATAGACCCTTCCAACTCAGGGATGATGGCATTCGATTTAGACCAATCTGAACCATGCTTGCCTTCCACATTAGCATTTCAAGTTTCCGTGTCAATCCAAAATCTTGTTATCCGTTGGTGCATCATTGATGAGGGTGCCTCTACATGCATTATGTCTACATTCGTGTGGCGGAAGCTCGGATCCCCTACTCTACATCCATCCATGATTGCCTTACAAGATTACGATGGTCGTTCAGCTCAACCCCAAGGCCTCCTGACCAACGTTACAGTCCAATTAGCTAGTAAAACTATCCTTATCGACATTCAGGTCATCAATGCACAACTTGATTATAACCTCCTGCTTGGACGCAATTACATGTACGCCATGAAGGTTGTTACTTCATCAGTCTTCCGCATTATGATGTTCCCCCGCGAGGGATGGTTTGTTAAGATCAACCAACTTACTTACTACAATCTGAATGTGCCCGCTACACCTGGAAATGTTCTCCCCATGGTTGAACAACCCACGTTTGGTGCATCTACCTCTTTGGTTTCCACCGTTGGCCGCATACTTTATTCGGAGACTCCCATGGTATCCTCATTTTGATCCCTACCACCTCCTCTGCCAGCCATCTAAATTTCTAACTTATGCATCATTTCATCAAATCAATCGGTCCCTAAACCGCAACCACCATTGTTTCCTCAACCACCATTGATACCTAGCCACGTTGGAGCCACACCAATCCATACAATCTCATTCTTATTCCCACCATCTGGAGTGGTAACTTCGCCTATTATGGCCACACTGAATCTCCCCGAGTTAAGGTTAGGACTTCCTGTATGGTATCTTCCTGTTCCTAATCCCATTCCGACACCACAATTCATCCTTCAACCGGTCCAACCGATTACCACTGCTACTCATCCACCTCTTGGTATAGAGACCACATCTACATCCCACAGTGCCCCTGCCTAGCCCAAAAACGTTGGGGGCAGAGGCCCACAAAATTATACCGCCCCACTGGTGACGAAACCCATGAAACCTCCCCCTCTATTTCGTGCACCCCTAAGTGCTCCTTTTGTGATGATTTGGGCCATGCTACCCATAATTGTCCACAATTGCCAAACCTTCAAGAACACATGAAAACATTGGATGATGACCCCAATATTTCGGTTGTCGATCTGGATAGCACCCGTAAACTGCACAACAAATAATTGCACACCAACCACTCCTGCTCCATATGCAGTATCTACAGACACTATTCCCATCATTGTCCTAACTTACCTAAGTATCAACTGGTTCTCCATGAAATGAATCAGTCCTCCTTAGAATCATCCATTACTACCATCGAGGAGATTCACCCACTCGAATCGTCCTCATCAACAGAGGTTAACACCATTTACATGGTTTCCACTGGAAACCCCTCTATCCAGTCAGCCCCTTCAACTGATCCATCTGACCCACCTGTTCAACCTTTTCAAATCGACGATGCAATCACATGTCCACAGCATGGGGGTAGGCCCAAAAACCTGCCTACTCATCATCATCGTCATTCTCGTCGGCGATACTGGGGGCATATTTGCCACAAGGGAAATCCCCCATCATCATGTCATCACTTCAGTATGCCACCACGACCCACAACATCATGGTATACCCCCCCTCCAGCAGTTGGTCGACACCTTGTTGATCCCTCTTTGAAACAACATCTGCACCACATTGACAACTCTGAGTTAGGGGGAATAATTGATTCCTCGACCGTGGGATAGGGGGAATGCTCAATAATTTTGAACCTTCACCATCACATCTATCTCAACATTTCAATGATCCCATTTCTCAACCCAACACATATGTGATCCACAATAAAAAACCCCATGCACATAACATGGGGGCAGGTCATTAAACGTGCTCACTTTTTCACATGCGTGATATCAACCATTTTTGAGGTCAAATGTCACTTGTATATTTTATTTGATTTGATACACCTAGTATGTTTCCTACGTGGGTCATCATTTCTCCCCACCACTGCATCCTTGGATCGGTGGGCTCACCTTTATTTGTAGCCATTTTTTAACCTAATTTTTCCTTTGACCATTCCAGAGTCATTTGACCTCTGTTTCTTGCACCATTTGCACCGTCAGATTCATATTTACGAGCCCGTGATGATGCTTGATATCATTTCTCGTTCTCACAAAAAAAAATTCAGGCATTTTTCCCATGCCCCTCACTACCTCGATTTGCATGCCATACAAGCTGTAGTTGTTTTTCGTCATTTTTTTGCATTATGGGCTATCCATTAGCCCTCCGCTCCATCCATACTACATTCCTTGCATTATTTTTACACCATTAATTGACACGCAAGGAGGCCCCATTAGTGTTCCCCCCTCACCTTCCATCTTGGTTCTCACATTCGTCCCTTGATTGAACACTTCCTCCTTGCTTGGCCATTACATTTGTTCAATATATTTTTATCCCTTTTTTCAGGCCGAGCAATTCCTTTACAAAAACGGAACTTAGGGAATTTCTGTTAAGCTCTTTTCCGACTCTTAAAAGAATGAAAAGATCACCGAACAATCTTGCTTCCTTTCATGCTCGCTAAAGTATCTGAAAGGGCATCTATCTGGTATAAGTTTAACCCTTTACCGGACTTTGTAGACTAATTATGAAAATGAATACTCTAGTCACATCGGCTAGAAGATTTATTCATTGCATACTTTTATGCTTTTTCGGGCCTTGGAGACTAACACACGAAAAATAACCCCCTTGGAGTCTTCTTATAGCTTTCAGACTCTCTAAAATTGAAAGCCACCACGAGCATTCACCGTCCTGGGCTTGTAACAATCCACACAACGGTACCTTTTCACCATTTTAGAGTCTTCTTATCACTTTCAGACTCCTTAAAATTGAAAGCAACCACGAGCATGCACTGTTCTGGGCTCATACAAATCCACATGACAGTACCATTTTGAGCACACTTATATCCCTTCTTTGAGCTCCTTAAACCATGAAGAAGGACCAAACGGTGCCTCTCGGCGTCACGAAAGATCATATCTAGTCCCCACATTATGGAAACACCTCCACTATGGTCACCTTTGTTCAGAGTATTTTGCTATGTGTCACCCTTCGAGTCTCCTAATGTCATTCATCAGTCTTACCCCCTGAGTCACCCCCATTACAGTCACACCATCCCTGGTCCATTAAGCTATGATCCCTTTCCCTGAAGTCAATTTCATATGCTGCCAGGTCAAACTTGCCGTCATACTCTAAACAAAGGAAGTTTGAGTCCTCCCACTCTGCGACCCCTGTTCCCCCCCTATTATGTCAGTCCCACTTTCAGTACCATCACCTTTCGGTTGTACACCTTGCACTCCTATCAAGGAAACATTATTTCCTTGGTAGTTGTAGGTATCCCTCTGTCGGCACCAACACATCTATTCCATAGGATAGACCCAGAGGCCCCTATACCTTGGACTCATCTCCATCATTGGTGAGTTCCTACGGATCATCTGAGAGGAGTCCTTAATGCCTCTTGGAATGGTTGTCTCTCACGTGCTCGATGCCAACTCCATCATCGCACCGTTCAGATTCGTACAGGGTATTGGTCCCTTCAATTATTGGTTGAAGAACCCAAATGTCCCCTGACTCTATTACATTGGTGAGTCAATTTGGAATGCCCTTGTTGTATGTTCTCGCGGATATCTAGGCTACGTTGGCGATAGAGTTTGGAAGCCATCCAATCATATGCTTCCTAGAGTATCTAGTTCAGATGCAATCCAATGTACCTTCGAGATTCCGACTCTCAGTCATTGAGTCCATATAGTTGTTGGAAACCTTCAGATCCAGCAGAACCTTAGTTGTTATGGTACCACATTCGGTATGGATGCCATTGTTTCCATGTATTATTCCTTTAGATCAATCATGGTTGGACTATGAGTATGTCCCAGATTTGTGTCCCTTTGGACCATTATGATGTACACAACAGTTCTCTATGTATTATTCAGGTCCTCTTTTGGGACTCATTATTATTTTTATATCTTGATACGAGCATGGGTATTCCCTCCTCATCCATATATTTGATATTATTCCTCATTCATTATTTAGGTCATGTATTTCCAATTTTTGTAGTTTGTATGGAGCATGTGTTTCAGTCTCCATCTAGTTTCTTCTCTCCTCCACCACAATGCTCATACCCCTGGAAACTGACAAAACCTATGATGTCTATCGGCCATACGATGAGCTCCTACCCTCACACATCAGGGGGCAATCTGTTAACACCTAAAAATTGTTCAGTGGCTCATCTCCCTAGTCACATAACCCATTTATCCACTTTTCCTACATTTTTGGCCTCCAAAACCCTAAAAACCATCAAATGGTAACCAAAAGAGAAAAAAATCATTATTTCCTCCTCAATTAATGAAGTTCCTTCAAAAAAGGTCAAAACCCACAAAAAATGGTCCAAAATCCCCAAAAATAAAATAAAAGGGGAAAAAAGTCAAAAATAAATTCAAAAAGAGAGAAAAACTCCAAACACCATTAGCCAATACTATTGGTTTCCCAAACCATGGGAAAATCCCAAATACCATTTTTCAATACTATTAGCTGCCCAAAACCATGGGAAAATCCCAAATACCATTTGTCAATACTATTAGTTGCACAAAACCATGGACTAACACTCCATTACCCAAAATCACTATAAAATGGTGATGGAGGCCCCCCATTTCAACATCCAGTAATCACTCTTCACACCCTTGTGATACCGAAATTCCTATTGAACTTTAGACTATCACCTTGAGCTTATGTTCCACCATTACAGTTGAGTCTTGGCCACCCTTTTGAGCATTTGGAGAAGAGAAAGGAACTCTGGAGAACTGGTGCACTACTCTCGTACTGCTGCAAGAACTCCACCAACCTCACCATTGGAGGTAAAACAATCGCAAACCCTTGTTTTCCCATAAATACAAAAAACATTCAAATTATAATACTGGGTTCCTCATATTGATTTAATTTTTATTGTTTTAGTTTAGATTTATTTTATGCACATGTCATAGTTTAATAATTAGTTTTTACTCATTTCAAATATTATTGTTTACCCATTATTGATCTGCTACTAAGGGTTCATGAATCCTTAGTAGGTGCTCTTTAGCACAAGCTGGGGTGAAAACTCCAGCTACAATACCCCTGGTGAATTTAGCCCCTGGACATATATTATGTATTGTTATGTGTTTATTAATATGGCACTACGTTCATGAACATTGGTATTTAGACATTATTATGGTCGTGAAGGACCATGAAATTATTATTATTATTTATAAAATTAATAAATAACTGGCTCAACATGGACCACTAACAAGAATGGGAGGCCACAGATTCCACAAGTGAGGGGTAAAGGGCATTGGGAATGTTATTTTCCTAGTGCATTATTATTTTTCTTTTCCCAAACCCTAGTCCTTGATTTTTTTATTACCATGGACCCATTGAAAATATAAGTGTTAGGATCAATTCACATTTTTTTTCTTAATTCCTAAATTTTGATTTGTATTAAAACCCAAATTCTAATGTACCCCTAGTGGCTTAATGAGTTGTTTCTCACCCAAACACTTGAAGATTGAATCCAAATATTATTTATTGGAGCATATTTGATGATTATTCGGCCAATTAATTTCCATGGTTTGAATTTAACCTCCAACTCCTCAAGTGTGTAACTCCCGTCATTATTATTTTGCTATTCTTGGAAAATGTATCTTTTGTGTAACCTCTCTCATGGCTTATGCGTTCCTCTTGGATATTTTGGACCACATTGGATACTTAATTCTCTCATGCACTCCTATTGGCTTGTGCATGCAAAAGTATGACCCCCTCTTGATTTTGTAACTCCCCTATTCAAATTTCTCTTCGTGAATTTGTGTGGAATTAGCCATGTGGAATTTGAATGGCTCTTCTTGGGAATTTGGGGAATTTTTCCTCTTGATTTCGAATTAATCCTATTATGCCTCTATTGAAGGGGGAATTGGCCTCTTTTGTCTATAAAAACCATTTTTTATCTCTTGGGAAGGGGGGCATGCTTGGCCAAGTATGTGTTTTATGTGCTATTATGTTATGTTATGTGGAAAGCCTATTTTGTTTTGTGTTATGTATGTGGAAATCCTGTTATGTTTTGTGTTACACACATCTGCTTAGCCAAGTCTATGCCATTGGGTAGTTGATGTTTTCCCTAATAGCTCTACTAGTCCAGGTTTCTCACACAAGAATCCAGGAAATGGGGTTGGTTAGGTCATACCCCATAGGCAGTGGAGAACAAACATGAAAGTAGTTGTCACATACCCCAATTTTGCAAAAATAATGTAATTATTTTATTAATATTCCTGAGACATTATGTTAAATTTAATGCTAAGTAGGAATTGATGACTCGGCAGAGTCACCAGAAATGGAATGTAAATTCTGAATATTTTATTTTTAATAAATAAATTATGGAGACAACAGCATGGGAGAGCTGTTAAAAGAGGTTACTGGTCTAACTGGTGGATGGAACTAGGTGGATAGACAAAAGACAAGTGGCAGCATCCTCAAACACTTCCTGAGTTGCAGGTGGCAACTTCCCTATATTTTGGGGTCATGATTCCCCAAGAAAGTGGAATCTGAGCAGGTGGCTCATTAATGACAGTTAACCCAACTAAGACCTAGGCAATCTTTTAAATAGTACTCAATGAACTGAGCTAGGGGTTCAGCATTGTTCTAGAGGGAGAATACATTCAGGTGAATGCTATTCAGGAGTCCCATTGAGGAAGTGGGAAAAATAGCAAGGAAGTGTTTTGAGTCAGGAAGTTGCAGTAACTTGGTTCCAGTGTAGCTGTTTTGGCTGAGGGAATTGTTGGCTGTACCTAGTTCCAGCCAGTTAGACCAGAGCAAGCTCGGGGGTCCTGAGAAGTGTTGTCTGGGAACTCTCCAGGAATTGGTAGGGAGGAACAGCCTCCCACTGCTGTTATTGTCTGCCATTGATACAGGTTCTGTCACTCTTCCTGCTGTTTATTTAATAAATTTTAAATGTAGAATGAACTATCTCATCTTTGTTTGAACAGTATTTATTTCAGTATAGTTAGCCTCTTTGTATCGTCATTTGATAGAATTTGCAGAACTAATATGTCTTAGAATTTCCCTATTTATCACATAAAGCGAGTAATTATTTTTATGCAGAATATGTTTGTTATTATTATAGCAATAAAATATTATGGTGACTTATATAGGTTTATTATTAATAGTTAAAAATTAAATATAGAATATTTATACAGTAGTTATTTCTATAAATATACTTATTAAAAACAATTATAAGAATAGACACATAGATAAATTTTAGAATTTCATTGAAATATTCCATAGAGAAATTAACAGGTATAAATCCTATCTGAGCAACTATATCAGTTTATATCTGCCTCATATTTTATTTAAGCCAGAATACATGTTATTCTCTGTATCAGGATTTAGATGAACAAAATTTATATCAGTAAATTTATCTACATCCATAACATAACTGACTGCTATCGATTATCCATAGGTTGCGAATTGCAGTAAGATTTTATTTATAAACCTTTCCATACGATCCTATTTGACAAAATCTTAGTCAATGCAAACAAGTAAACTATAAATAAAGAATCATGGCGAGAGTTGTTTATTTCAAAACCTATTTCTATAGTATTTATAGCCAGGATGATTACAACAGAGTTGACAGAGCTATTTAAAAGACAAACACATTGACTAGCTCGAAGCCGAGTCTTACAACATAGAAAAATTCATTGTGCCTTAATCCAAATCTTTCCATTATCACAAGCATAGGTTACTGCTTATTATCGAGCTCATTTTAGATGTAATACACAGCACTGTTGAGGTGTTTCCATAACAATAGTCAAACATCATAATATACGCAGAGAAGTTATCATCGAACTCAGCCATTGATTGGCTTTACAAACCCTACTATTAATTATTGACCAGGAGATATTGTCACCGTATGTAAACACAAAACCAAATTTGTGCAACTCGTTCCTAGCCACAACAGAACTTAAACATTTCTCATATTTTCTTATATATATTAACCTGGGAGAGAACCCCAACTCGCCAGGGTTAACAACCTTTTTATTTGTCTATCACGGAAAGGGTAGTGAACCCCAACACTATCATTAACACACACAACCAAAGAAAATGCAGAGAACAAATACATTGTTATCACCTACAGCCGAGTTATCATTCTCTGGAGGTATCCGAGTAAACTTAGAACAAACCCATAAATAAACAGTGTGTTCATTTAACAAAAAAAAACGCATATAATACACGGCCACTTGACAGGCCAAACATTACAGTATTTTTTTATAACTTCTACAGGGTTGGGTAAAACCCTATATATTCAAAATATAATGACAATTAACAACCCCAAGGCCGTCATAACAGACTGAGCCTTAGATTGTTCCTCGTAAACATGCCGGGGTATACAAACCCTATCTACTGTAAGCAAAAAGATTAATACATGTGACGGTATTCATGTTCACAAAAACGACAACAACCCAGTTACAAAGGAGGCCCTTCCAGACATAACCCTAGCAAAACAAAACCAGCAAAGGGAGAGACAGCCATGGAATAACCAGGCTTACCTGGAGGAGCCAACGCTAGTGATGAAGCCTCGTACACCTTCAGGAGCGGTTATGACCTGCACATTACAAAGTGACGAGTATTGTCAACATTCATTTTAAATACAAACAAACTTATTCAACACTGTAATCTACGAAAATCATTGATATTTCTTACCTGAGCTATCGGAGGAAGCAAACCTAGTGGACAACCTGGTAGCCACGATTTAAGCCAGGTAGCAAAACCTCATCATATTCGTCAGAAGGATGAGCAAGGAGAACTTTAAGTTCCTCTCTATTGATAGCCGTGACAGGTAATATATTGAACAAACCCTTAAGCTGTGAATGAACCAGTCAGGGAGCACGATTTAAACCCATTACACGACCATCTCATGGATAAAAACAACACAGAAAACCCTGAATCTAACTCACACCAGCAACAGTGTAAGACTGTAAGTAGCATGCGAATTAAACACAGTGACAACAAACGATACCATGATGCCCAATGAATTGTAGCAGACGCCAGTAGCAGAGGCACACCGACTTTTAAACCACCCGAGAGGCATACAGACTTTTAAACCACCAGAGGATAAAACTACGTAACCATAGCTATAAGAGAATTGCAATTTACAGTGCCCTACTGACGAACTCAGATAGGAAGGGTTTCTCTCTTACAACCCGAGCCCGAAGGCGGAGAAAATGACCAAGTAAGGGTTTCAGGACAGGCTTTATATCACCAAATGCAAGGATGAGAGCCATCCACGTACCCCTTTAGATTTTCAACCTACCTTGGGTCGACTTCCTATAGTCCAGCTGCAGCTCGAATCATTGCTCATCGATTTTATATCATTGCATGGATAAAAGTCTTATTCATGATATGGATAATCACTATGATTGATACACAATCATCGCATAGTGTATGTCATGAAGACAAGCCATCGATAGTTTCGAGGGTACATTATATATCCCCTACAATTATTTGAAAGAGATGTAGTCAACTTCAAACTAGAGTTTCTCATAGTTTTATCATTCTAAATATTACCTTTGCAATATATATTTGGATACCTTGTTGTTATATAAGATCTTATTACCATAATTCTTTCATCACCTTTGATAGCAATCAAAGATGAGGATAATAACCTCTAGTCCTGTGATGTATGGATATGAAATCATCTATAATTCCATACATTGAACGTAGATTAAAAACAAGGAACAAAGATTTTGGCATGAGTTAAACATGGTGAATTCATAAGAAAATTTACTAAGTAGACAAGGGATTATAAATTATAAATGAATATAATAGAACATCGCTAGAGTTATCACAATTCCAACTCATGCTAATAATAAGTGATCACAGCTGTAATCACAGCTAATAGTTGACAGCATATCACATAATGCTAACGTCACGTTATGCATACGATGAACATAATACAAACAACTCGTTCCAGTGACAGTATACAGCATGGTCATAACGCAATGAATATGTCGGAGAGATTGTAATTCATCGAAACGCCTAATGATACTATCCAGAATAAGAGATATCATGTCAATACAGACTATCAACCATATATCAAGCATAAATTTCATGAAGAGAACTCTACCATCTTACATGACAACCAGTAACAATATTTAAATCTTCTCTGAGTTTTACAGTGCAGGGAAAAGAACTTGATGCTTACAAAAAGATAAGTTTACAGTGATCCATACTTTACCTATGTACCTGTGAACAAAAGACGATTTATGCATTAGCTCGTAAGCTAAGTAAGCCAGTCAACTATGGCCAGTTCTCCCTTTGAAGCTAAGAACAAAAACAATCGATAACAAAAAAAATCAAAACTCACATTAGTTTCATAACATATCCTTTTAAAACAAAATCACGATCAGTTAATTAAAATAAACAGGACCAGGAATGTAAATTAATTAACATTTATTGTTATAATAAAAAATTTTAAATTTTTCAGAAATTCCGGGTTTTGACAGTAGTAGATGGGAAAATTTTTGTGTTTATTTAATCAGAAGAAGAGTTTCTGAGAAAGGATTGAAAGTTCCTTACTTGTGAAATTGTGGCCTCAACTCGGGGGTGAATACTCAAGTTGCTAGATGCAGAACTTGGTATGTTAATGGCATGGTGGAACATGGCCCTGTTGATGCCAGCTTCCCTTTCCAGAGATACGTATTCATATTTGTTTTTATTTTCTATTTTAATTTGATGCATGTGTGCCCGTGGAGGCTGATTTATCTCTGCTTATGATTTGATTTGATACAGATTTGATTTTGTCCCCACTTATATTTATTATGGTTAAATGATAAGTAATGGGATGATCTATATGTTGTTTAAATATTATTATGATTATGTTTTTTATGATCTGTATGTTGTTTAAATGTGATTATGCTTATGTTTTTATGGTTGTTGGAGACCTGGAATTTAATAGTGTTAATAAGCAACCATAGATTATATTTGTTTATTTTTTATTGGTAGTCTGTAGATCTGATTTATCTATGCTTTAAGACTGTTGGTAATTCCTGGTTAATAATGTTTATCGACAAATATGATTTTATTAGTGTTATGTGGCTATAGTTGGAAGCCTTTAGATGCTTCATTTATGTTTAAACTCATATTAACTTCATGCTCAAATATGGATGCATAGCATGAGCATTGGAAAAAAGAATTGCATATGTATTCTACATTTTAATCTTAAGGATAAAAGTTTTATTTAACTAGGTGTTGGCATGCTTTCCTAGCCTACACTCCTTTGTTCCATTGCGCATAACTTGACTTATCCTTTCCTTTGGATTTTTCTTAGTGCCTTTGGCCTTAGCTTCTGGTCGGGGACATTACACGTGGTATCAGAACTGAAGGTTCCAACTCTACGGCTTTTGGGCTTTCTACAGTAACTTTGTTTAGTATTTGATATTTTAATTATTGGTGGTATGATTGTTGAGAAAAATGTACCTTTTAGTTTGGAAGGAGTGGCCCTCATTGGGATTCCGTTTTGAGTATTTTATCTTCTATTATCTTCCCTACTCAATAGAGAGCAAGATTTAATTATTATTCTGTTGATCTATAATTGTATTTGCTAGTATGTTTATATATTATTGAAATTACAGAATTGTGAAAAAATCATCATTCTTTTGTGATCCACATGAAATTGATTATGTTTGCATAGTATTGAATATGCAATGGATGATTATTTGTTTAAATATATACAATTGATTATTTGAATATCCATTAGATTAATTGTTTATATTTGCATATGATTGTTGTTGCATATGGTGGAGAAGGCACTCCCAGGAGAGAACGCAACCATCATTCAGTATTTATATATATATATATTAAATGATTTGTTATGGTGTTTTAATTACTTCATTTGTTTGATTGTTTATGTTTGGATTCCTTTGATTGTTTGTAAAATGTCCATTAATACATTATTTTGTTGATTTGTATTATTTTATTTATTATTTAATGGATGAAACTTTAGATTTTTGAATGTATAAATATATACGGAAATAAATAAATTTTAAATATATGATATTTTAGATTTTTAAATATATTGCTAATATGCATTTTATTACTGTAATAATTTTGGAAACCCAAACCATTTGTTTGCCATATATATATATATATCCAATTCTTGCAATAATTACACACATATTTAATGTTGATATATGATAGGAACCTTCCAAAAAGAAGAAAGTACCCTCAAATCTTATATATATATGATTACAACTATAGATTGTAATGTAATTATTTATATATATAAAATAATAAAATAATTGTTGTATATAAATTGTATGTATTGTATTTTTATTGTTAATTTGTACGGAGATCTCAACACCAAATCTTGCAATCAATATATATATATATATAGTTATAGTTATAGTTTTTATTTGCTGTTGTATATGTGCTTTTATTTGTTGCTGGATATGTGTTTTGGAAGGCATCCCTTTGAGAAAGAAAGCAACCCAAAATCAATGTCTTGGTATATTTATTTGATGCTGGAAATTGATTTTTGATGGGCCTCTTTATGGGAAAACGTAGCTATCATTTATTGTGTATATATATGTATATATATAATTGTGAATTGTGAAGTTTTTAAATATTATATTTGAATGATAATGGTTATTTTTAAAATATTATATTCAAAATTTTATAAATTATTTTGTTTGAATTTATGATTGCATTTGCATTTTGCTTGAGACGAAGTTGCCCATCTTGCCATTCAAACAAAATAATAATATAATAATATTTATATTATGGCTACATTTTAGTGAAGGGCGTTGCCAATCACTCATTTTTTTAAAATATAATAGAATTATATAATATATAATTATTTTTGTATTGAGGCTGATTTTAGAAATAAATAGATATTTATTTTTTTATATATTTGTTTAGATTGAGGTGATGTTCTCTCTTTAGAGTGCATTTAAGCAAATGAATGTTATATCCATTAAGAAGGCATTGATCCATTTTACCAACTGAAAAAAAAATTAAAAAAAAAAAATTATATTCTTGTACTCGAAGGAAATGTTATATTTGAATTATTAATATTTAATGTGTTTAAATTATTAAAATGTATTTTTAGATTTTAAATTAATGCATTTTGCATTTGAATGTAATTGAGTTCTTTTAATGCATTTGAATTATTATGCATTGAATTAATTAATTAATGCATTTTGTATTTGAATTATTATAATGTATTTTGCATTTCAATTATTGCATTTGACTTTTAATGCATAAAGCCTAAATAGTTTTAAATTCATTTGAATTTCTCAAAACGAATTATTATATTTAATACATTTAATTTTTGCTACCATATTAAATAAGTTATATAATGTAATGATCATTGGAATTATTTCATTATTAATACATTGTGAGTTATGAATTATTATTGCATTGTGTTGTTGTTGTTAATGTTATTATTGTTGTTGTTGTTTTTGTTGTTATTATTATTATTTGCAATTGGTAGAGTATTATTGCAAGCATCTATTTGTTTGATTGATATTGTAATTGTTTCTTTGATGATAATGTAATTGAAATAATTTCCTTGTTTAATAGAAATTGTAATTGTTTGTTTGATTGTTGTATGTAGAATCTATGTCGATTGGTATTGCATATGTACTATAAAGTGAATTGTTTGATAAATACTTAATTAATATGCATCATGTTTATTGAATCGTTGGATAAATGTTTATTTAATGTGCATGTTTATTGATTTATTTATTGTTTAGTTGTGCATTGCATATTTACTTTATAGTGAATTGATTTGGTAGATGCTTGTATACAATGCAATGCCTCTATACATAGATTGTACATGCAATGAATTAGTTAGTATTTGAATGTTTTAATGTGCGGAGCATTCTATAATGATGGGATGATGGGTAACTACAAACATAGTATATGCATTGGAATGAATTGGTAAAGTGCATATTTGATTTGATATTGCATTTCTAATTTTGGATTGATGGGAAAATTGCATATACATAAATACCATATGATGATAATTGTATTGATTGGTCAAATAATGATAACTAAATGAATGTTGTGCATGGAATTGGTTCATAAATTGCAACACACTGGTAAATGCATAACCATCTTCTAATGGTTGGTAATTGTGAATAATTGCTATGCATTGGTATTTGCATATAGATATAATGTGATGGAATAATGTAAGCTCATGAGATTGAGTAGTATTTGCATATAGATACCATGAACTAGGAATATTAGTGGTAACTGCATTTATATTTCTTGTGTTTATATATATAGAGAGAGAGAGATGAGAATTTTTTTAAATACTATATTTGAATGATAATTGTAATGGAGCGTATTCTTTGAGAAAGAACAAAAACCCTAAAAATCAATATTTTGATATGCATTTAATGGTGTTGCTTGCGATAATTCTATTAGTTATTTATTAAATATATAATGTTGGGAGTTTTGGCATTTATTTATTATTTTGTTTCAATTTATGATTGTGATCGCATTTTGCTTGAGAGGAGGTTGCTCATAACTCATTTTTTTTAAATATAATATAATTATATAATATATAATTATTTTTGTAATGAGGTCGGGTTTTAGAAATAAATAGATTTTATATATATATATTTGTTTAGATTGAAGCGTTGGCCTCTCTTGAGAGTGCATTCAATAAAATGAATGATATAACTATTAAGAAGGCATTGACCCATTTTACCAAATGAAAGAAAATTTATTTATATTCTTGTACTCGAAGGAAATGTTATATTTGAATTATTAATATTTAATGCATTTGAATTATTAAGATGCATTTTTGGATTTTAAATTGATGTATTTTACATTTAAATGTAATTGGGTTATTTTAATGGAATTATTATGCATTTGAATTAATTAATCAATGTATTTGATTTATTGCATTTTTATTAAAAAAAAGAATTATTATAATGCATTTTGCATTTGAATTATTGCATTTGACTTTTAATGCTTAAAGCTTAAATATAGTTTTTAATGCATTTGAATTTATCAAAACTAAATTATTATATAAATAATACATTTGAATTTTGCTACTATATTAAATTATAGAATGCCTGAATTGAAATATATATATATGTGTGTGTGGTGAAATGTGCTAGAAACCAAGTAGTATTGGCAAATAAGTTATATAATGCAATGAGTATTATTGCATTATTATGATAGTAGGGAAGATAAACACTTAATTGATATGCATTGATAAATGTTTATCTAATGTGCATGTTTATTGATTGATTTATTATTTAATTGTGTATTGCATATTTATAATGCCTTTATACATAGATTGCATTTATATTGGGTTTTTATCGGAATCCGGTAAATGTGTTTGGTAAAATCCAAATTTCTACATGTTTAAATTGTATTTTTGAATCCATAAATAGATTCAACACCCTCAAATACCCCCATGGCACCCAAATTATATGTAATTTCCATTGCTAATATATGTGATTCTAAGATTTTTAAAGATTTCCAACCAGAATAGGAACAAAATTACGGAAAAAGTTGAAAAAGTAGAATATTTAGAGTGCACCATTAGTTAGTATTGGAATGCATTTACAATTGGAGCTTTTTAATGTGCCAATAATTCTATAATGATGGGATGATGGGTAACTACAAACATACTATATGCAATGGGATAACATACATTAGAATGAATTGGTAAAGTGCATATTTGACTTGATATTGAATTTCTAATTTTGGATTGATGAGAAAATTGCATATTACATAAATACCATATGATGATAATTGTATTGATTGTTAAAATAATGATAACTAAGTGTTGTGCATGGAAATGGTTCATAAATTGCAACACACTAGTAAATGCATAACCATCTTCTAATGGTTGGTAATTGTGAATAATTGCTATGCATTGGCATTTGCATATAGATATAATGTGATGGAATAATGTAAGCTCATGAGATTGAGTAGTATTTGCATATAGGTACCATGAACTAGGAATATTAGTGGTAACTGCATTTATATTTCAGGTATTGTTGATTGATAGTTACATATATATATTTTATGTGATTGGAATGATTTGGTATTGCAATTAATTGGTAAATACATTAATTATATGTTTTGGGAAGAAAGGGGAGTAGCCCTATCCCTCTTGAGTTAAGTATTTGGACATATAAATATGTATTTTAATGCAGCCTAGTATGAGCAAATTGTATGCATTGGGTTAAAACGTGAATGCGCTAGATATGCATTAGTATGCATGAGACACTCAAAGAGATTGGATCGTGCTTGCATATTGTATGAAATAGAAGTGGAATGGGATTGCATAAGCATAAGACTTGGATAGTAGGTGCACATTACTCCAAATTAATGATGAATGTATTGGATATATGTAGCATTGATTTGGATATGCTTCGCATTGGATACCAGATGCATATTGTGTGTATTTTGATATGCATTAGAATTGACATGCATTGAATGTGCATTGGAATTGAACATTGTGCCTTGAATTGAATAGTGTGTCTTGAATTGTTCAATGTTTGTTGAAATGAACTAGTTGATAAACTGTTGAATACAGAGCATGAGATGATTTGCTTCTCTAGGAAAGCTCTAGATGAATAATAGATTGTTTATATTTACTAATGATAAGAATGGATAGATAGGAACATTAGTATGATAAGAATATTTCATGTGACTAAGTAGGGGTTAGTTCCCTACCTGTGAAAAATCAAGGATGGGTAGATCCTTGAGTCTTTTAGTCTAGGATGGCCAGTGGACTTGATGTCCAGTTGATAAGGAGAAATCTTGAAAGGATTTCTAGCTCCTAGTAACACCATTTCCCAGCTCGAGGTGGCCTCATGATAGAAGAATATATGCTACATAAGTGCCTACAGCTGGGTGGATCATGGAACTTACACATCCAATTGCCCTAATAAGTCAAGTACTTTTATGTGTGTTTTTGTGATATGGTAAAGGTCTAGTTGAGATGCAAATCCTACAAATGATGTAAATGTAAGTCATTGGTCCTACCAAGTTAATTGCAATATGTATGTACAATGGTCAAAATTGCATACATTAGCATACGTTTATATTATTGTGATGTACTTGGAACTAACATGTTGATGCATGTGAGATATGTGTATACATATGATTAAATGGTCATATTATTATTATGTGTACATATATGTAATGGTTTTAATTAGGAAGTGATCATGATCCAACAATTAAAGTGCATAATGTATTTCCTGTACCTTTGTTGAAAAGAAATATAACCCTAATGCTAATCATGTGATCAAATGGAATGTGATTCAGGTGGAACCGGAAGGGGAATTTTCGAAAACATCTTGAAGGGACAAGATGTTGATTCCTCTAGATCATTGCTTGTCTAGGTTCTTTCACAGTAGCCAAGTATGGGATGGTGAGAGTAGTCACATGTCATCGACAATGGAGATGGACTGAAAGTAAATGATGGAAGAATGCATGTAAGTTGAAAGATGCTATGAGGGAGGCATACCTTCATCATTTTGAAAGTTTGTTTTAAGTGTGCATTGAGGACGATGTATTGTTTAAGGGGAGGGGATGTAATACCCCTAGTGAGTTAAGCCCCTAGACATATATTATGTATTGTTATGTGCTTATTAATGTGGCATTAGGTGCATGTACATTGGTATTTAGACATTATTATGGTCGTGAAGGACTCTGAAATTATTATTATTATTTTTCAAACAAATAAAATAACTGGCCCAACATGGACCACTAATGGGAATGGGAGGACACGAATTCCACAAGGGAGGGGGAAAGGGTGCCAGGAATGTTATTTTCCTAGTGCATTATTATTTTTCTTTTCCCAAACCCTAGTCTTTGATGTTTTGAGTATCTTGGACCCATTGAAAATATACGTGTTGGGATTGATTCACATTTTTTTTCTTAATTCCTAAATTTTGATTTGTATTAAAACCAAAATTCTAATGTACCCCTAGTGTCTTAATGAGTTGTTGCTCACCCAAACACTTGGAACCCAAATTATGTGTTCAAATGGAATGTGATTCAGGTGGAACCAAAAGGGGGATTTTTCGAAACAATCTGAAGGGACAAGATGTTGATTCATCTAGATCATTGCTTGTCCAGGTTCTTGCACAGTAGCCAAGTATGGGATGGTGAGAGTAGTCACATCTCATCGGTAGTGGAGATTGACATAAAGTAAATGATGGAAGAACGCATGGAACCTGGAAGATGTTATGAGGGAGGCATACCTTCATCATTTTGAAAATTTGTTTTAAGTGTGCATCGAGGACGATGCATTGTTTTAAGTGGGAGAGGATGTAATACCCCTGGTGAGTTAAGCCCCTAGACATATATTATGTATTGTTATGTGTTTATTAATGTTGCACTAGGTTCCCGGACATTGGTATTTAGACATTCTTATGGTCGTGAAGGACCATGAAATTATTATTATTATTTCTCAAATTAATAAAATAATTGGCTCAACACGGACCACTAACGAGAATGGGAGGCCACAGATTCCACAAGTGAGGGGGAAAGGGTGTTGGGAATTTTATTTTCCTTGTGCACTATTATTTTTCTTTTCCCAAACCCTAGTTCTTGATGTTTTGAGTACCTTGGACCCATTGAAAATATGAGTGTTGGGATCGATTCACATTTTTTTTCTTAATTCCTAAATTTTGATTTGTTTTAAAACCCAAATTATAATGTACCCCTAGTGGCTTAATGAGTTGTTGCTCATCCAAACACTTAAAGATTGAACCTAAATATTATTTGTTGGAGCATATTTGATGATTATTCGGCCAATTAATTTCCACGGTTTGGATTTAACCTCCAACTCCTCAAGTGTGTAACTCCCGTCATTATTATTTTGCTATTCTTGGAAAATGTATCTTTTGTGTAACCTCTCTCATAGCTTATGTGTTCCTCTTTGATATTTTGGACAACATTGGATACTTTATTCTCTCATGCGCTTCTATTGGCTTGTGCATGCAAAATTATGACCCCCTCTTGATTTTGTAACTCCCCTATTCGAATTTCTCTTCATGAATTTGTATGGAATTAGCCATGAGGAATTTGAATGAACCTTCTTGGGAATTTGGGGAATTTATCCTCTTGATTTCGAATTAACCCTATTATGCCTCTATTGAAGGGGGAATTGGCCTCTTTTGTCCATAAAAACCATTTTTTATCTCTTGGGAAGGGGGCATGCTTGGCCAAGTATGTGTTTTATGTGTTGATTTGTTATGTTATGTGGAAATCCTGTTATGTTTTGTGTTATGTATGTGGAAATCCTGTTATGTTTTGTGTTACTAATGTGTAAATCCCGTTATGTTTTGTGTAACAAACATATGCTTGGCCAAGTCTATGTCGTTGGGTAGTTGATTTTTTACCTGATAGCTCTACTAGTCTAGGTTTCTCCCACATGAATCCAGGAAATGGAGTTGGTAAGCTAGGTCATACCCCATAGGCAGTGTAGAACATACATGAAAGTAGTAGCTGGGAATTTTTTTTTGTTTATTTTATCAGAAGAAGAGTTTCTGAGAAAGGATTGAAAGTGCCTTACTTGAGAAATCATGGCCTTAGCTCGGGGGTGACGACTCAAGTTGCTAGATGCAGAACTTGGGATGTCAATGGTAGGGTGGAACGTGGCCCTGTTGATGCCAGTTTCCCTTTCCAGAGATTAGTATTCATATTTGCTTTTATTTTCAATTTTAATTTGATGCATATGTGCCCATGGAGGTTGATCTATATCTGCTTATGATTTGATTTGATACATATATGATTTTATCCCTGCTTATATTTATTATGTTTAAATGATAAGTAATGGGATGATCTATATGTTGTTTAAATATGATTATGCTTATTTTGTTATGATCTGTATGTTGTTTAAATATGTTTTGAACCGGGCGCAGAGTGGATAAAGGTGAACCCTACCACTCAACATTTATTCCACACAGTACAATAAATGTCGGGTGGTAGGGTTCACCTTTAGCCACTCTGTGCCCGGTTCAAAACATACCAGGGCCCCACTCTTCTTGCTCTTTTTCTTAACTGTTGTTGGCTCCATGTCATTGCTTGGCCATTTGGTGGTGGTTGATATCAACAACTGTTTGCACTTGGAAATCTACTAGACTTCTCATTGTATTACAAAATCCCCACTCGAATGAGCACTTTAACTATTAATAACGGGGGGACCGACCTTTTAGATTCGATAGAGACCGACTTTGGGGTGATAACCGACGGATGTGTCACGACCCCATTTGGAATTACAAATTCACAGTCAATTGGCAGATCTAACATGACCCAATCTTGACTCACAGTTTTAACAAGTCATGATTGCACTTTTACAAACTCCTGTAGCGACCATGATTTAGAATTTTCTTTGGATGTTGTGGGAGTTTTAAAAATTTTGTAGCGCCTTTAGTCTAATATATGTTTTGGATGTTGCGGGACTTTTGAAACTTTCGTAGCACCTTTAGTTAATAAAAATTTTAGGTGCTATGGGAGTGGGTAATTCATACACTCACTTTTAGGGAAGGAGTAGGTATAGGCAGTAGGTTTTGACATTTGGACTCATATCACCACGGGAAGAACTATACCTCTTTATAATATTTTTTTAACTAAACCATACTAAGACTCTCAATTCTTAACTAAAAATCACCTGATTTTTCAGTCTGGATGGTACTTGACTTCAAAAAATAAGAAAGAGAAACCTAACCTAGACTTACTAAGGGAGCTGATGATGACCACGAGTTAGGAGATCATACCCTTTTGCATGCTAAAGTGCTAACATTGGCTCCAACTGGGGATGTTAACCGCCCTGTGAATTAGTAAGGAACGGTAGACCAATTCCCTTATCCATTGGGATTTATTCAAAAAATAAAAAAATTTGCTTCGACTCGAACTAACTGAACTGGAAAATAAAAAATTCTGAAAAAAAATGGATATTTTACAATTAAAGTGGGTCGGTGAAATTTCCTTTACTTGATGTAAGGCTTCAAGAACCGTCCATTCACCGGTCCTGCACCTACTAGTTCCCCATCCTGATTCTGCAGAATGAAAGCATTGCTTCCATGGTAAGAAACAATTGTATATGGACCTTTCCACAGGTGATCAAACTTTTTAGCCTTTTTTTCATTCTTGGCGACCCATTTTAATATTAAATGTCCAACCTAAAAGTCATCAGCCTTGCCCCTCTTGTTAAAAACTGTCTTCACCTTTTCCTGAAATAGAAGGGTTTCATCACATACCTTTTATCTTTTCTCATGCACCTCTATCAGTTGGTTAATTCTTCTCTGCATAGGATTTGGCTCTTCTTCTTGTTGCTGCAATAATATCATCACTAGTAGCCTTAGAGAAGGGGTGGAAACGACCTATGTTCCATATACCAGCTGGAAAGGAAAAGTCCCAATGGATCTTTTAGTGGTGATTATGTTTTCCCAGAGTGAAAATATTAGCTTAGCGTGCCATGCTTTCTTGTTTTCCTGCAATAGCTTTTTTATGATACTAACCAAAATATTGTTCGATGAATCAGTCATCCCATTTCCCTGAGGGTAATAGGATATAGAGTGGCCTAGGCTTATGTGATAATCATGGCAGACATTGATCATCTTCTTGGACATGATGTTTTCTTCTAAGAATTTTATGATAATAGTATCTGTGGACTGCCTAGTTGGCACAACTTCAATCCATTTGGTGAAGTAATTTGTGGAAGTCAATATCCACCTGTGTTGTTTGGAAGAAGTTGGATTGATCTCTCCAATGAAATCCAAGCCCCGTTGTTGGAAGGGAGCTTCTACTGAAATCGGATTTAGGGGAAAGGGAATCAACTTCCTTTTTTCCATCAAATATTTTCCATTCATGATAGGCAGCTACCTCCTTATACACATCATTAAACATGATTGGACAATAAAAACCAGCTCTGAGAATTTTATTCACTGTGGCCTTCCAGTAGTGGTGCCCCCCACAGACCCCCTAATGAAAATCCTTCAATGTTAGCTTGGCTTCAGCCTCCAATAGGAATTTAAAAAATACTCCCCATGTATCTTTCTAGTACATGTATCCACTCATAATACAAAATTTTGTATCCTTTAGCTTTAGTGATCTAGCTCTAATTTTACTCATTTATGGCGGTGCCTACAAATTCTGTAAAACATACACAATGTCACTATACCATGAGGCAAAGGAGAACTCTTTTGATACATGTAATGGTGATTCTTGGGATGCACTTTCTGATATATTTGAGATGAGATTTATCATCAGGGAATCACAATTTATCTTAGTCATCAATTTTTCCAGCCCTTGTCCTTCGACAAGCTTCGTAGGTTTGATCTCCAGATCATACTCCAAAAAAGAAGCTATCCAATTGCCCCTTCGGCCTTCAAGATCAGGCTGTGTCAACATATCTTTCATTGTGGCATTCAGAACAAAATAAATGGTATGGGAATGTAAAATATAGAATTTGAAATCCTTCAAGTCTTTGACCATAGCTTAGGCTTTTTTTTCCTTAATGTTGTATTTTAATTCAACCTCTCTTAAAGCTCTGCTGAAAAAGGATATTGGCTACTTAGAACCCTCCTGATTTTTCTGTAGAATAACTCCAGCTATAGAATGTTCAAAAGCAAAGGACTACATCGGGAATTCTTTGGAAAAATCAGGGCTAACTAGTGTTGGTGCTTTATCTATGGCCCTTTTGATGGCATCGAATGAATGTCTAGCCTCACTTGTCTACTTGATCTGGTTATATTTATTCAACATATTGGTGATAAGCTTCATGGTATCTGCAAAGTTTAGGATGAACCTCCTTAAAACGTTGACTCTCCAAAGGAAAGGATGAACTTCCTTTTTTCTCCTAGGTAATTCAATATTCTAGATTGCTACAGCTCTATCTCGGTGTATTTTAATTCCATACTTTGATATTATATGGCCCAACAGTTTACCCTCATGCATCGCAAAATTTGACTTTTTAGGATTTAGGGAAATTCCGAACTTCCTACACTACAAGAAAATTTGTTGCAAATTCTTTAAATGATCCCTTTCAGATTTGGAATACACTTTAATGTTATCCATATAAATGACCAAAAATGTGTCTTTCTCATCAGCAAAGGCTATGTCCATAGCCATTTGAAAAGTGTCTCCTACGTTCTTCATCCCAAAGGGCATATTACGATACATGAAGGTCCCCCATGGTGTGGTGAAAGCAGTCTTCTCCTGATCTTCTGGATGTACCTTAACCTAATTGTATCCTAAAAAACCATCCAATAAGGAAATCCTTTATTCCCCAACAAACTTATGCAAAATATGATCCATCTTTGGAAGAGGATAATTCTGCTTCAGCGATACCCTATTCAGGTTCCTGAAATCTACACACAACCTAATCTCTCCACTTTTATTTCTGACAGGAACCAAATTGGCTACCTATCGAGAGAACCTCAGAGAGACTATGATCTTGTCTTCAAACAATATTTTCACTTATTTTTCAATGAGGGGGAGGAGCACAAGGTTTATCCTTCTGAGCTTTTGTTTGAGGGTATTTTCATATTTCTTCACGGGGATGGTATGATGATAAATGGCTGTGTCATACTCCTTTGGGTCTTTAAAGCTCCAAGCAAACACATCTGAAAATTTTCTCATCAACTCAATATATTTCCTCTATTTTATGGAGTGAGTGATTTAGACAGCCTGATCACTTTTGGTTCTTTCTCTATCACAATATTGTAGTCCTCCACACCATCATCAATTCTAGTGACTTTGGGATTCTTTTCTACATCTTTATCATCAAACAATTTTTCTAAAAGCACCAGTCCTTTAGGGATGTAGTTGTTCTTCATCTGGATTATTTATTTATCCCCCAGGTTATTCCAAAATTATGATGGATCAAGGTCCCAATATTCCATCGTCTGATTTTCCTCAACAATGTGTGTACTAGCAAATTCATCTGATATTTCAAGAAATCTCTTGATCTGCTGATCGTCCTAAAAAATATGTCAGTGCCTAGTGTTATCAAGAATAGAAAGTTTATGCTTGACTTTGATCTCATACTTTTTGTTTAGGTAAATAGGGATCTTGAAGTTACTAGTCGCGGTGGATAAAGAATCAACTATCATGTTTTTTCTCTTGGAAGGACTCAGATGTTGTGTTCTGCGAAAAAATTATCAAACATGTCCCAAAGTGTGTTTCTATAAGCCCTCATTCTAGGATGTTTCACTTCATAAATCCCATTTACCTAATGAATCACCAGTTTCGAGTCACCATAAATGGTTATCCTTTTATCCTTTATATATTTGAGAATGTTCAATCCTAAGAGTAAGGCTTCATATCCAACAACAATGTTTGTGCACTCAAAAACCAATTTAAAAGAATAAATCCTAGCACATTTGTTTCCCGGGTCCGAGGGAATGATCCAGATGCCTGCACCAACTCCTTCTTTTCCAATAGAACCCTCAAATTCCATACTCCACAAACCTTCAACCTTATTTTCCAGAACTACAATATGTTCATTTTTTTTCCAACATTATGCTCACTGTTTTTCTCATAATTTTTCCCACTGTTTTTCTCATAATTTTGCTCACTGTTTTGCTCAAAAAATTTCTCAAAATTCTATTCACTATATTTCTCAAAATTATGCTCATCGTCTCTCTCAAAATTATGTTCATTGTTTTGCTCAAAATGTTGCTCATTGTTTTCAATACTGCTTGCGTTGTTTCCCTAAGAGTTGAGATCATAGAAAAAAATAATCGAGCCTAATTCAATATCAACAACACATATGGGATGGTTTTGAGGCTTATTCTGACTACTCACCACATACACCAGCCTATGCTCTCTATGCAGTCTTCTATTCTGACCAAATAACAGGATGGTTTCATATGACATGTCCATCTACATGGTCCCCTTTAGTTTTGATACCCAAGTTCTAGAGAGCAGCATTCCAAACTTGGGTAGAATTTTCGCCACCACCACTTCCATAAAAACACTCTTTTGATGGATTTGTGTCAGTGACACCACCATTTCCTTGATCAAACCCATGCATAACACTCTTCTTGAATGGAAAGAGAACAAGTCTTTTTAGGGCCTTGTAATCTCCAGCCCTAAACTTTCCACAACAAATTTAGGAATGAGGTTGTGGGAAGCCCCCGAATCCAGCATGGCGTTATGTAATACTTGGTAATGAAAATTCATACTAATATAGAAAGGGGGCACATCATCATATTCCAGGTTTTCCACATGAGGACTAAACAGGAGGGTAGGTTTGTCATCCTGTAGATTCAGAGTGTCCAACTCTTTTTCCTCTTCTTCTTTTAGCATTTTCAAAATATGATATCTATATTCATCATTCTTTAGTAACTCATTGAAGGGGATGGAAATATTGACTTTGGATATTTCATTTTCAAGTTTGAAAAAAGGATGGGCTTTTTTTGTTTCTTTCACATTTGCATCACCTTTCCCATCTTGGTATTTTTTAGGAGCATCTGCCTTCGGATCACCCCTTTTTAGGGATTCTTTTTTCTATTGAATGTATGTTGGTTGATCAACTGGGGATTTGCTAGGATTTACCACCACATTCCTACTCCTGAGGTTATGTTGGTTTTGAAATTCCAGAATGGCATTCTGATATCTCCTATGGTATTTCTATAATTCTAGCTCCAGGATGTTGCACTCTTGCTCTAGGGAGGATCTGTCATGCTCTTCTTTTGTTAGGTAAAATTGGGTCTGAGCATGGTCAAAATGTTGGATCGGATCCTTAGGTTGTTCTACCTCCTCCTCATCAATAAAATTTTCTCCAAAAGGTGGCCTCACTTGCTGGTTATCCGGATTTCTAGGATCCCTTGGTTCGCTCTAGCTAATTTGTGGGATAGGGGGCCTTCTAAAGTTAGGGTTTCTGATCTGCGGTTCTGGGGGTTCTCTGAAAATAGTTCTGTGGTATTGTGAAAATCCTCATAGCAGATCTAAGAGATGATGTGTACCTCACAAGAGTAATTATGATTAAGCGGGAAAATAGAAGAAGAGTGAACAATACAGTATAATGAGCAACATAATAATATGGTACAGTAGAACTCAGATAGAAGCAATAATACTTCAGACACACTAGTTAATTAATCACAATATGGACAAATAAATAGTACAATGGTAGAGAGGATTCAAATGCCTAAGGTGGCAATTCGAATTAGCCTCTCAGAGTGATCATAAGATAAATAGATTTTCATCGGAACACAACTAGGTGTCCTCATGATCATCGGAGCACAACTGGAAGTCTTCATCATCATCAATGGAGTCATCAATGCTCAAGTAACTGTCAACCATTATTCAAACTAACTCTGGTAGGTGTAACTCAGTGTAACTAAGTGTAACTAAGTGTAACTGAGTGTAACTGAGTGTAACTAAGTGTAATTGAGTGTAACTTCCTGTAAATAAGTGTAACTGAGTGTAACTAAGTGTAACTGAGTGTAAACTGAAGACAACTGGCCTGGTAGGTGAAGAAGGGCGAATTGCTCCCTAAAATCAAGGAAGAAGGGCGCATTAAGCAACTGGAGGGCTAAAACTGAATAGTGAGAAGCTCGTGGGGGCTGGCTAACTAAGGGCTAGGTGTTCGACTGATGACTGGGATGCATGCAAAATGCATGCAAACCCTAAAAGTGCATGCATGACTGAAAATGTAAATGATCAAAATATTGGTGGGACTAGGATGGAGTATAGGAATATCCTAACACCCCCCCTTAATCCATCCTGGGCCCTGGTAACTAAGACCAAAGGTCACCCAATACAATGAATAATAACAATCAATAAACCAAGGAAGTGGGAAAATTTCATGGGAAACATACCCCCTCCTCAAAAAATAGACTGTAAGGCACACATAAAAAAAATGCTACAAACTCAAGCGGGTGTGATGCTTGGTCATATGTCTGGAGGTATCTTCTTCTTGGGAAGAAGTGGATCATGCTCAAAAAGCATGTGCTTGTACTTGCTCTTCATATCGAATGTGATGAGAACAAATCCAATAGTATTAAAATGATCCTTGAACCCGTGATTCGAATTAGCTAAGGTAGGCTCAAATCTGTGAAAGTGCATATAGTCTTTTGTCTTCTCCTTCGAACCACCATGGGTGAGATTATGCCAAAAATAACTATTACATGTTTGCTTGAAATCAAAATCAGATTTAATACTTAAAAAATAGTTTCTTGAGATCTCCTTTGAACCAGCAGGGGTGAGATCAAAACTATCATATGCATGAGAAATTTTCCCAAGCAATAATTGCATAGAACCCAGATTAGATACAAGACTTGAATCATGGATTCTTGAGATCTCCTTTGAACCATGAGAGGTGAGATCAAAACCAGTAGATGCATGAGATATTATCCCAAGTGAATGGCCATGGCCATATTCTTCAATGACCTTCTGAAAGCATGAATTTATGATCATATAGTAGTATAAAAGAGGAGATAGATGGAGAGGAGCGAATGTATTACCTTCGGTAGCTATTTTGACCTCTGAAATAATCATGTGATCATGATGCAAACCAACAGACTCTGGTGCAAGAGAGGATTTAGGACCTTCTGCAATATCTAGAGTGTGAGCTGGCACAGAAAGAGAAGAAAGTTTGAGCATGAGTGGAGAATCTGCAAGTTCTTTGTCAACAACTTCAATATGAGATGATACTGGTTCATGATCTGAGAGACCATCAAGAGGAGCGAATGCATCACTTTGCTTGCTTTCTAATGGGTTAGGACCAAGTCCTTCATTCTTTCTGCCAAATTTTTCATCCAGGTGAGCCCATAGCTCTTGTGGAGTTTCAATATAAATAATGATTGGGAGCAATATGTAATCTGGCATAGTAAGCTTCATTCTTCCAATGTGCATGTCACCTTTATTCAACCAGTCAATCTTCTCTTCAGAGGATTCAAACTCTCTTTCAAAATAACAATCAAAGAGATCATGGCTCTTCAAATATGCTATTATTTTTGGTTTCCATTCATCATAGTTGAATAGAGAAAGAGGAGTGATTTCTTCTAATTCTGGATACATTGAAGCTGTAGAAGACCTGCAAAAGTAATAGAGAATACTGCTGCAAAGATGCAGAAACTGCTGCAACTGCTGCACTCGAAATCTTGATAATAACCTGCAAAAAACTCTCAAGAATGGAGATAAACAATACTCTCAACTCGCTCTGATACCATGTGAAAATCCTCACAGCAGATCTAAGAGATGATGTGTACCTCACAAGAGTAATTATGATTAAGTGGGAAAATAAAAGAAGAGTGAACAATACAGTATAATGAGCAAGAGAATAATATGGTACAGTAGAACTCAGATAGAAGCAATAATACTTCACACACACTAGTTAATTAATCACAATATGGACAAATAAATAGTACAATGGTAGAGAGGATTCGATTGCCTAAGGTGGCAATTCGAATTAGCCTCTCATAGTGATCATAAGATCAATAGAGTGTCATCTGAACACAACTAGGTGTCCTCATGATCATCGGAGCACAACTGGAAGTCTTCATCATCATCAGTGGAGTCATCAATGCTCAAGTAACTGTCAACCATCAGTCAAACTAACTCTGGTAGGTGTAACTGAGTGTAACTGACTGTAACTGACTGTAACTAAGTGCAACTAAGTGTAAACTGAAGACAACTAGACTGGTAGGTGAAGAAGGGCGAGTTGCTCCCTAAAATCAAGGAAGAAGGGCGCATTAAGCAACTGGAGGGATAAAACTAAATAGTGAGAAGCTCCTGAAGGCTGGCTAACTAAGGGTTAGGTGCTAGACTAATGACTGGGATGCATGCAAAATGCATGCAAACCCTAAAAGTGCATGCATGGCTGAAAATGTAAATGATCAAAATACTGGTGGGACTCGGATGGAGTATAGGAATATCCTAAAAGGTATAGGTACAACCTATCCACGAGCTTTTATATGGTCTTCATTATCTGATCAAATTTTGTATCTGTGTATTGGGATGTGGAGGGTTGGTTCTCCTCAATAAACTTCTTCTTCCCATCCTATACCCTATGTTTTATCTTTCCATATGCCATCAAGTTTTCCTCCACCTATATGGAATCTTTTAGCATGTTAGATAATGTGAATATCTCCTCTATCTCAACATCAGGGCAAAGTCACTATCAAATGTATCAGCACAGTGGAGTTGGGAAACTTTGACAGGGGGCTTAATATTAGTAGGTATTGAGTTGTACACTTTCATAAACCTAGCATAAAATTCCTGAACCATCTCCATGTTGTTTTTCTTTAGGTTATTGTATTGGGTTAATATTTGTAGGGGATTTTGTTTATCTTCCCACCTTGTTAGGAAGGCTTCTTCAAACCTATCATATCTAGTTATACTCCCTTCTTGGAGAGCCTTGAACCACTTTTTTACCTCCCTAGAGAAGCTCTATGAAAACAACCTCATTTTGACATCATCATCATCATCCACTTCTTCTAGGTCTATAAAGTCATTGAATCTTCTTACGTGTTGTAGGTCTGTAATGCCACCTTCCCCATCGTAAATTGGAATGCGTTGGGCATAGTTCTGAGGTAAATAATGAAGTTGGGCAGGAAGTCCCAAGGGAAAAAATATGGCATCCATTGCTCTTGGGAGTATAGGAACTGAGATCGAGGTCTATGGAACTTTAGGGGTAGCAACAAGAATATGGAAGGTAGTAGTAGTATGCCCCTGTGCAACAATGGAGGGGATCTAGACCTTTTTATTAGAAGTTGTTACACCGGGAAAAGCAAAATCATATGTGCCTTCTTCTTTAACTTTTTCTTCTTCTGAAGACTGTAAATTTTCCCAAAGAGATACTAATGCATATGATTGGAGCTTTTCCTCATCAAATACAGTCTAACTCAAGTTCGTTTTGGAACTGGATCTAAACAGTGAGTGTTCAAACTTTAAATCAAAGGTGATACTATCTATACCCTCATATTTTTCCTTTGGTAAAGAAAAATATATTTTTAATAGAGGAGTACCTAATTTCACTTTTTCCTTTCCCTTTTGGAGGATCTCTTCCAGGTTTGGAACAAATTCTGCGGGTTCAGGATCTAGATTGATTTTGGTGTATACTTTTTGTGAAGCAAAGATTTGATCAATGAAGTCGCCTATATATTATTGTGGAACCATGAATTTAGTCAATGAAGTCACCAGGGAAAAGGATACAACTAGTTAGATGTCCAAGTCTATGTTTTCCCTCAGAGATCAGATTTGTTTCTTTGTCGTTCTTTCCCAAGGAAGATGAAAATTTTGCTCCCCGGAAACGTCGCCAGAATGTTATCACTCTGCTAACTCCCTTGGTTGTGGAAGGAAGGGGAAAAGGTAACTATTTCAAACCTACTTGCAGACTGTAAACTAGCCTTTCCAATCCAGAGAGGGCTCTCTTACAACTCAATTTTTAGATGCTATAATTAAGTGGCTGGTTGTGTAATAAAAAAAATGACTAGGTCTTCTATGGATAGCTTAGGGTTTTGGTTTTTTCAAAGTGGTGGGATCAGGAGAGAAAACGCCCATTGGTAATGGAATCAGCAATTTGGAAAAACATTACGAGGGTGGTCGATGACTGGTTGTAGAATGCTCAAGGACGCAAAAGCAAGATAGTTAATATATCCTAGTCAATCATATTGTTGAGGTATAGAGGTAGAATTGAGGCAAACAATATATTAAAGTAGAGCATTAATGATGAGTTCTACTCTAACTGTGGAAGAAATAATAACAAAATATTGTCTGAAAATGCTTAAACAAAGCACCAAGCTAAGGATGAATTATGAAACAATAATTTCATTCAAACATGGAAGATAACGCAAGAAAATGGAAAAACTGTGAAAGATGCACATTCACGAAAGATAACACAAACATAAGAGAAATAGACACATGAATCTCTGGTAAAATCATTCAATACTTTTGCATTGATATATTTCATTAAGCTTCAAAATTCAACAAGATGTCTAGTACTCAAGAGTTTTCTCCCCAAAATTTTGACCCTTGGGTCTTCTAAAAACTCGCCATATATAGGCTTACAATTGTTTGTATTAAAGAAAAATCCTAAATCCTTTTCGGCTGTTATTAAAAATAGTAAATAGCTAAGAAATGCTATGAGTGTTAATTAACTAAAGTTTAAGCAATGAATCGCGAACCATTGCTCAGTCAACTGATGGTGAATTTGAAAAGAATCATTGTTAACTGGCTAATAATGCAAATTGAAAATAGGTTAACTGCCAGTTGTCTCCTCCACTTGCTCACTTTGTCTTGATGTAGATCAAATCCATTGGAGATGCCAAAAATTTATGGATCAAGGCCATCATGTTTGGCTTCAGTAACTTCCGTAGTGCCCCCTAGCTTTTTTTCACGCTATGCATTGCAGGAGTGCATTCCCATAACTCTCATAGAGCACTCCCTACTTTTTCCATGATATGCATTGTAGGAGTGCATTTCCAAAACTCTCATAGCGCACTCCCTGTTTTTTCCATGATATTCATTTCAAGAGTTCATTTCCAGAACTCTCGTAGTGCACTCCCTGTTTTTTCCATTATATTTGCTAAAGGAGTTTTGGAAACTGCCAAAATTCCAAGGTTTCATATAATCACGCTTAAGTTCCATCCCGAGGGATCCAAAACTATTACTTGCCCTCTTCTATGTCTAATTTTCATCCATTCATGTGTCCATAACTTTCCACCCTTCCAAACCATCAAACAAAATTGAACCCTAATGGAAACCCTAGTGATGATGAACCTGTCTCCTGATGATGAACCTACTTGATAGGTTCGAAACTTGTCAAATTGAAAAATTCTCACCGCAAATTCCTCTAGCCTTTAATTATTGAACTGTGGATTAACCATGAACAACCAGAAACCCTAGTGCTGGAGATTTGTGTGAGTAGGTTTTAGGTGGCATATTACCTCTACTGAGTATACTTATTCTTTTTCCCTGAACAAACTTCTCTTCTTGTGAGTAATACTTGAGTACTCTGAGTACTCGCATTTTCAAGTAGTAGGTCCCAATTTCTCAAAATTGGGGCTTGTTTTTAAGAAACCTTAGTTCTTCAAAATGTAATTTTTGAGGCTTATCTATATTCAGTCAAAACTATGGATGGAATGTGAGAGAGGTGCCATTCCCTCTGAGAAGCCACTTCATCCAGGAGTTTTAAGTTTCTCCCTTACGATTCTCCTCCTTTGAAAAGAAGCAATTCTTCTCTCAGTGCCATGTTCTCTACCTGTAATGATGTCTTTCTTCTGTATAGGTTTTGTACTTGTTTCTTGAGGGGAAGCCCTCTTACCAATATTATTTTAGTATCATATAAAATTCCTTCTATCACATGTAGTTCCTTTCTTAGCTTCCCCCTGTATATTTTTCTTTCTTCAATGACCTGATTTTGCTTCCTTTGCCTCCTTCACCTAGGATTTCAACAGGTTAATTTCAGACTCTGTACCTTTCAGTTGGGTTTTCAACTAGATATTATCAGACTTTGTGTCTTTCAGCTGGAATTTCAACTGGATATTCTCAGACTCTGCCTCATCTCTCTTTGTAGAAGGCTAGGTCTCTTTTTGTTAGGCTTTCATTTGTTCAATATTAGATTTTGCATCACCTCTCTGTGTAGAGGCTTGTGCTCTAGGTATTTCTTCATTGTCCAGCTGAATGGGAGATCTAGGGAGAGTGAGAGGGGGAATTTCCATGGTAGTTGCGAGATTTTTTTACCTACGGAAACCATTCTTCTAGTTCCTTCCCTAGTCAAGGGATTTCTAGGAATTGATCTCTCAGTCACTTCTGGTGTAAATTCCAATCTCTTTCCGTTCAAATTTTCTTTCTCCTTCTGAGTGTCTAGACCCTTTTTAACTTTGGTTTGCCTCTCTTCTATTTGAATAGGTGTTTCCCATTCTGTCTTCTTCCTCTTCCCCTTGTCAAGGATGCTTACCTTAACCAGTGTTTACCCTTTTGTCTTCTTAATCTTCCCCTTTTCAGGGATGCTAACCTTAACCAATGTTTCTTCTTCTATCTCCTTCGCCTTCCCCTTGTCAGGGATGCTTATCTTAACTAGTGTTGATCTCATATCTCAGGGTCATACCCAACCAATAAAAGGAAGGTGTTACATTCTCTCCCTAACCTCTTCAATCTTCCACTACCAGCATCTTTATGAGACCAAAATGGAAAATGTAATGGTCAATTTGTTGGCCATGTGACTATTCTTTATCAATCATCTTACCTAATCTTTTGAAGAGGTAATAAGGAATGTCCAAAGGCTTCCTTCCTGTGAAATGGAGCAATAATCTAAAATGGTACTAGTATGTTGTGTCATATATCCCTTCACAAGTGAAAAACTTCTTAATAACCAACAATAGATCGCCATATTGTTTGGTTAGCAAGCCTTAGGGACCCCATAGGTCAATTTTTCTCCTTTATGCTCATCATTCAGAAAATCGTCGCATGTTGTCATTTGGTATTTGGTTACCTTAAACCATTCATCTCCCTGTTTAGGTATCTATGTTGCAGTTTCTATGGAGTCCACGATGACCTCTATCTCCAAGGGCCCGACCTTGGTCTTCCTGCCATTGAAATTAAGCACAAAATCACATGCCACTTACTTGTGAAATCCCTACAACTTCTCACAGAACCCCAAGAAACCCACGTGGTGGAAGAAATGTCGGGCAGTAGGGTTCTCCTTTATCCACTCTGCGCCCAGTTCAAAATGCCCTAGGGCCCTACTATTCTTACTCTTTTTCTTAACTGCCACTGGCTCCATGTCACTGCTTGACCCTTTGGTGGTGGTTGATCTCGACACCTGTTTGCACTTGGAAAACTCCAGACTTCTCACTGTATTACAAAATACCCACTTGAACAAGCACTTTAACTATTAATAACAGGAGGGGGCTAACCTTTTAGATTCAACAAAGACCGAATTTGGGGTGATAATCGACGGATGTGATGCGACCCCATCCCGAATGACAAATTCACACTCAATTGGCAGATGTGACACGACCCTATCTTGATTGATAGTTTTAACAAGTCATGATTGCAGTTTTACAAACTCCTGCATCGACCATGCTTTATACTTTTGTTTGGGCCTTGTGGAACTGTTAAAACTTTCGCAGTGCCTTTAGTCTAATATGCCTTTTGGACGCTGCGGGAATTTTGAAAATTTCTTAGCGCCTTTAGTTCAAATTTTTGTTAGGTTCTACAGGAGTGAGTAATTCATACATTCACTTTTAGGGAATGAGTAGGCATAGGAAGTAGGTTTTGACATTTGGACTCATATGACCATGGGCATAAATTGACCTCTTTATAATAT
Source organism: Larix kaempferi (assembly GCA_027924585.1). Classification (NCBI taxonomy): domain Eukaryota; kingdom Viridiplantae; phylum Streptophyta; class Pinopsida; order Pinales; family Pinaceae; genus Larix; species Larix kaempferi. Next base: position 13,020,388 of record BSBM01000050.1, on the reverse strand, counting down.
TTTTTTAACTAGAGCAGACTAAGACTCTCAATTCTCAACTAAAAATCACCCCATTTTGCAGTATGGATGGTACTTGACTTCAAAAAATAAAAAAGAGAAACCTAACCTAGACTGAATAAGGGAGATGATGATTACCATGAGTTAGAAGATCATACGTGCATGATCAAGTGTTAACATGGGCTATACTATGTTTTTTTTTCAATGCTGAAGTGATTAACAAAGAAGGTTGGATTTTCAATCTATAATATGTGTATGTGTTGTTTGAGTTAATATCTTGTTTTTGAAATTGTTTTGCAGCACTCTATTCTAGGGAGGCAGGTCCCACTACTCAAAAAAGGTGCCAATTGTTTTTATTTTAGGTAATTTACAATAGTTGGTATTTTTTTATGGTGTGTTTAGTTTTCTAGTTTGTGTTTCTATATTCTTGCTAATTTAAGTAATTTAATTTGTGTGGTTTATGAAATTTAATAAGACACATAGCCTCTGGATTAGTTCTTTAACATGGTAGATAACCAAGCTTTGATTTCTTAATGAATGGTTTTTCCTACTTTACTACATGTCATAATAGGCCAACCAATATCAAAAAAGAAACTATATGTTGTGGAAAAAATTGCACAAGTGCACTCTTCCACATGGTAAGGGGATAGGCCTTGTAGGTTGCAGCAAGGCCTAAGTCCTTGGAGCCCCTGTGGGGTGTGTTTGGTATTCCTCCAAGTGATCCTGCAAGATATTGTTAGTTTAATTCACATGCAAACAAAGAAATATCGAAAAATACAAAATAAAAGAGATGGGGGAGAATGTAAACTCCAATAAAAATCCAATATATGTTAAACCACTTTTGTCTTTCCCAATGGTATAGATGTACAACACCTAGGAGGTGTGGGATTCAAGGAAAACCAACAATCTCCCTTAGGGAGGCCTTTTTTGTCCAAACTAAATGCTAAGCTAATGGTGAAATAATGGAGAGAAACTCTTGCCCCTTGAAGGAAGGTAGCAAGGAAGCTTGGGAATGCTCACAATGATAGGAAGTGGTGGGCTATGAGGAAGCTCCAACTCAAATCCAACATCATAACCTTTATCTTGATTTATCTCTACAAAATGCATGCCAGTGGCTTCCTTTTATAGGCCAAGAGGTGGACAACAAACAACTAGATCCAAATGTGAACTCACCTTCTCCATGAACTAGTTCCAAGGTACACAAGGGGGGATGGTTAATGCCACCAAGTGTGTGAGGATCAAAATTCAGATCCTTGGATAGGATTGAGCCTTCAATGTTCCTGAGGAGTTAGTGGTCCCATCGTTTTGACAATATCACAACTTTCGAAGGAATAGCCATGCGGGTGTAGTGCGGGAATTGTTCAGGTAACCTGTGTTATATCATGGGTTAACAATGTATTACCCGTGCTACCCTTTTTGTTTACTGTTTCTTGGTACTTATGGACTCATGCTCTATTTTGGATCTATTGAGGATGCCTGTGGTGAGATGCATTCTTTATGTTGATGACACCTTACTGAAAGAATTGCCGAAATGTCGCATGTGTGCGATTTTTAGGCATTAACAATATAGCCTACATATACCCTGCATGATAATCTCTAAAAAATATGAACTTCAGATTAATGATACAATGAGAAGACTGGTTGATTACTTTTAAACATAGGTAATTAAAAATTTCCATCACTTACCAAATTATGCAATATTGATAGGGATGATTGGGATGCCAAGGGAGATGTTGTCCTTTGGACATATAGGATTGCTGATAAAATATTGAATGGACAAACTCATTTTAAATTGGTATGCAAACAAGAGGTAATGATCCCACTACATAACAAGTGCAGGTAAATGACTAGTGTGTTAAAATTTGACTATGAGAAAGCCGAGGAAGATCAAATATACCAACTTAATAAGTTAGAAGAATAAATAATAGTATCCCTCCATAATAAAGAAGTACAAAAACAACAACAGAAGGTAAATCATGATAGAAACCTTAAAAAAAAAAATTAAATAGGGAACATTAACCTCTTCTATGATAGTAAAATAAAATGGAAACTAAGAAAATTGGAAACAACATGGCTAGGACCATCTGTAACATAAAAAAACCGAAGGCGTGACATGATAGAAAACTTAAAAAGAAAGAATTTGAAATAGTGAATCTTATCCTCTTATATGATAGTAAAATAAAAGGGAAACCAAGAAAACTGGAAACAACATGGCTAGAACCATTTGTAATAGAAGATATAACACCTAGTGGGTGTATGCAATTGAGAACACTAGAAGGGAAATTTCTCAAGGAGGTAGTGAATGGTGTCATCTCAAGAGGCACCACTTGTGAAAAATGGTCAAATAATTATTGAAGTGTAAATGATAAAAATACTAATCACTCTAAAATAGCACAAGGACTATTATACAAAGATTATGATGATTCATTGGAAATATGAGTCTTCAAGCACTTCATGGCAAATCAACAAGCAAGCAAGAAATCTGAGCCGACTGAAAGAATGAAAAATTTGGATGCACAATTTGAACCTAACTTATTGAGATATTTTCAAGGACAACCACACAACAAAGGATAGAGAAAAAAAATTGAAGGTAATAGGACAAAGAAACCAATCACATAAAGCTGGTCAATGAGAAGTTGATGGGTCAAAATACCAATTGAAACCTGCAATTAATATGTGAATTTAATGAGCAACGCCATTGAAAAGATCATCATGCGAATGAACAATTCATCCACAAGATGAAATTCCCTATAAATACATGTTGATATAGAGGGAAAATAACTTATTTTGTTGCCAAGGAGAGAATTGATAACAAAGAAGAGAAATCAGATAACATACAACTTGATTCTAAAATAAAATCCACATAAAAGATGACACCAAAAATGAGAGGGTGTATTTCACCTAGTCCCAAACCCAAGTTGAAGAATGTCAAACTAAGAACTAAAAAGAGGCACAATGGGGAACCAAAGATAGAGTTGGAAGCCAAAATGGACATAATTCACCAAGAAAAGATGGAGAAAATTGTCTAAGATGAACATTGGTAGAATTACAATACTTGGTTGGCATTTAATGGAAAATGGAGAGATGAGATCCTCATGCTTGAGAAATCCAAAATCATATCCTACTTAGTTTCCCCCCAAGTCGAAGGATTTAAAGAATGGAAGGAGGAGTTAGCATGGAATAAATATTTCTCTCAATGAATCAATTGTGATTACACCAACATTTTTTCATCAGATAACTGGCCTACCAAATATCAAATACCATATCCCCATGACAATCAACATCGTCAAATGGATGGAGAAGTTTATAGGGAACATGACTGCAAATAAATTGAAGGGATTGGTCATAATCAAGTAAAATGAGAACACATCAAATGGAATTGCATTGTAGTTACCCTATGCTTGACTATATTTGGTCATGCATCGTAGATAAAGATTAAAATGAGGAAGCTATTAAGCATATAATTAAAGAAGGAAAATTATACAAAAAAAATAGTAGTCGAGGTATTGAAAACCCATTGTGAATAATTCTAGGATAAAGATAAATCCATCAAATACCCTTCATTATTAATCTAGATAGCAATTCCACAAGTCTTCCCAATCAGAGAAATGACATTTACACTTCCAAACACACTAACTATATGGAACTTCAAATGTTTCTCACCAAAATGAAAAGGTTGAATAAGAAGCCTCACACCATAGTGTATGTTCAAAGAAATGTTAAAGTCAATGAAGTTTTCCTGCAATAGATGGAGAGTCCCTGAGTGCATTAGAATAATTCTTCCACCTCTTGTACATATCCAACTTGGTATATATTTTACAAAATTATGGTACGTTGAAGGAAAAGGAGGAGAACCAAATGAATTGGATTATAACCCAATAGTCAAGGAGGTCTTTGAAGAAATGTCAAGACAGTCAAATACTCAGTAATCTATCCCTCCCCTAAAAATATAACTTATTACACAAATAATAACCCCTTTAATGAATGGATAATAAGAAGAAGAAACTAATGATGCAACATTTACAATTCCCTTTGTTCCTGGCTAGGAGTATTGACAAGTTCAACTAGAAATAAAATAGTTGGGAAGAAACAAAGGACACATATAGAACATACTCAACCCGACTCACCAATGTCATCGACCGAGGAAGACTTGGGAAAAATAGTATAAGGATACATGAAAGAGATCGACTTCGAGAACCCTTGATTGAAAAAGAAACTCGAATAGGTTGCATTCAAAGTGCTATCCATTAGAGTGTAGGAGAAGGTCAAATTTACAAGAGAACAAGCCAATAAGAGGAAGTAGTTTCTCGAATCTAGTTTCAAGCTAGAATATAGTGAAGCCATTGCAAGGGATAATATATAAGCATAAAAGAACTTAAGAATAATATCATTATTGAAAATCAACTTCAAAACAACCTCGAACCCATCAGGAAGAATAAATAAGAATAGATGGATCAACAAAGAAAAAAGAAGAATTCGATGAGCACATATTTTGTAATTAAAGCACCAAATCAACCAAGGAAAAAAGGAGAAGGTGCTACATAGAACCCAATCACTTAACAAAACCGCCATCGCCACCAAGAACTATTCCAATTGTGAAAGAAAAGAATATTAGTCTATAGATATAGTAGGAGTAGATAATAAGAGTTGAAAGAGTGACCGATCCACCTCCAGTTGAACTATCGACCAACCAACACTTATTGATTGACTAACATATGTTGACTAACAAACATGTGTTGATTGAACAATCACCAATCGAACAACAATCATCACTAGATATACAAGTATCAATAGAGGAACCTCAAACAATAACATAACATCAAACATAACAACCTCCAATGGAATAGTCAAGGGCCAACACACAACCACTGACAGAGCAAACATGATCAGAATAGTTGACCACAAAACAACAACTACCCAAGGTGACCAAAAGGAAAAGGATAAAATCTAAGTCAACACATGCGCTAGATCCAACGCATTATTCTAGCTAGATAATGATTATGTCTAAGTAGCACAAATGAAAGAAGCATAAAGAAGCAGACAAAGAAAAAATCAAAACAAAGAAAACAATCTCTAGTTTTCGACTACATGAAGGACAACATGACAAAGCAACTGCCAATTTTAGCCTAAGGAATCATTTGATGAAGAAATACATGACTTATACAAATAAATTAGTAAATAATGAAACCGACGATGAAGAAACTCCTTGAATTAACTAAAACAATAGAGAGAAAATGAAGAAAAAGATTGGTAGACTTGTAGAACTCATGCAAAACAAGCTCTGGTATTTTCAGTCGATTCTCCTCCCACTGACCTAATTGACTATATGAGGATCTTACTAATAAATTTAGAACATAATCAAAATTATTAGCAAGAAGAAAACATGAAGGTCAAAACTAACTAGACTAAGGCTATCATGAAAACAAAGCATGATAAATTTGAGGATAGCAAAAATAAATTAGAAGAAACAAGGAAGGAATCTCAACTATTTGGTAACACTTTGAATAGTTGTCCAACATAGTTTGTAAATATATGTATCCAACTTAAATTAACTGAATCACTTATAGACAGGCTAGGTACCTGATGACAATTTCCATCGAATTCTAGAAGTCGGGGTTCCCTAGGAATTCAGATGAAAGAAGTAGAGCATAAACAAATTGAACTACAAGCACAAGAACATCAATGGTTTTAGGAAGGAATAAATTCCCAACATGAGTAAATCATAGCAATTAAAAAACTATGGGACGTGCGTCGAGAAGTAATCAAAATGCAAGAAGAATACAACCCCAACTTGGAAACTATATATGTCGATGCACCCATTAAGGACAAAATGACCTTCTTGTTAAAGATGAGGAAGACGAATATCACAACAGTGCAAGCACTGGATGAATGTATTCAAGGATTAGCTAAAATAAATTTCTTTGCATATCTATTAAACCTGCATTGAAGTTGTAAAAGACACAATGCCAACACCTCCTCAAGCTTCTCCACTACAACCTAGATTCAATTTCTTTAGTCCAAGTGGATCAACCAACCAACCGATTACTAATCAACAATTGGGTGAGACCATCAACATTCATATCGACATAATGAAATTATAGAAGAACTCATCAAAATTTCAAAATTTTTGTATTGTGTACCTTGTGCGTCTTTCCTCCCTGCTTTGAGATGAAGAAGAGTTTGAGGGTAGGGGAGATGTTCCTAGTTGACCTAGTGAACTAGGAAACATAATTGACTACTTAGTTAGGTATTTCGATCACCTAGTTAGGTCGAATGACCAAGGTAGATAAATAAGTTATAAATACCTTCATGATTGTAATACTATATAAAGATATGAATACGATATGTAAATAAGTAGTTTCTAAAGTTGATGATCATATACTATAATAGACTACTTAATGCTAATTTTGCTACTACTTTCTCTTCTTCCATGTGTGTGTGCGTGTATATTATGTTGTTGTAAAATATGCTTGGTTGTGTGTTATCTTGGTAACTGCTTCTAGTGAAATCCTATAGGTTACAACACTATCTCTCACACCTTTGTTAGTTGTATTTGATCCCTAATTATCCCAAGCTAAATTCCATAAGGCTTCTTGGTTGGATCTTCATGGATTAAGATTTAGGCCCTAACCACCCTATTCTTGGGATTTTTTAGTACCTAATGAACATCTATTACTTATTGAAACTTTTTAACCTTGTTACTAAGACATTTTAGTGTATCTCTAGATCCAAAGGTCCCTTCTTAATTTTCGCGATGAACATCAATGCATTCACCACCAGGTGAAGATCTGCCTTATTACTGATGCCACTTTGTATCATCATGTGGGTGATCTCATTTTATGTCAATGCTTGAATCATGAGGAATTGGAGAAGTTTCTAAATGATTTTCATAGTGGATCATGTGTTGGTCACCTTTCTAGGTTTGAAACATCTCAAAAGAATTTTCAGACAAGATATTTATGTCCTTCCATTTTCAAAGATTGTGTTGAAGTGGTCAAGAAATGTCATGTGTTTCAGATATTCATTAAAGATATTTGCACACATCCAATTCCTTTATTCCCTATTATCATCAAATTGGGGTTCAAACAAGAACACTGATCCCCATACTATCCTCAGGTAAATGGACAAGTAGAAATAATCAATACAATTTTGAAAACTATAGAGGATGATTAATAACAACAAATCCAATTGGAATTTAATATTTTTTTTGACATAGTGGGAATACTAAACCTCAAACAAGACTACTATAATATTCACTCGTATATCTTGTGAATGGAGTGGATTCTATCTTATCTATTGAGTGTGAGATTCCCTCATTGAAATTAGCTGTTGAATTATTTACTAACACAAATTCTAAGGAAAAGGGCATCATTTACTTAAAATGGCTATATGGAAACAACAAAGATGAAACCACCACAAATTATGCTCATAAAAATCATGCATTATGATAAGTCTATATGTCCTTGAGTCTTCAAAAGGATACCTGGTACTTTTCTATGACCTTACTAAAGACACTTTGGGGATATGCAAGTTTAATCCTATGTGGCACAATCCTTATGTTGTGAGGTGTGCTCTTAGTAAAGGAGATTATAAGTTAGGGGATTATGATGAGAATATTTTGGATGGGACCTACAATGGGATATACCTTTTTAAGATGTATTATGCCTATACACCAATGTTAGGGAAATACACCTATACATGTTGTATATAAGTAGTTCTTTGCTTTCATTTTATTTTGTATATTTCTTGGTTTTTGGCCTCTGCTTATCATGATTTGTGCTTTATTGATAGATATTGTTAGACACACTTGTATATGTGGGCATTGTAGATGGTCACTAAAAGGAAAATGACTTCTAACTGAAGTTTTTGTTGATATTTTAGTCTTACAAGGTTGGGAACAATTATTAAATTAAAAATCACTGCTAAAACCTCCACCATTAGTAACAGAGGGTTTGGAAGTCATAACATACGTTCATTATAACTAAAAAATGGGTGTCTCGAGGTTAAAGTGAATATTTTTTATCAGTGTGCATATATCACAAGGACACACTGGTGCGTCGTAACATAAGAGCACTAGTGCATATAATTTAAATGTAATGCATCAATGCTTTCCATTTATATAATGCTTTGGTGCATTTAATATGTTTTATAGCATTGTCTCTTATTATCCCTATTAAACACATCGGTATTGATTGTTCATAACTATGCACTGGTGCTTATCTTACCATCCCCATTGTAGTTCCTTGTAAATTTAATGGTAATGATAATGACCATTGGATTGTCATTTTTTGTGTACTTTGGTTCATTTTTTATACATAATTGCATAGGTGCTAATGTTATATATAAATCATTAATGTTGATTGTTACTTGAGCGTTGTGCTATCGATGTGTACAACAATTAGAAGCACCGGTACATAATTTCTCATAACACAAAAAGCACTACACCGTTAATGGTTTATAATTCTCCACGTTGTTTAATGAGTTCAAAAAATTACAATGCACAAATATGTCTCTATTGTTATTCTTATTATTATTATTTGATTTCCATTAATATTGATCAAAACATAAAATGATATTTATAATAATATTGATATTTAAAGTTTAATTATTGTGTCCAGTTATAATAATTTTCTTAATGTGTTATACCATCAAATTACATATCTATTCATTTTAAATTGAATCATCCATATATTTAAGCAATAACGTAACATTTAAAAACATTGGACAATGCGATAGAATTTAAAAAACCCATTTTATTATAGATTAATACGAGACCCTTCTTCATACAAAATGGAACATAAAGGTACACTATAATCAAAATGACAGTATGTAATTGTTGCACTCATTGGTAACTTGTGCTCATCCAATTGGGACAATATGTCCAATACATTAAACGAAATGTTTGATTTTCATAGACAAACATTTCGAAACATACAACTTGCAAGCCCATTCAATATATTGATTGTCAATTTTCAGTTGAATTGCTATCATTTCTCAAGGTACTTGCATGCCTAATTTCTTCATCACTTGTAGGTGATATTGTACTTGGGTTATTTGATCGAATGTTTTGTTGATTGGATTGATTTTGTTCCTCTTCATTTTCCATCTACAAACATAGAAATAGTGTAATGGGTATATATTCATTTGTAATATAATATACATGATTATGTTAATTAAAAAGTGTACCATTGCAAGAAGTGATTCATAAACAATACACATTCTTTCAAATCCTTTCCTGATGTCATCTCTCAACAATTTTTTTGTTGGCTCCACTCCATACTTTGTGTTTTGCAAGTTTTATACACCATGACAAACATTGATATAATTAATATAAATGTTTCTTGTTGTTCCATTAATTATAAAACGAGGGAAATAAAACAACCTCAAATTGCACAATTAACTTTTGATAGTGCAATACATATTCACAACCCATACTTAACCCAATGTCAATAAATTCTTCAAATGACTTGTCTTTTTATGTTAGCACATGTTAGAAGACATCCAAGGAGGAGTGCAAATTAATTAAAATATAAATATCACAAGAAATATGAAAACCTAAGTAAGGAAACCACAAGTTATACTCACAAACTTTGTGATCAACCTTTTTCTTCCTTGTCATTCTATCTTATGTGCTAAATGGGTTCCATTTTATGTTCATTTTTGCCCCAAAACAAATGAAAATTGATATTTCATGCAATAAATAAATTCAGTGTTCATAAAATAAAATAAAAAACAATGATTACATATGTTTAATGCACATTGTTGTTGAGATGGCTCCTCCTACAATGCAATTATATTAAATTATTTGACAATCACCTTTATACACTTTTCTGGACATCCTTACTAGCATGTTTAGGATATCACCTCATTTGTCTTTGGAATTTTCATAATCTTCCTGAAAAAATGAAAATTTCAAAATAAACATTTATATTGACAGGAAAGTAAATATAGGTGAAATATCAATTTCCTGATTATTTTTTGTTATTGTATGTTTTTTTTTATTGAAAGTATGACAGGTCTCATTGACCATTGCTCTGGAAACCCTTATTGTAGTTTATATGTAATCTATTTTTTTGAAAAATTCTATGTTGTTGGAATCGATTTAATACTGAGAGGGGGATGAATCAATATTAACACAGTTATCAACAGTTTTTACCTTCTTTAACATATTAGCCTTTACTTAATCTTAATCTTTAGTTATGCATCCAATATAAATAAATAATTCATCCATGTATGCACCAAGGAAAAGAACAGATAACACAGAGAATTTAACGTGGAAAACCAATCGGGAGAAAACTATGTTTGCTTCTTTTATAGTGAAAAGAATACATTCAAGGAAGCACCAACTTCCTGTATTTACCAGCACCAACTTGAAGGAGGCACTGACCCCCTAGTTTTACAGGAACTGACCTGAAGGAAGGACCAACTCCATTTGTTTCTCCAGCACCAACTAAAAGGGGGCTACAACCCCATGTCTCCTTGCCCCACCCTGCCACCTAGGTATCCAAGTATGTTTCTGACTAACTGAAATTAAATTCCGCACACACTTCCGATCTTTTGATGTAATGTCCCTTATTTGGAATTTTATTAAAATGGCAATTTTCCACTTTTTTTCCCTTGTTCGACCTTTGACTAGTTTTGATCTCTAGGTCCCAAATTTGCCCCAAATGATCCCAAATCTTCTGAGAAGGTGTATGAATGATATTATAACATAAATATGTGTTTCAGGGATTCCTTTGGACCTTTAAAATACTTCTGCAAATCCTCTTTCAATTCTGATCAATGTAGGTAACTTTACTAGTGATTTTCCTTTGACTAGTATTGGTCTCTAGGTCTCAAATTGACTCCAAATGCCTTCAAATCTTCAAGGAAGGTGTATGAATGATATTAGAAATTGAATATGATGTTTATGGATGAAATATGGCCACCAAAAGACCTCTGCAAACTCTCTTAATATTCTGGACCAATTATGCAATTTTACTAGTAATTTGGGGTTCAAATCCCCCTGGGGTAAACAATGAAAATGGCTTCCCAAATTACTCCAAACCCACTCAAATTTATGAAAAGAGGTATGTAATGTGTTAAGTATTTTATTAAAGTCTCATATGCACCATTAATGGATTATTACAACTGTTCTCACCCTCTCCCATTCAACTGCAAAAATCCCCAATTCGACCCTTGGGGAAATGGCACTATTTCACCTCCCAATGCAACTAAATTGAGTAAAAATGCTTCAAATGCTCAAGTACAGTACATGAAACTTGTAGAAGACATCCATGGCAGTATATTGATCACAAATATATCATAGAATCATCCATTCATTCGAAATCATCATCAACACATTGGCTCACAACAAGGTAGTGGGGAAATGGCATTGTTCTTCCATTAAAAATGAGATTTATACATTTCTACTTGGAATTTCGACCTGAAACTTTTTGGAGATGAAGAAAAGAGTATTTACTTCATATTACAAAATAAATGGGGCATTAAAAGCTTCCCCAAAGAGTACAATAGCTCACCAAAAATGCCCTCCCTCAAGGATCAAGAATATGCCATCAAAAATGGAAATGGTTGAAGGAGTGAGCTGCAATAGAAGAAACCATGAGCTGGCCTGTAGCTTACACCTGCAAATAAAGAATCCATTAAAGCTCCAAATGAAAGTTCTGAATGGCCTTTCCAATTACCAACTTGGATGGGAATCTTTCACCCTCGAAATTGGCTAAGGCAAGAAACTAGTCATCCACTAGCTCTCCCTCTTCACAAATGCAATTGCAAATTCTACAAATGATCAAAAGCTGGTTTCCTTCTTTGTTATTGACATTTATAAACCTCTAATGTCCTCCATGGGTCGAATTCCTTCCAAGAGACTCATGCCAACTCAAGTTGGGAAGAGATTCCAAAGAACGCCACTTGTACAACAATTCCTAGTCTCCCACTTCCACCAAATCACATGTGGAAGCATATTAGCTGCCCTAACACCCTTGAGCGCCCTCTTGGAGTCTATTTTTAGCCTTGACATGTCATATATGTCATATGTCAGCCTTCAGGTCTGATTTGTGTCATAGGTGTCATAGCATCTTCATCATTGTTGTCATAGAGCTAGGGAATCTAGCCCAAGTGTCTCACTAGCTCCAAATTGCCTCTTCCTCTTCCATGGGAGTTAATCTTCCTCTATATTTCGACCTTGGATGAGTCATGCAATGAATAATACCTTTTGGACTCCCCCAAGTATGTTACCATTCACCTTGAATTCGAATTGGTGAGAGAATGATGCCAAATGTAGTGGGGAAATCTAGCCATATGTGGGTCCCACTTCCTCCATGTGTCTTCATCATGAAATGCCACTTTGATTTTCACTTGTATATATTTATTTATATCCTTTATTAAATATTTATTCCATTCTAATGTTCAAACATCATTTATTATCCCCATTATTCCAAATCCCAAAGCTTCCACCCCAAACCTAGGAAACTAGTAATTTTCCTCCTTGGCAATTATTTGACCTTTACCATCAATTTGACAAACTCTAATGAATAGGGCTAATGTGATTAGGCCATTGTGACCCAATGCCAAATTTGGGACATGACAAATCCTCCCTTCCCAATATTGCTTGTCCTCAAGCAATTTTAAACATGGGTGTTGAAGAACCTGCTTTCTGTATAATTCTTTGAAGTTGCCATTGAATTGCCCAACCTTGAGTCTTTGAGTTTCCATGAAGATTTTAGAGAGGAACCACCATGCTTGCTGCTGCACTACTCTGATAAAAATAACTTTATTAAGTGGGGAAATCCATCTCCCATACTGCTTGTTTCCCAAAAAAAAATTTGAAAGCAATGAGATAAAAATTATTCCAGGGTCCCATTGCTTGTATTGCACCCCAATAATTAAGAGTGCTCTCCAACCCACACCATTAGTTAAGAGCATTCCTGGATCCCATTTTCTTGTATGCATCCTTCCAAACATCATGAGTACCAAATATATATCATCAAAGTACATAACAACATAATGAAAATGTACATCAAGGATATGCTTCATCAAAGAGTCATGAAAGTGCTTATACCTCCAAGCAAGTAGACCACCATTTTCCAAGTGCATACAAGCTTCAAGTGACCAATCAAATCTGCTCCAATGACATAGGTGAGGATCCCATGTCCTATAATGCTGCTCCAAAAGGATGTGATATGCATCAAAATATTCAACCATGTATTCTTTCATCCAAGAAGTGAATGAAGAATCTCCACTAAAATCTGAACCAAATAGTGAGCAGAAAAAACAAGGAGACTTCAAATGACTCAAAGAAGTCTCACCCATACATCCCTGAATGTGAGAGTCATAAAGATATAACAAAGTATGTGTCTTGCAACAAAAATGTTTTTCCAATCATAAATCTATTCTTCCAAGTGTTGGATGAAGTTCGTCCAACATCAAATGAATCAAGTGTTGAGTAAGAAAAACCATGAGTCTTCAAGTGACTCAAATGCATATCATAGGTGCATCCATGTAGATTTGCATCATCATAAAGTGACAAATAATGTTGCTTCAAATGTGAAGAAGAATGTGCTCCAACCATGTCATCATAAAAAGTAAATCTAGGAGTTCCATACTCCTCATGTGGCACCATCAAAAAGAACCCTTTCACCCATACTTCATTGAGACTAATGTTGCAAAACATGGAATTGTAGGATGTAGGAGAATGAACCAAATCACCCAAATGATCAAAAAGTACAGAAGTTTCATCATGGGAAGGATCCATATGGGTAGTATCATGCAGCTCCTTCAAAAGTATGAACTCTTTGTCATAGTTTGGTTCCAATGTAGAGGAATCATGCTTTTCTTTAAAAATTGCATAACCTTCATCAAGAGACAATTCAAGTTCCTCTTCCACCACATCAAGTGTTTGGATCTCTTCAAGTTCATCTTCAAACACATTAAACACATTCAAATTCCCACATTTCTCATGATCCACCATGTCATGAGAATCCTCCAAACAATCTACCATTTGACAATCTGAAACATAGGAGGAAAAACAAGTATCTTGCAACTTTTCAAGAAGTTGCTCATTTTGAATTGTGAGCTTATGAATATCCTCATTATTCTTCAAATATGCATCATGTAACAATTCATTAAGCTCAAACAAATGGTTTTTCTATCAAAAAGCAAAGACATGAAATTACCTTTGATATGGCACATTGCTCTTTGAATCTTCTCCATGTCTTCAAGGAAAGATGTTTCCTCCAATGATGTAGCTCTCCAACAAGAATTTGACACCAATGCTTGAGTGTCATGGAGAATTATGAGGGACTCTTGGATCTTATTTTCATTCATCTTTAAGGACCCTTCAAGAAAATGAGGCTCTTGCAAATGAACCTTCTCATCTTCTTCAATTTTGCTTGGACCAACTTCATGAATATCAAGTGGTGATGGGGAAGTTGATCTTGGTTCTTCTTCAACTGCTACAAGGTATTCATTATCATGCTTAATGGAACTTGGGCTTGCAGCAACACTTTCAAAAGTGATCTCTATGTCACCAACATAGAGGTGTGAGCACACATCAGTAGGTACTCCTTCATAGTTTAAGCATCCATCAGTAGATGCTCTTTGGTTCATGTCTAAGCTAGAAGGTGTCTCAAAATGATCTTCCATATTTTCAATAGAATCTTCTTCATGATCTTGTGATGTCTCTTCATTTTGCTCCTTCAAGTAAGCTGATGCATTTTTCCCCTTGGTTTCCTTAAAATCAATAATTTTTTCCACAAGTTCGATAGAAAACAATTCGAATCCTTCCTTAAGTTGCTTGGTCATATCTTCAAACATTGTTTTCATAATTTTTATATGCTCCTCACCATCATATGAGGCTCCCTTTTCATCCCTAGTCATAGTTTCCTCAAAAAATTTGCTCTTCTTCTCCTACCTTTTTTTTTTTTCTTCAACAAAAGCACTTTTGGTTTCAATATCTAATGGTGGTACCTGAATTATTGTCCTCATGAATATTATACCACATCAGGTGCCAAGATCATGCTCTGATACCACTGTAATGTCCCTTATTTGGAATTTTATTAAAATGGCAATTTTCCACTTTTTTTCCCTTGTTCGACCTTTGACTAGTTTTGATCTCTAGGTCCCAAATTTGCCCCAAATGATCCCAAATATTCTGAGAAGGTGTATGAATGATATTAGAACATAAATATGTGTTTCAGGGATGCCTTTGGACCTTTAAAATACTTCTGCAAATCCTCTTTCAATTCTGATCAATGTAGGTAACTTTACTAGTGATTTTCCTTTGACTAGTATTGGTCTCTAGGTCTCAAATTGACTCCAAATGCCTTCAAATCTTCAAGGAAGGTGTATGAATGATATTATAAATTGAATATGATGTTTATGGATGACATATGGCCACCAAAATACCTCTGCAAACTCTCTTAATATTCTGGACCAATTATGCAATTTTACTAGTAATTTGGGGTTCAAATCCCCCTGGGGTAAACAATGAAAATGGCTTCCCAAATGCCTCCAAACCCACTAAAATTTATTAACAGAGGTATGTAATGTGTTAAGTATGTTATTAAAGTCTCATATGCACCATTAATGGATTATTAAAACTGTTCTCACCCTCTCCCATTCAACTGCAAAAATCCCCAATTCGACCCTTGGGGAAATGGCACTATTTCACCTCCCAATGCAACTAAATTGAGTAAAAATGCTTCAAATGCTCAAGTACAGTACATGAAACTTGTAGAAGACATCCATGGCAGTATATTGATCACAAATATATCAGAGAATCATCCATTCATTCGAAATCATCATCAACACATTGGCTCACAACAAGGTAGTGGGGAAATGGCATTGTTCTTCCATTAAAAATGAGATTTATACATTTCTACTTGGAATTTCGACCTGAAAATTTTTGGAGATGAAGAACAGAGTATTTAATTCATATTAAAAAAGAAATGGGGCATTAAAAGCTTCCCCAAAGAGTACAATAGCTCACCAAAAACGCCCTCCCTCAAGGATCAAGAATATGCCATCAAAAATGGAAATGGTTGAAGGAGTGAGATGCAATAGAAGAAACCATGAGCTGCCCTGTAGATTACACCTGCAAATAAAGACTCCATTAAATCTCCAAATGAAAGGTCTGAATGGCCTTTCCAATTACCAACTTGGATGGGAATCTTTCACCCTCGAAATTGGCTAAGGCAAGAAACTAGTCATCCACTAGCTCTCCCTCTTCACAAATGCAATTGCAAATTCTACAAATGATCAAAAGCTGGTTTCCTTCTTTGTTATTGACATTTATAAACTTCTAATGTCCTCCATGGGTCGAATTCCTTCCAAGAGACTCATGCCAACTCAAGTTGGGAAGAGATTCCAAAGAACGCCACTTGTACAACAATTCCTAGTCTCCCACTTCCACCAAATCACATGTGGAAGCATCTTAGCTGCCCTAACACCCTTGAGCGCCCTCTTGGATTCTATTTTTAGCCCTGACATGTCATATATGTCATATGTCAGCCTTCAGGTCTGATTTGTGTCATAGGTGTCATAGCATCTTCATCATTGTTGTCATAGAGCTAGGGAATCTAGCCCAAGTGTCTCACTAGCTCCAAATTGCCTCTTCCTCTTCCATGGGAGTTAATCTTCCTCTATATTTCGACCTTGGATGAGTCATGCAATGAATAATACCTTTTGGACTCCCCCAAGTATGTTACCATTCACCTTGAATTCGAATTGGTGAGAGAATGATGCCAAATGTAGTGGGGAAATCTAGCCATATGTGGGTCCCACTTCCTCCATGTGTCTTCATCATGAAATGCCACTTTGATTTTCACTTGTATATATTTATTTATCTCCTTTATTAAATATTTATTCCATTCTAATGTTCAAACATCATTTATTATCCCCATTATTCCAAATCCCAAAGCTTCCACCCCAAACCTAGGAAACTAGTAATTTTCCTCCTTGGCAATTATTTGACCTTTACCATCAATTTGACAAACTCTAATGAATAGGGCTAATGTGATTAGGCCATTGTGACCCAATGCCAAATTTGGGACATGACAAATCCTCCCTTCCCAATATTGCTTGTCCTCAAGCAATTTTAAACATGGGTGTTGAAGAACCTGCTTTCTGTATAATTCTTTGAAGTTGCCATTGAATTGCCCAACCTTGAGTCTTTGAGTTTCCATGAAGATTTTAGAGAGGAACCACCATGCTTGCTGCTGCACTACTCTGATAAAAATAACTTTATTAAGTGGGGAAATCCATCTCCCATACTGCTTGTTTCCCAAAAAAAAATTTGAAAGCAATGAGATAAAAATTATTCCAGGGTCCCATTGCTTGTATTGCACCCCAATAATTAAGAGTGCTCTCCAACCCACACCATTAGTTAAGAGCATTCCTGGATCCCATTTTCTTGTATGCATCCTTCCAAACATCATGAGTACCAAATATATATCATCAAAGTACATAACAACATAATGAAAATGTACATCAAGGATATGCTTCATCAAAGAGTCATGAAAGTGCTTATACCTCCAAGCAAGTAGACCACCATTTTCCAAGTGCATACAAGCTTCAAGTGACCAATCAAATCTGCTCCAATGACATAGGTGAGGATCCCATGTCCTATAATGCTGCTCCAAAAGGATGTGATATGCATCAAAATATTCAACCATGTATTCTTTCATCCAAGAAGTGAATGAAGAATCTCCACTAAAATCTGAACCAAATAGTGAGCAGAAAAAACAAGGAGACTTCAAATGACTCAAAGAAGTCTCACCCATACATCCCTGAATGTGAGAGTCATAAAGATATAACAAAGTATGTGTCTTGCAACAAAAATGTTTTTCCAATCATAAATCTATTCTTCCAAGTGTTGGATGAAGTTCGTCCAACATCAAATGAATCAAGTGTTGAGTAAGAAAAACCATGAGTCTTCAAGTGACTCAAATGCATATCATAGGTGCATCCATGTAGATTTGCATCATCATAAAGTGACAAATAATGTTGCTTCAAATGTGAAGAAGAATGTGCTCCAACCATGTCATCATAAAAAGTAAATCTAGGAGTTCCATACTCCTCATGTGGCACCATCAAAAAGAACCCTTTCACCCATACTTCATTGAGACTAATGTTGCAAAACATGGAATTGTAGGATGTAGGAGAATGAACCAAATCACCCAAATGATCAAAAAGTACAGAAGTTTCATCATGGGAAGGATCCATATGGGTAGTATCATGCAGCTCCTTCAAAAGTATGAACTCTTTGTCATAGTTTGGTTCCAATGTAGAGGAATCATGCTTTTCTTTAAAAATTGCATAACCTTCATCAAGAGACAATTCAAGTTCCTCTTCCACCACATCAAGTGTTTGGATCTCTTCAAGTTCATCTTCAAACACATTAAACACATTCAAATTCCCACATTTCTCATGATCCACCATGTCATGAGAATCCTCCAAACAATCTACCATTTGACAATCTGAAACATAGGAGGAAAAACAAGTATCTTGCAACTTTTCAAGAAGTTGCTCATTTTGAATTGTGAGCTTATGAATATCCTCATTATTCTTCAAATATGCATCATGTAACAATTCATTAAGCTCAAACAAATGGTTTTTCTATCAAAAAGCAAAGACATGAAATTACCTTTGATATGGCACATTGCTCTTTGAATCTTCTCCATGTCTTCAAGGAAAGATGTTTCCTCCAATGATGTAGCTCTCCAACAAGAATTTGACACCAATGCTTGAGTGTCATGGAGAATTATGAGGGACTCTTGGATCTTATTTTCATTCATCTTTAAGGACCCTTCAAGAAAATGAGGCTCTTGCAAATGAACCTTCTCATCTTCTTCAATTTTGCTTGGACCAACTTCATGAATATCAAGTGGTGATGGGGAAGTTGATCTTGGTTCTTCTTCAACTGCTACAAGGTATTCATTATCATGCTTAATGGAACTTGGGCTTGCAGCAACACTTTCAAAAGTGATCTCTATGTCACCAACATAGAGGTGTGAGCACACATCAGTAGGTACTCCTTCATAGTTTAAGCATCCATCAGTAGATGCTCTTTGGTTCATGTCTAAGCTAGAAGGTGTCTCAAAATGATCTTCCATATTTTCAATAGAATCTTCTTCATGATCTTGTGATGTCTCTTCATTTTGCTCCTTCAAGCAAGCTGATGCATTTTTCCCCTTGGTTTCCTTAAAATCAATAATTTTTTCCACAAGTTCGATAGAAAACAATTCGAATCCTTCCTTAAGTTGCTTGGTCATATCTTCAAATATTGTTTTCATAATTTTTATATGCTCCTCACCATCATATGAGGCTCCCTTTTCATCCCTAGTCATAGTTTCCTCAAAAAATTTGCTCTTCTTCTCCTACCTTTTTTTTTTTTCTTCAACAAAAGCACTTTTGGTTTCAATATCTAATGGTGGTACCTGAATTATTGTCCTCATGAATATTATACCACATCAGGTGCCAAGATCATGCTCTGATACCACTGTAATGTCCCTTATTTGGAATTTTATTAAAATGGCAATTTTCCACTTTTTTTCCCTTGTTCGACCTTTGACTAGTTTTGATCTCTAGGTCCCAAATTTGCCCCAAATGATCCCAAATCTTCTGAGAAGGTGTATGAATGATATTAGAACATAAATATGTGTTTCAGGGATGCCTTTGGACCTTTAAAATACTTCTGCAAATCCTCTTTCAATTCTGATCAATGTAGGTAACTTTACTAGTGATTTTCCTTTGACTAGTATTGGTCTCTAGGTCTCAAATTGACTCCAAATGCCTTCAAATATTCAAGGAAGGTGTATGAATGATATTATAAATTGAATATGATGTTTATGGATGACATATGGCCACCAAAATACATCTGCAAACTCTCTTAATATTCTGGACCAATTATGCAATTTTACTAGTAATTTGGGGTTCAAATCCCCCTGGGGTAAACAATGAAAATGGCTTCCCAAATGCCTCCAAACCCACTAAAATTTATTAACAGAGGTATGTAATGTGTTAAGTATGTTATTAAAGTCTCATATGCACCATTAATGGATTATTAAAACTGTTCTCACCCTCTCCCATTCAACTGCAAAAATCCCCAATTCGACCCTTGGGGAAATGGCACTATTTCACCTCCCAATGCAACTAAATTGAGTAAAAATGCTTCAAATGCTCAAGTACAGTACATGAAACTTGTAGAAGACATCCATGGCAGTATATTGATCACAAATATATCAGAGAATCATCCATTCATTCGAAATCATCATCAACACATTGGCTCACAACAAGGTAGTGGGGAAATGGCATTGTTCTTCCATTAAAAATGAGATTTATACATTTCTACTTGGAATTTCGACCTGAAAATTTTTGGAGATGAAGAACAGAGTATTTAATTCATATTAAAAAAGAAATGGGGCATTAAAAGCTTCCCCAAAGAGTACAATAGCTCACCAAAAATGCCCTCCCTCAAGGATCAAGAATATGCCATCAAAAATGGAAATGGTTGAAGGAGTGAGCTGCAATAGAAGAAACCATGAGCTGCCCTGTAGATTACACCTGCAAATAAAGACTCCATTAAATCTCCAAATGAAAGGTCTGAATGGCCTTTCCAATTACCAACTTGGATGGGAATCTTTCACCCTCGAAATTGGCTAAGGCAAGAAACTAGTCATCCACTAGCTCTCCCTCTTCACAAATGCAATTGCAAATTCTACAAATGATCAAAAGCTGGTTTCCTTCTTTGTTATTGACATTTATAAACTTCTAATGTCCTCCATGGGTCGAATTCCTTCCAAGAGACTCATGCCAACTCAAGTTGGGAAGAGATTCCAAAGAACGCCACTTGTACAACAATTCCTAGTCTCCCACTTCCACCAAATCACATGTGGAAGCATCTTAGCTGCCCTAACACCCTTGAGCGCCCTCTTGGATTCTATTTTTAGCCCTGACATGTCATATATGTCATATGTCAGCCTTCAGGTCTGATTTGTGTCATAGGTGTCATAGCATCTTCATCATTGTTGTCATAGAGCTAGGGAATCTAGCCCAAGTGTCTCACTAGCTCCAAATTGCCTCTTCCTCTTCCATGGGAGTTACTCTTCCTCTATATTTCGACCTTGGATGAGTCATGCAATGAATAATACCTTTTGGACTCCCCCAAGTATGTTACCATTCACCTTGAATTCGAATTGGTGAGAGAATGATGCCAAATGTAGTGGGGAAATCTAGCCATATGTGGGTCCCACTTCCTCCATGTGTCTTCATCATGAAATGCCACTTTGATTTTCACTTGTATATATTTATTTATCTCCTTTATTAAATATGTATTCCATTCTAATGTTCAAACATCATTTATTATCCCCATTATTCCAAATCCCAAAGCTTCCACCCCAAACCTAGGAAACTAGTAATTTTCCTCCTTGGCAATTATTTGACCTTTACCATCAATTTGACAAACTCTAATGAATAGGGCTAATGTGATTAGGCCATTGTGACCCAATGCCAAATTTGGGACATGACATTTGATATGAGTTCTGTTGTGTGCTACCTTCCTATGCGGTCAATTCACTGTCACTGTGATGCATACATCCCTTGAATTCTCATTCCTCTCAATTCAAACTTTTGTTGATGACTTACTTCATATACTGTGTGCTTGCTTATTCTGTAGTCTGCGATACTGATTGTTCCGTCGTTTTGCTACTGCATGACTGCACTAACCAACTGATATTGTGCTTTCAATTGATAGTTTGTTGTTCTGAAATATTGCACCAGTAACAAATGGAATTGCACACTTACTTATGTGTCCGTTTTGTATAACTGCCACAGTCTTTTAGATAATCTACAACATTGTGTGCACCAAATCATTCGTCCTTTCAATTTAACGCACTTGTCTCATATCATCATCATCATGATGTGCTTGCTAGATCTTGTTGTTTCTCTGTCGTTGCGCATAAAATGGACTTCTCAACTTCACACACTTCATTTCAATCTTTGTGCATCACCTAGACATCTACGCATCACCTGATAGACTTCGGTTTTGTCTCTATGCTTCTGTCTTACTTACAACATATGTGATGGTCTTCATTTTTGTTTGTAATTCGATCATTCAATATTCACGCAGTTGCACATACTTCAGTATTTCTTCCTTTCCATGTTTACACAATTGTCACAGATCTACAACATCATTTTGTACACCATTAGTTCTTCATTCTACTGCATTTGTGCACTTGGATCCTCGCTATATGTTTGACGGACAATCTACCAAGAGCGGACTCGAGGCCTGATCTCCCTAGCTCAACGTGAGTCTAGAAAAAATAAAGACAGAACATAAATAACTCTCCTAGATCTAATTAGAGATCAAGGAACTAGATGCTCTTACCCTTTAGATCGCTGATCCTTTTTCCTTGAATGCTGCTCCAAGCTTGATGGTCTTCATATCCAAGCTGCAAAACCTGTCAAGACAACACAACAAAGCAAGTAGTAAAATGCACCTACACAATAATAGATCTAAGTAAGCAGATAAGTAAGCAAAATACACAAGATATCATTAACACAATGAGATTTGGTGGAAAGCACTTATATTACTATATTAAAAGGGAAATACATAGGATGAAGAGATTACAACCACTAACTTAACGTAGCAATCCTTCTCCAATCAAGCCAATGCCAAATCCTCCAAAGGGATGATGGATCTCTCAAAGATGAGTAGATATCTCTCCTAAGCTAATTTCACTAGCAATTAGACACTATAGAATTCCTCCCTTTGGAATGGGAATGAGCTTCACTTATATAGGACTAAGTGGATAGGGTAGGTTGAGATATGGTAGGAGAGAGATAGGGGATCCTTCCAAGAGGTTAGGAATAGAATGCCAGCTTCCCCAAAGGCTAGGGATAGGGATACACATCAACTAGCTTCGAGAATGAGCTCGAAGAAGCTATTGTAGTCCATTAACTGACATCATCACAGTCTGTAAGAGGACAACCTGCGACGTCGCAGGTTGCATGAGGACAACCTACGACGACCTCTGAAAACCTAGTATAAAAGGGTTTGCATCTCTTCTAGGTTAATGACTTAGTCAAGGAAACTTTAGGGATGATTACACTGAGTCTCATGATGGTAAGATTTTAGATGTAACAGAATGCCCCCCAAAGCATGAAGCTGTTTGAAAATTGGACAGGTGAAATGCTTTGACAGAAGGAATGGAAATGGCTCATCGGACGAAGCACACTGCTGCAGTACAACTGACTCTGAGTACACAATCTCATATGACGTACAACATGGTTTCCAACCAATACATTGCAGATCCATGGTAGTAATGATCAACTGAACACAATCATGCCTACTAGACATAAGCGTAGATCCATGATGAGATGATAACACAGCCACGACCAATACAAATGTGGATCCGTGTAATATGACTCAAAACAATCTCCATCGCAACCTGGGTAAAACATGACTCCCTAGGATCTTCAAGCCGAACCCACAATGATACGTATCTATCCATGTGGTTACAAATGTCTTGATGTTGAACATGGTAGAAAACACTTGATTACCTGTCATTAATGTATACCGTTAACAAGCGTGAGGGAAATCACCATTAATGTCAATGATCCCCAAGGTATCACAGTACATATCACCAAGCGTGAATAAATGAGTTGAATTCGAATGCAAGATGAAATATTTCAATCAAGAGTCAATGATGTAAACCCATGTCGAAAGCAAGGTAACCTACCATTAAGGCATGCAGGCCCAAGGTACTCGATTGGTTTCTAGAGTCAATCCTCAGATGATGATTTGAAGTCGACAAGGATGAATCCATCAAAGGAGGGCCATGATGAATCCCCCATCATCGACAAGAAACACGATAACATATTTTTGGAGTAGATCAGATGGTACAGCAACATACAGAACTGACTCAGAGTAGACCGACATGGTGGAAGGTGCACTGACTGTAGATAATGGATGGTGAAAGTATTCTTGAACATGGGCATGGCATGACTTGGCAGTATTGACCTAACAAGTACGACACTAACTTCTTAATGCAACTGATCATGGAAGCGTTCTTTGAATGACTCAAAGGAGTGACTAGACTCAGGAAGTAGGAAAAAATCGAGGA
The DNA here is from genome assembly GCA_027924585.1 of Larix kaempferi. NCBI lineage: Eukaryota > Viridiplantae > Streptophyta > Pinopsida > Pinales > Pinaceae > Larix > Larix kaempferi. The sequence goes on along the minus strand of BSBM01000050.1, from coordinate 12,996,269 downwards.
CAAACGGATGATCCAAGTACAGTATGCAAATGCAAATGAGTGCCATGTTCAAGAATGACTAGGTACTACCACAGATAAAGAGTGTAACATAAAATCTTTCCTTTTTCCCCATCATGAATGATGAGTGCCTCATGTTTTTTTAGTGAGCTTGATGAGGGTAACCATATGCTCGGTATAGCTCATCTCATAGATGAGTCCAATCCCAAATATTTTCCAAACCTGGGAGAGGAGGGGTTCGTCCCATGACGGGCCCTTCAATGTTAGAGTTTAACGAGTCCATAGAAGGTAAACTCGTTCGTCATTTCATGTTTAGAGAGTCTAAAAAGAACTAAAGAACACTCCAACAGTCCTTTTTCTAAAGTTAGCCTCATCGCCCGAAAAAGGGTAAAACAGTGTGAGAGAGGACTCTTCCAGTCATGATTAGCTGGAGTATACCTTTTTCGTAAATAGTGCCCCTTGGTCCGAAAAAGGGGTAAACTATCACCAAGGAGACGACCATTCAAATTCTTTAACAAGCTTGAATGTGACAAGTTTGCTTGGTAATCTTTTTGTATTTCGAGAGCCTGAAAAGAGCTTAAAGATATACTCCAGGGGGGTTCCTTTTCTATAGGAGTTTAACGAGCCCGAAAAAGTGATAAATCATAACTCGGTGACTTATTCTCATGGTTTTAAGAGCACGAGAAAGAACAAAGACTAAGCTCGTCATCATTAAATAATTAAAATCTAACAGATGAAAAATAATGACAAAACATTCAAGGGGTCATTCATACCTGAGATGATCGCAACAATGTGAAAATGGCGCAAATAGAACACTTAATGTCTCATGCATGCTTGAAACATAGGTTAAACAGTCAACCAGGAATTCAAATGCAATAAAAATTATCCAAACTATAGCAAATAACCCAAAGGGCATCCAAATTTGAAAAGGAATATTCTCTTTTTGTTTATAAATAGAAAAAATGACCAAATATTGTTACCATTCTTCATTTGCCAAATTGGGTAGAATAAAGTGCCATTTGGAGCAGAATTTCACTTGCCAATTGCCGGAGCTACGAGCAACCATTTCACGAGCCGTTCAGTATAGGTAACCCTAAATCTCATCCAGCATATTTCCAGTGGTTTAGAATTTCAATTTTAGTTCATTATTTAGGGTTTTTGAGTTAATTTGTGGGTAGTTTGTGCGCCCTCAGGTCATCGTAGGTCTCCCTTACGGGAACTGTGACGAACTCGGGTCATCGCAAAGCCCGCAAAGGCGTCTTGCGACGATGTTTCCCTGTCTGCAAGGACAGGGTGTGACGACGGAAACGTCCATGTTCAACTCAAAACCTAAGCCAAAAGAAAAAATTTGGATGGTTGGGGTGAGGTCTAATGATGTTTAAATGTTCCTATTGACAGGTTTGTGGCCTCCAACATGGTTCTAGAGTGGCACGAGAGAGAACATGAGGTAGATTATGTGCAAGCAGTAAATGACCCATTACGTGTGGAGGCATTGCGGAACTACGGACTACTGAAGTTCTTCAATGTCCAAGGCATGAGGGCCTAAGTCCTACTGCTGGAACATATGGTCTGTTGTTGGGACACAAAACATCAATACTTCGTGATCGGAGAGCACATACTGACCATAGATGTCGAGTACATCTACTTCTTGACTGGATTGTTCTGGAGAGGGGACAATGTGGCTATTACCGGATCACAGGGAAGTGATCGGACGGTGGACGACTTGATCGTCCAACACTATACTCCACATACTTGTGCCTCTAGTGGGAAGATTCCCATCAAAGAGGTGCAAGATCGTCCACTGTGAGCTATTCTTTTCACCATAGTGAGGATAGCAGGGATCCAAGCGGCTCATCTAGCTACCAGGTCCCAGATGTTGTATTCGAAGGACTGCATGTCTCCAAAGGTGTTCAACTGGTGTGAGGGACTCCTCATCAACCTACGATCTCAGCTGACCAAGTGTCAGCATGGAGAGCTCAAGCAGTTCGGGTATGGATAGATAGTGATCTCATTTTTGTTGGAGCAGGTTCCCCTTCTATGCCCGCAGGTGGTCGTGGATGATAGGGATACCAGGGATCCTCACATGGTCCGATGGATGGAGGTGATGGCCCGCCATGGTGGTGGGGATCCTATCATCAGGTACAGTCCAAGATTCTTCACCTGGCTGGAAGGCCAGCTACTCATGGTAGAGGACTATCCATATAGTGGTACGGATTTCAGGGAAGACCTAGACTTAGTTCTACGTGACGAGGCAGAGTGGGGAGACATCGATAAGAACAATGACCCTTGTAATTTTTAACATTTTGTATATTTATAATTTTTTTGGATAGTACTGATGAGTTAATAACATGTGTGTGCAGATGTGGGCCCTTCACGGTGAGTGGGAGTCTTGCTTCTCGCGAGGAGAGGAGAGGCACCAGCAATAGCGCCATCCATGCACGATGCCATCGTGGAGATGGATGACGTCTATGAGAACCTTATGAGGTTGACATTGGACGTTCCAAATGCAACAGTACATGAGTTGTCGAGGTCTATGCAGAGGTACACAGTCAGCGTGACTATGTGTTTTGGTAAGCTACTCCGCAAGGTGGCAAGGGCAGTTGACTACTTCCATGTCCAGCAGGCGAGGGCTGCTAGACCTAGAGGTGCACGGGCTAGGCATCAGGCCCCATGATGTTATTATGTATGTATTGAGAGCTATGTGAGCCTTAGATTTTGTACTACTGAAAGCAGTCAGGCTTCAGATTTTGTATCAGCACTACATTATATTGATTATATATATACAGACATTTTGGCGGCTTTATACATTATGTGTTTTAATGGATGAATGATATGATCTTGTTTATGTGTTTGCTTATACAATGATTTATTTACATGTTATGTCTACTATTAACAATTCATGAATATGCTTATGTGTGTGCAATGTACCAATCTAAGACGAAGTTGGCCATGGAGTCGGCAACTGTGTTCACATTTTGTGGAATGTGCAGGTACTGAATGGATTTGAAGGACCTTTCCAGAATATGAACTCGTCTGTAGAGACGGAGTAGGGTAGGATTGTGGATGGTGTAAACCCAGTTAAGATGAGAGACCACTAGTTGAGAATCCAAATGGATGATAACGTGGTCCATACCCAAAGAAAAAGTGTCAGTTAGGGTTCCAATGACTTCTTGATATTCTGCAGCGTTGTTGGTTGTGAATCCTAGACACATTCCTCCTGAGCTGATAAGCTCGTCAGTGGCATAATAGAGCACCCAGGCTGCCGAAGCAAGGCTACGGGTATGGAGGATGGCACCATCCATGAATCCGTAACAAGTTTCCATCTGCACACGCAGACAGAACATGGTATAAGTAATGAAACAAGACCTAAGCACGCAAAAAATAAAAGTGTCACACCACACAAAACAAACACACGCCATGTACAATATATACAAAGTACTTATGCATGAAAGACTCAGGCATAGTACCTCTTCAAGTAAATCCCATTACGGGGTTCACCTAAAGATAACCTGTCATAGTATTCAAGCTCGTAAGCTCCCTTCTCTAAGACGCACTTCACTATGTAGGGTCCATGCCACATGGACTCAAAATTTCCTTCCCCCAGCTTATCATGTCTTTGGTCGTATGTAAGGACCAAATCTCCTTCATTGTATACGTGAGGTTCTACCGACTTGTCATACTACGCTTTGATGCGTTTCTTATGAGCCTCGTTGGCAAGAGAGACATCGCAGCGAGTCTCGTCGAGTTTACCTAGGTAGAGGAAGCGTTATTCCTTGGCAGTAGTTTTGGGGAGAAGTTCAAATACAAGTTTAAGGGACAGAATCTCGCACTCTATTGGAAGGACGGCCTCCAATTCATACACTAGTTGGAAGGGAGTAAATCCAGTGGCAGTTTTAATGGAAGTTCAATAAGCCCATAGTGCGGAGAAGAGCATATTATGCTAGTTGGACTTGTGCATACCCACCATGCGTTGGATCATGGTTTTCAAGACCTTGTTAATGGCCTCTACTTGTCCATTGGACTGTGGGTAGTACAGTGTTGAGTTTTCATGGCGAAAACCCAATCTAGTGCTCAAATCGTCAACCATATGGTTCATAAAGTGAGAACCATGGTCGGTAACTATCGCTTAAGGAATTCCAAACCGTGCTATAACATGATTAAACATGAAGAGTGCAGTAGTTTTTCCATCGTCCATGTACGTAGGCATAGCCTTGGCCCACTTTGTAAAGTAATCCACAACTATGATGATGTAACTATGCCCCCCGGTTGAGGTAGGCTTACAATGCATGAATTCGACGCCCCATTTAGCGAAGGGGCCAATGGCAATAACTGGTGTAACAGGGTGGGGTGGGTGCACTTCTTAGTTTGGAAGTGATGGCATGGAGGACATTTTTTTATGGCCTCGATACAATCTTTGAAGATAGATGGCCAAAAATATCCTGCACGAAGTGTCTTCTGGGCTGTATCCATCCCAGAGAGATGACCTCCACACACCCCAACGTGATAGTCCTTTAGAATGTGTTCAGCCTCTTCATGAGTGAGACAACGTCAAAGAACATAATCGATACCACAACAGTACAAAGTATCACTAATGATTAGATAATACTTTGCATGGTGGCAGATTCGACAACGGTCATCTCCCGAGAGTTGGGAGCTGAAACGTTGGGTCTGAAGATATAAAGTGGGCCGAATAACTATTAACGGTTCACCGTTTAAAATAACGAAAACCTTAAACTATGTGCAACGCAGTGCCGTCCGGGGAAATTATTCGGTGTTTATTTGTTTATTCGGTCGAATAATTATTTTAACGGTTTGGTAATGGAAAAAGATTATTCGACCGAACAATTATTCGATCGAATAATTGTTCGGCCGAATAATTATTCGACCGAATAATCTCTGAGACCTGAAAACTTCATGGTTCTGCATAGTTTTCAGGTTTCCGTCCATTTTCGTAAGGTAAAAACAATCTCTTACACTACAAATCGACTGTCGGACTTGATACCATTAGTTTCATCATTGAATCTACTTTCCGTATGTATAGATTTTGTTGTGTATAAGTGAGATATGATATTTTTAATTATTTGTTTTCTTAACATGTGTCGAGTTTGGTTTCATCTCTTTCAAAATGCAATGAAATAAAAAATCCATAACTTTAAAAATACACCACCTAAAAAATTGAAAAAAATATGGTGCAGTTAATTGGCATGTCTACTTCAAAAAAGTATTCGTATATTTTTTAGTTTTATAGTCAATTGAGAGAAAAGTGTTGCAACACGAAACATGTTGAAAATCGACAAGGTTTCCCCATTGATCGAATTCAAAAAAATGTAATAATTAGTATATAGATCCATTGGTTACAAACTTATAGTCATGCAGTAGTATATTGTGTGTAGATTGTCATAGCATATTTTGTTTTGGCAAAAAACAAGTTTAACAATGTTTTTATGATTGCGACAAAACATGACTATTTTGTAGTCCTTTCATTTTATAGGAACACACTGTCAAACATTTGCAAAATCAACATATCAAATCTCAATAAAAAAATTGAAAAAATTATAAATAGAAAGTGAAATTCTAAACAAAAATATCACTTTTGTTCGCCCAAAGTTGAAAAACATGAAAAAATCAGATTTATTTTCTCACAAGACCCCCCAAAATAGACACCCATCTTCATGGATTCACCCAGATATCTGGAATACCATGGATGAGACGTGCTGATGAGGAACAATGATTCGTCCGGAAGAGAATCATTGGGCTCAAAATCAACATCCGCCCAGGGAAGATCATAGATCAGCTCAGCAAACACCAAAGACTTTTTCAACTTAGCCTTTTCAAAAAGGAGATCAAATTCTTGCAGTATCACGATCCAATGTGAATACTTGCCCCCAAGTACCTAACGTGTAAAAACGTGGTACATGGGGTTTGAATTGGCAATGATGGTGGTGGTGTGAAGCAAGATGTAATGTTGGAACTTTTGGACGGCAATGACTACCCCGAGAGCGAGTTTCTCGACATGTGAATAACGGGTTTCGGCGTCAATGAGACCCTTACTTGCGTAGTATATCACATGCTCCTGGGCGTTGTTGTCTTCTTGAACCAAGACCATGGCGATCGTGGTGGCAGAAGCAACAAGATAAAGGATATAATCCTTATAGTAATTGGGCGGTTGGAGCATAAGGTCATGCGTGATAGCATGTTTTAAGCTTTCAAAATATTGTTGAGCTTGGTCATCTCATATGAATGGGACATCTTTCTTCATCAATCTCCTGTAGCCCTACCTCTTTTGCACAAAATTACAGACAAAACACCTTAAATAAGTTTCCTTCCCTTGCAAACTTTGAAGTTTCGTTATGTCAGTGGGAGGTGGGAGAGCTATGATGGCCGCCACCTTCAGGGGATCAATGCGGATCCCATCTTTCGAGACAATGAAATCGAGGAGTCGTCCAGACTCGACGCAAAAGATGCACTTGTGAGGGTTTAGGCGGATGTTATACCACCTGCATCTGAGGAAAACCATCGTCAGATGATCAATGTGGTACTCGTGCTTCCGTGAATGGGCAGGTAGATCGTCTAAGTAAGGTTCCATAAAGTCCTTTAAGTCGTGAAAGGCATACGACATGGCCCACTAGAATGTGGCACCAACATTTTTAAGGCCAAAAGGGAACTTGCGATAAGCAAACGTACCCCAAAGACAGATGAAAATTGTCTTGTGTTGATCAGCCGGGTGGATCTCAATTTGGTTGTAGCCAGAAAATACATCCATGAATGAAAAGATGACGCTTCCCGCAAATTTGTCGATAATCTGGTCGATAAAAGGAGTCGGGTAATTGTCCTTGGGACAAGCCTTGTTGAGATCCCGATAATCGATGCAGACACGAATGGTACCCTACTTTTTAGCTACAGGGACGATGTTTGAGACCCATTCTATCAACAAGACAGGGTAAATAAAACCAGCTTTCAAGAGCTTTTCAATCTCTGCCTTGATTACCGTAGTCTTTCTGGGGTGCACCAGTCGCAACTTTTGTCGGACTGGTTTGGCATCGAGATAGGTTTGAATCGTGTGCAAAATAATAGCGGGGTATATCCCAAGCATCTCCTCGTAAGTCCAAGCAAACACGTCTCGAAATTGCTTGAACAAGGTCGTAAACGTTTTGATTTCTTCAAGGGAAGACTTCTGGCCTAAACGAATGTGTTCCACTACACCAGGAGTAACCGATCTGTCAACCTAAATGGTAGGCTCAATGTTGGCCAAGTTGCCTTCAAAGTCCGTTTGACATGTGAGTATCGAGGACTGAGAGCCAGAGTAGACATCCGGTGAAAAGATGGTGCTAATGCTATTCTCCACAGTATCCAAAGAAGGAAGGAAAGATGACCGATGATGGAGGTCTTCCGACCGAGGATCATCCGCACTCATGATTTCCATAATGGACTCATTAGAATGAAAAGTCCACAGCAGAGGATCGGACAATGTCCGTTGTAGAGAATAGGAGGTGGAGGCCAGCTGAATGGATAGCCTTGTATGTAAATTTGGCAGGCGAAAGAGGCATAATGTCTCCAACTAGGTGTGTGGTGGCTTCGTCAGGTACAAGCCATGAATCAGTGGATTCGGGGATAGATGAAATCCACAAGGAGATCATGTTCACCTTGGAAACATGATTTGGGGGATCCACAGTAGGAAAAACGCCCATAAGGGATGAGTCCTTGATGAGGCCAACCCCCAGGCTCTCATACTGATGCAAAGATTGTCCAAGTAATGGAACATTATCGCTCAGATGAGTAGTGGTGTCAGGTGTGCAGAAATGCAGTTGGTCGACAGTAACAATTCGGCCTTGATGAGAGAATTGTACTATGCGGAAAACAGATGATGCGACCGCAGTCATGGCATAAAACCAATTACGACCAAGCATATTGTTGTAATCTAACAGGGCAGCGACCACTTCCACGTTAATGGTTGCAGTCTTGCCCGCCAACTCGACTGTTAAAGCTTGTAACAACCCATGAGGTTGAAAGCCACGTCCGTCGAATGCTTTCAAAGTGGTAGGAGAACGGTTCAACTCAGGAGAACCAATGGCTCTCCAGCATGAGATTGACATGACTAAAGTAGAGGCACCCTCGTCCAGAATGGTACGATGGATCGTCTTCCCAGCAATGTTTGTGGCAACTTGAAATGCCAATTGATGGGAAAGCCTCGGTTTGAAGTACTCTAGGCAGAACATGATGGTATTCGATGAATCCGGATCAACTACGCCGATGGCAGCGAGGAGAGTCTTGTGCTGGTTAGGACAGTTTTGCAAGACTTCAATCGTCGACATAGCACAAGGGGCTTGTGCTAGGTCCTCTACAATATTGTAGTTCTGAGCAGCCTGAGCACTAGGATTGAAAATGGTTTTTTCAATCGTGCTCTTGGTTGGATGCAACACTGACTCGAAAGAGGGCTTCTCTATGGTGAGAAAAGAGGACGGTACGGTGACGTCGGGAATCGAAGTGGAAGCTTTTTCAGTATTACTTCCAACGGGTTCCTTTGTCGGGATGGAGTCATATGAACGAGAACAGGTGTTCAAGTTGACATTCTCATTACGCATCATGAGAACATGCATGGTGGAGGATGCTTCTCCTTGGGAAGGAGAGGTATGTGCAATGAGTTGTTGGTTTTGAGTGGGGAAGGGATCGTTGAGAACTGCAGTAGTAGAGTTTCCCTTAAGAAACTTATGAACTTCATCTCGGTGGGGACATTCTTTTGAGAAATGGTATCCACCGCACAGCAAACAAGGATACTTTAACTTCCTCTTCTCTTTGGTGTCTTCCTGAGTGGGCTTGGGCTCCTGTTGATTAGAATATTTATTAGGTTTCCCTTTGTTCTTCTTCTTACCACCGAATTTCAGAGATGAAGCTGATTGCACAGAATTCACCTCTTCGGTGGAGGCAGGAGTGGTGGACTTGGTAGTGTTGTTTCCAGCATGTGGTGGTGATGGGGAAGAACCTTGTGGGTTCTACGAGCCACCAGTTTGAATAGAAGACTGGGAAGTAAGGGAACCAATGATGCCATCAGTTTGTGGTCCCTTGGGTGGTTCCACAGGATCGTACGTAGGGCAAGGTGTGTCAAGAACAATTGCATACAGTGTTCCAGATTGAGCATAGACCAAGTCTAAGTAATGGGCACGAGAAATAGCCTGTTCCTCAGTGACAGATCCCCCCATAGCTACGTCTCGAGCTACGACGAGTAAAAGTGACTTTGTAAACCAGTCAGCTAAGAGTTGTTCTAGAATATGATCCTTAATAAGACGTCGTCTTCGCTGCCATTCATGAATATGATAAAAAATATGAGTGGCAGTGTTCTGGAGAAGGGAGGTCAATAAGTCTGTACAATTCTCACAACGAATGGGTAACTGGAAGTGGTTCAAAAACGACATAGCAAGAGATAAAAAATCAGGAAAATAATTGGGTGGTAACTCAATGTACCACTTGGTAGCTGGGCCAGTGAGAATCCATTGAAATAACCTAAGACGGATCGAGTCGTCCATCAAGGAGTTGGATGAACACCATAAATAGTAGGTTATCACATGCTTTTTAGGATCCTCTCCAGGCTTGCCATCAAATTTGGGGATATCTGATGGTAACTTAACTGGAATGGGTGGCCAGTTGTGCCCATGGAAAATGGGATCATTCGTCAGACGAGGCAAGTCGGGTAAGTCCAACATGGCCAAAAAGGGCAGCTGTTGGTTCAACTGAGGGTACTGATAGTACTGATAAGGCATGTATGGACCGGTAGGACCTTGAATCGACTGATTATAAGGTGTTCCTAGCGGGAACTAACTGTAAGGGGGTGTGCCACCTAGACCGTAAGTAATTCCACCACCATAAAAAGGTGGTCCATTACCATAATAAGGTGGTCCATTACCATAATAAGGTGGCCCATTACCATAAGGTTAGGGCTCACCTCCGCCACTGGGAGGGGGTGGGCCATCTCCAAATGGTGGGGGTCCGCCACTACCGCCACAGTAGGATGGGCTGCCACCACTTCCATTGGGAGGAGGTGGTGGTCGGCCACCACCGCCTCCGCTGGAAGGTTAAGGGCATCCTCCACCACCTCCACCATAGTACGGTGGTCCTTCACCACCACCACCATAGTAGGGTGGTCCTCCACCACCACCACCACCATAGTAGGGTGGTCTACCACCACCACCACCAGGATGGGATAGTCCTCCACCACCACCACCAAGATGGGATGGTCCTCCACCATGAGGTGGAGGTACGCCACCACCTGGGGAGGTGGTCCTCCGCCTTTGCTTGAAGGGAGAGGGCCTCCACCCACGCCGCCAGGGGAGGTGGGCCATGATGGTCAGAATGAGGTGGTCCTCCACCAAAAGGTAGAGGTCTGCCTCCTCCAGAGTTATGTGGGGGCCTGCCGCCTCCAATGGGAGGTGGGGGTGGACCAAATGGGGGTGGAGGGACTTGAGGGACTGTAAGTGGGGGTCCATGTTGTAAAACATTTTGTTGTCCCCATAGAGTGTAAGGATTTCCGGGGTAGGGTACCTTGTAGAGTGCGTTTCCGAGATTGAGTTGTCCCGACACAAGATTCAGATAACCTGGATACGCTTGACTCGATGGTGGTTGAATTACATTGGACGGTCCCCCAACATGGGATAATCTCGTAGTGGAAGGTCCGGGAGGTAACGAATTTTTAACGGAAGGACCGATGGGAACTCCTCCTGCAGTATTATGGTTAAGAGACGGGGGTTTACCCCCAGCAACAACTTGCTAACCACTAGGTAAAGGTTGACTCAACATGGGTTGTTGATCATCTACCGTAGGATTAAGATTACCCATAATGAAGGTAGGGGGTAAAGAGTATCCTCCCCGTGAGGTTTGAGGTGGGGAAGGAATGGGTAATGTAACTGTGGTAGTAACAGGTGTGTTGGACTGTTGTCCTTCAATAGGTTGAGTCGTCTGAGGTATAGGACTGGTCTCCTGTCTAGGAGATGCATGTGCAAGAGTTGATGGTTGACCAGTCTCAGAAGTGGTCACGTGTTGCATGGATGATTTCGGTGAATCATAAGATAAATAATGACTCGAGAGTGGTTGATAAGGAGGTAACGTCAGTTCTTTGACCCTTCGTGCAAGGATTCGTCTTGAAAAATCTGTGACCATAGCGTGTAATCTAGTTAGGCGCTCTTGATAAGGTACTAGAGAGTTGTCACGAGTAGCCCAACTAGGTGGGGATGCAACAGGAAAATGGGCCACTAGGTGGCCTAGAGATGTTGTCCAATAAGCTGTTGCTGGACCAATAGCTATTGCAGGGTCATCCTGGGGTGGATTTAACCATTTCGCTGATCCAAGCTCTCTCGAAAAGACAGGAGGTAAGTCTTGTGGAGTAGAATTTTATGCCTCTTCACCCTACGAAGGATAGGAGGCAGGTGAATCTAGAGGAAACATATGTGCTCCAACATTCAAGTTAGGTTTTTCTACTTCAGGTGACATGACCGTGGCTTGTGGGTCCATCCTTACCCTCAAAATTACCTCCTGGTTAAGAGGATATTCAGTTGGCAAGTTTTGAATCCTACGGAACCTTCTCCAAGGAAAGTCAGCTAGAGTGACTAAAACAACAGTTTCTCCTAGGGCAAGCTAAACAAAATAAAAACAAACCAGACAAAACCCTACGCGAACTAAGTCCACAAGCAAACTTATGTGATAAGAGTGGATTCAACAGTCTGGAACCTCACAGGATTGTCAAGGCTTCACAAATTGCTATATACTACAGCGTCCAACAGTAAAACGCGACAAGGAGGATTGGGACCGTACCCTTGCCTGAATACCTGAATACCTGGACGGTATATGCGTAGTAATCTCCCTGAGTGTTGTTCTCGGTGTATTGCTCTACCAAGATGGCCAAATGGTTGACTCAGTTGGTTTCAAGAATCCTAATGATGTCTCCCGATATACGCAAGGTACGTGGGAGACCAAATCCGTAGTGGTGTTATCTAATGCACAACCATACGGTATGAAACCTTCCTATATACTACCGAGTACGTGAAAACCTTTCTATATACGCCAAGTACGTGAAACACCTTTCGATATACGCCAAGCACACGAAGTACTTGGTGGGTACGTGAAAGAGCTTCGATATACTGATAAGTACGTGGAAGACTACAATACCCCCTGAATATAGTGCTAGCAAGTAACGATAGCTGCCACGTTGTACGACGTCGAAACACATCTCTAACTTACACACAAGTTACTAAAAAAATTTACCCTAGTTGTAATACCCCAATTTTGACCCTTGTGAAATATTGGCTTTTAATGTAAATATTGTATACATACAATATATGTTTCCCTAGCGTGGAGCTCAAGGCCAAGGCCCCGCTAGTGTATGTTCAAATTTTATTTTAAATGGACAAGTATTTGATATTTTATTACCCATGAGCTATTAAGCCATGGAATATTGTAAATGATGTAAATATTGGATATTGCAATAAAATACCAAAACTGGCTATGGAAGCAATGAATGAGAAGGGGCCATGTGTATTCCTATAGGGAGTGGTAAGGGGGTCTTAGGGAGGAACCATATACTGCCAAATGTCATGTTGTGAACCCATTGGACTTTTCTTGCTGACATTTAATTCTGTTGTAAGGAAGTTGTTGAAGAATTTAGTCCATGGCTTCAATGGAGCATGGGTAGCCCAGAAATTTGTATGGCAGACTATGGGCTCTATTTTCTTGTACCACAAGTCACTCTACCTCATGGGAATGGATCCTTCCTCATTCTCATTCCATTGTTGAACATCCCAGCATCAATTTTTATCCATTACGAATTTCCAACAGTGAAAAAAATAGAAATTTTAACTTTGCAAGAACCCACGTTTTGAAGAGCCATAAACGCCTAGAATTTGGTATTAACAGAAAAATCCAATGGGGAATCCATAGATGTAAACCTTGGGGCGAATTTGAGAGTATTAGATACCCCTAAATCCATAGAAAAACCATGTTTTTATATCCCAGAAATCCAGTGACAGGATTGAGTTAATTGATAACAGAATTGTGACAAATCCAAGTGTGAATGACTGAGCAGAAGTTGGGTTTGCTTGATAAACCCAGTGAAGGCTAGAATCTCAAGGAATTAGTAGCTGGACCTTTCTATGCCTACCTTGAAGAACACTGAAGGGAAGGGACGCCTGAGGGACTGTGCAGCAGAGAAGGGGACATTCCTTGTGTTGGTTTTGATAGGTATTGTGGGTGCCATGAATTTTGAGTTCATTTGAGATGCCTATAGCTTTGTGGTTGAGCTCACTAGCTTAGCATCCTCCTCATTTTTCTATGCATGCTTAACAAACCCAACTGTGTGTTGGCTTAGCATGACTGTGAGTGCAAAACCATGGATGTGAGTGAGCCTGTTTAGTTCCTCCTTAGTGGATACACAACCCAGCTCGGGGGTGATCTCTCAGCTGAAAGAATATAGGCTGAACATAGATCTATGGTTGGGTGGAACGTTGCTCTCACATAGCCAATTGTTTGGATAGCTTCATCTCAAAGATAAGTGTTTTCTGTGTTTAAATTATATGCATTTTGTGTTTTGCAATGTGTTAATTCTAAATGATAATTATTCATCTTAATGCAATTGATATGAAGTTTGTGCATAGCATGAGAACGAGATTGAATTCTCTACAGGTTGATTCATCATATGCCTATGATAGATATGCTGATGCATTTCTGTTTGTGTGTGGGAAAATATGATTTAATTCCATTGTGTTTATATTGAGTATGAGTTTGCACACAAAAGTTTTATTTATCTATGAATTTCTTAATAATGTATTAGGCTGAGATTGCCAATAAGCCCGGTATGTTGGTCATGTTTTCTTCCTAGAATTGGATTGGATGGAAGGGGACGTGACAGAGTGGTATCAGAGCCCATGTTGCAGCAATGGGGCTGCTTGGACCAAACTCTGAGTTTGCAAACAAGTAACAGAATGTTTTAACACGGTATTGATGAAGTTTGGGCATCATTTTGGAATGGAAAAATGGTAGGATCATAGTTCTTAGATGGGGCAGGGAACCAAAATATTGCATAGAGTTCTGAAAGAGCTTTCCAACGGTACCAGACTTGCCTCATTCGGCCAAGGGATGAAGGAGTTATGAACCCCGCAAGTTGCAGGGCTGGAGGTGTTTCACGGTTGCGGATTTCAAATTTCGGGAACGCAGAGTTTTTGAAAAAATGCATTTCGATTTCTGCAATTCCAAACCCGCATTTTCAGATTTCGGGTTTCGGGTTGCAAGTTGTGGGAATGCAAAGTTTTTGAAAAATTATCTTTCAGTTTCTGCAATTTCGGATTTCAGGTTTCGGGTTGTGGGTTGCGGGAATGCAAAGTTTTTGAAAAATTGCGTTTTGGTTTCTGCAATTCCGAACCCGCAATTTCGGATTTTTGGTTTCGAGTTGCGGGTTGCGGGAATGCAAAATTTTGAAAATTGTGTTTTGTATTTCCGCAAATCCGAACCCGCAAGTTCGGATTTTGGGTTTCGGGTTTCGAGTTGCGGGAATGCAAAATTTCCAAATTTTGCGCTTTGGATTTCCGCAATTTCGGGATTTCGGGTTTCAGGTTGCGAGTTTAGGTTGAAAAAAAATATAGAGAGCCCAAAAATTGATTTTTGGATTATAGGAGCATGCAGGATCAGAATTGGATGAGGTCAGTGGCATTCTGAGGCCATTAACGAAGGCCATGGAAGGTCCAGTGAGGATCCTGAGCCCATTATGCTCCAATTTGGCATAAATTTGGGATTAATGGCTTTTACAAATCGGTGTCCCGACGTTTGACAGAAGGTCGGATTGAGCTGAAACTGATATGGAGCAGTCATGGAGCAGGAACAGTGTTAAGTTTGGAATTTTGGAGCCAAACTCCAAAGAATATGGAGTCGAGGTAAGTGTGAAGGCCAAAAAGCACTATTCCAAGCCACTTTTTGGAGATTTTGAAAAGCTTGCAGTGGATGAAAGTGACCTTGTAATTAGGATTCAAGAAATTTACTGAACTCAACATTTCATATTCTTAGTAAAACAGACATTTTCCGTTAGACAGAGATTTTCTAGAAATGCTCAATTTGGGAGATAGCCATTTTTGGCCCAAAATTTGAAATTTTGGAAAAATGCTAAAAGTTAAAAGCAGACAAACCCATAATTTTATAGAAGATGAATCGAGAATTAGAAGATAGATCTGCGGGTTGCTAAGTGTTCCTTCTTGTATGGAATAACTTCTCCTAATATAAAAGTTTTCGTGATTCTTCATAAATTTTCTTCCACAGGTGGCCGAAGTTGGCATTCCAGACCAAAATACAACTGTGTGTAAAAGTCCAAAATTTTGGTAGAAGTTGTCATTTTGAAGTAATGTAGTTTCCACACCAGATGTCAGAATGGAGCACGTGGATAAGCATTGGAAAGCTTATCCAAAAGAGAACAATGGTGAATCACCAGAATTTGAACGAAGTTATCATACCCCATAGATAATTAGAGCAGAAAAGTGCCAGTGACTGTTTTTACATATTGTTGACAATATGGGTAATTTCCATAATTGCATGAATGGGAAAAAGAAATGAAGACATGTTAACTTTGTAAATGGTTCCATGAGTTTGATTATGTTAAATATTGATGTTTAATATTTCTATATGCATTCATAATATGTGTAACAAATATTTTCATAATGCACAGTGCTTGTAGCTCATAAGATTTAATAGTGTAGCAGAAGTAGCATACAGGGAAGAGAGTCTCCAAGGAAAAATGGTGACCATAAAAAAAGCTCAGGATCCTTATGAGCATGAAGAAGATGTGCTAGGAGAAATGTGTAAGAAGGGAATGCTGAGACTGAATCCAATGGGAGAAGAGAGCAAGTAACTCCTCAGAATTTGGTCGAAACCATGGTGAGCTTCAATGAGAGGTTAATGAAGGCTCAAGAAGAACAAAACCAACTCAATGCTACTATTTTGCAAAGCCTCACCTATATGCAATAGAAGATAAACGTTAGGTCCAACTCAAGCAATGTAGGTGTAGAAGGAAGAGATGCAGGAAGTCACTCTAGAGGCCATTCAAAAAAGAGGACTCCAAGCCCAAGGAAGAGTTTTGTGAGAAAGAAGCATAGAACACCTTCCTCTAGATCTTCTTCTAGAAAATCATGTAACTCTAGAGGTTCTCAAAGAAGTCCAAGGAATATTTCCAACAGATTTGATGGAAGAAAGAAGTTCAAAGGCATCCCACAGGGAGAATTCAGGAAGGCAAGGCCTCCCACATTTGATGGAGAAGACAAGACTGGCCAAGAGGCAGAGGCATGGATTTTTGGAATGAAGAAATATTTCAGAATT
This sequence comes from Larix kaempferi, assembly GCA_027924585.1. Classification (NCBI taxonomy): domain Eukaryota; kingdom Viridiplantae; phylum Streptophyta; class Pinopsida; order Pinales; family Pinaceae; genus Larix; species Larix kaempferi. The sequence goes on along the minus strand of BSBM01000050.1, from coordinate 12,979,937 downwards.
CAGGACTACTCAGAAAATGAAAAAGCCAGAATTTTCATTTATAATCTAAATGGCAGAGCTTCCATTTGGTGGGACAACCTCTTGCAAGTGAAAGGGATCAGTGAAAGGAATATCCGTTGGGAAAGATTTAAGAAGTATTTCAAGGAAAAATACCTTTCTGCTAGGTATTATGACAGTAAGAGAAAAGAGTTCAATGAAATCAGGTTGGGACAAAAATCGATGGAATAACATGTCCATAAATTTTTGGAATTACTGAGGTATGTGGATTACATTAAACATGGGAGAGTAAAAATCCAATGCTTCCTTGGGAGTCTACAACAAAGTTTCAGAGATAGAATTGAGTTTGTTAATCCACCCAGTCTTGATAAAGCCATTAGAATGGCAATGCATTGATATGAGAAGAATAAAGGAAAATCAGAGGTTAACCCATCATGGAAAGGAAATCCAAGAGGGAGGTTTGATCAAAATAAAAGTGGCTTCAAACCACCATTGAAAAGTCAGCCCATAACCTTTCCACAGGGGCAGCCAGCAAGGAGTGGATTCAAGCTCGCAGTAGCAGTAGAAAAGACATCAAAAGGGCCACTTCAGTGTTGGGGATGTGGAGAAAACCACATGCTAAAGGATTGTCCACATCAGAAGGAGAATCCCCAAAGGTTTCACAACTTAAAGGGAGCAGCAATAGTGGAGGAAATGGCAAGGGAAATGCCTCGAATTTATGCAGCGTTGGATAATTATCAGGCATACTACCAATCATTAATGGTGGAAGTTGAAGGTAAGATTGCTAAGCAATCTATTTCTGTTTTGATTGATCCAGGATCTACTCATAGTTATGTTTCTCCAAAAGTGGTTGAATGTTGTTCTCTTAGAAAAGTGAAGCATAATAAATCTTGGCTAGTTCAATTAGCCACAGGGACCAAGAGAAAAGTTAATGATGTAGTGGTGGAGTGCCCCATTGAATTGAATGGACTCTACACACATGCAGATTTAAATGTACTACCATTAGGATCTTATGATTCCTTGATTGGAATGGATTGGTTGGAAAGACATAGAGCTAAGTTGGACTGTTATGAGAAACACTTGAATGCATTGATGAAGAGAGAAGACCAAGGTTGGTAAAGGGAATTCCCAAGCAAGTTTCAGTAAGACAAATTTCAGCCTTACAGTTAAAAACGTTTTATAAGAAAGGTTGTCAATTATATGCAATCCATATATCAGATTCATCAGAGGACAAAGGTCCAATGATAGAAGGCTTCCCATTGTTGCAAGAGTTTAAAGATGTCTTTCCGAATGAAATGTCGGGACTACCACCAAAGAGAGATATTGATTTTACCATCGATCTTGTTCCAGGGGCAGCACCGAATTCCAAATCTCTTTATAGAATGAGCACACCGAAATTGGTAGAGTTAAAGATGCAGCTACAAGAGTTAATGGACAAAGGTATATCAAGCCAAGTGTGTCTCCTTGGGGAGCATTGGTGTTATTTGTCAGGAAGAAGGATGGGACTTTAAGGATGTGTATTGATTACAGGCAACTAAATAAAGTGACAGTCAAGAACAAGTATCCATTGCCGAGGATTGATGACTTATTTGATAAAATGAAGGAAGCTAAAGTGTTTTCCAAGATCGACTTGAGGTCTGGCTACCATCAAGTGAGGATTAAAGAAGAAGACATTCACAAGACGAGTTTCAGAACTAGATATGGTCATTATGAATTCACTGTGGTGCCATTTGGTCTTACCAATGCACCTGCAACATTCATGTGTCTCACGAATAGTGTCTTCAACAAATATTTGGATAAGTTTGTGATTGTATTCTTGGATGACATTCTTGTCTATTCAAGGAATGAAGAAGAACATGAGGAGAATCTAAGGATGGTGTTGCAAGTCTTTAGATAATATCAGCTGTATGCCAAATGTTGCACTATAAGAAGGTGCAATATTTGGGTCATATCATTTCTGAAGAAAGAATTGTAGTTGATCTAGAGAAGATTAATGCCATCATGGATTGGTCTACTCCAAGGAATGTTTTAGATGTTAGATCTTTCATAGGTCTTGCTGGTTACTACAGAAGGTTCATTGAAGGATTCTCCAAGATAACTCATCCAATCACTTCATTGCAAAGAAAGAATATCAAGTTTGTATGGTCTGAAAAATGTGAGAAAAGTTTTCAGCAGTTAAAGGAGTTACTTACCAGCGCTCCTGTTTTGAAGATAGCAGATCCAAAGAAGGATTGTGTAGTGTGCATAGATGCTTGCATTGAAGGTCTAGGTGGAGTGCTCATGTAAGAAGGAGTTGTAATTTGCTATGAGTCAAGGAAATTAAAAGAGCATGAAAAGAATTATGCCACACATTATTTAGAATTAGCATCCATAGTACATTCTCTCAAGATGTGGAGACATTATTTTTTGGGAAGAATATTTGAGCTTAGAACAGATCACATGAGCTTGAAGTATTTGTTTGATCAGCCAAACTTGAATGCTAGGCAAGCTAGATGGATGGAGTTTCTTTGTGAATTTGATTTTGAAATTAAGCATGTAAAAGGGAAAGAGAATAAGGTTGCAGATGCTCTTAGCAGAAGATTTCATGTTCCAGCATTAAGTGTGTGTAAATTAGATTTGAAGACAAAAGTTCTTGAATCCCAAAACAGTGATGAAACTTGCCTTCAAAGAGAAGTTGCACCAAGGTAATGTGGATGAAAAGTGTGTGGGATATCATCTTGGTGAAGATGATATCCTCATCTACAAAGATAGACTGTGCATTCCAAATAGTGCAGATTTGAAGAAGCTTGTAATGGATGAGATACATCAAATGCCATACTCTGGACATCTAGGATATCAAAAGACGATAACAACAGCAATAAAACAATACTTTTTGCATGGTATGAAGAAAGACATAGCTGAGTACTTTGCTAGGTGTCAAAAGTGCCAACAGGTCAAGGAAGAGCACCAACATCCAGCAGGATTGTTGCAGCCCTTACCCATTCTAGAGTGGAAGTAGGAAGTGATCTTTATGGATTTTATAACAGGTCTACCCATGATAGTGAAGAAGCATGACTCAATCATGGTTGTGGTGGAAAAGCTATCAAAGGTATCCCACTTTATTCCAATCAAGTCCACTCACAAGGCTAATGACATTGCAAATATCTTCATGAGAGAGATATTCAGATTGCATGGATTGCCCAAGGCAATAATTTCTGATCATGATACAAAGTTCAATTCCAATTTCTAGAGGGGATTGTTTCAGGAATTGGGAAATAGATTGAATTTCAGTACAGCATATCATCCTCAGACAGATGGCCAAACCGAGAGGGTGAATTAGGTTCTTGAAGACATGCTAAGAATGTATGTGATGAATAAACCATCCAAGTGGGAAGATTACTTACACTTAGTAGAATTTGCATACAATAATGGACATCATGCATCATTGGGGATGAGTCCATTTGAGGCATTGTATGTCAAGGGATGCAGGACTCCAGTGGATTGGGATAGTCCGGTGAATAGGGTAGTGCTTGGGCCAGAGATGATCAAGGAAATGGAATAGGAAGTTGCTAAGATTAGGCAGAATTTAAAGGCAGCTCAGGACAGGCATAAGAGTTATGCAAATTTGAAAAGAGTGCATAAGGAATTTCAGATTGGAGATCATATTTATTTGAAAGTGAAACCCGGGAAGAGTTCTCTCAAGTTGGGGAGTTGTGCCAAGTTGTCACCAAGATATTGTGGGCCATTTGAAGTCCTAGATAAGATAGGGCCAGTTGCATATAGGGTTGCATTGCATACTAACATAAGAGATCATAATGTTTTCCATGTATCTTTGCTTAAGAAGTATGTACATGATCCTAATCATATGATTGATTGGAATGTGATACAGGTGGAACTTGAGGGAGAGTTCCAAGTAGAGCCTATGCGCATCCTCGACAAGAAGGTCACTTTGCTCTGGAACAGAGCCATCGGGTAGGTAAAGGTCCAATGGGAGCACCTTAGTCTCGATGAGGCTACATGGGCGCTGGAGGATGCCATGAGAGATGCATTCCCATTTTTGTTCAGTTTTGAGGACACAGAAGACAGTGTTGTTCTAAGGGGGAGGGGAATGTAATACCCCAATTTTGACCCTTGTGAAATATTGGCTTTTAATGTAAATATTGTATACATGCGATGTATGTTTCCCTAGCATGGAGCTCAAGGCCAAGGCCCCACTAGTGTATGTTCGGATTTTATTTTAAATGGACAAGTATTTGATATTTTATTACCCATGAGCTATTAAGCCATGGAATATTGTAAATAATGTAAATATTGGATATTGCAATAAAATACCATAACTAGCTATGGAAGCAACGAATGAGAAGGGGCCATGTGTATTCCACTAGAGAGTGGTGAGGGGGTTGTGGGGATGAACCATATGCTTCCAAAAGTCATATTGTGAACCCATTTGACTTTCATTGCTGACATTTAATTTTGTTGTAAGGAAGTAGTTGAAGAATTCAGTCCATGGCTTCAATGGAGCATGGGCATCCCAGAAATTCGTATGGCATAGTATGGGATATATTTTCTTGTACCACAAGTCAATATACCTCATGGGAATGGGTCCTTCCTCATTCTCATTCCATTGTTGAAAATCCCAACATCAGTTTTCATCCATTCCGAATTCCCAGGAGTGAAAAAACCCAGAAATCGCAACTTTGCAAGAACCCACGTTTTGAAGAGCCATAAACGCCTATAATTTGGTATTGACATTAAAATCCAATGGGGGATCCATAGATATGAACCTTGGGGCAAATTTGAGAGCATTAGATACCCTGAAATCCATAGAAAAGCCCAATTTTTATAGCCCAGAAATCCAGTGACGAGATTGAGTTAATTGATGATAGCATTGTGACAAATCCAAGTGTGAATGACTGAGCAGAGGTTGGGTTTGCTTGATAAACCCAGTGAAGGCTAGAATCTCAAGGAATTAGTAGCTGAACCTTTATATGCCCACCCTGAAGAGCACTAGAGGGAAGAGACGCTTGAGGGACTGTGCAACAAAGAAGGGGACCTTCCTTGTGTTGGGTGTGGTATGTATTGTGGGTGCCATGACTGTTGAATTCATTTGAGATTCCTGTAGATTTTTGGTTGAGCTCACTGGCTTAGCATCCTCTTCATTTGTGTCTGCATGCTTGATAAACCCAACTTTGTGTTGGCTTAGCATGATTGTTTGTGCAAAACCATGGTTGTGAGTGAGCATGTTTAGTTCCTCCTTAGTGGATACACAACCCAGCTCGGGGGTGATCTCTCAACTGAAAGAATATAGGTTGGACATAGATCTATGGTTGGGTGGAACGTTGCTCTCACATAGCCAGTTGTTTGGACAACTTCATCTCAAAGATAAGTGTTCTCCGTGTTTAAATTATATGCATTATGTGCTTTGCAATGTGTTAATTCTAAATGATAATTATTCATCTTAATGCAATTGATATGAAGTCTATGCATAGCATGAGAACAAGATTGAATTATCTGCAGGTTGATTCATCATATGCCTATGATAGATATGCTGATGCATTTCTGTTTGTGTGTGGAAAAATATGATTTAATTCCGCTATGTTTATATTGAGTATGAGTTTGCACACAAAAGTTTTATTTATCCATGGATTTCTTAGTAATGTATGAGGCTGAGATTGCCAATAAGCCCGGTATGTTGGTCATGTTTCCTTCCTGGCATTGGATTGGATGGAAGGGGACGTGACACTAGTTCTACCGTTAATTTTATCTGGACGGTTAGGTGAATGCATGAGGTGAGTACATAATCGTAAACATCATGCAGGCCCCCTAACTACATGCAAAAATGTATTCTTTTCTTTTGATGAACTCTGTGTATGGGAGGGAGAAACTTCTTTCTAATGATTTTACCGAAGCAACACAATGCAACACAATCCCAAAATCTACCAAATTTGATAAAAAGTACTCTTTTTCATTTTCCGTTTTTCAAGCAAAACTCAAAAAATCAAGCATGACAACCAAATCCAGATATTTGCTTTTGTCTTTTTGAATCAAAATTTAAGAGATGAAAAGAGATAATTCCTATCTAGAGCACTCTAACTTTTCGATTTCACTATGGTAGCTTAAAACACTAAAACCAAAAATGCATACAATTTTCTCAAGCATGGAGTCACTTTTGTAAAAACTTGATCTCATTTGAATTCTTCAAGAAAATGAGTGATTCATAGTTCTCAAAAAAGCACAAATGACTAATTTTTATTCAAACTTTTCCCAAAAGATTATTGAATGACAATTCCAATTCATGAAGTAATTTTCACAACGATTTCCAAATGTACTTGAAAACAGTAAAAATGATGCACTTTCAATTTCCAATGATATGCCAAGATAACAACTTGATAATATTGATATTTTTAAGCATGGATAACTGAAAAGAACATTGATTAGAAGCACTCTAAAACTCATGAAATCTCAAGTAAAAGAAAAGCACTCGAATGGACTGAAAACACTTCAAAACACTCAATCAGACAACTGAAATGAAAACAAAGCTAAAATGACAAGTGTAAAAAGGGAGTTTGGGATCAGATCCAATGCAAGGATCAGATCAGGTGAGGAGAGGGAAGATGACAAGGCTAAGTGGATTAAGATAGGGGAACTCAAAGTATCCACCACTACCAAGCTTAAGTTTGTCAAGAAATGAGGCCCAATACAACCCACATAAAAACCAAACAAACTCAACACATTGATCAAAAGGGTATCTGACTGGATCTTGCAGCACAGAGAGGTCTGCACACCAAACCAAAACTCAAATAAAAAAGATGGAGGAGGATGCCCACATGTCAATTTTGACAGATCGACGCAGTATGTGTGTATACACAGAGCAACCATCGCAGGTCATTAGTGTGGGAATTGCGACGATGTCATAGTACACCAGTGGATGGGTTGCGACATAAGGCCAAAAGACAGAGAAACAAAGGTTAAATCAATGCTCTGGTTGCACTGCCCAAGTGCGACGAGCGAGATCCAAGTTCAAGAATGAACAAATCTCCAAACAAAGAGCAATGAAATGGTTTGAAAATAGTGAGTACAGGCTCATAGGAGGACTACAGACTCTTCAAAGTGAAGATCTGATGGTGAAAAATACTTAGGAGGCAAAATAAAATGACTTGCAAAATAAATCAACTGAAAATGAAATTCAAATCGAAAACTACAAACAAAGAATGTATTCCCCAGTATGGTCTCCAGATTTGTTTGACGGACAATCTATCAAGAGCGAACTCGAGGTCTGATCTCCCTAGCTCAACGTGAGTCTAGAACAAATAAAGACAGAACATAATTAACTCTCCTAGATCTAATTAGAGATCAAGGAACTAGATGCTCTTACCCTTTAGATCGTTGATCCTTTTTCCTTGAATGCTGCTCCAAGCTTGATGGTCTTCAGATCCAAGCTACAAAACCTGTCAAGACAACACAACAAAGCAAGTGGTAAAATGCACCTACACAATAATATATCTAAGTAAGCAATTAGGTAAGCAAACTACACAAGATATCATTAACACAATGAGATTTGGTGGAAAGCACTTATATTACTGTATTAAAAGGGAAATACATAGGATAAAAATATTGTTAAATTTTCAGAATTTACTTCAATCTGATCTAGGATCTTAACTGAGAGAACAACATGTACAGCAAATCTACAGCATATCAATCATGGACACAATAATGCAAGCACATAAGAGACATAGAGTTTACTTGGGGAAAACCATAAAGGTGAAAAACCCCAATAACTTCTTTAGAGATAGATAGAGCAATGATACAACCAGAATACAAGAGATAGTCTTCTCCTAGAAGCAGAGCCTCCTCCTCCACAAGAGCGCCACTCTCCCAAGTGTGAGTGAGAGAATAGACTATGTCAAATGAGAGAGACACACTCTCTATTTATACACTAACTTGACTCGACCTTTACTCAACTAGGTCAGCCTCAACTTAACCACTTAACATAATGCTGACTGGGCCGACCCCCACTAGGGTGGTCTAATAACCCTTTGACCCACATGAATTATACAGGGCTGACCCCAACAAGGTGGTCTAATAACCCATCAAGTATAAGTTACGACACTTACAATATAAATGACGACACTTCCGTATAGAGGAATAATAACATCTCTATAGGAATACAACCAATTCTGTATAGAGGAATAATAACATCTCTATAGGAATACAACCAATTCTGTATAGAGGAATAATAGCATCTCTATAGGAATACAATATACATATATGTGAAATACATTCCGAAGTTACATATACATCAACACTCCCTCTTAACTAGGAAGGTATTTCTCGACACAGGTCTTCTAGCACAAGTCATCTTCTCTGGATCATCGTCACTGCTGCTGCTATCTCAATCAATCTCTAAATCTACTCATCATAGGAAGTTCTGCAGAGCCAGTCCTTTTTCATACTGGATGTAGGCCCACCACCTACAGGTCTTCATCATCTGTGCAAATGGTCTAATAGAAGTGGCCTCTCAGGACTAATTTTATGTGTGGATGCAATACCGGAAAGAGTATCCCAAGAACATTTATGTGCCTAAGCACAACCGGCATGATATCCCAGGACTGATTACATGCATCACCTCCACAATACTTTTAAAGAGCATCCCAGGAACATTTATGTGCCATAGCATGACCGGCAAGATCTCTAAAGAGCATCCCAGGACTTATTACGAGCACATAGCTCAACCTCTCAGATCTCCAGGACTGATTACATGTGGATAGACAAAACCTTTAAAGAGCATCCCGGGAACATTTATGTGTTGTAGCAAGACCGGCAAGACCTCTAAAGAGCATCCCAGGACTAATTACGAGCACACAGCTCAACCTCTCGGATCTCCAGGACTGATTATATGTCTCCGTAGTAATACCTCATCCCAGGACTGATTACAAGCACACAGCTCAACCTATCGGATATATGAGGACTGATTAGATACTACATAGCAATACCGGAAAGAGTATCCCAGGAACATTTATGTGCCGCAGCATGACCGACAAGATCTCCCAGGACCGATTACATGCTATTTGCATAACCTGCCACATATAATCTCTGACCTTCAAGTATCAACCTGATACTCATAATCCAACGGATCATCATCGCACGAGGCATCATCCTGATGCCCATGATCATACTGATCATCATCACTTGTACCATCCTGGTACATATCATCTGGAGAAACATCCTAAAGCTCATCATCATGATCAACCTGATCATACAATGCATCCACCTGATGCACACCAAGTATCTACTTGATACATATCATCATACATGATCCACCTGATCATACAGTGTATCCACCTGATACAAATACAAATACATGATACATATCAACATACATGATCTACCTGATCATACAATGTACCCACCTGATACATATACAGATACATGGTCCAAGCATCCAACATGATGCATATACAAATACATACAAATGATCCAACCGATCATATACAACATCCAACATGATGCGTACATACATATAAATGATCCAATCGATCATATCCAGCATCAACACGATGCGTACATACATACAAATATAAATGATCCAACTGATCATATCCAACATCAACATGATGCGTACATACATACAAATATAAATGATCCAACTGATCATATCCAGCATCCAACATGATGCATATACAGAGCAGTAACTGGAGCATCGTCCTGATGCTCATCATCCAGTGCTTACATCCATAGCCATGTGAAGGATCCTCCTTCCAACATGCTTGGAATGGCTTCAGCAAATGTGACCATCACTTCTTCCTTGAAGTGTTGTCGATCTGAAGAACACCAAGCCTCTCCCTGAAGTACTCAAACTTCATCCTGGCTAGTGGCTTCGTCATCACATCTGCAATTTGCTCGTCTGTCGCAACATATAGGAGCTTCATGGTTCCTCTCTGCACCATATCCCTGATATAGTGATATTTGATCTCTATGTGTTTCAACCTGTCATGAAGCACTGGGTTCTCAGACAGCTTCACACAACTCTATTTATCGCATAATATACCAGTAGCATCCAATGGGAGATCAAATAACTCAGACAGTAGCTTCCGTATCCATACTGCCTCACAACTAACTGAACAGGCTGCAACATATTCTGCCTCAGCTGTACTCAGTGCTACGCAGGACTGCTTCCTGCTGAACCAAGAGATCACACATGATCCCATACTGAAGCAGCACCCAGATGTGCTCTTCCTATCTGCAGCACTGCCTGCCCAATTTGAATCAACATAACCCTGGAGGTTAAACTTTTGATTTGCTTCACACTTGAGCCCATAATCCATCTGTACTCTGCCACACCTTCATACCAAGAAAATAGTGCATCATCCCCAAGTCCTTCATCTCGAACTCAGCTGCAAGCTTCCGATGCGTGTCGGCAATCAATCTATCATCTCTTGTTACAAACAGGTCATCCACATACAATAAGAGTATCCCTCGATTGCCTACCTCAACCTTGTAGTAAAGGTTGGAACCCGCTTTACTCTTGGTAAAGCCCAAACTGGATAGAAAGCTGTCTATCCTACCATACCAAGTTCTGCACATTATGAGTCCCTGTCATGTGTCTCAGAACCAAGTGGCTTCTCCACATACACTTCTTCTTCAACTACACCATTCAAGAAGGCTGTCTTGAAATCCATCTAGTGTATCTTCCACTTCATCACTGCAGCTAGAGCAAGTACTGATCTAATGGAAGTGTATCTGGCTACAAGAGCAAAAGTCTCTATGCTACCACCTGCAACATGCTTGATCTTGTAGATCCTCTTGGAAGTCACTACAGACTCCCCTTCAGGTCTTGGGACTGCATCCCAAACATCTTCATGAGCGACTGGTACTCCTCGATCATGGCAATATTCCCAGATCCTGGGAACTTCAATATCTTCAATATTTTCAAGAGATAACTTTGTTGCTGAACAAATGTTGTAGTCCTTCTTTTGTAGGTGATGGTATACGATCTTTCCTACACAACAAGTTAAATTGCATGATTAGAAAATAGCTCATAGTTTTTAGAACAAGTTCTTACACATTAAGAAATATGTCATACAGTCATGCAATTATCTTAGCCAATGCTTCAATACAACACTTATCCATATCCGTAACTTTCTAGATGCCTTCCAATCTCAACAAGAACATTGTTAAGAGTGTGCACAACTCCCAACATGTCAGCAAAGAGGTTTCATTCTAGATAAGTAGCAATGGAATGTTGTACAGTGCCATAGGCCACTTACCCATCAAATGCATATTAGTAGTATACTGTTCATTAATGCAATCATTCTAATATGCACAATACATATCGTAAGTCTAGGAACATAAGCCTATACATCATTGAACAATTTTATTTAAACAAACAAATATGTAAGAAATGGTAATTAAAATACTTATCTTTGTTTGTTTGTTGGGTGGACTCCCTCTGAGTCTTTGCTTCCTTGCAGGAGCTACTGAAGTAGTTTCTTCTACACCTTTCTGTTGTGGATTACAGAAGGATGGTCAACTCCCTCTGGATATTTGCATCCTTGCAGAAACTACTGAAGTGTGCTCCTTTGCTTTCTTGCAGGAACAACTGGAGTGTGCTCCCTCTTGATCTTTGCTTCTTGGATTACCTATCCTTGAACTTATATCCATCCTTAATCACTATGCATGCTTATTAGTATCATCATTGTATTATCCTTGAGGTCTCATACATAATCACACATTTATTAGTATAAACTTAATACTATCAAAACACAATAATCTTAAACATGTATAGTCATGATCATTCACAGATAATAAACATTAGTATTCAAGGTTTCAGGGAAGTCTTCTTTTACTCATGCATATTCTTATTTGATCATAGGACTTTTCTGATTAGTTAAATCATCAATGCATAAACCCGTGATTACTGAAACCTATACCTTCATGATTCTTCTGGTTAGTCATATTATCAATTATGGTAAGAAACATAATATGCATACAGCCATGACTATTCAAACCTATGACTTCATGAATAATCATTAACACCACAACAGTATAAGATCCTAACACAAGGTAGGATTCTAGCTTGATATAGGAAAAACATACCTGGATTAGCATGCTAGCTAGTTATGTCTAACATACCCGCATAATGTCTTCTGGTTCTCTTCAGTGACTTGTGCTAGTAACCTGCATGTCTCATAGGTTAACCATTGTAGGACCAAGTTATACATACCTTGAAAGTAGATCTTCTATGTAATCCATGACAATGGATGAATCTTTGTCTTCATGTCACCATGATCATATGTTCTTGAAGTAGAACATGATTTGTCTTTCTTAGTGTACCTTTTATGTTAGCGAACAACATAAACCTCATACAACATCACAATGCATTAGTGCATTCATAAGTGTCAAAACCTTAATCAATGAATATCTTCTATTAAGGTGATACGACAAGTCCAGTAATTAATCAAGATTGTACTGTAATGATATGAAGACAAACATATGATAAACTTAACCATGAAACATACCTGTAAGCCATACCTGTCAATATTGCTTGTAATCTTCTTATGGAAGGCCTTAGCCTCATCTCCCTCTGAGACAGGAACTTCTTCACTTATGCAGGTGACCAACCCATCTTCTTCTAGGATTAAGCCAATCCACTTGATTTGCAAGAACTGGACCTGGAGCTGGATTAGGGTTTGTCAAAGAAACCACAAAAATTCAAAATTTGAATTTCAAACTTCCGAAAGGATAGAAATATGTGCCTTGATGAGCTGATCAAGTTGGTATATTCAGAATTTGAAAACTGCAAAGTTTCACCCCTCGAAATTGCCTTTGAAACTTTCGGATTCACTGGACATGACCCCGAACTAGGGTTTGAGTTTCCCGGAGCTTCATCCAACCAAAATATTTGATTCAAATCTCTAATCTTCAATTTTTCTGAGGAGCTTCTAGCCGTGGTCACAGATTTCCAAAATTCCAAGTTTTGCAGAAGCCCTAATTTTCCATCTTTCCGATCAAAGTCCCGAACTGGGGTTTGAACAAGTCCAGCCTTCTGCCCAACCAAAAAATCTGATCTTGGTCTCTAAATTTCGATTTTGATGAGTATCATCCAGCCATGGTCTCTGATTACAAAAATTCCAACTTTCTCCGAAGCCCTAAATTCTGGAAGCCATGAATGAAGGTGCTCAAAAATAATTCTGTTTTGACAGAAATATGTACCTGATTTTTTCTGGTGTAACTACGAACTTTTCGATCCACAGGGTCTGAAAAATTTTCTTGAGATAGCCTGACCTGTTATCTTCCATCCCGACAAGTCTGACCTCAATTGGATTCTCTGAGAGAGAGTTATGCCAAGTGTCGCAACGTGACCTGTTTATGGGATAATACAGGAGAGCGAAATTGTACGGAGTGCCACGTGTCACTGGTTCAACTTCGACCTCTGAAAACTTTTCCTAAGATAGCCTGACCTGTTATCTTTCCATCCCGATAGGTATGACCTCAATTGGATTCTCTGAGAGAGAGTTATGCCAAGTGTCGCAACGTGACCTATTTATGGGATAATACAGGAGAGCGAACTTGTACGACGTGCCACGTGTCACTGGTTCCACTTTGGCCTTTGAAATTTTTTTCTAAGATAGTAAAGGCTATGTACTACCTGTCACTTTTTACGACATTTCATTTGGATCTTCCTAGCCCAAGTTATGACCTTTTTTCCAAGGTCACCTAATTTTGAATCAGATCTGGAAGAGGCAGAAACCCTATATTGTACAGATCATAAATCACAAAGTAAAATGAATTAGAGGTTGTACTTTGGACACAAGGTACATGGGGATCTAATATTCGACCTGCAAAAGTTTTAGATCCGAAAACTTTGCCAAAACGGATTTATAGCGAAAGTGCTATGATGACTGGTTTTTGCTATATCAAGCCCTAGCATCGTAAGTGCAACAAGTGTCATACATGCCATATCATGCCTTCTTTTAGGCTAGCTCTGATACAATGTTAAATTTTCAGAATTTACTTCAATCTGATCTAGGATCTTAACTGAGAGAACAACATGTACAACAAATCTATACCATATCAATCATAGACACAATAATGCAAGCACACAAGAGACACAAAGTTTACTTGGGGAAAACCATAAAGGTGAAAAACCCCAATAACTCCCTCAGAGATAGATAGAGCAATGATACAACCAGAATACAAGAGATAGTCTTCTCCTAGCAGCAAATCCTCCTCCTCCACAAGAGCACCACTCTCCCAAGTGTGAGTGAGAGAATAGAATGTGTAAAATGAGAGAGACACACTCTCTATTTATACACTAACTTGACTTGACCTTTACTCAACTAGGTCGGCCTCAACTTAACCACTTAACATAATGCTGACTGGGCCGACCCCCACTAGGGTGGTCTAATAACCCATCAAGTATAAGTTACGACACTTACAATATAAATGACGACACTTCTGTATAGAGGAATAATAACATCTCTATAGGAATACAACCAATTCCGTATAGAGGAATAATAACATCTCTATAGGAATACAATATACATATATGTGAAATACATTCCGAAGTTACATATACATCAACAAATATTACAACCACTGACTTAACGTAGCAATCCTTCTCCGATCAAGCCAATGCTAAAGCCTCCAAAGGGATGATGCATCTCTCAAAGATGAGTAGAGATCTCTCCTAAGCTAATTTCACCAACAATTAGATACTATAGACTTCCTCCCTTTGGAATGGGAATGAGCTTCACTTATTGCATCAAGTGAAACAAGGTGCTCTACAGCCCAGTATGGGGGACATGTTGTAATGTGATGTAACGTTTGTAACAAAATAATTAAAAAAAATTCATGTTGGCTCATAAAATAAAAAAAAATTATGGAAAGTATTAAAAGAAAAATCCATGTTGGTTCATAAAATAAAATATTATGAAAAGTAATTAAAAAATACATGTTCGTTTATAAAATAAAAACTTAAAACTTAAACCCGGATCTATTAATCAAGAAAGATTAAATTTCTTGAGTTTAAATTTTAAAAAAGAAATACACCTCAAGAAATTGGATCCCTCTCGGTGCTTGATAGATACGGGTTTAAGATGGATCTATGTTGGTATAGGACTAAGTGGATAGGGTAGGTTGAGATATGGTAGGAGAGAGATAAGGGATCCTTCCAAGAGGTTAGGAACCGAATTCCAGCTTCCCCAAAGGCTAGGGATAGGGATACACATCAGCTAGCTTCGAGAATGAGCTCGAAGAAGCTATTTTAGTCCATTAACTGACATCGTCACAGTCTGTAAGAGGACAACCTGTGATGTCGCAGGTTGCATGAGGACAACTTGCGACGACCTCTCAAAACCTAGTATAAAAGGGTTTGCATCTCTTCCAGGTTAATGACTTAGTCAAGGAAACTTTAGGGATGATTACACTGAGTCTCATGATGGTAATATTTTAGGTGTAACACTAGATCATACTATTATTTCCTCGATCCCTTGATGACTTGAATATTTATTTGTAACTTTCACTTGAAGCTCTTATGATCTTGCCATTGAGCTTACTTCAAATCTCCAACTTGCATATCTATTTATACATGTCCTGCATGGATTGTATGTCCACAAGTTGGTTGTGGAATTCCTTCTTTCATACTTCATGGATTGTGCATTTTCCACATGTCATCTTATGCGTTGTTGATGTGTCATCCATTGTGGGTCTAGCGCATCCATGGTCCACAACTTAGTGGGACTTACACCTTGGTGGTGTACTCTTGCACTCTTAATGTACCATTGCTTTGAGGTATGTGTGCATCCTTTCTCTTCAACTTGGTGAGTCTTCGACCTTTGTTGTACAATCCCTTGTGGGTATTGCGCACTTGATGTATTAAAGCTTTGTGGAATCTGCGCATTCACCAACTTCTACTTGGTGGGACTTTGACCCTTGCTGCATCATCACTTGTGGGACATGCGCATCTGATGTATTGATGCTTCGCGAAATCTGCGCATAAACCAACTTCTGCTTGGTGGGACTTTGACCCTTTTAACATCATCACTTGTGGGACTTGCACATCTATTGTACCATCGACTATGGAATTTGTTCATAGACTAGCTTCAACCATTGTACACTTCTTGGAACTTGTGCACCATTTACAACTGAAAGCATCTTCTGGTTTGGCAAGACTTGCGCGCTTTCAAGACTGTCTGACCATAGGCTATTAGCACACTCCCAATATTTGACCAAGTAATGCTTGCGCATTCTAGAGTCATCTTTCAACATGCTTGCACACTTGTACCTCTTCTTAACTGAATGATTGGTTTCTTGTGCACATGTATCATTGTCCAACCAGTTATTTGACTACTACCATGAGAGAGTATGACATGGTGGACTTGAATTCTACGCTGGTACCACATGTGGTAGTATACTTTGCTAATGTGCTTCTTTGAACTGGATCTACATGATATGCCCTTCTTATGTACTTATTCACATTGATCATGCATGATGTATCCTTGGACACACACCTTCAGACTGGATGCAACTTCTAGATATACTTCTTCACACTAGCATCCATGTCCTTCACCATCTAGCACATATACTTCTTCAAACTACTGTAGGAATGTTGTATCCACTGTCGAGTAAAATATATGCACTAATAATTCGACATTAAATTATCAAACGGTTAGTCATAGACTTAGAGGTGCAAGAACAATAAGTGCAGGATTGGAGCCTAATCTAGCATAAATAAAAGCCGGCTTGCACATTTCAATGAAAAAATAAAACAAACAAATGAAAATAAACTTTCATCGTAGGATGAAGCCCAACATGGGGAGACCATATCTCAAGAGTTAAGTCTTTAATTTTTCATTGATTGTGTAATAGACATCTGTATCTTGGCATTGAATGTACATGGCTAGCTAGTACCAAATTCCTTTAACAATCCCATCAAACGATGAAAGGATTCAATTTTTTCACATGACTCCTAGCAATCTTATGAATGATGAATCAATATATTGTTGTTGTGTTTAGATAATGAGGTCGTGAAAGCAATCTTGCTAAATGGTGACAGCGTGACAAACTTCTTCAAGGTGGTTGATAAACTTTCCATCCTCAAAACTCTAATGCTTAATAAATCATGATTGATCTCTCAATATGTCAATTTAAGCTTCAAACCTTTGGAATTCCATAAAATTTCTCCAGTGTACTCAGTTGGTCAATACATGCAATCAACATAACAATGGGATTAATAACAATTTGAACATTACAAATTATACACAATATAAAACAAAATACAAAATAATATAAACATAATATTAAACCATATTAAATATATACAAAATATGAAACAAAAACACTTTATTCAACACATTTAATAACATCAAAAATCTAATAGGTTGCCGCATAACATTTAACAATATATAATTAAATATATTTAAAAGAAAGAAATTATAATAGTGGGATGAACTCTTCACAAATATTAAAAGATGAATCTTCACAAATATTAAAAGATGAATCTTTGACATGAAATACAACACTTTATGGAGTTACAACATTTCAATAACGTAATATGTAACAAACACTCGAGACTTGGAAATTGTCATTTGTTAACAGAATGAGTGACCAACCTTTAAAAGAGATGGACGAATCAAATCCATGGTAATGATTATTAAGAGCAAAATATTGTGTTGATTGTAATGGATTATATATTGATGATTTGAAGAGACGCAATTAATCAACATTTTTTTAACAATTTTAATTAATACGGAACTAGGTATCTAAATAAGTGTTAAAATGCTAAAAGTAAAATCACAAGTCCAAGGTAAAAAATTCTACATGTTTGATAATCTTTTGGAGCACAGGAATCAGTTCAAAATCATATATAATTAAT
This sequence comes from Larix kaempferi, assembly GCA_027924585.1. Lineage (NCBI taxonomy): Eukaryota > Viridiplantae > Streptophyta > Pinopsida > Pinales > Pinaceae > Larix > Larix kaempferi. Next base: position 12,962,086 of record BSBM01000050.1, on the reverse strand, counting down.
TAAAAATATTAATTTAAGTATATTTACTTATATTGCTTTTAATTAATAAATTAAAGTAAAATATGAGTTTTTAAAGGTAAATGTATTAGACTATGGTTAAATGTGATACCAAAATAGTGAAACAAGCTGAATCGGTTGATATCCTCTTTAACATTTGTTGACATCAATGAAAACCAAAGTTCAACATATGTGACTTACAATCCCTTACAAATTTGGTTGTTCATAAAAGAATGGCTAGTCCAAAGTCTTTCCTCGTTAATCTCTCTTGAATAGTCTCCATTCAAAATTTTGGGGAAAGAATGAAATAATGAATAGGATTTCTATTATAAAGTCACTTGTAGAAAATGAAATTCTCATTCGTTATTTATGGATGATTTAGTTCTATGAAGAAAAATATGCACACCATTTTGTTAATATCATTTTGGAGTTCCGTGCACCTAAAATAGTAAAGCACATTGGTGCGCTTATTATGTAAAAAACACCACATTAATATAAAATAGGAAAATACAAGGTAGATATCCACTATTAAAACATTACATATATTTTCTTTTGTGGATGTTTCTTTTTGGTGCTTATCATAGTTTAGTGCACTAGTGTGGTTTACGTTTATGTATGAATCGGTGCAATAATATGTAATAAATACACCAATTTCATTGAAAATCCATTCGAATGTCTATTTGAAGTTAAATTTTACATACATCCTAAATATTCTTTTAAGAATACAAATACATAAACTGCAATACTGTATAGGATACAAATGTTTCTTAAACTCGCACCATTTAGTTAAAAAATGGTTTGGATAGTCAATTTGAAGTTATATTATTGTATCCTTCTCAAGATTTCTTTTAAGAATGTAGACATGCATTAATTGTTCATTTGGTTGAAATATAGGGAGAAAAAATTATAGTATCAAATGGCTAATTCTTCAGATTCCAACTCATTATGTATTATTCAAGTTCATCAATTTATCCATTGTCATTTGTAGTTAGTTCACATTTTATGTATGGTTTGATTATTTAATTGAATTTATTTTATTTCTGCATATGCATGTGAATAATTATGGATTTACTTTTGTAGAATCTTGATTTGTGATCGATTTGATGGGTCGATAGTACTTCACCATCAACTGGATCACTTTTATGACACCCTAGTGATATGTGGTTATTCAAAATGCAAAGGGTTGAAGGAGAACTTTTGATGTGTCAAAATATCTCATTATATTAATAATAAACTACCCAATTTTGACGGTATAATACCTTCCATTTTAGTCGAAAACCCAATACTGGTATAGGAAGACATGTAGGAACACTTCCATATGATGATTTTTTGAAAATGTAGAAGCCAAAAAAACTGTGTTTTATCCTAAATTTACCAACCCATCTCCTTTTGTTGAGTCAACCAAGAGTTATAGTGAACAAAAATTATGATACCAATACCACCCAAAACATATTTACTAGGAGATCCAAAAAGTTGTATGAGTCGAGGCCAAAAATGTCCAAGTAAACACCAAGATTAGTTAAATTGTTGGAGGGTAAGGATAACTTCTCTCTTCCTGTCCATCTATGAAGTAAATACCAATGGAACTTGGTCATCTTCTCTACATGTGCTTGATGTTGGTACTAAATTATCCTTTTGTGGTAATAATTATATGATTGCAAGGTCTAAAATATATGCTACAAATCTTCGGTTGCTTACCCTTTCACATGTATTCGTTCCTCCCAAACACGTAGTAACACTTACGGAATTTTGTAGTCCTTTTTATCACCATTATGATTACTTGAATATTGTTCAATACAAACATAACAATTCCATGGATAGTATATGCATGAATGGTTATGCATATGAAAATTTTAATAGGAAGAACCTGCTATATATCGATGGTAATCCATGTGTTCATGGGAACATTGCAACGTTCATAAATAGTTGGTTACATAGCAACCTCCCCAGGACCCTGGCTAGAACTTTAAACGAATATATAGGTTAACATAACTAAAAGGTAAATTGCATCATCATATCAATCACTACAATAAAGATTCCTTAAAAATTTATACAAAACTTATAATATAACAACTACGAAGAACATGTTTTGTGATGGTCGATCCCGCATCTGTCAAAGTATTCGAAGTAGTTTCTGCATGATCCTATTAACTCTCGATGCTATTTCCATCTGACCCCTCGGTTGACCTCCCTCCCTTACCGGGAGTACTCTCCCTCCTCCCGATCCCCCGAGCAATTAGGGGCCATAAAAACATACAAGCCTTGACTCTCTGATGGGATCTCCCAATACCCATAGCAGTTATCAACCAAACTCCTATGAACCACACTCAAATGCAAACTTCCATTACGAAGTCCATCTAGCATTAGGGAGAAAGAGAGATCATTTTCTCTTCATTCTCCCTTTCTTAAATAGAAATTTTTTGCACGACATGTGTCCTTTCATGCACAATTTAATTTAATTTATTAATTCTCTAATATTCATTCTCATGAAACAAGTGTCACTCTCACATACTAGTGCACATAAGTTCCTTAATTCTCTCTTAGTTGTCTCCCTAGTCTAAAATACCAATCCCTATATCAGTGGGTGTGTGTCCAGAGTTAAACATTAGATATTTCTAGTCTAGATTTGCTCCAAAATTAGCTATCTCTAATTTATTTATTTTGTATTTTAATCTAATGCATATCTTTCCTAAATCAATGGGTGTCCACAACTTCTACCCCAAATACCCCTTTTTCTATAGTCTCTTAATTTAAAATGCTCTTTCATTCAATTATTCTCAATTTAATATTTCCATATGCAACATTTAATATATATATGCCTAAATGTTTTAATGCAAGAATGTAAATCTCCCCTTTCCTATTGTTGTCTAGGTACTACTTATATGGGTCCTTCCGACAACTTCATTTTCCTTGTGTGGGGAGTACTATGTAGCGATCAAGAATCATTACCGTGATCTTCCGACTATACTTCCATGGATACTAATAGAAATTGAGGAATATGATATTCCTTCTTGTCCGCCCCTCAACATATCGTACGTGACCAAATCGTTGTGGCCTCACCCGTACGGCACACGCTTCCTTGAGTGAGATGAGACAACTTCCGACCCAAGCGTGGAATGCTATTTCAGGGTCAACAGTCCATCAGTGTACCCCTATGTTTATTTCTCGTTCTTATGACCCCTTTTTATTCAATTGAGAGTTAGTCGGTAATTCGTTTTACCTTCCACTGCACACACTCAAATCATATATTAGTAGTGATGCACCATATAAATCATATCATCATGCATTTTTATCTTTATTCAATTATATTTAATTCAATATCATTCATTCACATCTATGGAATCAAGGGCATCATTCATTACATTCATGCATAATATCATCGTATTTCTCAATCCATCGAACATAATCATCATTTGCTTGTCAATCAATAGTTTTCATTCAATAATAATAAAGCATAACACATTGGTCAAGTTTATTTAACTGAGTCACTTCAATATCAGTGCCCTCAATAGTCTAGTCAATCAATTGTATTAAGGCGGGTGTTACATACACCCCCTCTTATTAAAAATTCATCCCGAAGTTAATTTATGTTCTTGTACCTTCGATGCTAGGATTTACTTGCATTTCCTATTCTGATCTTCCTAACATTCTCTTCTATTCAAACAACCATGGCCATAATCACTAGTGGTTCTACTATCACTAGTCTTTTATTTCATATAACAAGGTTCTAACACACCCTTAGGAACTCAATCTTAATTTTATGTAATGTAAATCCAATAATACTTGTAATAATTCTTAATACCAACTTAGATTTCCTATACCTCCTAGTCATCTGTGAAGATCCACGATATCCAATTTAACCACAAGCTATATTGCATCAATAGCCACACAATAGTTACCCAATCATCTTTAAGGATGACAAAATCCAAGTAGGAATTCCAACCTATTCGCTATCCTCTCCTCTAAGATGAAAGGATAAACCTCCTATACTCTTCGGTAACAATGCAGATTGGTAAGTTACAATCACGAATTACCAAATTAAGGGCGACTATGATCATAGTATAAAAAAAAAAAAACATTGCATCTGATCACTCCCATAAGACTACTTCCAAACCCATAATATAATTTTATCTCCTAGCCTTTTCGTCACTACCCTCATGTCGAGGTCAAGGAACTCATCATGTACTTACCTCATTTCATCATTCTCATTATCATATGACCCCTTTGGAATACTCTCCAAGTCACTTCCTATGTGTCATTATAGTCTCATTGTGTTGATCATTTCCATACTTCGTTTTACAAAAATCGTCTTTGTTTGAAAAATCGTCTTTGTTTGACCCTTTCAGCAAGTTTGTCAAGTTACATACATTTTACGCTATATTGGCTAAGAGTCATCAATTTTGCGTCCTCCATTAATTTACAGAATGCATTCGTTCGTTATTCCTTTAGTCACAACTATGTATGAAAATTTTAAAATACCCCTGTAGGCATCCCCCCAAAGAAGAGCCAATGTCCTCTGATTTAAAAGAAAAAAGAAGAAGAAATCTTCCCTTTCAATTTAAATGATAATTCTTTTTATACTACCCATGCTTGGAACACCATTTTTCTTTTTCTTGTAAAGATTATTGGCATCTATACCTAAAATGTCACTTTACAACCTAAATTCACAATGCTATTACATATACTCATCCTCTAACCCAGATGTTGGTATTTCCATTCCAATAAACTTTTATAAAATGACTTATAATTAGCGCCTTTTTATAAAATCATAAACCAAAATTAATGAAATCATAACCGCCAATATAAATATCCTCTTTAATAGCAACACTTTTCTCATACTACACTATAGGCCTAACCAAATTACTTGAAATTAATTTTTCAAATATATACGCAAATGTTTACTTCCCACACACTATCATATATAAATATAAGTAATATAATAACTACCAAATATAAGTAATATAGTTATATATATAAATATATATAACTATGAACAATTTAATAACTTCCAACATGTATACGCATGTTCCCTTATTAAATTCCAAGATTTCAGCTCTATTATAGGCAAATATATGTATTTATAAACATAGTCATCTCCATTTGTCAAATTATAATTTCCCAATACAATGTAACTTCCCAATACAATGTAACAATAGAAGTTATTATAGGCTTCGATTTCAAGTTTCAGTTCCAATTTCAATTATAGTTTATAATATATTAATCCACCCTAATTACAAAAGGGAATATATATAGCTTGACTTAGCCTTAATCACAACTTACAATATGGACGGTATAAAAGGTCTGTATGTCCATCTCGTTTAGATCATTGATTAGCATAATCCAGGAATATATAATTCCGATGCACCGGTTATTCTTAACATGTGACTTGTAGTAAATTAATGCAGATTGAATAGCATCCACTAGCTGTTAAAGATGATAGTTCAGCACCAGCTTTGATAAAGTGAATTGTAGCAAGCAAATAACAATTATTAAATATTATTCCAGCAATTCAAATATCATTAAATATTAAAATTATTGAATATTATTCCAACATTTCAATATCACTACATTCATATGTTTTTTTTTAAACTAATGGAGCTCTTCAAATAATTTGGATAGAAGGATTAATTATATACCAGTCCAATTATACTGACATACAACTTCTTTGGCACACCGGTCTTTATATATATATTTTACATACACTTCAACAAGAAGACGTATGTCTTGCCGGTTGTTTGTCTACGGACGTAAAACTGTATTGATGTCCCTCACCAATTACGCAGATTTAATATACCGAGACCGTCTCAGCTATATTTTTTATCTTACAGTAACCAATATGTTTAATTTTGTTTAAAATGTCTGTACCGAGACAATTTTCTATTTCATCTATACCATGAAATGATCTGCAAATTATTCCGTAACATATATAATGAAGAATATTCCATATCTTTTCAAAACATAAACCATGACTACATTTACATTTAGTTTCATTATGAATATATATAATGAGAAACTTCCAATTCTTTTAAAATGTAATAACAATCTGTTAGAGATAATGCTTCATTAATGCTACATATTAGAGTTTGAGGATTGGTTTGGGTTTGTTGGAGGATGTTGAGAGATTCTCTCAACCTCTTCCTTCAAGAGTGGAATTAGTTGGGTCCGACTCCAATTATATATGTGTGTATTGTATTGTGTTTAAGAAGTAATAATAATAGCCTGGGTGCTTTATGTGTTGAATCATGGCTGTTCTTCCAATTTCTGAGTTGGTATCAGAGCCTCATTGGGCTTAATTCCCTCATGGGACTGCCCAGGATTACGTGAGATGGTGAATCGATGACCTGCACATAGGCTAGCATAGGAGAGTGTTGAATTTCTAAATTTTATGTGTGATATTATATGTTTTAGTGTGGAATAATTGTTTGCTGCACGGGAGAGAAATTGCCATAGTTGCCAAGAGGAGATCTGTCCGTGTAGAGGAGCCATCTTCTGTGTTGCTATAGAAAGATGCCATTTCCTTTGTTAAGAGTTGTAATCTCATGTGTCTTGTTGGTTAAGTTATTTGAGTTAGTTGTTGACTTGGTCACTAATCGTCCCATGGTATTCAGTGGTCCATTGTATTAGCCAGTGGTTTTGATTCTATGTGATACTATATATATGTGAGTTTAATAATGAGAAGGCAATCAATATGCCCTTTGTGTTTCCGCTCGTATTCTGTGTCCTTGCAAACTTTATCATGGTATCAGAGATGACGGCCTGATCCTTAAACCTTTTTGGGGGTAAGCCTCTTCAGAAGCTGGAGAGCACACACTCGATTGAAAGTTGCAGTACGGGATGGAGACGGAACACTCGGGCTGCGACAATTTTTCTCTCATTTGTTTTTTCCCACAATACGGTGAAGTCGCACCCCGATCCGGCGAAGTCGCACCCTCAAAAACCCTTGAAGAGACCCTGGCGCAGCCCTGCTGAAGGAAAACTGCGCCACTTTCTGAGCTGTCTCACCCTACCTGAAGACAAACTGAGCCGGCTGGCACACCGTAGCTGAAGGAAACCTCAGCCGGCGGGCACACCCTGCCTGAAGGAAAACTGCGCCGGTGGCTCACCTTAGCTGAAGGAAAATTACGCCGGTCTTAAGTTAAAATGCATTGGTCAATGCACCTTGTATGAAGACAAACTATGCCAGTGGCTCACCCTGCTAGAAGGAAAATTGCGCCAGTCTTCCTTTACTCTATAAATGTTTGTCCGACGCACCCCGGAGGCGCACTGTGTCAGTTAGAATTTTGCGCCGGTGAGTTTAACAGTTATCATACTCTATGCAAGTCTGAGCATGAAGCCGATCTCAGGTCCAATGCTGAACGACAAGAATTATGAATTATGGTCTATCAAGATGTAGACCTTTTTACAGCTCAACAAGTGTTGGGATATGGTCGAAAAGGAGTTCACGGAACCGATGGAAGCTACTCTCGCTGCGATGACTAATGCAAATAATAAGGTCATCGACGAAAGAAGAGATCGCAATCTCACTACGAAGTGGTTGATCCAAAGTTGCATTAAGGAGTCCATTTTCCCGCGGATCGTTAGAGCTATGACCGCCCATCAGGCATGGAATCTCCTCCAATCTGCATACAAAGGTATAGATCGAGTCAAAATAGTAAGACTCCAAACCCTTCGACTCTAGTTTGAAAGACTTAAGATGAAGGAAACTGAGACTGTCGATCAATGTATGACTAGGGTTTATCGGATTGTCACGCAATTCCAAACCTATGGTGAAGCCCTAGAGCAGAAGGCTATTGTTGAAAAGGTACTTAGATGCCTCACTAAGAAATTCTCTATGGTGGTTACTGCCATAGAATAATCTAAGGATATGTCAACGTTTACCCTAGAAGAGTTAGCAGGATCGATTTTGTCTCATGAAGCTAGACGCAGTCAGGAAGATGAGTTTCTATCTCATGCATTTAGCACTCAAACTTCTTTCAACAGAGGTCGAGGTCGAGGAAGCAAAGGATAAGGCAAAAGAGGAAGGAGTTCTAATTCCACACAGGATAGAATTTCCCATGAACACATAAATCACTGTGGGCATAGTCATAACCCTCAGAACCAAAGAGGAAGAGGAGGCAAGAGATGGACTAATAGGTCCAATGTCCAGTGTAACTACTGCAAGAAATATGGCCACTATGAACGTGACTGCAGAAAGAAGCAAGCATATTAGAACAATGGCAAAGCAAATGTCTCCAATGTTGAAGAACATTCGTCAGAAGTTATGTTTTTGTCATATCAGGTGACTGAAGAAGAACATCAATCAGATGTGTGGTTGCTAGACAATGGATGCACCAATCACATGACAAGTAACAAATCATTATTTTCTGATCTAGATCCAGTCTGTTAATTCAAATATCAAACTGGGTGATCACTATCTCGTTCTAGCTCAAGGCAAAGGTACTATTCCTATAATTACCAAACAAAATGAGAAGAAGTACATAAATGATGTAATCTATGCTCCAAATCTCAAGGTCAATCTGATCAGTGTGGGTCAACTGATTCAAAATAAGTATGATGTTAGGTTCATTGATTCCTATTGTGATGTCTATGATAAAGCCCCCAAAAGAAGACTCCTAGCCAAAGTAGAAATGACCAAGAATAGAATTTTCCCACTTAGCCTGAGGAGTGCTATCCAATCACAGTCATATGCTCATACTGTCTCCAGTCAAGACGAAACCTGGTTGTGGCATTGTAGGTATGGTCATCTACCCTTTTAGAGTCTCTCTCATCTGCAAAAACAAACCATGGTCAAAGGATTACCAGTCATGAATGAACAATCAAGTTCTTGTGAAGACTGTATTTTAGGGAAATACCAAAGGGACAACTTTCCCACTTCTACAAATAGAGCCAAAGAACACCTTGAACTAGTTCACACAAACCTATGTGGACCCATGCAAACCCAATCTATAGGAGGTAGTCTATATTTCCTAACATTTATTAATGATTATAGTAGGAAAGTCTGGATTTACTTTCTCATAAATAAGTCAGAAGCTTTCTCCATATTCAAAGAGTTCAAATCATTGACTAAAAAGCAGTCAGGTAAACCACTTAGAATACTCAGTTGAGATGGTGGAGGTGAGTATGTCTCTCATGATTTTGCAAAGTTCTGTAAGCAACATGGAATCCAACATCAATACACCACCATATACACTCCACAGCAGAGTGGAGTTGCAGAACGGAAGAATTGGACCATCATGAACATGGCCTGAAGTATGTTGTCATACAAGAAGTTATCCGATGATTATTGGGCAGAAGCTATTGCATGTTCAGTATATCTACTGAACAGGTCTCCCACAGTAAGTGTCAAAGAAAAAATACCTGAAGAAGCATGGAGTGGCACTCAAATTAGTGTATCACATCTTAGGATATTTGGATGTGTTGCATTCGCACACATACCTGATGAGTTAAGAAAGAATTTAGACAAGAAGAGTGAAAGGTGTATTTTCACAGGCCATAGTGAACAACAGAAAGCCTATAAGTTGTATAATCTTGTCACCAAGAAAGTAGTGGTGAGAAGAGATGTAAAATTTATGGAAGATAAATGTTGGATTGATACAATAGACATTCAGCAGGTTGTCAGTCCAATACCACCAGAACCACTCAGAATGCCCAGACTTGAGGTACAGCAGCAACAAAAGCAAGAAGGGACAGCAGCAAATAGTCCACTACAGAACCAAAGAACCAAAATTTTAAGAGATTTATATGAACAGATCAATGTCATTAATGAGCAACTACAGTAAGCACTATTTTCATGTCAGCCAACATGTTTTGAAGAAGCAACAAAATATCCACAGTGGATCCAAGCAATGAATGAAGAGATTGATTCTATTGAGAGGAATCAGACTTGGGATCTAGTTGATCTCCCATCAGATAAAAATTGCATTGGTGTAAAATGGGTCTATAAGACCAAGTTGAATGAAAAATCAAAGATAGAAAAGTACAAGGCAATGCTTGTTGCAAGAGGTTTTGCTTAGCAATATGGTGTAGACTATGATGAAACCTTTGCTCCAGTAGCAAGGATGGACACCATCAGAGTTGTACTTTCAATAGAAGCTCAAAACCAATGGCCTGTTTACCAAATGGATGTGAAATATGCCTTTCTCAATGGCATACTTGAGGAAGAAGTCTATGTAGACCAGCCACCTGGTTATGCTTTCAAAGGTCAAGAACATAAGGTATGTAAGCTAAAAAAAGGCCTTGTATGGTCTCAAACAAGCTCCACGAACTTGGTACAGCAGAATTGATTCCTACCTCATCAAAAATGGATTCAATAGGAGCAACAATGAACACACTCTGTATGTCAAAATAGATCAGGAAGGTAACATTCTACTTGTTTGTCTTTATGTTGATGATATGATCTATATTGGAAATTTGATACTAGAAGAGTTTAAGACAGTCATGAAAAAGGAGTTTGAGATGACTGATCTTGGTCTTATGAAGTTTTTCCTTGGTTTGGAATTTTATCAAAGTGAAAATGGGATCTTCATCTGTCAGCATAAGTATGCTACTGACATTCTGCAGATATTCAAAATGGATAAATGTAAACCAATAGAAACCCCCATTGCAACATGAAGCAAACTAAGCAAGAATGATGAAGGACCAGCAGTAAATTCTACCATTTACAAAAGATCAGTAGGCAGTTTAATGTATTTGACTGCTACTAGACCTGATTTGATGTATGTTGTCAGCCTTATTTCTAGAGTCATGGAGTCTCCCAAATATTCTCACTGGAAAGTTGGAAAATGAATTCTAAGATATGTTGCAGGTACAATTGATTATGGACTTTGGTACACTCATTCACAGGACTGTACTCTCACAGGGTACATAGACAGTGATTTTGCAAGCAGTATTGATGATAGGAAAATCACATATGGTTATGCTTTCCATATTGGTACCAATCTTATTTCTTGGGCTTCTCATAAACAACCCATTGTGAGCATGTCTTCAGCAGAAGCAGAATATATTGCAACAACTATAGCAGCTTGTCATGCAGTTTGGCTCAGAAGACTCTTGAAGGACATGGGACATACAGAAAAAGAACTAGCAACCATCTATTGTGACAACAGTTCTGCCATACAATTGTCTAAACATAATGTATTTCATAGGAAGAGTAAACACATTAACACTCACTATCACTTTATACGTGAGTTAGTCAATAATGGAGAGATTAGTTTGATGTTTTGTGGCTCTAAGGAGCAGTTAGCTGATATGTTTACCAAACCTTTGGGTACATTTGAATTTGAGTTTCAAAGGCAGCACTTAGGCATTGATAGTGCTAACCACACCATCCCACTTGAGATTAAGGGGGTTTGTTAAGAGTTGTAATCTCATGTGTCTTGCTGGTTAAGTTAGTTGAGTTAGTTGTTGACTTGGTCATTAGTCGTCCCATGGTATTCACTGGCCCATTGTAGCCAGTGGTTTTGAGTCTATGTGATACTATATATATGTGAGTTTAATAATGAGAAGGAAATCAATATTCCCTTTGTGTTTCCGCTCTTATTCTGTGTCCTTGCAAACTTTATCATCCTTGAAGATCTGTTTCCCATGAGAAGGAGGGGGGTGCTTTCAGGTTACAGAGTCGTGCTGCCTTGCAGAGATCTAGAAACAGACCCAGATGGAGGCCAAACGAGTTGTGGAAGCAAAGAAAGTTGTCTGCACTCTCAAATTCTAAGGCGTGAAGGAGGGAAGTGCCATCGCTGAAAGGAGCTGCGTGCGTGTACTCCTGGAAAAACGAGTTCGATTCGATCTGCACATTGGTGGAGTTCAAAGTTATAATTTGGTGGTTTATCTTCTACAGTGCTATGTGAAGGAGGAGCCTACACAAAGAACAAAGCTTCTCGTAGATCCAGATCCCAACAGTGATAGAGAATCATGAGGGTCATCTCTCAAACTGTTCTAAAAATGGGGGGTGGTGTGATTAACGTGTTTATGTACGTATGTTAATGTTTAAAGTTTTATATGTTTATATAAAAGAACTCATGTTTCTTGATATAAACTGGCAGCCCCCGTTTCAAGAACAATTTTTCTTATGCTTGTAGAAGAGGTCACTTTGTATGATCGAATTTTGAATACATTATGTACCTAGACTACCTTTCTAGAAACTGACGGATAGCCGAAAGCAAAATATCTGACAGATGGATGTATGTTCGTAGGAAGCTTCATTACTTGACATATTTTTATCATGGAAGCCCTGGTGAGCTGAGTTTGTCAATATTGTTTATTGTACAAGTTCATGAATGATTGTTTGAAGCATTTATACTTTAAATGAGTTGAATAGTAAGCTAGAAGATGAGGATGAGAAAGAGCATAGTCCAGAGGCATCAGAGTGGGTGTAGGCGTTGATGAAGACCATACAAGACAAATTTAAAATGTTGTAACTACTTTTGTTTTGTAATTATGATTTCATTATTGTAAGATTTTGTAATGTAAGCATTAACGGGGTGTTAGAGATAATGCTTCATTAATGCTACATACTAGAGTTTGGGGATTGGTTTGGGTTTGTTGGAGGATGTTGAGAGATTCTCTCAACCTCTCCCTCCAAGAGTGGAATTAGTTGGATCTGACTCCAGCTATATATGTGTGTGTATTATATTGTGTTTAAGAAGTAATAATAATAGCCTCGGTGCTTTATGCATTGAATCATGGCTGCTCTTCCAATTTCGGAATCAATCGTGTTTAATTTTATCCCCCACACATATATATATATAAAAGAGGAATAATCCAATTCGCTACGTTCTAAATAATAACAAAAATATAAACAATTTATTCAACATTCTATATGATAGATATTAAGCATATGATCATCCCATACCCTTTACATTATATCAAGCCAAATAGAAACAATTAAGCCTTAAATCTAGGGCCTTTATTTCAGTCACTTAAACGAATTGTTTCACATCCGATATGGATAATCAATTAATCCATAAAATAGCCATGTTGTAGATTTTGTTTCGAATCACATACATACACCAATCAATTATTTAAGTGTAAAGCTACCGATTCAGTCATATCTTTGCTACACGTTAACATTCAACTCATAAACCAAAATAAAAAATATGAAACCATTCAATTCTTTAAGTCTACAACTACCACTTCGGCCATCTCTTCGATGCACATTAGCAATATATATCTAAACGTTTAACTCATAAATCCAAATCAGAATCTAGATTCTCGTTTTAAATCCACATATATAATCAATGACATCCTTACATCCAATCCATTTGATCGTTTCGAATCTAATTACATTTAACAAATTAACAACCCTGCATGTCTATCCATTTAATTCATTTATGTAAACAATCCTAAACTGTATTTTAACCTAACTATCCATTTCACATACTTCTATCGTTTATATATGTATATATGTATAAACGATAAAACCAGTTGTCAATACACCCTCAACTACCATAAATAAAGGCTAAGATGACCCATAAATAACATATTACTCCCTTGGAGCTAGGTAGGAATCCCTATAGTGGCTCAGTTGGTCAAATTGACTAGAGTTTGGACCAGTGGAATCATGAGACCAAGATCTAAGTTTCTAGGTGAGAGATTGATGCTATGGAAAGGGAAAATGTGTTCTAGCACCCACCATAAGCCAAACCAGGTGAAATAAACGCAAAAAAGAAATGGGTCCCAACAATTTGCATCCATCCTAGATACCCATGTACGTGCCATGTACATAAACAGATTCTTTTAATAAATGAGGAAAGAGGGAAAATCTAATGGGAAAAATCCCCCCCCCCCCAAAAAAAAAGAGAAAGTTGAATGAGTAGGCTACGGAGCCTGCTCTGCAGGTGACTTCAATCTTGAGAAAGCTTGCAATTGTGTGAAGTGCTTCTTGGTGAAGGTCTTTATGAATATGTCTGAAATATTGTGAGCCTCTTCTTCTCTTGGAAGGAATGTGAGGCTATTCACGAGATCCAAGCACATTGAATTTCTTGAATACTCCAAGCTTTGAATGAAGGAAACCCTTTTTAGCCTTTATGAGGAACTCTATGAAATGTCAGAGTAAAAGATGTAAAAACTAAGGTAATTGAAGAGACATTCTTGAGATCTTTATCAATAAGAACCTGATTTGTGGCAAGTTCTCCCTTAATTGAGTGATGGATTTGAACCAATGTATTATCTCTAAGATATTGATCTATAACAAATTCTCCAATACAAAGTAAAAATGTATTGATCACCTCTTCATCTAGATCTATAAAAAATTATTTCTCAGTTGAATGGATGACTTGACCTAGTGCATCTCCCAAAATGGTAGGGTTTGTGCATGTCCCAATGGAAGAAAACATGTCCTCGTAGGCCATGTGTTTGGAACCTTTAGAGTCTAGGATCCATGAGGATGGAGTTGAAATAGAAATATCTACAAGCACATGGCATTTGTCATTTTGTGGTGTGTCAGCTACCTTGTTGTGCTTCTCCTTGTATGCTTCTTCATTGAACCTCTTGTATTTCCAATCATGTTCTCTATGTGGGCCCTTCCTGCAATATGCACATAATTGATACTCCTCCTTGGTATTTCCATCTTTGAATTCTTAATCTTCCTATGCATCTCTTGGATTGTGTTCCTTCTTGGCTTTGAATGGTGGTCTTTGCTTTCTCATCTTCTTGTTTCCCTAATTAGCTTCAAGGGCATGCACTTTAGAGGAATTTGGGAGGCCAATTTAGTTGAGCTTATCTTTCTCTTGGAGACGTTAGGCTACAATTTTTTCCAGTGTATGCATTTTCCAAGAGGCACCAAGTGCCAATCTTGTTGAATGGAAAGAGGAGACAAAAACATATTAATATTATAGTCCTAATTTTGATAGAATTGAAAGCACCAACTGATCATTATCTTTCTCTATTTTGTACATCTTGAGTTGAGGTAATATATACCTCAATTTTGTGAAAAAATATTGGATTGCTTCGAAGTTACTAGGGCTCAGATTGAGGAGCTCAGTCTCTAATTGTTGGCCCCTCATCTCATCTTGCTTTCCAAAGAGACTAGACAACTTGGTCGAGAAGCTATTTTAAGCTTCGATGTGATATAGGAGATATGGAGATACTGAGGAATAGAGTAATATGAAGGCTTCATCCATTATGTTCAGGTACTTTGACTTCTCTATAGCTTAATTAGGCTCTACTTCCATTCCCATAGTGATCACGTGGAGTCCCTTCATTCACAATACAATTCAATTCTTGATTTCCACTTAAAGTAATTGAAGGGAGTAAAGAGTTGGTTGGGGAGATAGCTCCATTTCAATTGACATGCTTATGATGGTGTTTTCAACCTACAATATGTTCAACCTGCAATCATGTACACTAACTTCTTTAGTATCCCTATTGCTCTAATACCATATAAAATTTTGGAGCACAAGATCTAGATTCTAAACAATGTAGTAATACAATTTCCAAGCAATCAATTAAGTGGCAAAATCATAATAGTCGTCATCAAAACAAAGAAGAGATGCAAAATATCTTTCAATAACACATTATTCCATTGTATTCCATTAATTGTACAAGAATGAATCAATCTTACATATAGGAAAAATCGAATTGGTAAGAGAGGTAATTCGAATTGGAGTGCATGATAACCTAGCTAGGCTTAACTAGAGTTAAAATTCCCTATGGTATCCATTCAATCTCTCAGAGATGAGTTAACAACGTCATAACTAACCTGAGTGGACTCAAACACCTAAAATCAAGGGACAACTGAATGATTAAGTCATGCATGTGATCAATCTTCCTAAAACGACTCATTAGATTCACTCCATAACTCTAACTTGTAGTGTAAGCTCCTAAATTTAGGGAAAGAATCCCTAAAATAAGGAATGCACCCTAAACTGCCATAAATAGAGATTAGGATTACCTATAAATAACATATTTGTTCCCTTGGAGCTAGGGAGGAAGCTCTATAGTGGCTCAGTTGGTCAACTTGAATAGAGTTTGGACTAGAGGAATCATGAGGCCAAGGTATAAGTTCTTAGGTGAGAGATTGATGCTATGGAGAGGGTAAATACGCTCTAACAAAACTTGGTAGTAACCCCCAATAGGTGTGATGAAAACCCAACCATCACCCAATCTCCATGTTTCCCACCTTTTCCCTTTCGACTTGGGTTGTGTTGGTATTATAATTGTAAAATAAGTATGAAACTAAGCTACAATGCCAAGAAAAATGAGTTTAAATATCTTTGTGAGATGCTAAGATGCCATAGGTAAAGAGTTCTTAACTTATTTCCTTAGTTAAGTGGCTTTGATATTTCACAAGTAGTAAATAAGTAACCAATGATAGTCTAATAATGATGAAACTAGTATGTATGTTAAAAATTGAATTGGTAACTATAAGGGAAATCAAAGATTGTGTTTTGGAAGTTTTACATGGTTGTTCAATGTTTTTTGTTCATTGTATTGTTGGATCCTCAACCTAAAACTTGTATTTAGGGAGTTCCATATGGCTTGGGTGAAGTATGAAAGGAAACATAGGTATTATCCTTGCAATGGTTAGTGAATCTTCTAAGTATAAATGTAAAAATATACAATGAAAATATGAAAATATATTAAAAACAAGTACTCAAACCCATAAATGCGTATTGTTGTCCTAACTTTGACAAACAAATATAAACAAATATCAGACCTATCTATGTGGGGAAACAATTAAAAGAAGATAAAATCACCCATAGAATGTAGGAAAAGAGAAGTAGAAACATACATTAAACCAACAATAAAAAGTAACAATGGTTCAAATTCCCCTAAGGCCTTTTGAAACCTCCTAGCTACCAACCAACCTTAGTAATCATGCTTCCCTTCACAAACCCATAGAAGCAACATGCAAAATTTACAAGCAAACTATTAATATGTAGAAGTTAACAAGTCATAATCAGCAAACCAACAACAAAGGCACCTAACCAACCAATCTGCCATAGATAAATAGCATGACAAAACCTTGAAACCATCCCACAATCACAAGCAAGCAAACATTTGATATTAATCATTGAATTGCAAACAAATATGAACACCAATCACTAAGACCACCGATAAAAACCAACAACACTTGTATACTTATATTGAACAATTATTCTCTAATTACATAATCCTTCTTACTAGGAGGAGGCCAGGGTTACCATCCCCAAGGTCAAACTTACCTTGAGGTTACAAAAACTTGTCATTTTAGGAGAAATTGCAAGTGTCCCCCTTCCAAAATCACTTTACATAAAACTAAATTTATCCCACTTTTAAGAGAAAGCAAATGTATCTAAGGGATATTTGGTTGTGATAAAATCCTTTGAGACAAGGGCCAAAGAGAAGATCGCATCATCATCAATGATTTTTGGAATTTGCATCACCATGTGGCAAGACTTTCAAACTACCATTTAACCCCACTTGAAACCACTTGATTGTTTTTGCAGTCAAAGGAGAGCAAATAGGATAAACACAACATCATCAATAGCTACTAGAGTTGTACATGAAAGGCCCTTGATTGGGAAAACTTTGATCTTCTTATAGAGGGATGGAGGGGCTTCTTATGCTCTACGATGCTTGGATATTATCATTTTTCAAACCATCCTTAAGCCTACAAATCACCTTGTTTCCACCTATGTTATTGCCCCATTGATTGAAAACCTTTTACCTCAAATCAGACTCAATTCAGGCTTAAATTAGGAAAAAATGCCTCTAACCTCAACTAGTGTTTAGTAGTTATAGAATGGAAGAAAACCTTGAATTAGGCCACAGACTAAAAAATATGTTCTTTTATCTCTCTTCCTTTTGTTTGGTGCAAATCAATATCCAATTAAGTGAGACTCGACCTCTAAACAACCCTAGGAACTTGTTGGGCTTGTGCACCATTTTACTTTAAAATTCTTAAAAATCAAAATTTGAATCCAAATATAATTTCTAGGCTATTATTAATGTTTTAATTTGTTGTATATGAAGTGGGTCTCTTTCTGATTGTAGAAATTTGGACCTAGATGGGCTAAGTTTCACCTCTTACAACTTAGGTTCCACCCCCAATTATTTCCTCCCTACCTTTGATAGCACTCCTACTGGAAATCACTAATGTTTCACTATATCGTATTATATGTACAATGATCTCTCTAGTGGTGACAATTGGGTTCTTTTCATGATCAATTTCACCTCTATATGCTCTATTTATGATTAATTTCATCCAATAATCTCTCACCTACTGTAAATCAAATTTTCATTATATGTGAACTATAACAAAAAGTCATTTTAAAAATAAATAGGACTTTTGGCCTTGGTGCATCTCGATGCCACACTTGTGGTTAGAGGGTGCCTCCACCAAGTGGTGGATGACCTACCACCTTTTTTTCCTTGTCAAAGGAGGGCGATGGTGGTTGAATCCGTTGTTAAAGGAGGTGGTGTTGACCCAAATATTGGCCCAGCTAAAACATTACTTACAAAGGGTTGCAAACATCAATCATGGTTTATTCCTTCACTTCATCTCGTAATCTCAGCTCGACTTTCTTGAGAGAAAAGGAGGGGGTCCCATTGATTAAATATATAAGTCATAATGATCTTACATGAATGCTCATTATTATAGGAGTCTAGACATACAAACTGTTGATTGATCATGATTAGTATATCATGGATGTGTTGCTCACTTTACACTGTCAAGGTTTGATTTACACTCCCATGGCTTACTGATAAATTTGAAGGCATGACCTTATTTGTTTCTTGCTATATGCTTGCTTGGTATGATTATGAGATGCATCTTGGAAATCATCATAATGGTGCATAAACATTTTAATTATCACCAAAGCAAACAAGAAATGAGAATATATGGGTTTTAATGGTAACATATACATACACATGTTAGATTTGTTGGGTTTACTTTGCATTATATATCTATTTGAAGTTGAGCAATGATGGTGCCTTTGAAATTGAGCAATGATGATGCCTTTGATTGCATTACAATGAAATTTTGATACATTTGGAGTGAATTCTTTTTCTTTTTTTTTTTAAACACAACATTTGTTGTTCATATTATTGAATCAAAGTGTACAAAACTTTGGAGTGCATAAGACTCTCTGACCAAATGACCACATAGAGCTAAAACTTTCAGACAAGACTTTGAAGAGAACAATCATACAAAGCGCTTCCTATTGCAACTTCACAGGAGCATAAAGTTTCTGGTGACAAAACCAAACAAGAAAAACTAACCACAACATGTCATGACCTATTATTTCAGAACATGAGCGTTCACAGAAAAACAACAAGAGTCAAGCAAGGAACCGGAGAGGTGTATAGTTGTCACCTCAATTGTTGAATTCATTGCAAATTCTGTGTCACCTAACTCTATTACACTAAGCTCATCTAATAGTATAAGCAACTCCACTCACTACATAGTTTAAGCAATGGCCCCCTGCTCTATCAACAACCCTCTACAAGGACAAAAATAAGTTAAGCTAGGTAGAAGCTATAGTATCAAGTTATCATTCATATGCACAATTCTATGGTGTTCCAAAATTATAATGTAGATAACTTATTTGAAATCATTATTCATTATCAGGTCTCAAATTAACATCTAAAAACCATAAATAAGTAGGCTTAATAATTATAATTATATTGTAATGGGGGGTTTACCGTAATTCTTGCAAGATAATGTGATATCCAAATCTAGAATTACGGTTAACATGATTTATAAAAATTAATCCAAGTATCCAAATATAATGATAGATTATTTTTAAGAGAAAGCCACTGATATAGCGGATATAGCCACTATTATGCCTTTGTGGTTTTTGCACATATGGAGTTCTCCCTCTCAACAAGATCTATAATAAAAATGAGGTCATTGATTTATAAATTCCCATTAGGCTATAGGTTTGTTGAACCTATCTTATCCATATCCTTATAGCCGACAATCTAAGTCATAGTATGCAACTATCAATTTAAATCATATAAATCTTGGCTAGTATAATTATCTCTAAGGATAACTGTGATAGCTAATGAGGCATAACAATAAGTTAGACATCGTATTAGTAGCGATGGTTTCTCATTCCTATTATTGGCTAATGTCCTCGTAGGTATTAGCGATGGTTTCTCATTCCTATTATTGGCTAATATCCTCATAGGTATGAAAAAATATGTGTGGATATGCATCTTGTGATGGATAGGTTTATCTATTTTGTCTTTCCATAATACTTAGATTGAAAAAATTCGAAAGCATGGCCAATGTCCTCATTGTGTAGCATATTAATGCAAAGGCATATGTATCTTTTATGTTATTAGTGTTTATCCCCGGTATATATATAGTTGATTGATTTTGACAACTAAATTTATTTGTTTAAAAACTTAATAAAATAAACTTTTTACAATAATAAAATAAAACTTTCTATACTTTTATAAATTTTAAATGCAAACATAAACGCGGATTTAACTTAGAATATTATTATTTAGTGTTAGAATATTATTATATTAATATTTTCTGAATTGAGTTATTGCTTTTTCTAGATCTCTTTGCTATGGGTGCAATTGAGAAAAATCCCTTTGGAGAAAAAAAGTGACTTCATTGAGTTGCTAGAAATTTCGAAGCTCATAAACCTATAAGACAAATCATTTCAATTTTACTAGAAATATGCATTTAACCATAAATATATATCCTTTCCAATATTCAAAATTCAATTCATCCAAGAAAATGAAAATCTATGCAAACATATGAATGCTATCTTATTAGTTTGTTCATTAAAATTGAAACTAACATGTGTACCAGTTGGAAGTCGTGCAATAATCAGTAACCTTTCCAATATTCAAAATTCAATTCATCCAAGAAAATGAAAATCTATGCAAACATATGAATGATATCTTATTAGTTTGTTCATTAAAATTGAAGCTAAGTTGCGTACAAGTTGAAAGTCGTGCAATAGTTGTGTACAAGTTGAAAGTCGTGCAATAATCAGAATATTTGATTGTATTTGTCACATTAAGGGAAATGCATAAGCTCTCCGATTAGTCTCTTGCAAAACTGAATGCATTATAGGCGTGGTTTAATAGGGTCCTGGATATAGGTATGCGTTTAGTAATTTATTGTTTTGATATGGTATTTTTTATAAGTCAAAATAAAAAACT
Source organism: Larix kaempferi (assembly GCA_027924585.1). Taxonomy (NCBI): domain Eukaryota; kingdom Viridiplantae; phylum Streptophyta; class Pinopsida; order Pinales; family Pinaceae; genus Larix; species Larix kaempferi. Next base: position 12,940,984 of record BSBM01000050.1, on the reverse strand, counting down.
AAGTAACTTGTCACTATCACTCATCATATATCTTATCTGAAAACAATGGATTATTCCACATGTATACTCTTAATAAAAAAATTTATTTTACAAAAACTGAATTTAACTATGTTTTGCAAATTAGTTTTTTTTTTTGTTGCATAAAATGGACTTGAATAAATAAAATTCAATTCTCAACCAATAAACATTTTCTTGAGAAGTATTTCCCAAGCATTCTCAATAATCTTCTAATAAATAATATAGCACAGTATCGTATATAAACACCTTTTATAGAGAAATTCACTAATGTGAAGATTACAAGGTCATCATCATCCATCTCTTCCCAATGTCAAAAATCAATGTAGTGATTTAAAAATATGGAAAAGGAGGCTATTGTATTAAGTGCACCATTATAGTTTAAGACTAGTAATATGGAATAATCTTCTGATAAGCAATATAGCATGGTATCGTATATCAACACCTTTTATAGAGAAATTCACCAATGTGAAGATTACAAGGCCATCATGTTAACACACAAAAAGTGCTCAGTAGCTCATTTCCTTATTCCCATGACCCATTTGTCCACTTTTTCCACCAGTTGAGCCTCTAAAACCTTCAGAAGGTCACCAAAAAGACCAAAATCCATCTTTTTCCCCTCAAAATATGTAATTTTCCTCCAAAAATACAAAAAACCCTAAAAAAAGGTTTAAAATTCCCAAAAATCAATTAAAAGGGAATAAAAATATAAAATATATTCAAAAAAGGAAAAAAGAGGGGAAAAGAGGAAAAATAAAACTAAACCATTTTGGTCAATATCATTGGTTTCCTTAAACCATAATGGTATTCCCCATCACCAAAAAACTATAAAAAGGTGATAGGGGCTCCTCACTATTCATCAATATTCATCCTATCCTTATGCTGCCAAATTCTCTTTGAGAGCCATTGCCTCCCTTTTTGAGTTTGAAGATCCCCATTAGAGCATTGGAGAAGAAAAGACCATTAGAGAATTGGAGCACCTCAACCTTGAAGCTGCTCAAACTCAACCATCCTCACCATTTGAGGTAACATGATTATTGTAAAGCTATTTTTTCAAAAATAAAGAATTTGTTTTACATATAGATCTGAGTTCTTTACCATTTACTTTCAAATTTTTACATGAACATGCTAGATTAACTTTTTACTTTCTCATATGTTAGATTAATTCTGCTTTTTTACTTTAGTCTTTTATTGTTTTTATTGAAACTGCTACGACAAGTTAGTAGGTGCTCATCAGCACATGCTTGGGTGAAAACCCAAGCAACAATTTTTGGCCACTCCACTTCGTTTCGAATCTTTGAATCTTTGATTTAGATCTATATTTATTTATATTTTAGTTGTTTTTTACCTTTAATGTTGTAGATTTGGCCTACTACTTAGCCCCTTGCTTGCTGCTCTAGCCATTGGCCTTTTCTGTAGCCCAAACAACCTAAAATTTCAATTTTTGGGTTTGTTTTTCGGCGACGTTTTCCGTGCATCACATCGCAGCTTTCGACACCCACAGTCGCGATTCACATCACGGCTTTTAGCATGTTTGCCTTGATTCACATCGCGGGTTTCTTCCCGTTTGCTGTGATCCGCATCGCAGGTTTCATCCTTATAACTATGATCCGCATCGCGCTTTCTGCCCAGATCGCGACGACTCACATCACGGATTTTAGCTCGAAAGCCATGATCCAGATTGTGACTTTTGCCAAAGATAGCCGCGATGTTTTCATGTAATGTCCGATTCTTTTTTCTGATTTTTTCTCATTTTGACCCATTTTTTCCAGCTATCTCCCCTACATTTTTGGACAGCCTACTGTTTTATTTTTTGTAGCATTAAAAACTCATATTTATTTTATGTTATTTGCTTTGCTACATCATTTTAAAAAAATTTCAGTTTAGTGAAAGAAAAAAGAGTGAAGCATTTTTTAGTTAGAAATTTCATATTTTGCAAGTTAAAATCAGAATTTTAAATTGTTTGATATTTCGCCCAAGCGAGACATTAGAGATTTAATCGTTTTTTTTATGATAGTTGCTTTACCTTAAAAAAATTTTAAGAACCCATATTTTTTGAAAAAGATGATTAAAGCATTTACATTTAAATCATTTTTCATTTTCGTAATTTGAAATCATTATTTGTGAATAGTCGCCCAAGCGAGGCATTTCATTTTTTGGTACATAACCACAAATGCACATAATCTGTCACCAATAAATCAAAGTGAGCCTTAAAATTCTCTTAACTCAACCAACATTCTAATCCCATTTGGGGAACACCAAAAGAATATTGTAGTTAGGTAGGACTGAGGGGATAAGTATCCAAATAACACCCCTCACTCACTTTCATTTTGAGACATAGTGGTTGACATTTAGGGTACCAAAATCCCCAAGTACTTATTGGCATGGTTTAAAACCAATTTGTCAGAAAGGCCTCTCCCTTAGGAGGGTCGAAGTAGCCAGACTGGTTCTAGAGGCCTGAGTGGACTACCACAATCCATTCAGTCATCGAAGGATACCTACTCATTGTTCTCGTTGTACCATCCCTGAGGCATCTCCCTCCACCATGGAAAACCAACTGTTCGTCGAATCCAAATATTTTTTAACAACCAAGGTCGATTGGTTCAAAGATCCAATGCCAGCTCCAGATGCCTTTGAAGAAGGTAATATGGCCAACATTTCACTTATCATAAAAATTGACATCTCCACCACACTTGGAAAACTTGAACTTATCTCCTTAGGCGCATCATGCACTGAAGAGGAAGTCCAAGCCTATAAGAAACTCTTTCAAGAGTTCATGAATATTAAAGGAAAACAAAGAATTAATGAATAATAAATAATTTATTAATATATGGAGAGTAGTGCATAAACATGTTTATGGATGAGATTACAGAGAAAACTTATACCGAACGATGATGGTCTGAGAAAATAAACTTGAACGATCAATATCCCTGATGATTTTAAGATTAAAGTAAAATGAAGAACCAATAATTAACAGACAATTTATTAATATATGGAGAATACTACAACAAGCACGTTTATGGTTGGGATTACAGATGAAACTTAGAACCGAACGATGATGCTTTCAGATGAAAATGCACCTCAATCTTGTGATCATACCTTAATTATAGACTTCTGGCTATGAGCAAAGATAAACTTCAACCTTATTAGAAGAATTTGGTATCATATCCCTCGATACTATCGCAGCCTCCATTTAATTTGTTGGCTCTCTAAAGTGCTATGTAATCTTTACCTGCAACGTACCTATCCATACTTGTCTTGCTTAGCCTCTGTTTGGATTCCTTTCAACACTGTTTCAACCATGGTCAGAACCAAACACAATGAGTGTTATTCATCTGATGGTCCATGCCAATTCCACATGCCTCATGTGATTAGAGATCAAGAGAATGCTCATGCTTTCTTTTCTGGTATGGTCCATCCATTCGCATGTCACCACATTCAAGAAATGGAAGGTCATAGTCAAGGTCTC